>LR990932.1:1208568-2417632 GCA_905163415.1 Noctua fimbriata
ACCCACTCGGGAATATACTATATGTACTAACACGGTATCTTCATATCTTCCCGTGGGTGTCGTAAGAGGCGACTAAGGGACTTACCAGAGAATGGGCAGCAGCGTTCTCTGATTCTACAACAACCATACTGCGATCGCCAACCCGCCTGCCAAGCGTGGCGATTATGGCAAAACCCCCCTTCTTGGGGGAGGCCTATGTCCAGCAGTGGACTTTTCGGCTGAAATGATGACTAACACGGTATATGCAGGCACGTTAGTACTATTAATTATTTTGTGGTGCAAGTCACATTAATATTTATTTTATTTTCTTTAAAGACTCGGTTAATGCAATAATAGATTTCTCTGAATGACCGCAGGATTACAATCATGTATTAATGAAATGGAAAATATAAATAAAGTAAAGCCACATTTAATGATACTAATTAATTGGTGGCAGTGTTGACCCAGTGGTGATCCGCTCTGGTGCAATTCTTTGTGTTAGCTATTTCATCACCTCTGCTTACAAAACTTTGATGGCAAACATCGTGAGGAAGACTTGGTGTGTCATCCACTAACCTACCACTGGACTTTTGTGGTGGGTTAAGTCTACAGAGAAGCGGCCTATGACTCTGTGACCCAGCAATAAAAACGTCGTGGCGCGCGCCTACGGTGGCCCCGGGCCACCGTAGGCGCGGGCCTGTGGACGGCCAGTTATGGGCTAGCTCGCCGTCCGGCCGTCTTATGACGACAGGCCGTGTCGACGGTGCGTTCGTGTTCCACGCGCGCCTCAAAGAGATGTCAGCAACCACGTAGGGGTCCGCACGGGCCGATGCCTGCCAGGGCTGCGGGACTGTTCGAAAGAGAATATACCGCGGCCCTGCAACACAAAGGGCAAAGAAGGAACATGGATGGGTTTTAGTCAGTACAAGTCTGACACTCCCTTCCACTCCGCCCAAAGCGGGGGGGGGGGGGGGGGTGATAATTTCCCACCCTAAAAAAAATAAAAAAAACAATAAGAACGTGAAAGGTTCATTAAGCTTATGATTCCCAAGACGGGTGGAACAACCACCCGTCTTAGGAAGATGACCTGTTCTGACCATTCAAAACTTAAACTATTCTGACACGTGGAAGGACCTTTCTGATCTGCGAGATGTTATTGCAAGATACTCTAATTCACGACCTCAAAACAAAATAAACAGCACTAAAAACATTAAAGCAGACACAACTTCGGGATCATAAAAGAAAAAGTTTACAACCAAAATCTTTTCACAACGGCCAAAGCAGTAAAAGAAAAATCGTTTCAATAAAAAAATATTTATATTCAATGAAAAAAGGAATCTTTTGTAGGCGCAATAAAATGGAATAAATTATAATAATAGTGAATGCTACAGCTCTTGGCTGAAACTCTGCTTATGTTTATAATAGTCGTAAAACTGTTGGCGACTGACTAAGAAAAGTTATGTTTTGTGAAATATTTTCTTGGGTTTTGAAGTATTACGTAAAACGTTAACGATAAATATAAACGCCTACAATGCTAGGTAAATGTTATATACATACAAGGTCAAATGAAATTAGGTAGTAAAACTTAACAGAAGGGAAGGCTATCTATAACTAAACATGATAGTTCTACTTCTTCATCGTGTGCCTAATCTGAGGTCTCGAGTACAAAAAAATCTTGAAATGTAAATTCCACACTAAAAGTTTTTTCATTATTTTTTTAAGTTTTGTTACCTAATTAAAATTGACCCCGTACACAATTCATTGTTGCAGACAAGTGTTTATTACATTGTAATCAAATCACGAATAGGGTTGTCTCGCTATGATCGTAAAGTTTGGCTGTCAACTAATTACTTTATAGAGATGAACGTTAAAGTGAAGATATTACGGTCCCACCCAATGCTATTCCTAATTTTAACTTGACGGCATTGTAGATGGGTTAGTTTCGTCGTAAAACAAGTCATAAGGGCTAAAGATATATCTAGATTTCTATCTACTTAGCAAAAGGTTTATTTATCTTTCAATCTACCGTAATGGCAAAGGTCCAAAATAAATAGATCTTGAGCTAGAATTGCAATAATAACTTTCAAGACTAATTAATTCAGATAACAGTGTTGATTACAGAACAGAGACTTTGCGAAGCGACGGAAATCTTTTAGTCTATTCCAAAGAAAATCTAAATTTCTGAAGACTTTACGCACGTCTGCCATTAGGACGGAATCTCTGAAATAATTTAGATGAAAACCAGAAATGTTCTGAATTGAAAAGTTATGGCGATTATTCTCAGAAAATTGAGGGCCACTATTCTGGGATTCCTGAAATAGGTCGCAAAATTCCAGAATAAGGAGCTTAAAACCAGAGCTGTTTCTCTTTCTAAGTTTCTTTCGTCTTTAAATGGAAACGAGAATTTCTTTATAAAAATACCTATACACGGCTTCGTTGGTGTAGTGGTCGCAAGTGCGACTGCTGAGCATGAGGTCTTGGGTTCGTTTTCCCGGGTTGTGCAAAGTGTTATTGGGCTTTTCCATCAGGACTTTCTCGGAGTCATGGAATCTATATTGGTGCCCGGTTGATGGCAATAGGCTCGTCCACTTACATTAGACTTAGATATGTATAACTTGCGAAATGTGGGTGTACTATTAGGTATACCTCTGCTTACCCCTTCGGGGCTTACGCGAGTGCTGTTATGTTATGTAAAATACCTATGAATATCTATCATCATCATCATCATCATTTCAGCCGAAAGACGTCCACTGCTGGATATAGGCCTGCCCCAAGTGTCGCCACTCAGATCCCCGCAACCTTCACCAGGTCATCGGTACACCTAGTGGGAGGCCTTCCAACGCAACGTCTTCCGGTTCGCGGTCGCCACTCCAGAACTTTTCGACCCCATCGGCCAATCGTTCTGCAAGCAATGTGCCCAGCCTACTGCCACTTAAGTTTGGCAATTCTTAGGGCTACGTACGTAACGTTGATTCTCTTGCGGATGTCTTCATTTCTGATTCGATCACGATAAAAAACTCCGAGCATAGCCCTCTCCATTGCCCTTTGGGTGACTTTAAGCCTTCTGATGAGGCCCATTGTGAGCGACCACGAATATCTTTATTTTAGGGAAAATGTTTTTAATCCTAAACCCAAAAGGTAAAAAATAAGGAAGATATAAAACACCTTGCAAATTTTATCCGCCGTACAGAAAGTTTGTAAATTATTTGATCCTTGTTTTCAGTAGGTAAAAGTAAATTTAATCTGTTGCACGTGGAGTCTTTAATTAACTTTTGCAGGATGTTTTATTGAGTGCTCGAAGTAAATTAATTAATTGTTATTTCATCGACTTGACACCAAACGACATGGCGTGCGACAAGGACAGGAAAAAGTTGATGATAAATTAATTTGCTCAAGTCATTACTGAAAGTTAATATCTTTGTGCGTTTAAATAAAAAAAATATAGTAACACTTTTCTATACGTTCATAGAGATTATCAATTAGTTATCTAAAACTATGTCCTACCATCGGTTGGACTACCCGTTACACCAACCCTGAACGCACTCGAATCGCAATATCAATACATCCAGCAAACAATCTAAAGATGGATTATAGTAGTAACGTAACTCAGATTACTAGGTAGAGGTACCCTCTAAGAAAAGATCAAAGAGCAAAACTCTGTCCGAAAGAGACTAACAAGAAAACTAACAAATTATCCAAAAAGGTCAACTTCAAAAGTTTCACAGAACTGTAACAAAAATACAGTCCATTACGACTTTAGCTTTGACAAGATATCGTGAGATTCGTGGGCATTACGAAATTCTACACAAACAAGGTAAAATGACTCCTAAAGCAAAATCTTTATAAATCTGAGAACATGTCTATCCTTTGTTGTGCGGTGCGGGTAGGCAAAGGTCGAAGCCTATTTGTTTTACATTATCAACCTGGACCCTCTCCTTCAATAGACCGTTGTATTAAATGAATAAAAGATAACATATTGTATGAAATGTATCGTCCAGTGGTTAGAGTAGGTCGGTCTAGGGGTGACACGTGCATATTCAGCACATTCTATGAGGCAAGATTTGTTGGACACCAAAAACGATCCGCACTAATTACCACATCATTAAGGGACTCGTGCCGATTGGCAAACTCCGTGCAGAAGCTACCATTGTTGAATCATGTTTGAGTCGGTTCGGCATTGTTCGAGCTTTAACCTGATTGTTTATCTACATATTTTATACTTATTCGATTGTGCCGCCCGGTAATGCAGAGAGAATCCAAACCAGATATGTGTGAGGTAACCCTGAGCGGGATTTCACTACCTTTACGTAGATATTTTAGGAGAATTGAAAATATAGGATGTTAGAGCTATTATTAGAGGGTAGTGTTAGGTCAGATGGGGTGATGGGACCGTTTAATGTTATGCTTAATTAACATATAAAACAGTCATAACAATATGCTGATATTCCCAGAAAAGGCATGCAGAGGAAACGACGATGAAGGTACTTACTACATCCACATATCACCAACTTAGGTATGATACTAATAGGCATAAGTTGTGGATACCAAGTGGTATCGCGTTACCCAATAACGAAGTCAAATAGGCAGTTCATTTATTTAAAGTATTCAGTCGTATCCGATTAGACTGAAGATGAAATAAGAATGATTCCTTTTTGATTTTGATTTTTGATTTGATGTTCCTCCAAGATGGAATAAGAATGATTTACAGAAATTTATAAATTATTTTTTAAATTTTACGAAACTAACTACCATCAAAATAAATAAAATAACCATCGAACTTACCAAGTTGAAAACCACCAACAATTTTAATGAACTCCAAATTAATTCCAATAAATGAGTTCAAGGTATCCGCATGCATTCAGGCTGGCTCACCGAGGCCTGCAAATATCAGGCTAACACATTAAGGGAGAAAACAAGGAAATCCCAGGCCATTTTGAAATCCAAGGTATTCTCTGCAGCGTAGCTTTAGGTATGCAGAATAAGATACTGCGGCATCGGATACGCCAGAGATACCTACCGTATTTTATCTAGTTTATAAATAGATTAATCGATATAAATTTAATTATAACAGGAGATCCCTTATCAGAATAACCGTCAAAAACATACTGTAGCAGAAATATACCCTGTCACTTACGGGATATATTCCGTGATTATCAATTATTCTGTGCGCCCGATATTGCGATGTTGTTGCAAACGCCATGATCGCGGGATGTGCCCGCAAGTATTAACTAGTAAGTTAAATTCTAGTAGTTTGCTTAAAAAAAAAAAAGTTTTCATTTCTATTAGTATGTCGGATTTATGTAACTTACTGGGGCTGCCTCAGTTTATGTATGATACAATAGAATAGAATAGTATAGATTTTTTTTTATGTTCTATATTTTGAGATAAAACAAATATTTTTTAAATTTGTTTACATTTTTTATTTAACAATTAACTGTATTTATGTACCTAGATAAGTAAAATCTGTTCCGTAACTGCATTTCCTACTCCTATGTTTAATGCATGGCGTGGCAGCCTTTAATTAAGGCTACACTATAAAATGTAATATAATATGAGAACTTTAACATATATTTTTGGTGTATGCTTTGTTGGTTGTCCTTAAATCAATAAAGTGACAGTGTAATAGTAATAAACCGTGAAAGTTTAAAATACTGTAGCAGGTATAAATAGTTTTATCGACACGCTGTGAATGCCGATTTAGATAAAATCAGTGGGTAATTGATGCATATTGCTGTACGTAAACTGTTGTTTTTGACTGAGTGAAAACTCTCCAAACAAACTCTTACATGGTACTTAATCATTACGGCCTATGGTACAGCTCTGCCTATCCCTCCGGGTAAAACTGGAGTGATGTTATGTTATGTACCTATTGATAAAAAGTTTTAGTAAAATTTGCTTCAGGAAAAATTCAACACCTCCTTAAATAAAAGTAAAGGAACTATATTAACAACGTAAAGTCATTTCAACTCCTCTAAAAATATTCATGAATTAAAAAGTCTAAATTCTTGTACTGTTGGATTTTGATCACTCGGCAGTAAATAAACAATTGAAAATCCAACATAGCAATTATGTTTAGATATTACATATTGGACCATGCTATGTGCAGCAGTGGACGTCTTTTGGCTGAAATGATGATGATAATGATGAAGGAGATTACATGTTGATGATGCTTTGTGTTACTGGAAACGAACTTTAATACCTACATTGTTAGGTTCAGATTCAGGTACTTCGGCACTAACAAAGTACCCAATATTTTCTAACATAAAATATAAATTATCATTAAAAGGATCCAATATATTAAGTGTAACACGGCGCGTGAAGTTATTACAACGCATTTAGTGGTGATAGATGGGGCATCCATCGCCATTCGCGTGGGCGCGCAGGCACCATAATAATCAATTTCGTTCAGTGATTGATTGACGAACTCTTTTCGATGTTTCCCTACTTAAAAATATATATTATTTTGCTAGGGTTCTTTTACATAATGCTCATTTTAAGGTAAAGGAATTTCATACTCAATGCCTTGCTGTATACGTTAGGAATTTCAGTTTTATTTAATGTTAGTCAATCTGGGCCTTGGTCTTATGTTTTGACTGTAGGTACACACCACAATCACATACAACAGGGTTCATGCATAGCATAAGCATAGTCACTACGCCTACAATGTTCCCACTGGTGGGAAACTATGTGAGCGAATGGGGTATCCACCACGCTGCTGGCCCAGTGCGGATTGGTAGATGTCACATTTCTTCGAATTTTTGGTTCTAAGTTAATCGTCTCCTATGTTTTATTTCACCGTTTTGAGAGCAGTGGTGATGAAATAAATTACACTAAGTAATGCGCTTGCCTGGGTTCGTACTCACGTCCTACCAGTCGTAATTCGAAAGGGCCGTTTCAACTGGGCCTCCAATGCTCACAAACTCTACAATTCAATAATTTCCTACTTACAATAAACTCTGCAGCACAACTCCAACTCTGCAGTAACATTAATTATACGCGTGCTAAGTGTTAACCGAATGAGTACTTGTAGTATTTAATTTCGTTCGAAGTGGCTGCACAATGCGATGTGGGAGGTACAAATGTGAACCGTTTATACTGAATGCTTTTCACACTACTGTAAATAGTTTGCCTTGCTTGAATGCTTTCTAAAGTTCAACGATCGAATCGTGTTTTAGCAGAGTAACACAGGTGGCGGTGAATATTTCTTAGTCATGGTGGAAAATTAATTGAAACAGCTTAGGGGGCGTGTGCAAACAACTTGTGTCGAGGGTGGAAATGTTTACATGTCTGTACTTGATTTATTGTTGGGTTGGTATTTCTTAATACAATCAGCTTATTGGGGTGTTAGAATTTTTGTGTTGATACCATTCGTCAATAAAATATAAAATATTTTGAACACGACTTGACAAAGACAGAAAAATGAGTAATGGATCTCAACGACTCATTCGTATTCAAGCAGTTTTTATTTGCGTTTCTTTGTTGTTCATAACTGGCTAGAAGGACTATACCTAAAGGCTCTTCGCCTGATTAACGTATTAAAGCAATGTGTTATAAATTATTACAAATACCTACGTATCTTGAGACAAGTTCCTACACAATTTAATCCAATATATTCCGGAGAATTCTCGGGAATATTTAGACAGAGGCAGACGACATTGCGGCCCTTAGGGGAGCTCTAGCGAGGGGGTTGTTATAAGGGTAGTGAGGATTTTTTGTCGTCTCGACGTTCCCTCACGCACACTTAAGTTCACCCCCTATATTTATCTAGAGCTTCAACGTTTCGGTGCACGGTACCTACACTGATTTCACTTGCTAATCCAATTCGACCTTTTTCAGACTTTGTTAGTCGATTCCTTTGGAGTAAGACGAAACGTCCTTTGATAATCTCGAAAGAAGTTATGTAAACTGCTTATTTGATTTAGGTTTGGTAATTCGATGATTTAGGTACTTTGGGATGGTGATCGACTGGGTTCTGTATCGTAACTAGAATAATAATTGATAAGTTATAGGAGCTAACTTTTTGTTCATACTGAATATTATATTTGACTACCTCGTTGGTCTAGTGGTCGCAATCGCGACTACTGAGCATGGCGGTCCCGAGTTCGATTCCCGGTTTGGGCTAATTGTTATTGGGTTTTTCCATTAGGAATGTCTCGGTAGCAGCCACGGAGTATAGATTTGTGCCCGGTTGATGGCAATAGGCTCACCCACATGGAACTTAAACATAACTGGCGAAATGTCGGTTTACTATTAGGTACACCTTTGCCTTACCGTTCTGGGATTACAGGCGTGATGTTATGTTGTGAATATCATAAATGCGTCTCGATCTGTCTGCTACCTTTTCACGCGTTAATGACTGAACGATTTCGCTAAAAGTCTCACAGATAGGATCATCTACCTTAAATATAAGTCTAAAGTCCGCCTTGAACAAGCGTGGTGATGATTCACATGCCTCTGTGTACAGGGCCTTCACCTTGCACTGACACAATAGCAAGATGTACAAGGCCGTTGCTAGAGGCTAAACAAATGTTTTATTTACCAACTTGTTTCCTAGTTTAGCGGTATATCTCACTAGTACACTAAGAGTGCGTCCCTGGTGTATCGTAGGAGACGACTTACGGTCGGTATTAAAGTTAATTAAGAGAAATGGCGAGTTCGTGGGGATGATATATTATATCTTTTGTGCACATAAGGGGGTAGTGTGGTTAATTGTTAACTTACAACTAAAACAATTTGTGTGGAAGTCTCGTAGACCGAGATGTAATTGAAGTTGTTACTACTTTTATAACGTTCATTGATTTACAAGGTCTAATTTCCCGTTTCGGCAACATAAATTATAACGGGTTTTATTTACCAATTAAAATCAAAGTAAATAAAATAAAAAAAAATAAACGAATAATTCGAAGAACGTAATGACAGACTGGCTAGTCTGTCATTACATTCTCATTTATTCATTGTTTGTTATTCTTTAATTGGTAAATAAAACGACCGAATGTTAGAATAACTAGTAGTAACCCTGTAGTAAACCAATATTTTGCCAGTTATGTTTTAAGCCCCACGTAATAGGGGGCGAGCCTACATTGCTATTAACCGGGCACGGATCAATAATCTTCTAAAATAAGCTATGTATGTTTTTAGCGATTTTACTCAAGCTTGAATTCTTTATCATCATCTGCCTAGCCTTTTCCCAACTATTTTGGGGTCCGCTTCTAGTCTTACCAGATGCAACTGAATATGAGTATTTTACGTGGAGCGACTGCCTATCTGACCTGCACAACCCAGTTAGTACTGGGTAAAACAATACCCCTCGGTAAGACTGGTTGTCTGACTTTCGGGTCACAGACTACCTGCAACGACTGTCAAAAAGCTACAAATGACAGCCGGGACTAACGGCTCGTGCTTTCCGAGGCATGGAGGAAACTTTTTATGTAATAAGTGGTCACCCACGGACCAGCCTAGGCAAGCACGGCTTAACCTGAAGATTGACCCGAGTGGCTGTTCTTATTAAGCCACAAACTCCAATAAAGAAAGAAAATGTATGTATGAAAATGCTTGAATTAACCGTACAATTGAAGATTGAATTCTTTATCCAACATCTTAAACATAAAAACATAAACCCAACTCCCCAACATTCTCATTACAAATCAATAAACTGTACAACCACAGCAAAAAAACGAACATCACCCCTAAACTATTAGTTTTCCACTCAACCCCAACTAAGATAAATGTGCGAGGGGGTGGTTCCACCATTCGTACAAAACTTGGGGTGGAAACTTTATGATCACAGCCCATAGCCCTGGGCAGGACTGGCTGACTTCCGCTCTACTGAATACATTCGTCTTTGATGTGAAATTCTGCCAAATATCAGTGTAAATATATCTGGCTTCTAACGGGTGTGTGTATATAGTGCTTGGGTGTGTAAATTGCTGAGAGATTTATTGGTGGGGATGACTTTATTTGGTGTCTGGTTGGCCGTGAGTATTTTGCTTGATTGAGGGTCTCTGATCTTAATTTTTTTCACATATAAAAAAATCATGGTCAAATATTTGTAGTCAACCAAAATGTAGGTAAGGCGACCCTCACACTACTCCGTTCCTCTACGCGTTCGAGCGGTGATGTGGATCTCATCATCTTTATTTATTGCTTCATTTGCCAACAGTTGTTTTTAAATGTTAACGAGTATTTATAAACATTGTAAAGCATAAGGTGGAAGTGCTAGGGTACCCCGCGAAATTCAAATTTTCTTAAGTTTTTTGCAATTTGCAAGTCAGTGTCAGGTTGTATGTTGATGAAAATATGAATCACACAAGTGACACGTATGTAGTTATAGAATTTTAATCATTAAAATCATCAATACAAATCTCATAATTAATTTAACCCCAAACAATAACTATTTCATGAAAAATTCATTCCATGGGGTTAAATGAACTTAGAGGGTTTTTCGTGAGCTACCCTGGCGCTCCCATCTTCATGGGATATTAACAAATAGTTAAACTTTTTTTCTGCTCGGCTTTGTTTAAGACTAGTTTCTCCGATGCTTTGCTTGAAGATAGAAAATTGTCCAGAAAACTTTCTGCTGGGTCAACTCAACTCAAAGCATTTATTTCAATTAGACCATCACAGGCACTTTTAAATGTCAAAAACAGTGTACAGTCACAGTCACAAGGCATAATAACTTGTGAAAGATCTGAAGTTGCACATTCCAAAGCGTAGATCTCTATGGAGAATTTGAGGGTTATACAGTATTCCATGTCTTAGGAGCTCGCGGCTAAATAATAACATCCGCTTGGGTCGATCTTTAGGTTAAGCCGTGCTTGCCTAGGTTGGTCTGTGGATGGGTGACCGCCCATTACATACCGCGTTTCCTCCGAGGCCTCGGAAAGCACGTAGAGCCGTTGGTCCCGGCTGTCATTTGTAGATCTTTGACAGTCGTTAAGTAGTCAGTGGCCCAAAAGTCTGACAACCAGTCTTACCAAGGGGTATCGTATTACCCAGTACTAACTGGGTTGTGGAGGTCAGATAGGCAGTCGCTGCATGTAAAATACTGGTATTCAGCTGCATCCGGTTAGACTGGAAGCCGACCCCAATATAGTTGGAAAAAGGCTAGGCAGATGAGGCAGATGATGACAGTATTCCATGTCTTAACCTAGTTAAAAGGTAAAGGGGGTTAAGGAGGGTTAAGGGTATCTCTTAAAGAGGGAAAAGGGATCTAAGTGACAAAAATAGGGTTTTTCATATTACTACTTATTGAATGGTTAAAAGATTACTCGTAGGTATCAATTTAGTAGTTGCGACTGTGTCTGTTTATACAAATAACAAAGAATAAAACCAATTTGTTTTGTACACACGTGACTGCACAAAAATAAATAAACAACCTCGATACGACAAAGATAGAAAATCAAGTCGGGTAGAGTTTCCTAGAAAACCAATAGTCATCGGGTCACAAGGCTCTTTCAATAGAGGTCTACAATACATAAAAACACGGTTCCAAGGTTCTGGAAAAACCCGGTCAAAGGACTCTTACCTACATAGTATTCATAAGTTGTACATATAAAGGTACAATCTTGAAACGGGATTGAAAATAATGTTGTGTATTCCATGGTCTTGTGTGTTCCATTGTATTGTGTTATTTCAGAATCATTTCCTTTGGTGTTGTTCCTAGCTATGCAGATTACATATTATGTTATATTATTAATATTCTTCCTATAAATAAATAATGAAACCTTAAAACTCGAAAGCCTGATTGGTCTAGTGGTCGCAAGCGCGACTGTTGCACAAGGAGTCCTGGGTTCGATTCCCGGGTCGGGTAAAGTGTTATTGGGTTTTTCTATCAAGAATTTCTCAGAAGCAGCCACGGAGTCCGGATTTGGACCTGGTTGATGGCAATAGGCTCGATTACATAGGATTTAAACATAATTGGCGAAATGTAGGCGTACTATTAGGTACACCTCTGCCTAACCTTTCGGCGATAACAGGCATGTTATGTTATGTAAATGTTAAGACTATCATAAATAGTGAAAATTACGCTTTAATCTTTACTAAGAAGCAAGAATGTTAGTCGTATGCTCCGTTTCACTAACACAAATGAATGCCTATATATTATTGCAGTGCGCAGTAAAATTTAGGCATGCATTTAGGTTACTGAAAACGACCATTAATCCCATCCAGTAACGGTCATAAACCCAAAAACTAAGCGTAATACGTTAAACTGAGGAATGTTTAATCCTATCTGTCCAAGCAAACTACGACGTTGAAAACTATTCGGGATAAAGCGCACATGCAAAATTCTATTTAAAAGCAAAACGGAGCATCATTACTGTTCAGAATTTCCGTTTAACTTAATAAAAGTTCTCGTATGAAGTTTTAATAAACTTTCGAACGATACGAAATGCAGTACACACGAATAAAATTTCAAACTGAATTATTTATGCCATTTCCTAATATCCAGTAACTGCATTAAGCAAATTTCTGGCACTGGCATTTAGGTTAGTTTGTTATTAGTGCTGCATGGTATTTTGAGCGGGTGGCCATACTCGGAACTAAAGCCGTCATCTTGTTTATACAATACAATATCTAGCAACAGTACCCTGTTGACAATGTGATTCAAGCGCCAAAGGACAGTATTTCAATCTATCTAAAGGGTGTAACAAGACCCTTAACGAAGCCGAAAGCGACTTTTTCTCCCCGTTATTGTGATTTTTTTTTGTTCTAGACCACACCTGGGAATCTTCTAATTACGGAGATATTTCAAAGTTCCTACTTATTCACAAGTTTTTTTTTCTAAATACGTGTTTTTAATGTAAGACTTTAAAAATCTCCACGCCTCCCGTACTATTCAGTCCATCCATCAGCACAATGTTTATAGTGAGTTGCATTGCGTCCTACCGTAAAATGTGATTTTTCACCCAAAAATAAGTCGTTTCCCAGCAATATTTTTTGCGTTGAGTTGTGCATGTACATAATTCTTGGTTGACGGCTTCGTGAAGGGTCCGTTTACACCCTGTATAACTTTCCCTTTGCTGGGACACAGGCCTCCTCTCTGTGAGAGGGCTGGGGCCACAACAACCAACCACCGGGCCAGTGCGGGTTGATAGACGTCAGTCATGTCCAAAGACATTCAAATATTTACGAGCGCTAGACGGGTCAAGACGAAGAAAATCGTTATCCAATACTTGTTACTACTTAGTAACAAATCGGTCTATGTAGTGTCACACGCCCGCTTTTCAGGCCACATTCGTGTGTCAAAATCGAAAATGTTCGGGATCAAAATTTTTGTATGATTTCCCAATGTCCGCTCTATAAGTCTTTTAAATCATGGTCATGTCGCTTCATGTTGGTTCTGGTCATGAGGTTGTGTTTTTTCCACTGTTTGGAGAAAAGAGAACCAGTTATAATGCAGCATCATTATAACTAGTTAATTAGTAGGTATGTTATCAGGAAGTCGTTTAATTAGATGGATCTGCGAGCTAATCGTGCGTCGGCCATTTCGAAAAGCTCATGTTTGACGTTTGAGTGAGAAATTTCAAATGAAATTCAAAATAGGAAGCGTAAATAGCGAAGTTTAATTGGGTCAAAATGTCGCGTAATATGTGGTCAATAGTTAGTTTCATTTAATGAGGACTAACTTTATAGTATTGCATTTTGTGTACGTTGACAATTTAAATGAAATTTCACTGATTGTGCTGCTCTGATAGTGTAATTTCAGTGGCGCATTTATTAAATAAAATGCAAAACTGTAACCTCATTTGAAGAAGCCACTAGCTTCTAAAATACATTACATTCGAACCTAGCTTTGGAGCCAGGTTTATCATTTTTGTAATCCAGTTGATACCATTTATGAAAGTGTGTTCAATTATTTAGTCTGTTCCAGAACTACTCAGACACATTAAAACAATACGTAACATACATTTGGAAATCCAAATAGAACTAATGTAATTTCTGAATAACTCACATACTAGACTACCTCAGTAACTTTCCAAAACATAATAACATATCCTTGAACATAAACAAAACCACTGTATTCCTTTCACAAACACTGAAAACCATTCCCTCTGACAATAACAGAAACAAAATTACATTTTCGAATAATAATTTAGTTTAGTATTATTATCCCTTTTCGTTTAAGAGGCAATTGAGGGCAGACAATAGGCGCTAGGTCGGAAGCACGGGGCTAGGCCGGATGTACCTACTCGTCTAGAATTCCTGATTCAAGGGAGGTAATGCTACTTCGGCTTTGTTTTAAGAGTAGTTTTCTCAGGTAGTTACGGAGAATTATCGACGTTCTTTCTTCTTGGGAGTGTCGAAGTTTTATTGTTTATGTAGTATGATACTGGATGGAAATAGGCACGTCGATAAAAATTCCTTGACCAGAAAAATATTCACTTCAAACACACATTCACATTGAACGTACTTATCTGTTACTACACACTTTATTGTACGCCACGCATATTTTTTTTTGAAAAAACCAGTAAACGTTGAATATTAAAAAAAAATGAATCGTAGATACTATTGGCCTGGTCATCAACCTGATTGATCAACCTGGATTTTCGGCAACTCCTTTACCATATTTAGACGTCCAGCACAACACATTATTATTAAAAATATAATGGTCGCTATCGTATAGCTGAAACAGCACTGAAAGTTGAAGTGAAAAGCTGCGTAGTCACTGTAATGATAAATTTTCGTCCCTTTTCTTCATAAAAAATGCACCAGAATTACACGATTTTAACATCACATTATTACATCACAATTTAATAAGTTATTTCAACAGTCGCTCTATTCCCAAGCCACGGACTATAATATCTGTCACCAGATACGAAACTGTTGGCCCCTGTAATCTTACCAAAATAATCCCTTTAGTTGTCTTACAACCCCCACGGGGTAAGACAGTCGCGTAGTTTCAGCTAGTTTCGAGAGCATTACAGTTTCCCATTTTCCGTGAGAGTTCCTTGAACCCTTGAGGTAGTTGCCTCATTGCTATATTCAGTAATTAGGTACGGTTATTTTCATTACTTTTGTAAAGATATGTTAGTAAAACAAACGAAACTGATTTTTTTTTTCAAAATAAATAATGGTTCTATCAAATTGACACGTACAGATTGAAGACTGACTGTGGACACTAGACACTGACTGGTGCTTCTGCATGCTGTTGCTGGTGCATTGGGTACCTGTCTGAGTCAAGTGCAATTTGTCCGTACCAGTATGATCAAACCATTTTCACTCTTTGTGAATATACGTTACATCGCGCACTGCTTGTTTTCTATTCGCTAAAATAAACCAGAAAATATAACATCCATATAAATAACACAGGTAACGAAACCGATACCAAATATACTTTAAAAAAAAAGAAAATAAACCTCAGCATCAAATACTGCAAGAGGCCCAATTTCTTGTTTAGGAGTAAAATCAAGAAAATATTTCATGTGCACGGAGATTTTCGCGAATGGAGCACAATTGAGACTGTGTTTATTTTTAATCAAAAATGAGTTTTTCTTACGGAATGCTTCTCGCTTCAGGAAAAACTTCATTCCTGTACCTATTCAGTTTTGGTTGATTGTAGGGAAAACCTTTTCTTTTTCTTTTTTCAATGGCGTTGGGAAAATTTCCCCTTTTTAGTTTGTTCTTGTAGCAAAATGTTGAATTACTTAATACTCGGTTTTTCTTATTTGAAATAAAATTGTTTTATACCGTCTTGTTTATTTTATAGCAAAAATTAAATTATTTGAGACAAAAATAGATATTCAACAAATATATATATTAGCTTGCTAGATTTTAGGGTTTTTTTTTAAATTTAAGGTGTCCTAAAGTTTGTCTATGTCTAGAATTTCGGTGTAACACTTTTTTTCATGCCATTACCAACAGAATGATGTTATATTTATTGTCATTAAAATTGTCGAAATAGTTACAAACCAAAATCATTTCAGGAAAAGAAAAACCATGTCCGCAATTAACAACCCCTTAATAATAAATAGAAAACGTTAATCATCAAGAATACATACGTGAAACACATCCCGGGATAGAATCCACACCAAACGAATATTTGTTTGTAAGTGCATTTATGTATGAAACATCACTAACACACACACTGCAAACACATAAACATTAATCCAACACTGTTCACAGTACTATACAGTCATCATATTTATAATTTTATATTACACACGGGGTATTACAGGGTTATGATATAAAACGACAGAAGCGTCGTAACCATTCGAGGGTTGGTTTTGACTGAAGGCGGGGTGAGCGCGGGGTGCAGGGGGTGCGCGGCGCCGCGCAGGCGGACCCCGTGTCTCCCCTCGCTTCGTCCACTATCGGGAGATCGGGACTTCGGGACCAACTTTATTTTTCTGCTTTTGAATCAGCCACTTATCTCTGCCGGTGCCGATTGATACAAAAGCGCAATTAAAATACGAAGGTTTACTCTTTTTAGTGTAAATTGCAGGTTTTTCCGTTTCCGGATAATTAAAGGTTTTTGCTAAAGATATGGTGAGTATTTTTAGTCTAGCATTGGATTTGTTGTTTGAATCGTATTTTTAGCTTAGTAAGGCTGATTTTCATATAAGTATGCTTAGAAAATCATTTAGCGCCAAATATATTTATAACATTGTCTACCATAAAATGAGATTACCATTGACATTGTGATGATAGTGTCTATCGTAATACACGTAAACAAAATATATTAATTGACACTATATTGCTGTATTGTCAATATGGTTTTAGTTATCTCCATGTAACCACAGATTATAATTATATTAATCAGTCGATTGAGTGCGCAGTCGTGTTATTGAAACCAATGAATTAAGACGATCCAATATAATTCAAGAGTGGTTGATTGTGATAGATAATTTTAGGTGTTTATTTGTGTTGTGTTTGTTCGAAGATGCATTCACCGCAAAAAATAATTCTATATATTCAATACTACGAAAGTGACCTTTCGTTTACGAAGTTAGGCTACGAACGCACTGACAGCTGGCTTGCTCAGCGCCTAGAGCCTAGCGAGCCTAGCGAAGTGAAACGATCGTTCTAGGATTTTCGCATTTTGTCAGTGCGTACGTAGCCTTACTGACTTTTACAACAGTAGGTATCTAAAGATGTCTTAAAGGTATCCATATGCGAATTATATTGAATACTAGCTGTTGCCCGCGACTTTCGTCCACGTAAAATTATTATAAAAAATATTTCTTCGGTTTCGGTTTTCATTTTTTACACGGGACCCGAACCTAGTTAAATTACTCCTAATAACTTCAGCTATTTGCTAGTAAAATTCCCGTCAAAATTGGTTCAGCCGTTTCAGAGATTAGCCGAAACAAACAGACAAAAATGTTAAAAATGTTTTTTTTGTTATAAGTACCGTATAAGCATTCAATAAAAAGCTGTTATTTTGAAATTACAAACAGATACTACAATTTTATATATTTGTATAGATCTTAAACCTATTTAACTTACCTACCTTAAGGCGCAGATATACGACTTTTAACGTTTTTAAATTGAACATCACGTCTAAACTTGTAGTCTTATTTCTTTGAAAAAAATATATGTTATACTAGACAATTTTCTTCATAATTTGATATGTGAAAATGTGAAATTATATTTTTATAACATAGTGTAATTAATTTGTAAAGTAATGTCTAACGCGGGCAAAAAAACGATAATCACGCAAAAACTATCGGGCGTATTTGCATGAAAATTTGACCATCTAAAAGACAATTAATGAGCCATATTTTAGTATACGACTTTTATTTGTATTGTGTTTGATAAATCAAGGAGGGTTGTTTTTTCGAAAAAACTTGGTGCGCGTTGAAGCGGGAGCCCTTGCGGACGATGGCTCGAATACTCGCTCAAGGTCGCTGGCACTTAATGTCGCCTTAACTTGGTATAGTAGTTTTGGTAACGAAGCTTAATTATTCCTTTGTATTTCTAGACCACGTTCAATTCAATCTGTATCTCTAAGCTAAGTTCTCGAAATAATGAACAAAAAAAAGACTGTCTCGAAAACTAACGATGGTAAATTCAAACAGTAGCTATTACAAGAGAATTCTTAAAAAGAACAAAGAAAAAGAATCAGATTACTATTTTCTGCTTAGTATTAATTTGAACAATATTTTAGCTTGAATTTTTTAAAGGCCTGCAATTTTTTAATATTACATAGGTACAGTTAGCAACAAAAGTAGAATAACACTTGTTTTGATATACCTAAACATCTACACATCTAAATTGTCATGAACACACACTGACTTCACACTGTTTTTATAATTTCATGTTATGAATGTGAAAGGAGAGAGAGTAAGACCAAACAAAAGATGGACAGATTGTGTGACAAATAATATGAAGGAAAAAGAACTAAAGGATATCGTGACGTTTGACGGGCCAGAATGGAAGAAAAAAACGTGTTGCGCCGACCCCAATGAACATGGGACAAGGGCAGGAAGATCATGATGATGAATATGAAAGTACTCTAGATTTCATGACAATACACGCTCTCTCTCTCTGTTACACGGGACTTAAACAAATAACTTGTAAAATATCGGTGTGCTATAGGTAAACCTCTACATAATCCTGTGGAGATTACAGCCGTGATATTGTTATGTTACGTTATAATATTTGATTTAAAAACTGAAGTGTTAATCGACTTCTGTTGCCAACTGTACGGATGGCGTGTCACGTATAAACTCGACCGGTCACGAGATTGATAGCGAAGCATTTTCAACTTTCAGTTTTTAGAAACTATTCCGTTATTTGTGTTGCATAGCGCTAGCATAGTTTTAGCGTGGGTTAGCAGTGCCTGCTTTGGAAAGTGATACGATAGTTTACAAACTATCAGTAGATTTTTTTATACAATGTTGTCATATTTATTTTGTTTCATTTTTCTTTTGGTTACAGGCTTCTACTAAGCCATATCAACCACCCTTTTAAGGTCTTCGATCCATCTAGATAAGGGGTTGTATCATAAGTATTTTTTGTCCACCAAAGGATAAGCCCGGTTAAGCAGGAACAACCTCTAGAGATGTTGTTCTGCGAGTAGTGCGAGTGGTCATATCAAAAAAATAAAATTACGCCGAAACGTGGTCTCCATTTTCTTTTAACTTTCTTTTAAGACATGCCAACTATTACATAACATAACAATCTTTTTTATTTTAGTCTATGGTCCCGTTCCTCCTCTCATTTCTTCATCATCATGCCAAATAAAATGTATACTCTAACACAGTTTTTAAGAAATTTTTTTGTTACTATAGTGTTAGTAACAAAAAAAATTCTTTTCGGTTTTTGCCCGAAATAAATACTAAATAATAAAGCTAATAATTTATCGTTCATCGCTTTATCGTGTTGTAAGTCATGATCTTTTATTTCCAACGTGTATTTTCTTCCTGCCCTTTTCACCTGCCTTTTTCGGTCACTAATTTTCAAACTACCTACAAAATTCTCGATTCTTGTACATAACAACATCTTCAGTAATAATTTATTTCCACAGCAGATCTTAAAACATAACTGTAAAAGTATCTTTCTTCATATTTTACTTAGCCTTGCCTCGACTCGCGCACATTTCAAACAAATAAACTTGTCTTGCCAACAGGAATTCCGTGGAACCTAAAACAGCGGTACTTTCATGAATTTCTAGAAAAAAATAAACAAATTCTTTCACTACAGTAAGAAAATAGCGTTCTCTAGTAGTTTTCTCGAACAAATATAGGAAATTAGATCGCTTTTTTTTACTTTTAAGTGCTTTTAGGTTTGTTTATTTTGTTGTAGAAGTATCCTATTGCGTTAGTTAGGGTTTTTTTTAACATATATTTTTGTGGGTAAACAATGGCATGAGCAGGACAAATTGGAGCTTCCAGTTAACGGCCTCGAATCATAAATACCCACTTCTTACTGCACCATTTTACCAGTATAGGTATTACAACAAAGTCTAAGAGCAAATTACGATATTTGGATTCGTGGTAAATAAGTATTGCAATAATCATTCGTTTTTTTTAAACATATGGAAATCTCTCAGAGGATATAAAATTCATGTACAAATCTTTATGATTTTCAAAAGATAGTTATTGAATAGGCTAGAAAAGAGGTGACTGCTGAGATGACGAGTAATAGAGAGGTATGGAAGAAGAAGACATGCTGCGCCGACCCCAAATAAATTGGAATAAGCGTAGGACAATGATGAGGTATTGATTTGTTTTGGTGTATAGTTTTCTATCTATCAGTCTTCCCCTACGACTTTATAAAATTGCTTACGGATGAAACCCACAAATGAATTCTAGCCCTCGCAATCATAAATTACAGACGAATAGCAAGGAAAACGATTCGTTATGCACTTACAACGTCAGCTGCATTCTGAACATCAATTACAGCTTACACGCATACCTTCCTCGCATTTAATTTGTGCTTGCAATACATGCCAGATCTTAGTGAGAAATGTTTATTTGAAATACAAACATAAATTCTCTCTAAGATATTTGTTTTACTGCATAATGTCTTAAGCTATAGACAGCTTGGCTCCTTGCCTACGTCTGATGTAGCTGTATTCATCTATAAAATATTTCGAAACACTTCTTCGGACTGATTTATTATTTTAATCTTTGTAGTTTTAGAAATAATAATGCTCCTCTCTAGTTTATATTTCGTTTACAGTCACAACTTTTCATTTCGCGTTGCCTTTCCGAACTAAGCTGGAACTTTGGAACTGGAGCAGCGACCCAATTTCGAATAAATTTTGTGTCACGATGATACTACTAGTTAAAGAAACATAGTGACATACATGCGGAGCTATGTGAATAATTTGTTTCAAAAAATTATAATCGCTCTAGAAATAATAAATTGTTTAATGTCCCATTTTGTCGCACTGTAGCTCGATCCACCTCCCCTATTCCGCGTATGCTTACGATGCTCAACGCGCTCGTGGAAGACGATAATGTTAGAATGTTAAAAGACCGAGTAAAAGGATTACTTGATTTAGTATTAATGGCATGAGCTGTACTAAATTTAATAAATAAATAGTGGTCTCCAGACCGAACTGCGGAAAACGGACTTCGATAGATAATGTATTGAAATATCTGTACAAGGCCGCTGTTTGGAGCAAGTCCGCATTCCGATTCGGTCGGTTTGAACGCAGATATAAATATGTACATGTCTACTATTACCATCAGCTTAGGCTTTTCCGGCTTTTTCGGCTTCCAGTCTCATCAGATGCAGCTGAATACCAGTATTTTAAATGGAGCGACTGTCTATCTGACAACCACAACCCAGTAAGTACTGGGTAATACCTCTTGGTAATACTGTTTGTAAGACTTTTGGGGCCACTGACTGCCTGTAACGACTGTCACAGATCTACAAATGACAACGGGGATCGACGGCTTGACGTGCTTTCCAAGGCATGGAAGAAACTCGGAATGTTTTGAATGGCCACTTATCCAAGGCAAGGCACCTTGGCAAGGCATTATCTGCAAGATACCTTCCAAAGGCATTTAATCTAATCTAGCTATAACGGGCTACATCCTATTTAGTAACTTTCCCTATCCACCACATAAGCAAATGGCGTGCAAAATAAGGGCCTTTTCGAAGCTATTTTAATCTTCATACATTCCATATTCATACATTACATATTTCGCCAACTATTCGTTTCAACATTTTTTTTGTGCTGTCAGCTCCCAAAGTTACAAGGAAACTTCATATTGTACCTTTTTTTAAACCTTGTTTAAAATCACGCAGAGGCAAGTCTGGTTCACACAAGTCACCTCTTCTATGCTTTGGCTTCTACGATTTCCTCTTTGTCATTCTTCCTACGTAACAGAACGATAACTAATAATATTGGGTTCACAGCAAGACAAAAGACTCTCACTTGAATCAAAAGTACGTGCATTGCCTGTGAAGAGCCCAGTAGTAAAGAAAGACAAAAATTGTGTTTATTGGCATCATAACAAACAGAAACACCTTAAAGTTAAACAAAATAAATAATAAAAGAGCACCTACGTACACCTATCTGGCATTATACTGAACTAGCATACTAGCAAGGTGTACTACCTGACGCTGATTTTCAGCTGCAGCCCACAATTGCCATACGTAGGAAAACATAAACAAACGCATAGTAAAAGCTTAAATTTTAAAGGCTAAGGATATCTTGTTAAAATAAAACGTTGTGGTTTTAAATTACAAAACAACAAAAACAAGGGTTAATGTGCGCATTCATAATTCAAAATATCTAGTCTAAAACAGTGAAAGAAAACATCGTGAGTATCTATTTGCAGTGGATCCACTTGGTGGATCATACTACATTCCCTTTCATAGAGAGGAGGATTGTGTACCAGCAGTGGGAACATCTTGAGCTGAATTTATGTATTGACTTACTACGTTCAGATGATTTCAGACCATTATAAGTTTACTTTACCATCCTGAGGTGTATAAACCTACCTATATACAAAAACATCAAAGTACTATCAAAACAAATTGCTTTTTCGCCTCATCGTCGGTTCCTGGGAGCAAATATTAAACTCTTAATAAGGACTTAGTTTCAAAGTTTCACCGCGATATTCTGGCAAATTACTCCATACCCTTCAGTAATCGCTTTAGGAGTTATTAAAAGAGCGTTCGATACAAATTGTTTTATAATACCCTCGGGGTACATAAAATAGAATAAGAAAGTGTGTAAGTTGAAGGACGAAGGGTGTGTTCGATGACCTACATATTTTTATTCCTGGCTTGGGGAGAAAAAACAAGCCGGGTTTGTTGAAAAGTTCGGAAAAGTTGTCGAATTTGCTGAATTTTGGTTTGAAGCGAGGATAGAAAATCCAGTCGAGCGTTTGGTCAACAACATCATGGTCCTTAGCAGTTTGTGACCACTTGGTAAAGACCTGCACACCAATAAACCGCGTAACACACTTTCTATCACAATCCGAAGGATTTTAAAGGAAATTCTTAATCCATTGCTTGGATGATATGGCAAGAAAGGAGGTGTCTGAGGAGATGACGAGTAATAGAAAGAAGAAGAAAACATGCTGCTCTGACCCCAAATGAATCGGGATAAGGGCAAGAGAATGGTGATGATGATCTTTGTAAAATTCGTCTACTCGGAAACGTAATGCAATTAATGTTGTTGAACTGTCATATTGAACGGCATTGTAAACAAGTTACACAATTACCACGCTAGCTTGATTGCATACCTAGTTTTATTCGATCCAGGATTCCTCTTCGTTCAGCGGTATCAATGAATCCAGCCTTCCATTCATCCTCTATGGTCACCATTGAAATACTAATGGCTATGACTTCTCGTCTACTCATTATTGATGTGAGTTTGTAACATGTTATCGTTGAGTAGCGTCATAGACAATAGACCTTATTTTTGAAAGCTTGTATTAAAAACTCTGAACAACCACGCCTAACTAAGATAAAGTAGCACTAGTTTAGGAGCTAGACATAAAATTGACGTTATTTATGTCTTATGTTAGCCAGTCTAAGAGTTTCCGAGAAGAATTCGCTCAAAAGTTAAGCCGTTAGTGTTTATTACAAAAGGTTTAGTACACACAAGTTTACATAACAAAGATATCAAATGTTTTTACGTATAATCGGTGGCAGAAAGACTCAAATAACAAAAATTCTCTCCATTACCGAAAAAGCCAAGCAGAAATGGATATACAACATTATTTTTAGTATATGCGGAACCCGAATATAGTTTGTTTAGAATAAGTAACTAAATCGATTCAAATAATTTTTAAACCATGTTATATTTTAACCCAAAAATATTTAAAAAAGTTAAAAGTTGGATACCGAGCGAACTTTAAGTACCTATCGCAATAATTTAGGTACCTACTGCCAAATTATTATTATCAATGACCTCAAGACGACGCTGGAGGCACGCGCTGCGTGGTGACCAAGTTTTTGTGCGGACAACTAGGTAACAGAACAAGCTTATAACTTTGAGATTTTTCATGATACAGTTATGAAATTTTGTACATAGATTCTTTACAAAAAATACTAGACACGAGTATCAGGTTTCGGATATACTAAAACTAATGTTTTATACGTTATTATACGTTGTTGTAGAAGTGTACATATAGTACGGTCACATTTTGCGCAGCACATCAAGAATTCTGACTAGGTAACTAAAAATCACTCGAAATACATATAATAATATTGGTATTTCGAGTATTATCTTTCGATATCATTATCATATCAGTGTTTTTCCATCCATCGCGGGAAATAAAACACCCCCGCAGACATTTTTATACCTGGAATATTCCAGAAATCAGGTTTTAGGTTACATATTTTGTGAATAGACATATTATTATTATTTTATATTTTTTTTAGTTACATATATTGGTTACATAGTGGTTTGGTTATAAAGTGGTTACTTATATTATGCGTTTGAGCGATTTTTCATACTGTGAAAATTATTAAACGCCAAAATATACACAATAAACGAAAAAACTTCCCACTGCATGGATACACACATTCCTTTTTTCTGTGTTTCAAAATCCGCCATATCACCAATGTGGGTTTGGTGGAGAGATATACATATTTTTCCACAGCTGGGCTGCTGGGTTTCCCCCATGACCTTCCACTCTTCCCTCTGTACGATTTTCTCCAGCCAATATGCTTATGTAACTGGAATCGAAAAATTATGAAACTATAAGCTAAACTAACAATGAAGACATTTTATTACATTTGTATTCGTGACTTGCTTCTGCTCACGACTTCGTACGAAAAAAAAGAGCATTTTCTGAAATAAAATGTAGCCTATATTTTAAGTTAAGCATCTAGTAGTAGAGCGCTGAAAACTGCGTTCAAATCCATGCAGTAGTTTCTCCGTGATGCGCGTACAAACATACAGAAGACAGAAACAATTAAGAATTATAAAAACTGTTGTTTTGACCCGACATATTATTATTTTTTTTCAATATCTTTAAAGTACAGACATCAGCCTGTTACAATTTTATTATATTTATAGATTAAACATGTTTCCTGGTTAAATTTTTCTACGAATTTATATTTCTGTAATATTATATTGTAAATAAATTTTATCTTCGTAATACTTACTTTTTTACTAAAAGCAATTTCAGAGCAGTTTTCTAGGAATTAAGGAGTAATAATATGTCACTAGTTACGTGGGTATGTATTTTTATACATTTATAATTTAAACAAAAGCTAATTTATTTTCTGTTGTTTACCTTTCTATGTTACGATATAATTACCATCGCCAATCATTAGTTAAAGATAGGTGCCGAAGTTACTTTTACATTCTTTCAAGTGGGCGTGGATGGCCAAAACCGAAACTATAGCGAATAGCGAAAAATACTCAAAGGAGTCTTGCTCCGATTTGGATTACATTCTGGGAAATAATGACATACGGCAAACTTAAAAAAATGTTATAAAAGAATGTTCTTGTTTGATGACACCCGTAGCGCAGTCACCTTCAAAACTTTGTTCTAATTTCAAATTTGTATTAAGTCTTTGCGGTGAAACGCCACGCTAAAAGAAAAAAAAATGTAAATAATCGAAATTAGAACTTACAAGTTAGTTGGCGCCAATAATGTTTTTTTACGACGCTTCGTTGATTACTACAAACTGTTTGTATACTGTTACGTAGTTTATCAAAAAAATACTTTTTGAGGTGAGACGTATGCCAGCAGTGGGGATGTCTTACTATGTTGTGTAATCATATTGATACGGGTCACCATGTTATTTTAAATCAGTAGTTGCTACTAGAATTATTTCTTGGTTCCTTTAACGACACCCACGGGATCCGCTAAGGTCTATAAACACACAAGACGATGTGAAGCTACCCTCATAAGTGTAAGTAACATGTCATTATGCGACCTGTGTTATGTGTAAATAATTTTATTGAGTCAACTGTGTCGTCTTACATACTATACATACAGGTTCTTATGAAGTATCAAAGCTGTCTAATTTCATTGAAGGCGGCTTTCGTGTGCTTTCTTGAATACAAGCGTACATACATAAAGTCAGGTTACCTCCCATGGAAAAAAACTACAACATAACCTGCCATCCTTACATACGTCGTCTGCTTCGTCCTTTGTTCAGATTCAAATTCAGATTCAGATTTATTTATTTGCCATCAATGCAGGTACAAGTTTAAGATGATACAAATAGCTGAAGGTTACCGCTACATTCTACCTTACGGCATGCAAATTCATAGAAACTAATAGGTTACATACAATATTATAATAAATTAACAACTAACATGTCATTCTAATTAAAACTAACAAACATAAAAAAGGAAATAATAATAAAATAATAATAAGTTGACTCTTCCCGTGACCCAAGGGCTGGCTTTTACCTTGGCCAAAGGCTTAGCGTTGCCATACAACGTGGCAACGCCGCCAGTCTTTTGGGTACATTACCAGTTGACTACGTTGAGGAGGAGTTTTTTGACGCCATTTTTTAAGTTTATTTTTAAGTTAGTTAGTTAATATAGGTTATTTTAATTTATTAATGTATATAATATTTACTATGAATAAAATTTAAAATGTCAAATAATAATAATAATCAAATTTCACATAAATAAATCTTGTCAATAAAATGAATTTCATTATCTTGGAATTATAATTAAGTGAAATATTATTTTACAAACATAATCTCATTTACAAATTTTATTGTCAATTTTTTTTATCATTTAAAAAGTCATTGATACAATAATAACATTTATCCAATAATAATGCAGTAAGCTTAGATTTAAATGTTCGAATAGGGTGTTCTTTGAAACTGTGCGGAATTTTATTGTATATGATAGGTCCCATCGACATAATATTTTTCCTTAGTAGTGCTGTTCTGTAATTGCCTGTATGTAATAAGTTTTTATATTGTAGTCTCATTGGACCTGGCCGCATTCTAATATCGGCTAGAGATGGAAATAAATCTAAATTAGTTTTAACAAAAATTGCGACCTCTAAAATGTACAGTGATGGGAAGGTCAGTACTTTCAGCGACTTAAACACAGGTACACAGCTGTCTGTAGTTTTCAGATTTAACATAGATCTTATGCAACGTTTTTGGGCTCTAAAAATCTGTTCCCTCTCACTGCAATTGCCCCAGAATATTACTCCGAATCTTAAAATTGGCGCCACTAGACCGTGGTAAGCTACTACGAGTATATTATTACTTACTTTATGCGATAGATTATGCAGCACATAGGCTGACTTGCTAAGTTTACAACAAACTTCTTCAGCATGAGGTTTCCAAGTAAGATTGCTGTCAATTAAGATACCTAGGAATTTAGCAATATTTGTTGTTTCAACATTTTGTCCATTATGACTAATGTTAACATTAAGAGGGCAAGTCCTTTGGTAAAAATGCACAATTTTTGTTTTTTTGAGATTGATGACTAAGTTATTTATGTCAAGCCAGTCAATAATGTTTTCCAATGCTGTATTGATATCATCTTCATAATCTTGTTCATATCTGATTGCGAAGACCAGGCTTTACGCAATACCTAGGTAATTGGCAATTATTAATCTAGAGGTAAAATTTGAAACTTCACATGTTTGTATGTATGCAAGTTTGAATCTAGTAAAGTAGTGATCCAATTCCGAAAACTTTTTCACCAATGGGGAAGCTCCATTATCCTGGAGTGTCATAGGATTTAAACAGGACGTTTCAATTTGGTTATTTCCACCCATAATGCGAGCAAATCCACGGGCAAAAGCTAGTTAAAAACATATAAACTCACACCTTTTTTCTCATGGGGGTTGGGGGTAGGTAAAATCTACAGAATGCCACCTGCGAGGATCCTTACATACTCCTTTGCTTCATCCACGGTCATAAGGGATTTCATATTCTATTTATACGACCAAAAATACAAGGAAACTACAAACCTCACTTCCCCAAACCAGAATGCAAATCGATAGACAGCAAAGTAAACCTCCTCCCTTAACACCCACTCAAACTTTAGATTTGGGCTCACGGAGTGACGGCCCGATCCGTGACGTCACCTAGTCAATTTACTCACGTACTGAACTTAACCGGGGCTTAAAAGTATTAAATATAGGAAGGTTGGAAATAAGAGCATTGTCTTTAGATATATGTTTTGTGGAGGCTATTCAAAGTTTCAGTTTTGAATTTTTTTTCTTGAGTTTTAATGTAGGATAGGAATCCACACGACGGAGATGAAAAAGTTGTTAGTGTAGTTAAAAATAACATAAATAGGTGGTTGAAAAAAGTATTAAGACGAGCTGGAGAGAACCAAGTGGACCTATTAGCCCTAG
Source organism: Noctua fimbriata (assembly GCA_905163415.1). Classification (NCBI taxonomy): domain Eukaryota; kingdom Metazoa; phylum Arthropoda; class Insecta; order Lepidoptera; family Noctuidae; genus Noctua; species Noctua fimbriata. Next base: position 1,236,756 of record LR990932.1, read on the forward strand.
ATCGAAAGATTTGGAAGTCACGAGGCCCATGCCCAGCAGTGGGATGATACAGGCCAACAGTAATAGTAACTAATTTATGTTTTGAATAAAACTGAGAACAAAAACAAAATGTAAAATAAAATTGTCCAAGTGGGATTAGCGACTGTAACCCGCCCGTTCTTGTATATTCCCTAAACTAATCATTGTGAGTTGTCCGAACTCGTTACTGTACAAAATGTGTACCATCTGCTACTGTTTATGTACTTGAGCAACTAAACTTTTTGAGTAGCTGTTTTGTTTATACTTTAACTTGAACATACTTATTTAATATTACTTTGTTTAATACTGTGTTAAAAGTTGACTTAGATTAAGTTTTTGAATTATAAAAAAGCGACCTGTAAACGTTCATTCGTTTCAGTTGAATTGAAGAATTTGAATGAAGGCTATGCGATCGTAGCAAAGTGCTACGGCGTAGCAATACGCGTAGTAGAGAACTTATACATTAAACCAAAAATGTGTTATTAGTAAAAATTCAATGTTTTTATGTTAAACATAAGTTTTGCACACATCTCAATATTATTTTTAATGAAAACTCAAAAAAAAATATCGGTATTTTAAAATATTTGACCAAAATATTTTTTTCTTTGTAAAATAATTTTATTCAGTAATCAATCAGTTTGTAATTTTACTCACAATAAAAACACTACATTTAAATAAACCACTGCTTTAAATCAACCCCAATTTCAAAACAAATATTAAAAACATTTAAAACTTTTTCGAACAATTATTTCAATTCCAATTTCGACGAAAACGAACGTCGTCGAAACGATTTTCGATAAACCGTAAAAATGTGACGGTACCATAAACATTTTACATCAAAATAAATTGACAAATTGAAGCTTCAGAAGGATAAAAAAATAAATATAGAGATATATGTATATTCATTGTCATCGGTCGTAACTGGCTACGTAAGCCTAAAACCATACAAATGATTCGTTTGAACGGAACAGGCTTTTTAATACTTTTTTTTTGTTTTCTGAATGTTTGATTATAAAAGCCTGGCTTTGAATAACAGCCGTGTGGGCGTTGAAACAGTAACTCAAAGGTAGGATTGTGATGTAGGTGGCGAATTCGTCATGGTTTTTTTAATAGTGCTTTTTGCAGTGATGTACTATTGTATGTTAGCCATATACGCTATGGCCCATCTGACATGTCTGCCTATAAAGAATTGCTGCCTGGGCGTTTTTTAAAACTATCCTTTTGTTACTAGTCGCCCATGGACGTCAGAAATTATCCCACAGGATCTTGCTACTGGGATTAACGGCCTGTGTGCCAATTTTATAGAAATTTGTTCAGATTAGCATTCCCTCTATGTAAAATACTGTTATTACTAACAGCATGCATTTAGCATTCGGTTACAGTAAAAGCCGATTTCTGCATTATTAGGAAAAACGTGATGGCTTATTTGTATTACAAACATATTTAATTTTGTGTTTTATCATCAAGAATACTTAATACATTTATAGTTTTTTGATATATGTATACTTATAGTATTTTATATATTCTTGTAGTATATCGTAGTATTAATTAAATTATTTTCAGATATACACCTCCCACTGTTTGTCTCTGGCAGAGAATGCCTATGGCCTTAAGTCCGCCTCTGTACTTTTTGCTTGAAGTATTAAATAAATAAATAAACACTTTGTTTCAATTAATCTCTTAAAACTTATTAATTACCTATTTCAAAGTCGGTTTACAGTAAGTGAAACAACACCACCCTTTTGCCGATAAGATTAATTTACAATTACCTAATTTCGACACGAATCATTAATAGATGATACACATTGCGATACATCACTTTATTTCAGAATAAATAATAGATTTTTAAAACTACTCCGGAAGTAAGAGGAAAATTGTTTTACGTTGGAAATTGTGAAAATAAAAAAATAAAAAATTGCAATAATTTCGCTATAAGTTTTACGGAAAAATACTAGAGTAGATTTAATTGCTATGCTCTTCAGTAAGGTCTTAAATGATTAGCTTTAAAAAAGATTATCTTTCTTGTCTTGAAAAAAGAGGGCTCAGAAACGAAAAAAGCTTTGTATAATTATTATTCAAGATACATATCATTGTTTAATACTAATAAAGAAAGCGAATTACATAATTCGAAAATATTCTTGTGCACCTTAATATTTTGAGAAAAGCTCATCATCATCTGCCTAGCCTTCTCCCAACTATGTTGGGGTCGGCCTGCAGTCTCACCGGATGCAGCTGAATAACAGTATTTTACTTGGAGCGAGTAAAGCAAAGCTTTTAGCTAAACCATTTTATTCGTAAATTATTTCAAAATACTAATAGTAGAAAATTCACAAGTATAAACATATAAACTCACGATTTTTGTTTCCCTTGGGGGGCAGAAACTACACTACAAAATAAATAATAATGAAATATCCCATAAAGTATTGTCCTACTGCTAGGTACTGTGACCAAAATAAATTCAATCATCCGTTACGCAGTGCGTGTTGCTGTAAAACTTCATGTTACTCTAACAATACCACGACCGCAAAATTGAATAGGATTTTAGAACAGGAGGACTTGCTGGTTTTTTCGTTAATTGCTGAAACAAAGGCAATAACTCTTCTATAGATTTGGATTTTGAATAAGCCGCTTGCATTTAAATTAGTTATTTTTGATGTTGGTAAATGAAACATCAGCAGACCATCAAATTCTTCTCTCTGTCGCACCTACAGGCTACAATCTCTCTCTCTCACTCACATATACTCACACTCATATTTACACCCACTCATACACACATTTGATTTAATGTAAGTTAATAAGATAAGATAAGATAAGATAAATATTTATTTCTCACCACAATACATAGGAACATCATTAGGTTTCGTAAACAATACATACGTTTTTTATACTGTGGGAGACTGGTGCCTAAGCTAGACGAAAAGCCTGTATTTCAGGACACCAGGTCTCCACCCCAACGGAAGTACATTTAAACAGAATTATGCATTCGTACACAAATTAATGTAGTATATAATATTGAGACAGAAAAAAATAAAGGATAAAAATATACATTACAACAATGGCGACAACTAATTATTCAATCAGGGGTTAGTACGTGGGTGTATGTGTATGTGAGTGTGTGTGTGTAAATGGAGGGTGTGTGTATGTGGTGTGTGCGTGTGCGTGTGAATAAGGAAAGGGGAAAATTGTTTAAATATGGATGCACAGAATTGTGATATATATATTTAATTCTTCGACAAGCAAGTTATTTCGTGGCAGCTAGAAGTTTTTCCGTAGCATCATAACTTAACTCCAGAAGCCAGCTCGTAATTTTCGATTTACACTTTGTTTTGGCAAGATCGGGAATTAATGTTCATTTTTGAAGTTTTAGCATAAAAAATATACGTTTTGCTGTTTGTATAACACGTTGCTATGTACACTTGCGAAGCGCGGTCTCTCCTAATACAGGCCAGTCTGGCTAAAAGGAGGACCCGATCAAAAAAAATTGTTTTACCAAACTATTTTATTTATTTATTATAAATTCAGATTTTATTTGTGTCTGCAATTTTCGCAATCTATTGAATTAAAACTCAAGTAGGATTCAATGTCGTTATTAATTAATTCCCTACATTTTAATTTGAAAACGTTGACTTACGTTTTGACTTCTTTTTTCTAATTTAAGTATTCCTACTTTTCCCAAGTCATCTTTATAGACAGTAGTCAGATTAAAAACAAACACGATTATTACATAACGCAGAACCTCTCACGATCTAAAGATTAACTTACACTCACTACCGAAGCGAGTAAAGCAATTTATTTTTTCTTTAATTTTGTAAAGGGCCCTCAGGAATGGTTGCCATAGCTATACGATATAAATTCACTCATGAAATATGTAATAGCCGCAGCTTGAAAGAATTTTTGGGGTGACTCGTTCCAGTTGCCATGGTGACTGGAATGGGTGCGTCTTCTCCGAGGAATCAACTAATGGAATTAGATCAATAGAGAATGAACGTACGTTTAACATCCTTGTGTACTGTCTGCTTCGTTTCATTGGTCAAGTAATTGAGTACTCCGAGAGTGATTAGTTCTCATATTTTTAAGAAATGATTAGAATTAAATCTTATAATTATGTAAGCTAGCTATATTTGCATTTTCAATTCAATGCGCTTACGTTAGTGGCTAAATAATAAAAGCCGCATGGGTAGCTTTGTAGATTAAGCAACGGGTGCCGAGGTTTGTCCATGGATCCATTACATATTTGGGGGTATGGGGAACAGGGTGTAAAGTTCTTCATCCCCCATAGAAAAGGGAGGATCCTCCGACCAGACGGGTGTTTTCTGGTGGGCTACTGCCTGACAGTTGTTGTCGGGATCTTTTATATAGTCTTAAGTCGCGAATAACTTTACTTGCGCGAGGTAGGATTTAGGCGTATTTCGATGTTTAGTTCATCGTCTGTGTCATAGATGGCGCTATAGTACTTTTTGTTCTATGTTGCTGTAGTACTCTTTGTAGTGCCGCTACACATACACCAACGTACGTTAAGCCGTCAGTCCCTGCTGTCATTTTGAGATGTTTAACGGTGGTGCCGGGTACAGAAGCCCATAAGTCTGACCACCAGTCTCACCAAGGGGTATCATGTTACCAGGAACTGGTTTGTGGAGTTCCGAAACATAGTCACTTCAACTTCAGTGGTATTCAACTGCACCTGGCTAAACTGGAAACCCAGCACAACATATTATTTAGGTTAAAAAAAAGTTTGGTAGATTTATTAATCTCACTACTGTTTATTTGATTATAGTATGTGTACATAGTTTGGAAAAAGCTAGGTAAATGATGATGAGCATGCGTTTTTACCCGACTACGGCGAAGCCAAAAGGAAGGTTTATGATTTTAGTAGTCTATGTATGTATGTTTGTATTTACGTATGCTCCTCCGTAGCTACTAAAAAATTCATCTGATTTTGATGAATAACGTGTCAATCGATTCGTTATTATGGCCCGGGTAACATAGGCTACATCTTAACCGGATTCAACAATAGTAGTCGATTTTACCTTGTAAACCCAGAATTTAATTAGAGCGTGTTTTTTAGTAGTCGGGTTTTTAGTAGTTTGTTCTCAATGTATTAGAAAAATTCACAAAACTCTGTGCCCTAGATGTGATCTTCAAAATAATAGAACAAAACAAAACGCGAGCCAGAAAGGAATTTAATAAAACAGCTAGAACATTTTTTTAAATCAACATATATTTTTACAATTTTATTCTTAAATACAAAATAATAATACTTCTATGTTATTTTGTCGAATTAGCTCAAAGCTTTTCGTGTATTTTGTTTCAGACTACGGAATGTATGATTTTTACTTTTATAAAATTAAATATAACGTAAAAGATAATAATATTACCTAGTCTAATATCTACAGATAACCCTTGAAAGTTTAGTTTTTTAGTTTATTATCAAAGCACCTTAAGAAACCTTACAAATTACTCCTCTCTGACTCCCATAACATCATAAACACATTTTTTACTTCAAGGTTAAATAGCGGACGTCGACAAAATAGGTAATAAATTAGCTTTTTATTGCATCTATTACTTAGGATAAAGAGACATTCACTTGACCTAAAATACGACATTTCTATATATTATACAAATCTTTACGACATTCAATTAAGGCTTATCCATACTTGTACTATAAATGCGAAATAACTCTGTTTGTCTTTGTTACTTGGTTACTTTTAATGAATGGACAAACATATACCATAACTTGGATTAGAACAAATTTTTCGTCGAGGGCAGAATCCCTGTAAAGTACTGCTATTCAGCTGCATCCGGTGAAACTGGAAGCCGACCCCAACATAATTGGGAAAAGGCTAAGCAGATGAGCATAAATATCCCACGGGAGCACTTCGGATAACTTCCGACAGACATGCAGGCGAAACTGCAGACCAACGCAACAAAGATCGTAATGTTGTTCAACTAAACTGCATATTTCTAATATTTCCCAGGCATATTGAAGCCCAGTCTGGCCTAGAATTACTAGATATTAAAAGATAAGCCTGTCAGCTGTCTATCTGAAATGTTCTATTTTATAGTTGAAGATGTTCGGCGATACGATCGTGTTTGGTGTTGATTGATTTCGAGGATATATATCCTATATCATAATCATAATTTTTAAATCCACACTTACAAACATTACCTCCATACAATATTAGTAAGTATAGACAAACAGAGGGACAGAGAGAGGCAAGTTTCATTTTGTCATGTACAAACCCTGTACCCAATGGCAAAAAAAAACCCAAATATCCTTGCTTAATGCCCACTTTGGTTACATAAGGAACTGTTGTGCAAAACTTCATGCTTTCAGAACCAGCGGTTCAGGTTGTGCGTGGGTTGCTAGTGAATTTATATTTTTGTTTGTAGACAAAAAGCAAGTATGGTCCGGACGACGTCATATAATTGATATGTGGTTCACAATCTTCCAGACAACATCTAGACGTCAACGGACACCAGAAATGAGTGAAGAAAATCTGTATTTTTGTTACTTTTACATTCTTTGTACTAATATGCTTAGTAGTAAGTTTACAAGAAAACTGAGCCTCAAGTTGACATGATAAGTCCTCCAACGTGACTCGTTGAACAAACTTCAATGTTTTGATCAATATTTATGTTTCAGCTGGCGGTATGAAAAATTTTAGTCTAGCCAAAATTATTACTTAGATATTTATAGGGCGTAGCTTCGGAAAAATTGAGATTTGGATATTGAACGGCTCAATGAATAGAGAATTTATATAAACCTGGTGATTGATTCTATGAAAAACAAAATCCCCTGATTTATGATAAAAAATTTAGAAGTACTTGATGACAGGATTATTGTAGCTAATAAGCCTGGTATTGTGGCAATAGATCGGTGAGAGCGCCGTGCAATGAGTAATGATATCGTTGTCCCTCATTACGAGAATATCGTGAAAGCTGAAAACAACAAAAAATTCAAGTATCTGGATTTAGCACACGAGGTTGTCGATATGTGGGAGGTGGACCCTGCAATTATAGTACCGATAACCGTTACGGGTAATGGATTTATAGCAAAGAGCTTCGACCTGCATCTCAGGAGGTCAAGGGCTTGATTCAGAAAGCCTCCTGGTCACGGCATGCATAATGAGGAGGTTCCTCTCTCAGAAACCCCAAGTACCGGCAATCTGGAAATTATTCTTGATGCAGATGGACCCGCTTTGCGGTGCTCCCGACCAGACTATGGCCCACTTACTGGAATGTCCTATGTGTCCGAACACCTGCACATTAGAGGACTTAAAATATGCTACAGATGCCGCGGTTAACGTAGCCACTTACTTTATTATTTTATTAGTCTTAAAAAAAGAAACAAAATAACCTAGACGTTTCTGTAATCATTGTCGTTTCTGATTTTATATTTAATGTAATTTTGAATATTTACGCGTATAACACGAATCCTGCAGGATATTTTTTACCTAACTATGTAACATTGTTGTATCATTGGGTTTATAGTCATATTTCTCTTATCTCTATGTACAACCTAAAGAAGGAAGCTTTAAACTAATTAGACGAAACTAATACACATGTTTATTTATCACCCCATTAACATACATGTAAAATTAAACTCCAAAACTTTCAGGCAACTACGGAATAAATTATTTAAATCCAAATGAGGAAACAATCCCTCTGTCATTAGCTGATGACCCTACAAGATGTGATTAAATCGAATCAATAGGGGGCTGTCAAGTTTAGAGAACGAAATGGTGATCGAAGGGAAGTTCTAGAGGGGTGGGAGGGGTGTAGATGAGCCTTCCAATGCAGTGTAGATAGATGCAGAAAGTCAAATTCGTAAAAGAAGCGAAAAGACACGCACTCATAGAAACGACTGGCATTTTTTGTAACCTTTCGTACGCGTCTACGCCAGGTTTAAGGGACATCATGATATAATCTTTTACCATTTAGAACATGATTCTTAACCTAGAGCGTAAATTTTAGTTTGGTTTTGCTTTATACAAAAAAAAACTCTCTAATTCACACAAAACTGCGATGCCTATAGATGGTCAAAATGTATGAGAAACAAACAAATTTTTTGACATTTATGCCCAGAAAAATTTCAAAGCTGGGATCTAAAGCAAATTTAAAAAAAATTGTGTCCCGATGTTCTTAGCAAGGTTTCGCTCGTAGTATGGACCAAACCTTTTGTATTTTATATCTCTATTCTATGTTCCAGGGTTGATGCCGAACACAATAGCACATACAATAATCAATTCATTAAGCAACAATCGTTTAAAGCGCCCGGCGGATTACATCTCACTCAAGAAGGAACCATTCTCACAAGACTGAAAGCGTTACATAGAAAATTCTCAAATTGTAATGAGATCAAAAGGAAGGCTTTGCAGAAACTGAGTAGGTACGAAAATGTTATTCAGAATTAAGGGATCTTGTTTGAGTGTTGTACGAGAACGATCATTTCTGAGAAAATTATGAAATATTATATGCAGAATGTTTTATGAAACAGGTTGTTTCAGGATGCCAATTACTGTTTTTTACAGGAGTTTTTCTAGGAAATCATTTATTCGAAAACGAAAACAGTAACTTTATTTGTGTCTCTCAAATCTCTCAAATCGTTTATTGCTATAATGTACACTTACAGGTGGTAAATAAAAAAATAGAAACAATTATGGACCCTGTCGAACACAGCAATTTTTTTAAATAAGTAGAGAGTGGCATATTAACATACAGTTGATCCACATGTTTTTTCATTAAATTGCATCATTTTATGATGATAAAACAAAAGAGTACGTTATTTTATGTGAGTTAGAAGATAGATAGAAGAAAGTTAGATTTAAGGTGAGCCCCCAAGACAGGGACAAAACTTGAATTAAATAGCTTGGCAAAGGATTGACTTTCGAAGCTTAATACGAGTATATCAAACAAGGTTATACAATAATTAATAAATGTTATTATGTTCTTGTTCTTACACACGACTTTCTTTTTTGCATTTTTCCTCTCGCAGGCGTCCTGGTAGAAATTTCTATTGAAATAAGATGTGCCTTTGTACTCTAAGTTATGTTATGATGTTTCCTAACGTTCTCTATTGTACGTGTGTACATAAATGATAAAATAAATAAAAAATTAAATAAGATTTACCCGATTTATATAAGCCTTACTGCCTCGTGGCCGTAGACTCGCTTGTTCACATTCACACCGGACTGACTAAGTTAATGCAAGAGCAACATTTTACTTTTCATAAAACATTTCTCTTTGTTGACTTCCAGTTTGTTATGAACTGAGAGTAAACTCCGCGAAAAGTAAACATAAATCATTGTGAAATATCATAAAAACGGCTCTTTTAAACTTTGTTCACGAGTTACGAGCACATAATATTACGTTCGATCGACTTGTTCATTTTCTTCCAGTTCCGTTTCGGCAACACTTTCAGTTACTCCATACAAATGTTTCTCCAAAGAACAACAGGAGTCATGTTGTTCTTCTGCCTGAAAATTACCAAGGAAATTAATCTTCTTCCCTTGAACTTTACTTTCATTAACTTTATCTTTAAATTCCCTAATATGCATTACCAAGTTCGATGCCCAATTTTGCCTTCCAACGGTTAATTGCTTTTTAAATTCGAATTTAGTTCACTAACAGGGGTCAACTTACATTGGACTACCTTGTACTGTATAAGTACCCACTTTATAGTTGAACCTTGTAAATGTTGTGGAAATCTGTTTACACGTTAAGTGGTCAGTTTAATCTAAACTGTTGGATGGTTGAGTAATTTAGGGTTTATTTTTAAAGCCTATTTTAGGTGGATAGCGCACGAACTTCTCAACAAACAAATTCTGCTGGGCGATATTCAACTTTGACGAGCTCAAAATAAGGGTTGGAATGGCATGGAGAACAAAGCGCGACAAAATCGATGAAAGGTTGATGAACGGAAGGTGTCGGAAGGAAAATACGAAACTGCTTTCGTTTTTAACTGCCGCTATACATAATTTAAAACGAAGATGAAATACGTATTTTCTTGAACAAAATCAAGCTCGAACATAATGCTCTTAGGTCTACAAGTACCTATAGCTGGGTTCGGATAAAACGCGTTTCTAGTTCAGCCCCAGATTATTTCAAGTAGAAATGATGTATCATTTTCCGCGAAATATCGGTTGGCGTGAGTGAAGCTTGTGTATTGAGTGAAAAGAAAGCACTTTTGCTCTCTGAAAGACATTTGACAACCTAAATTGAGTGATGGAACACCTGGTTTAGAGCCACGGTTTTGATATTCGCTGTAACAAAGATCTTTGTTTACGGTTCACAAATTCTGTGTACCTGTATTTTGAAAATGTATTACAATATACCAATCGTTCATAATCTACTTAGCCTTTTCCCAACTATATTGGGATCGGTTTCAAGTCTAACCGAATGCATCTGAATGCACCTGCCTACAAGGATTAATACGGCTAATAGACCACCGCTTGTTAAGACTAGTTGATAAAACCCATCCATGTTCCTTCTTTGCCCTCTGTGTTCCTGAGCCGCTGTATCTCTTTCGAACAGTCCCGCAGCCCTGATAACCACAATACCTAATGTAATAAGCGCTATCCTAAACCTAACTTCCTAACTAATATTGTAAATGCGAAAGTAAGTTTGTTTGTTACCTTTTCACGCCTAAACCACTGAACCGGTCATTCTGAAATTCTACATATACGTTGTCTGTTGTAGGTGTACAGAAACGGACATAGGGTACCTTTCATCCCGAAAAAGAGGACTGTTCCCGAGGAGAACAACAATAACGTTCAACAATAATGGATGGCACCACGTGTCTTTCGAATCATGATTGAATTATATTATTACAAGCAGAGTACAACCCGAATTGATTGTCAAATTCTAAATTAACTCGAGCGAAGCAGCGGGCAAAAGTTAGTTTCCATTAAAACAAAAGTAGAACACAAAACATAATAAGCAGATCAAAACAGTTTTATACCAATCCAATATACAGATGTTCCACTGGTCGGGATGAAAGCATTAAATATGCATTAGGAAGATTTTCTTTGCGTTTGTAAGAGTCTGAAAAAATCACTTCTGAATAGTAATGACTAAGAGCGCGTGCCGAGAGTAAGTTTAACTGTGACAGCTTAGGCGAGAAAGATTATATGCAGGGGGGACATTATGGGTTTTTCATTGCATAATTTCGTGCTAATCTTCTTTTCTTACAGAAAAAACGAATTTTTTGATGAAAACGATTTTTCTAGAAGTATGAACTTTTACACAACAGCTTTTAATTTAATGACAGTGAACACTAAAGACGATGGTTTAAGATTTTATCCCCTGACGGAATTTCAGGGACTGAAAGTTTGTATGGAAGTTCGCAATTCTTACCAATGTACACGGCTTGTTATGAAAAGCAAGTTAAACTATAAGGAATCAGTCACCGAATGTGGAGAGGAGCGTTCAGGAAGGGCGCAGTTGTTTTAGGTGGTGATTGATTCCGACAATAGGCATGACCCCTTTTACGTAGGATTTAACCACAACTAGCGAATTTTAGGTGTACTATAGGTACAACTCGACACATGGGTTTAATCTTTCATCAAAAATGTTTGTTCCGAGGCGCCTTTGTTAAAAGTCCCAATAAAGATTATTTTTACCAAGTTTCTTAAGAAATTCTACCATGAAAATGCAAAGCTCAAGCACATTGCGTGTATCATTTAAGCTTATCTTTAATCATGCTGGCGTTACTTCAAGCTGATTTATACACCAGCTAAGGAAAACAAGTTTGATTTAAAGATTGTGATAGTGCAGTCAGGATTAATGGCTTGATTACAGCTGATGATAACAGTCCATTCTTTAGATTTAGCTTTCAAAGTGCTGACAAAAATGTTCAGTCGCTTTTGTGTAAAGATATTTCTGAAGTTTTCTTGATTTTTGTCAAAGACATTGCTTTTGACATTTAGGTACACTATTAGTCTTCTTCGAATAAAGCAATTTTGTCTCAATGACGTCGTTTCACACTGTATTAAAGGTCAGTCTGTTCCCAAAAAAAATCTCAAAATGAGTAAAAGTATTATTAAGTTTTTTTCACAATTTTGCCGCGCCACTAGACAATGTTCAGTACATTTTATGATCGGTTTACAGATAATGTCGACATGTTAGTTTCTAGCAACAATGTTTATAACATATTACATAGCCTGCCTCTCCTCAAAATATTGGGCGTGTAAAATTGGTAACCTATCTCTTGTAACATTTTCATGTTATATATTAAACTGTGGCGGCACCTGCAAACGCCATATTTGGACCACGCATCATACCTGACGTCACAAGCAATCCTGCCTCACGCAATTAGATTTATTTACGAGATTAATATTTATACAACAGCCTGACAACAACCAAACGGTGGGCTGTAGCCCACCAGGCACAACACCCATCAGGTTAAAAGTTTCTCCCTTTTTACGAAATGATAGGAACATCATATTCCTCCTATCCCATTACTGACGACCACGAACTCAAAATTAGATATACCTGAGTATCTAATTTTTATTTTCTATGTTGTGTGGTGCCTAACCAGGTGTCAGAGTTTTTATGCCACCAAAGGGCCTGTGACTTGGCTTTACATGCCATTGAGATATATATCTTAGGCATGCCGATTTCCTCACGATGTATTCCTTCACCAAAGAAAATTCAGAGGTACGTGTCCTGGGATCAAACTCGAGATCTATGACTTGGCACTTCGCCGGTGACACCACTAGGCTGTAAGTGCTACTGTCTAATTCATTGTGATGTAATCATTACTTGTATTTCTCATAATCTAAAATACGAAACTTATTTCGGTAGTCAACCTTATATTTGGCCGGCAGCCACTCAGACTCGATTCCACTTAGCTGCAAAAGCTTGAGCACTCGACATCAAATTAATTCACGAACTGTTCTTGTCTGAAATCTAAACTGAACTACTGAGAGCCTTAATTTCTATATAAAGTTGTCGTGTCTAGCCAATATTGCCGCGTAATTGGTCGAGCTTTGAGCCGTCGCTCGTTAAGTGATATAGTTTAGGCTGTTTAGGGTTGATGCGCTAAGATCTCCAGTAATCATATTTTCTTACGTTTTCTGCTGTTGTTTGTCGATACTTAACTGATTTTCGATCATAAAAATATGGTTTATAGAATAATGATAATTCTCTTTAACTTTGTTCCATCATCTTAATAAATGTAGTATTTTATAAGGATGACGAAACGAAATTATATTTCTCAAACTTGAGGCCATCACTAACTTTGAGAAATTTAATTTATTGTTAAATTCTTATTCTCTTTATCCATCTTACATACACATTTTTAAATATTTCTTAAAACAACATAAAAAAAAAACAATTTAAAATTTTAAAAAAATGTGGTGGCTTGGACATGTCCAAGCTTCCAGTGGTTAGGGCTCTAGAGACAGGAAACTTCTCACAATGCGGGCCGTATCGACGATTCGACTGAATTGCATTCTGACTGAAACTGAATCAGGCCCTTGTTCCAACCGCCAAGCGAGAGTCTCGATAGATGTTCGTCGAAAATTCTAATTATTATTCTTCTGTAAATTCAAAATTGTTCATAAAGCAATTACTGACATACATTCTGATTAAAATTGCAAAAACACAAGAAAATTATACTTATGTAGGCACACGTCTTGCAATATTTCTAAGAGACAAATTTAACTTAAGAAAAAAAATAATTTTAATTTGAAGTGATAGCAGGTTTAATAATTGAAAATACGTCTAACTTAAAGTACTAAATAGCAATAATATTTAACGGCTAAACCGTTTCAATAAGAAGGGAAGAGTTTAATAAAATCATCCGCCACGTGAAACTTTTATCGAAGCAAAACGAATTTGAAGAATCGTTACCGAGGGAAAGATATTATTATTATTTCATTCCTCCATTACATTGGGAATTGAATTTCTATATCATTACACGATAAGCTCGAATACAACTATCGATGTTAGAATTTAGTCTTGCGAGTACTTCTTGATATAGTTTAGCCACGATGTAGGTACAAATTGAGTAAAGTATACGTAGAATAGACCAGCAGTCATTTTAAAAATTGTGTTTATCTGTTTACGCGTTCCGTTATACTTTTTGCGTGGTTATAATGTTCAAGTTACTATGCATTCAATAATATTAAAGACTAATGGGAAATTCCTGAAGACAGAAACAGCATCTGTTGGTCGCTTCAAACAATTAGTAATAATAAAGCATCTGAGAGACACTGCGGTCTCTACTGAACTAGCAATTTGTCATAATTTGTGCAGTAATTCCATTGTTCAACTGAATGCAATTATGTAGTGCAGCCTTTGAACAAGAATTCTGCACGTTTTATTGAAAATATAAAATAAAACGTACGTGTAAAGTGTATCGAATAGAAAACAAGTTCGAATACAAAATCCATGACAGTTGAATAATCGAGAATGAATGAATAAATCATCTACATATACCATGCTAACCAAATTCCCAACAGAAATAGAAAAGATCCTTTGTTTAACGAACAGATGTTTCACTTCCGGATTTTTCTTCCATTATCTGCCTAATACGTGAAAATAAAACGCTCACAAATCCAATTAAGCGCAAGACAATCTCCCACAGCACACCACAGGCACTTGATAAAAACCTTTTACTACATCCAAGCGGGAATTCCAGATAAAGTGATCGGTATTTGAATAGTCAGTGCATTTCTTTTGATGGCCGATGTAGAGACAAAGGCTTGTACGAGTATAATCAGACGAAATGATACGGTCACTTGCGTTTGTGGGGCATCGTAGGCAGAACTTGAAATAGGGTAATTATGGGGTGAAGTTTAGTACTTGGGTGTTCTAGTTTCTAGCATTTTTTACGCTGGGTTGCGATAATATCTTTTGGGTTCGAGCCAAGTTGTTCTGGTTACTTTTTAGCCTCTTTTGATGTTAACTTGATAACATGATTTTAGAATTATGTTTTACAAACACGGTAATGTTAAATAATTTTTAATTTTGACCCACTGACAGCCTTCATAAAAAAAATACTGGCGTTTCAAAATAACACTCATATTTTTCAAAGCAACGAGCTTTATATAATTCTGTGAAGAAAAATTAAAATGATGCCATATCCATAGATGTGTACATAAGCTGAGATGAGCTTAGTTAGGGATTTTTTAACACGGGGAAAAAATACGAGAAATATACATTCCATAGGCAGATTTTCACGCATCCCCCTAACCTTTATGAGGAAAAGCTCAAGAAAAATTTTGAAGATATGAAACGCTCGTCGTTTAATAAAATTTAATGTTTAAAAAGTCCAACCTAAATGTGAAAAGAAATTCTCTTGAAGCACAGCATAATGTATAAAATTAATTTTAAGAAACTGTCTGCCATGAGAGCAAGTTTTTCATATCGCCTTTTATTACCTATAAACTTATTCATGGCAGCCATTTGTGCTTAGATTTATGTCCGCACAATAACGTAACAAAATGGAAGATCTATTATTGCGGCGTCTTCGATTTGTCGTAATATAAGACGAGTATTATTACGGAATAGAGGATTGTATTTCATTATAGTAATACATCCTTCATTCCGTATGTCTAGTAGTCGCATACTTTATCGCTAACCATGAGCGGTCGATTCCCGGGTGAAGCAAAGTGTTATTGGGTTTTACAATTAGAAGTAGCCCGGTGTCAGAATTTATGGCAATAAACTAGCCTCTTATTACATGGGATGTATATACAACATTAGTTTTAGTATATGCGAAACCTGAAACACGTATTTTTATGTGAAGAATCTATGTACAAAATTTCAAAAAAAGTTATAGGCTTGTTCTGTTACCTGGTTGTCCGCAGAAACCACCACGCTGCGCCGCCAAGCCCGCGCCTCCTGCGTCTTCTTGAGCTCATTGATAATCATAATTTGGCAGTAGGTACCTAAATGATTGCGACAGCTGGTACTTAGTGTCGCTCGGTGTATAACTTGTAACCTTTTGTAAATATTTTTCGGACAAAATATATCATGGTTCAAAAATTATTGAAATCGATTCAGTTACTTATTCTGGACAAACTATATTCAGGTTTCGCATATACTAAAAATAATGTTGTATAAGTAGCAAAATATGTGTGTGCTAGGTGAACCTCTGCCTGAATCTTCGGCAAAAACAGCCGTGATGTTTTGTTACGTATCATTTATTCCTGAAAAATAGACGCAGACAGATTTACCGTCGTATATCCTCATACAACAGAGGACCAGGTTCGAATAATTGGGGTAGGTACACCCTTTTTTCGTTTATCGGGCACAGTTCCCAAATCCGAACTGCTAATGAGAATTTTCTAGCTGAAAGAACCAAAAACACTGCCGGATCCGGGGTTTTACGAATACAAACACTGATTTAATTTTCCTGAAAGTAAGCAATCTCTTTGATCCCAGTTGAACATGAAAATATCCGTTTATTAACACCGGTTTAAACAAACTAGATTGGTTCAAAGTCCACTTCTTATTTATTAACTACGTAGCTAGCTACCTTTAAAGTAAAAAAAAAACAATTTCCAGTCGGTAATAAAAACAATATAAATGTTTCGAATTTAACCATATAGGTATGTGTTGAAATATGATTACTTTCAGCTATACTTATGGTTCGTTAAAACATGTACAGATAACATACAGACGCTGCAGCTTCGATCAGCAGACACTGAAATGTTTCTAAAGTATCTGTCAGTGTCCAGTGTGTCCGTAACCAGTCCATCATCTTCAGTACTGGTTAAAAATAACCTATCCCGCTACTCGCTGTAAAAAATAACAAGCAACATTTAATAATCAAAAAGAACCCCATTTTAAAACTTACAATTAATAATTCATTTTATTTCATCGATATTCCGTAACAGCATTGAATATGAAACATATAAATAAATTACATACATATAATACGAGTAAAATGACAAAGGATAATACATGAATAAGCAATGCGGATGCAACTTTGACGAGTACAAGCTTCAGTGTTTCAAGCGACCAGCCAAAGTATGGCGTAAATTCATAAATGAACCTCTGAATATTTTAAACACAAGTTCAGTTGGGGAACTTGTGAAGAATTAACAAGTTTATTTTCACCGTTTTTTAGCCCGTTGATTGCATTATGCATGGAATTCAGTGGATAAAGTAAGTAACTAAGTTTTTTATCTGTCCTTTGTCAAATATCAACGTTCTGCACCGTTCCTTCTTTGTCAACGTTGGATGTTCCAGTTTACTTAGCTAACAAAGCCCTGACAGCTTTGTCTAAGGAATTACTGGAGAGTGTAGCAATTAAGTTGAATATATTTGCGGCTTGCCAACGTGCAATGGGGCGCAGTATCCTAGGCGTCAAACTTACCGACCATGTACGCAACACCACACTGCGTTCCAAAACACAAATTACTGATGTTGCTCAAAAAGCCACTAAGTTAAAATGGGACTGGGCTGGTCATGTCTGCTGGTCGAGATGTGGGCCGAAATAATCACGATGTGGGGGCTCTGATACAGCCAGAAGGCGACGCGGTAGACCTCATAGGAGATGGTGGGACGAGGTGGACAAAACCAACGACCAGTGGTCTACATTGGCCCTGGATCGAAAAATTTGGTAGTAATGGGGAGAGGCCTTTGCTCAGCAGTGGGATGACAGAAGCTAACAGTAACAGTTTATTTGAAGCAATAGTTCTAGGCGTTTGTTGCACTTACAATGAACCAAGGCTAAAATATCGGATCATTCATTTTTGTGATACAAAAGTTCTCAGCAGAATTTTAATTACGAAAAATATTTTACGAATTCAATAATAACTACACCTACTACATTTTGATCTGAAAAACTGAAAATGTAATACTTTTTTTTGTAAAACTTGACCGAAATTTTTAAAATCATTGAACAATAAACTTTTTTGTTTTTGTCGCGCTTTAGTTCAATGTTTTTTTATTTACCTATTTTTATGTATTGGTGTAGCGAGGATCAACAGTGTAAATCGTTCGGGGAAATATTTGTGTTATGTGTAACTATTTTGACGAAAAATCACAAATCACAAACTATTGCATCAAAAATCCTGGTATCAAAAAAATAATGTCGTTATAAATATGAGTACCATTGTACGGAAAATAATAAACAATTTTCAACATTAGCATTGGGTCAGAATACCAGCATGACCACCGTAGACAAGGATTTCTTTGACTGAAGAATCGACAAAATGACAGATTTTGTCGACACAATGACAGATTTCTTTGCACTATCTGTCATTTTGTCGATTCTTCCGTCAAAGAAATCCCTGTCTACGGTGGTCATGTTACGGGGGCAGCACCCAGGTTTTGACGACGAAGAATCGACAAAATGACAGATTTCTTTTGGTGATCTGAATAAAACCCGTTTCTGCGGTGATCATGCTACGCGTGCTGGTAGTCATAGGAGCCTCTGGAGACATGGGATGACGCAGGCTAACAGTAACCAGTAACATCTGTTACCATATACCTCTCGGCCACCAGCTAAACAATCAAGTGACTCGAGTCTTGCGACCTATGAAAGAAGTATTTAAGGGCCAGGACCACCTTGAATTTATGCAAGCCTAGTACTTTTTGTGGAGTACCTATTCACTAAAAAGACGATTTACGCGGCACGGACATCTCCTTCATGATTATGTTCTCCAAGTACTTTCTGCTGGCTGCGGCACTGTTCGAAAGAGATATCGCGGCCTTGGAACACAAAGGGCAAAGAAGGAACATGGATGGGTTTTAGTCAGTACAAGTCTGACACTCGCTTCCGCTCCGCCCAGAGCGATGATGATTCCAATACAAAAAAAAAAAAAAAAAAGTACTTTCTGCTAAAATTCTAAATTGAGTTCTCTCGTGACAAACTTGAGTGTGCCAGAGAGAAACAAAAAATAGCAAATTAACAAGAAGTTTCGTAAAGTTACTTAGTTTAATGTGCAAATTGTTTGATTGACGGTTTCGTGAAGGGTCCGTTTACACCTTGTACATATAAAAATCAATGTCTGTTCGTCCGTTCGTACCCTATAATACACTCCTAAACTATTGAACCGATAAACCGAACCGAACAAAAAATGCATTGAACCGTGTGTGCCGGGCACAACCAGTACTCAATAAAATAAAATGTAACAATTTTTTCACGAAATATTAATCGCCAGAGGAACAGAACAATCCAAACACGGGTTCAGCGATTACCTTACAATGCGTGAAGTGTAATAATCAAATGAACCAGAGCAAACCATCGGTAAATCCACTTTGAAATCAATGAATTTGCACTGCGGGATTGATTCTTAATCGGATTAACTGGTTTGGTTTATATTTTGATATATTTCATACAAGCGCATGGCTTGTGATGTTGCATGATTTACCATCGATATAAATGACGAACTTACTACTAACTTCTATCCCCTATTTAACCCGTTTAGGAAATCAAAAATCGCCTCCCATAGTGCACATAGATGAAACTCTTGTTTAAAATCGCAATTGCAGTTGCCTGTTGTGTATGAATTAATATTAATAACATAATATTATTTCATCACGCCTTACTATCCCCGAAAGTTTAGGTACAGTTGTACTTAAAAAGTACACCCACATTTTGCCAGTAATGTTTAAGTACCATGTAATAGGGGGCGATCCTATTGCCATCAAATCCTCTGCACAAATCCAGACTCCGTGGCAGCTACTGAGTAATTCCTAATGGAAAAACTCAATAACACGATGCCCGATCCGGGAATCGAACCCAGGACCTCATGCTCAGTAGTCGCGTTTGCGACCACTAGACCAACGAGGCACTTAGTAGTAGCAGTAATATTTTTTTAACTATAATTTATAGATTATGCTACCGACAGAACACACTAATAACGTCAACAAATAATCATCTAGATAAGTATAATGAAACAAATGACAGGGCCGTTAGAACTAAACACCAAAAATCTGCCGCACTACGTAACCTCTTAAAGCGGAATTACCACTAAAAGTAAGACAAATTGCGTGCTCAGATCGTACAAGCACACACAAACACCCATCACTCACAGACACACACACACACACAACATACTAAACCTACACAGAGGACAGTCCGACGAAATTGCTTGTCATTAAAATCGGCTTTTCACAGAACAGCCGACACTTGCCTTGAATTAAAGCTTACTTTTCTGTTCAGATCTGTTATAGTCTGAGTAGCCTAACCGAAAAAAACACTTATTTCCTAAATATTGCGAATGAAATAGAACTTGATTTTGAAAGTCATTTTCTTTCATCAATAACTTTCCATAGAAATAATCCATAATAGAGCCTACACACCTAAGCCGTCGGGCATGTCTGCAACTATCGTACGGTTCAGTTGGAATACCATCGGCCTGGGGCCGGCTTTGGTGTGTAGGCACAATAAGGATTACATGGCGATGGTAATAAGTCAAATAGTAAGTAAGCATTAATTTAATGAATTTTAACAAGTATTCATCAACACGGGACATCGCGAACAACAAAATCGTAATCAACTAGTAATATCCAATTCGTTTCTGTCGGGGCAAGTGAAACGTGTCAAGCTTGGAAACATAACATAACATCACGATAATTTTCTCAGAAGGTTTAGGTAGATGTGCACCTAATAGTACTCCCACATTTCGCCAGTTATGTTTTATGTCCCATGTAATAGGAGGCGAGCCTATTGCCATCAACAGGGCGCAAATCCAGACTCCGTGGCTGCTACTGAAAAATTCCAAATGGAAAAAAAACAATAACACTTTGCCCAACCCGGGAATCCAACCCAGGACTTCATGTTCAGCAGTCAAGCTTGCGACCTCTCGAGCAACTCGGGAATTGTTCTGTCATTTTACTTTTTTATGACTTCTTGGAATCATATTTTTCTGTGTCATTTCTTTTAATAGCCTCTCTACACAAACATAAACTCACGCCTTTCATTCCATAAGCATAAACAGAAACTACAGGACACCTGCTATGATCCTTAGATACTTTAGAGAGTACCTTTAAACAGTTTTTTAAATATCTTTGTTTGTAAAAACGCAGTGTCTCATGTGCATAAGGCCTTATCAGTATTTTATTGTTCATTCGTATGCAGACGGCCATCAAACTAGTTAGTAATCCAATAATGTACGCCAATAATGCAGTCGCTAGTTGTGTAATAGCATTAAATGCAATGTAGCTTTGATGGATTTGTTAACTCCGATTGAACACAATGTAGTTTGTATTCAATTTGTAGTAAAACAGATTATTAGTATACGGGGTGGAAGCGACACCGACGTTAAAATGGTTGCACCGTATTCAGTACATCAGTCTGACCCCCGCCCCCCCCCCAACAAAAACTTTTCGTCGGTTATTAAAAAAAGGAGGAAGGCCTATGTCCAGCTGTGCACGTCTTTCGGCTGAAATGATGATGATGATTAAAAAAAACAGCTGTTTCCTACAAAACTGCATTACCTACGCGGTAAAAATATATGGAATAGTTGATTTTTTTAAAATTATCGATTAAAAGTTTCTGTTCAGAATGAGGTACTGAATACGTGGTACCCGTGTCCCTTCCTCCTTGTATTACGAACAGGACCAGTGAACGTAGGGGCTCATGACAAAAAATTAACAGCTGCATGGGATAATAGGCAAGGTTAAACAACGCTTGCCGGGGTTAGTTCGTGGATGAGTGACTATTCAATACACACCGAGACTTCCGTGAATAGGAACATAAAACACGTTACCGGTGGTTGTTTCAGATAGTCATCATTTGAGCCTGAAAGTCTGACAACCGTACTTGGTTGTGGAAGTCAAATTCAATAATGTTATGAATATTATTATTTACACTAGGAACGGGATATTTACCATGTTTACTGTTTACTTAGAGTTCCCGATGTTAACATTATAAACACATTAACACACACGCACACACATTTATTACATTATTTGTATTATTGTTTTTGTTTGTTATGAACATTTTTATTTTGTACGAAATAAAAAAGGTGTCTGTATAAAACCCAGCTGACGTTCTTCCTACTAATCGAAAACTTATATTTTATGAAAAGGCAAATTCATAGTAACAGCTGTTGGTTGCTCGCCTCTCCTTCCAAGAAACCTGCAAGATGTAAATAAATAAATTTGCAGAAAGTTTCCAATTTATCACCTACCTCTGCACTGCGTTGAAATATTTATTTTCACTAGGAACCCACAGTTATTATGTTACTATTTCTTAGTACCGTATCTTTTATCTATAAATAAAGGATTATAAAATAAATTCGTTGTCTATGGTTCCGCGGTATTCTTCAAAAATACGCAGCGGATTTTGATGCGGTTTGCGCCATGATTATTTATTACGGATAGTCCTTATCCTTCAAGGAGGTGAGCAGTGAGCTTACCCGTCATAGTAAATAACTTTCCCAAAGAAAGTCATATCCGATTCGGGAAAAAAAAAATGATTTTCATATGCATCCAAATAGTATATCTGCCGCTGTATGTTTTTTTCAAGAATCGCATATGAGTGTCTTTTAGAAAGTTGTATGAACTTGCGGATACAGATAACTAAATCAACACCTTCTATAATAAAGAAAACTCTGTGTTATGTCAAATCGTAAAAACCGTACGAAGTAAGAGGGTGTCTTAGTTTAAATAAAAAGTACATTGACCAATGGTGACAGTTGTAGAAATAAACGTCGAAAGGTTTGAAAAAAAAACAAACCAACATTCAAAAACACACAACACGAATTATCTTCTCTTGTCACATAACATGATGTTAGTACGGATTAATAGTGGCGATAAAGTGAGGACTCTACCATTTGTACAGCGGTTGATAGAGATGTTAGGGCAGTCTGTCTCTATGTAGAGGTTTTATTACTGCGATGATGTAGAGTTGCCAGTTAGTGACGCCATTTTGTTTCAGTTGATGCTTTTGGGATTTCAGAGAAAATAATGTTTATTAAGGAATGATACGAAAGTCAAAACTGTGTTGGTAGTTATTGAGATGGGTTTTTGCAAAGTGATGTTCAATTGATGTCAATCTATTTAATAACGAAGTTTAAAAAAAAAACGAGTTTCTTGTCGGTTTTTCTCCTTAGGAAACGACCAACCCAAACCGTGCATCTATCTTTTGACGATTCATAGGTGTCCAAGTAAGTTTGTGTGAAATAAAATTTGATTTGAATTTTTGACATAATTCATGTTCTGCTACTGCCAATACGTTCGACGCAGACAAATTGTGGACGCGGCTCCTGACACGGAGACCTTTAGTATAATTATGTCCGTGTACAGTATACGTAGCCGACCTGCTATGGATCCGTACCAGTGTGACTGACCCTTTATTGTGAATTTATGTCAAGAAGCCAACCGGATGGCTTCCATAGCACTTGTCATTCGCGTAGTGAGATGAAACGCGATTAAAATTTGCGTCACATATTTATTCAAGATGCGGTAAAACTGTGTTTTGAATACTAAACCGACGTCTTGCTTCAACAAATAAAAATAAAACGCAGAATCGGGACAATTCAAACATTTCCGAATTCACAGGCCGACTATAATCTGAATTTTAAAGTGAGAATTAAGAAAATAGCTCCAAAGTTTTCAAGAAGTCGTATTTCCAGTCTCCCCATTCGCAGCCGCGGCTTCATTACGAAAACGACTTCAGACTTCGACTTCCAACGAACATTTTCTCACAATCCACTGAACATCAGTCAGGGCCGAACTATTTTTACACAAGAGGTTTAATCTCAATTAGGCCGAATTTATTCAATTTAGTACAAAGCTGATATCGGGTCAAAAGTTTGGATGGAATTTGGCAAAGCTTAAAGTCTCTTCAAAGTGTATTTTGTCTCGCTCTAATCGGGTAATAAATCTAAATACAACAAGAAAAAGTATGAGTAACTTTACAGACTCAACTTTTAATGACGTGGTTTCGAACTTGAACTTGATAAGGCTTCGGAATAAATATCATGAAGTTTGCTTGTACATTATACGAGAAATGACCTTTGTTGATTTATATAATGTGACTTTAGAAGGTTTTATGAATGGTTTTTACAAAAATTAATTCAGGATTGTTGAACTTGGCTGTAACCCTCGTTCACCGACTTTCGACGCAACTTGCGTCAAGCAATTCGCGTGATCGTGAGTCAGTTGTTTCTTTCGCGTAAGAACCGAAAAGTCGCAAGTCGCATCGCGGTTACTAGTAGTAGCTTTGTATTGTATTGTATTACGGGCTGATATCCGCAACTCCACGCCCAAAGCGCGTATTTTGCGCACAAGTGGGAAAATCATTCCATCCACACCAGTTTCCCGAGAAAGGCCAGCAACACCTTAGTGTTACTGACGATCTAGCGGAGAGAACCTTTTTTTTTTTTTTTAGCTGAGTGTACCTGGGTTACCGAAGTACTTTGCCCTATACGAGGCAACCTCTGGCCAGTGTGGAAGCACGTGGGCTGCTGTCTCGTCTTCCTTCATGCAGGCTCGGCACAGTGGGCTCCTAGCGTGCTCCAATCAACTTTCATTTGTTTTTGACAGTTGTCGCAACACGTGTCACTTGAGAAAGTAACTTGTGGCCAAGCGCTTATGTCGGAGGGCTACAGATTCAATTTCAATTTGCTTTGATTGCTAGATTATTTCGTACTTTGGTCATCAGCCTCTGAAAGCTAGCTTGAAGGTATTCAGTAAATTATATTACCTACAGTCTACATAATATGTTCAACAACTTACGTAACGTTGCTTCACTGTGTAGTATGCACGTTTATTTCATAGCTAAATTAATGTTAGTTATGTTCATGCGAAACGTTGTTATAACTCCGTTTTGTAGTGGTTACATTTATATTGTGGTTGTTAAGAAAAGCATTTATTTTGATTGCTACATACAGGACTTGTTTCGATACAAGGGCTTTATATTTTCTGCCTGTTAACGCAAGATTTGTATTAATAAATATTTTTGTAAGCTCGGTCATCAAAAAAAATAATTCGCTGAATTTTTTAATTTTTTTTTTGTGCATTTCAAGTAAAACTCACCTGATTGAAATCAAAAACTAATACTGCTTATCTGGGATAGTGTCACTTACGGGATATCTTCCGTGATTGTTTTTTATTTTGAGCTCCAGATATTTCGACACTGCTGCAAGTGCCATGTTCGCGGGTTGACTGGAGAATGCAGGTGTATGGAAAACCGAAAAAACACCGGAAAACCGTGAAAGCTTAAAACAGTGTTTGAATAAATATTGTTACCTCATTAAATTTTCCACAAATGATGCTCATTAAATACGGATAACGCGGTATATAGCTGGTTAGTGGGTCAGGTCCGTCCGTGAAGTGATGAATTTGAGATTTTAAAGTAGACGTCATAAAATGATTTCATGTTTTATTGACTTGTTTCCTAGTGTTACCACCAGCCATTGGGTAAGTAACCATCTCCCCGTAAATTTTCCCTTGCAAAACAATCGAAGAATCGAATCGTAGAATCAATGAACGAAGAACAGTTCCCAGGCATGTACGCTACGGTTAACGAACAGTTTTTCAAGTATAAATAGCTTTCTACATTTTGCATGTTACCGGCAAAGAAAACAAGTTCGCGCAGGGACAGGTGGTGCATTTGTAAGTATTCCGGGGTGGTTGAGGTATTGTTAAGGGGAGTGTAAAGTAGTTATAAAGCTACTTATTCATATACTAAGCATCAAGTATTTACAGAGGCAACAGCTTGTCAGTGAGCTGCGTACTTAAAAATCTAAGGCTAAAGATAGTCTTTGATCCTAGATTTGTTTGTTGTAATAATTCTCGTCCTCGACTACTTTGTTGGTCGAGTGGCTGCCAGCTCAACTGCTGATCATGAGGTCGTGAGTTTGATTCCCGAGTCTGGCAAAGTGTTATTGGCTTTTTCCATCAGAAATTTCTCAGTATCAGCCAGGGAGCCTGGATTTGTGCCCGGTTGATGGCAATAGGGTCGCCCCCTTTTTATTACATGGGACTTAAAACGCCTGTAATTCACACACCCATACCGTGTGGATTACAGGCGTGATGTTATTTGTATTTAATGTTATAATTCTCTTCGCACACCAGTTTATTGTCAACTCATTCTCTTATATCTTCTTTTCTTAAAATATAAAGTTGTTATTGGGTTATTGCTTCTGTCATGTCTGTCAAAATCAAAGTGAACTCTATCTTCATTGCAATACGGTCGCTTTCGTTAACGTTAAATAACTGTTGTCTTTGCTATCATGTCAGATAAGATTTACGTATAGGTACCTAAACATAGTAAAATTTTCAAGAAACCCATCTTCGAAGATCAATAAACATAATCATAAAAACCCGTAGTACCGATCCAGTACCATCAATAACTTCTCATGTACTGACCAGTGGCCAGTGGCTCAGTCCTTGTCCATCTAAATTTCATGAGTTCTCGCGTTCATAATGGCATCGGTGCGCTGCCAGTCAAAACTCATACAATATTCATACAACAAGGTGCGGCCAGTCCTTGCTACTTTATAGCTAAGCAAGTTCCGCCCGCGGTTTCGGCTGTGAAGGCCGAAAATTATCCTAGGAGCACGTACTACTAGAAAAAAAAAACATATGCGATGCGTACTACTAGTTCTGGTGCGAGAGGGCGTGAGAAAAAAAGTACCTAGAAAGACTTGGGGGAGGCCTAGCAATGCGACAGCAATGGTTAATATAAAAAAATATCCTAGCCCAGGTGACGGTCTTCCAGAATCCAAATTAAAATCCGTCCAGCCGAGAAGTTACAGGTTACCAGACAGACAGAGGAACTTTTACAGTATGGATGAATTATACGAGGCACCGAAAAGTTATGGAATTGAACGCTTGATGGTTGTTAATAAGTGATCAGGTACAGAGTTATCCGGCTATGGTGTTAGAGAAAAGCGTTTTGTTGAACAAAGTTGTTTATATTATGGGACATTTTGGTAGTAACGTAGCTTTCTAATTGTGAAAACATATTCGGATCAATTAATAGTTCCCTAGATGATCACTTTTGTATAATGCATTGCTCAAACGCCTTTGACATTAGTATCTAAGGGTGAATTAATTCTAATTTCAGTTTGATAATAATTCAATTTAATCACTATATTGACATGACATGATTGTAATTACTACCTATTTCTTATTATTGTTATTATTTTATTCTACTTCTAACTACCTACCCACTAATACAATCTGATTTTAATATGAGTTTATGTGTGTTATTGTATCATCATCATCATCATTTCAGCCGAAAGACGTCCACTGCTGGACATAGGCCTCCCCCAAGTGTCGCCACATTGCCCGGTCCCGTGCGACTCGCATCCAGCGGATCCCTGCAGCTTTCACCAGGTCATCGGTCCACCTAGTGGGAGGCCTTCCAACGCAGCGTCTTCCGGTTCGCGGTCGCTATTGTATACCTAGTCTTTTTTACTATTAACGTAACGACTTCTAGACATATTTTTTCTGAAATGTACTGTGTTTTTGTAAGTTTTGGCTCAATTTATTATGTTAATTTAATGTTCATAAACTCAACAGCAAACCAGCATTGTGCTTTGCAGTGCCCTGAAAGGTACAAACAGATTATGTGCAAAAACCGACAGTAATATTATAAAATGTGTGATGTGCATGAGAGCAAATAAATAAATAGATTTGTGTCGATCGTATTCAGTTCCATTTTGTTTTTTTTTGCGGTATGGGCTTACTCTTGACCTCAATCTAATCCTGAGGACAGAGATGAGGTCGACGATAGAACGAGCTATGATTGGGGTCATATGACCTTGGGAACACCGACGCAGGCAGGGAATTCCACTCCTGGGCTGTGCGCATAATAAATGATGTAGCAAAGCGCTTCGTGCGAATGTGTGGAACATCGACAAGATATGGGTGATAACCTGCAGTACGTCTGGACTCTCGATGGAAGAAAGGAGATGGTGGAATGAGTTCGTGGAGCTCTTGAACACACTCACCGAAGTACAATCTGTAAAAGACCGACAAACATGCAACTTTGCGCCGGTGGTCCAGGCTATGAAGCCTGGTACCAACCAGCTTATCGTCACCAATGAGCCTCTTGGCTCTGTGCTCAACAGAGTCGAGTGTGGCTAATTGGTTTTTGGCTGAGCCATCACAAAGGTGACAGCATTACTCCATGCCGGACCGAACTTGAGCTTTATATAAGACTAAAAGCTGTCCAGGCTTGAAGTAACGCTTAACCTTGTTAAGGATACCCAGCTTTTTTGCCGCAGTTTGAGATTTCGACTCAATGTAGGCACTGAAGTTCAGATTCGCACTCAACTTCGCGTCAAGAAGCTCAAGGCTGTCGGTGACTGGTACAGATGCACCACGGAAAGTAGGAGCCAGATTGAACGGACTCCTTTTGGCGGTGAACAGCCACACTTGTGTTTTGGTGGCGTTAAAAAGAACCAGATTTTCACCACCCCACTTGAAGACAAGACTTAAGGTTGAATTTGTTTGCTCTACCATGGCCTCTCGCCATAAACACACTTCAATTGGTAAACTTAACCCGCAGAAACTAGAACAGACATAAAAAATGCATAAAATTCTAATTATTCTGATTGCAGTATGTTTTACTACGTTATTTCATAGCGTACTTGAGATAAACACAAGCTATCCATCTATCCTATGTAAACAACTTTTACGATATAAGTACTTCCTCGGACAGCGATAACGAGTGTGACGTTTAGTTAGTGGTAGGTAGATGTAAAAATAAAAGATAGTTATTTTTATATTACTGAGTGTATTTTACAATTATGTAAAGTATCGGCAGAGCAGGGTGTGAGTTAAAAAGAATATCGAGCGCGCGTCTGGTTCTTTCCCGCCTACAGAACACCACTATCCTGGGTAGTCAGGCAGCTCGGCAGCGGACAGGCGGGTAAATGTGCAGCGCGCTAGTAGATGCAGGACGCGCAGCTAAGTGCCGAACACGCAGGTACAGGCACGTAGGTAGGCACAGGCACGTAGGTTGGCACAGGCACGTAGATAGGCCCAGGCACGTAGGTAGACACAGGAACGTAGGCAGACACCCTCAAGAAGGTGTTCTAACCCGGTATTAAACCCGGTACTCGAACCCTGGAATGTCCGTTATGTTCCGTTTTAGTAACGGTCCGGTTCTATTCCAGCCACGGCTGCAACATCCCGATAGCCACTTACTAACTACCTAACTAAATGGAAAGCAGTGAACTAGCACCAAATAGCTATCGAGGTGAGGCAGTCTAGGCAGCGTGACAGATCATAATTCAGCTAATAGATGGAATTAAAAAGGTTGAAGGTAATTAAATGAATTGAAAACTACAACATAGATTAGTGAAACAGTTACACAATTAATAATTAGATAGGCAGAATAAGAATTACTTGGAAAGAAAGAATATAGGAAAATATTTGTAGGGTAAGCCTTCATGACACGGTCAAGATGAACAGGTCATATGAGGTCAATTACCAAATAATGGTTCTATAAGCGTTAAGGCGATTAGCAAACTCTAATACACCACAAAGACAGCACAACAGCGTGATCGTAGCAGGCAATAAAATAAAAGTATGAGCGCACTATAATTTTTACAATTCATTCTACGACACATTACGTATAACTAATTGGGGTACACATAATAAGCAATATTTTGCAACACTCACCCGATCTGGGGTTGACACTGAATTTACAGGGTAATAGCACAATATATTAATATTGGTGAGGAAATATTATACAGAATTATATTTATGTCCGATGAAGACGAATGATAGGTAGGAATTATCTCGGCTCGCGGCTCCGTGGTAATGAGCGTATGACGATTCTCGCGGCCGTGGCAGTGTCGCGTCGTAGTCCCCACTACCAGTCCCCACTACTAGTTCACCAACCGGTTTCCGTCGAACGACAACGGCGCGCGGCGCGCGGCTCGTATATTACCAATCTACCCTCAACCCAATATTATTGAAAAGAAATAAGGTACAACGTTACAATACCCCCCTTTTTAGCGTAGGATTTTTCCTAGGGAAAATCCGCTGCTTCTGCTCTTGTAAACACCTGATTTACGTTGTACATCTATGCCGCATCCATCCCGCATCCATTCTGCCATTCTTCCATCGACTTTTATTCATTCATACTAGCAGTAAACACTATAGTTTACGTGTTTCCGCATCCTTTCATACAGAGTATTATGTATGTAGTACAAAACACTCACGCAAACCAGATGAAGATGTTAAACCAGTAACTGTAAAAATTTGTACAGAGCAGCTACTACTACATATAACCAGTAAGATAGAATAAATAGATAAATTTTGCATAGGCTTATTTACAGAGTTGCAACCGCTCTTAGGGCTACCATGGTGTAGGCCATGATAAATTTTTAACAACTATGGTGGTAGACCAATAGTTATCAAGTAGATAATATAGGGAGAATGGGGTAGAGCCATCATCCTATAAATACATATATATTCAATTTATACCATTGGAGTAGACCAATGATAGTAATAAAATAGGTAAAGAAGTAAATCGGTTATATGATAGTAATTTTAGCAGTAGTTTTAACGGTTGGGTGGTAATTTTAATTTAGTTTTAGTTTAGTATTTAATTTTTGACTAGTTGTAGGCGTAGGTGAGTATTAATTTTAAGTACCATATTTTAGTATAAGAAATTGTTATAGAATTAGTATTACCGTTATAGAATTTAAGTTGAGCTAAGAATTTATTCTTTGTAGTTAATTAGTTTTAAGTCTTCAATATGCCAATCACCTATAGACTTTCCAGACATGTCAGCTAATTCATACACTAAAGGCGATTTTTTTCCGATTACTAGACATTTTATGAACTTAGGCGCTAATTTTTTGTTAAAATATTGAAGTGATAAGAATTTAATAGTGTACGACATTATTGATGAATGTAACCGCAGTTAGGAGTGTGTTGCAAAATAAAGACAAAAATAATAAAGTAAAAACAATAAAAATGCAAAATCAGCACGTTTGTGGTCAGTCTTACCATATGTGAAAATAATTTTTTTTTTCAATAATGTAAACTTTGTAGGTATATGTAAAAATAAAATTTGGGGTAGAAAATATTGACGGTAGGTCAAGTAAAAAAAATGTGGGTAGGTTAAATTAAATATTAAAGAGAGAAAAGAAAGAAAAAAAAAATGTGGGTAGATTCACATTTGGCAGGCTGTGATTAAATCTAACACTACTGACAGAAAACCAACACCAAGAAAATCTACAAAATGCTTAGCAAAAAAGAACTGAACACGGCTCGATATCCTACCTTTATTGGGCGGCACTGTAACGTTTAGTTAGTGGTAGGTAGATGTAAAAATAAAAGATAGTTATTTTTATATTACTGAGTGTATCTTACAATTATGTAAAGTATCGGCAGAGCAGGGTGTGTGTTAAAAAGAATATCGAGCGCGCGTCTGGTTCTTTCCCGCCTACAGAACACCACTATCCTGGGTAGTCAGGCAGCTCGGCAGCGGACAGGCGGGTAAATGTGCAGCGCGCTAGTAGATGCAGGACGCGCAGCTAAGTGCCGAACACGCAGGTACAGGCACGTAGGTAGGCACAGGCACGTAGGTTGGCACAGGCACGTAGATAGGCCCAGGCACGTAGGTAGACACAGGAACGTAGGCAGACACCCTCAAGAAGGTGTTCTAACCCGGTATTAAACCCGGTACTCGAACCCTGGAATGTCCGTTATGTTCCGTTTTAGTAACGGTCCGGTTCTATTCCAGCCACGGCTGCAACATCCCGATAGCCACTTACTAACTACCTAACTAAATGGAAAGCAGTGAACTAGCACCAAATAGCTATCGAGGTGAGGCAGTCTAGGCAGCGTGACAGATCATAATTCAGCTAATAGATGGAATTAAAAAGGTTGAAGGTAATTAAATGAATTGAAAACTACAACATAGATTAGTGAAACAGTTACACAATTAATAATTAGATAGGCAGAATAAGAATTACTTGGAAAGAAAGAATATAGGAAAATATTTGTAGGGTAAGCCTTCATGACACGGTCAAGATGAACAGGTCATATGAGGTCAATTACCAAATAATGGTTCTATAAGCGTTAAGGCGATTAGCAAACTCTAATACACCACAAAGACAGCACAACAGCGTGATCGTAGCAGGCAATAAAATAAAAGTATGAGCGCACTATAATTTTTACAATTCATTCTACGACACATTACGTATAACTAATTGGGGTACACATAATAAGCAATATTTTGCAACACTCACCCGATCTGGGGTTGACACTGAATTTACAGGGTAATAGCACAATATATTAATATTGGTGAGGAAATATTATACAGAATTATATTTATGTCCGATGAAGACGAATGATAGGTAGGAATTATCTCGGCTCGCGGCTCCGTGGTAATGAGCGTATGACGATTCTCGCGGCCGTGGCAGTGTCGCGTCGTAGTCCCCACTACCAGTCCCCACTACTAGTTCACCAAACGGTTTCCGTCGAACGACAACGGCGCGCGGCGCGCGGCTCGTATATTACCAATCTACCCTCAACCCAATATTATTGAAAAGAAATAAGGTACAACGTTACATGAGAAACTTCTAGAAGTGCAAAGAACTTTACAGAAACAATGAAATCATACCCATGTCAACACTTTTAACAGCCGACCTGCGGCGTAATTACTTAACACACTCACAATCCCATTGACATCCATTTTGAAAATATCTATTACGTTGTTTACGTAGGCAAGCGGTCAAATTCAATCGTATAGAGCGCACATTTGCCACATGATGTCTAACGAATAATGAGCCAAATCCACTACCCAGTGGGTCTCTTCAGGCAGGATTAGGCGGAGATGTCGGGATGAGCTGAACTCCTTCGATAAAGACTGGTTCCAAATAGCCCTAGATGGAGAGAACTGGAAGAAAAGTAGGCTTTGCCTTGCAGTAGAAAAATACAGTCTTACCATAAAATAATGGCAATGGATTAGGAATTTCCCACAAAACCCTTCGGATTGTGATAGAAAGTGCATTACGTAATCGGGCTGCTGTATTATTTTGAACGTTAACCTACTTTCATGAGACAGTAAAAGTCATATTACCTGATATTCGACCGGCTAATACCGTTGAATGTTTTACGGGGGTCATAAAAACCCCATCGTACTGCCTGGTCTGTTAATGGCAAGATAAGGTGTTTACTATGACCCTGTCGATGGTTGATAAAGTGACCTCTGGGTCAACATTTTTAATAAGCATTTCGTAAGAGCAGTCAAGTATAAAACAGGATTAGCTTATTAAATATAGCCTCCATCTTTTATGGAGTCGCTTTAAATCATTATTCTTCTTTATCGTGTGGTTAGTGCCTAACCTGGTGTCAGAGTTTTTATGCTGCTCATGGGTGACTTGGCTTTACATGCTGTCGAGAAATATCTCTCAAGCATGCTGGTTTCCTCACGATGTTTTCCTTCACCGAAGCAAGTGATAATTATGTAATACGAACATGAATCTGAAAAGTCAGATCTGCGTATATTGGGTTCGAACTCGAGATCTAAGACTTGGTAGTCACACCACTAGACTATCACTGCACCAAGTATAAAAGCTGTGTGGTTTAAGTCATTTCGTTATTTGATTTTCAAGTTTTGGTTGCAGGTAAAACATTTTTATTGACTTAGTTTAATAAACTTAAATCATTAACAGCTAACTTAAGTGACAAAAGTGAAGCAGATAAACTGAAAGTCCTAGTAGACAACTGAAATAAGAAGTAGTTCTAGTTATTTCAGTTGTCTACTAGGACTTTTAGTTTTACAAAATGGAAGTGTAAAATATTTAACTGTGACGAAAATACCTAATAGTTAATAATTATGATAACATTTTCAACCTTTAGGGTGACTAAAAAAATTACGAGGTCTATACATACGGCCTGTCAAGTATATACTTGCGTTAAGTGTGTACTTTTTATGCTTTTCTTCGATAACTTACATGAAAAGACGATAATATTTAATTAAAAATAACAATGACGTCGGAAGCCGCAACACAGTGACAATAGAATTTCTTCGAACAATGTAGGCGACAGCGCAGGAGTGCGGCTTACTTGTGGAAACGAAGTGGTTTTACTGTATTTAATTTATAGTTGTTGCTTCTTGCAGGTCGCTGACATCTGAATTAAACTATTGAATACTTGCGACTGTTGAATATATTTTAGTTATAGTTTAGTTATAAGTACTAATTATACCATCGTATGAAAAATGTACACTTTTTGTAATACATTTTAAATAAATTATTCTTATCTATTCATATCCTTATAAATTTACAAAACATGAAACTAAATAAGTAGGAGTATGTAAGGATAGTAGCAAGTGACGTTCTGTGGTTTATGTATGTATGTATTTAACTTAATACTACTTCATAAAAGTTTATTGATTCAGAACATCGCTTAGCAAAATGGTTGACACTTTTCTGAATTTCCTGTCAAAACAATGGTTTTTACTTTAGCCCACATAGTTTGTTTAGCCAAAGGATTTTCATTCAATGTGTAAAAAATGCTGCCAGCTTTTTGACAGTTGATTTTAAACGACTGTGATGTGGAGGACTAACATTTTTAAAATTGTTCTTTTAGTTTATTGTTTGAACGAGTTAATATTTTATCTTGTTTTAATCTTTCACAGTTTTTAACTTAACTTAAACTGTCACTTTCGGGATATTTTCCGTGATTATAATAACTCAGAATAATTTATAATCACTAAAAATATACCGTAAGTGACAATGTAAGTTTTGAACATTAATCTTAATATTTTTTCAGATACTTACGAGATTATTTTTCATTTATCAAAGAACCACACTCCTGTGCTGTATCTTCCTGTAATAGCTTACTTCACTTATAAGCTAATAAATGGTGAGAGGACAATGGAATTTTTCCAATGGCTTCAGACTCCTTTGAGTAAACGTAATGAGAACCTGGAAAATTATTTTTCTTATGTCGAACATAAAAATATATATTAATATTCTGTTGCGGTTTATCTAAGACTCTATTTTCCTCAAACTTTTTTGAAACCGTAGTTCCAAATTGCAGACTTATTGTTTTTTTTTTAAATCTGATAACATAAATAAAACAGGTCTGCTTTTAAAATTTACTTACTGGACAAAAGAAGAAGACTTTTGTACAAATATGTTTAATACAAAAAAAAATATTGTGAAGCTGAAACACATAAATTCATTTGGAAAACGTCGGGCAAAAGAAAACTTGATGATCCAAACTTTTCTCAGTCAAACGTTGCGCAACTGACTGTGAGACGGTTCCTATAAATTGTGCTCCTAGTATTTTGAGCCCTTTGTTATGAAGATAACGAAATCAGAAGTTTAATTAGCGAAAATAATGTTAGCAAAACTATAATATTGTCAAGGATAGTTAAATACCGCGGTACTGACTCGGGTAATAACAACATAAGTGTCATAAACCAGTTTTATCACTAAATAAACCTACACTACATTCATTTCTAGTTTGGGCTACGACTCCGTAGCTATGTGTAGCAAGCGAACGCTACGCCGTAGCAACGCGTAGCATCTCTGACTAAAATATCTAAGAACTCAGAAAAACACGAAATTATACGTCCATACAAAAATAATTATGTTTTTTGAATTCGATGATATTCGAAGGAAAATACTTCCTTTCTAATCTCCCCTTTTAGCATAGTTGTTTGGTACGTAAGTTTAAGATCTTCTACAAAGTTGACCTTCTAAATCTAACCTACATCACGCACTAGCCGTGACAAACGCAGGTTCTCTAGACGTTGATATTGGCCATTACGAGCGTCGCCGTAACCTTTTTGCTTATTTCTGCCATTCACCTAGACTCCAGCAAGTCTGCCACTCAGACGCCGATCTTTCTAATGCTAAATCACGCTTGTAAGACGCTGGGATGAAATAAAGATGGCGGATTATGAGAACATGACTGATGTCGTATGTTTTTTTGTTTTTTTTGGGTTTTTGTAACCCAAAATCTATAGAATTGCAAAATAAAGTCGCGTACCGTACCTGTCTGTGTGACAACTTTTTTCTAAATACAAAATCGATGCGGATTTCCCCATCATTTATGGAAATTATTGCAGAAGTTTTGTGTGCCTACAAAATTAATACTTAGACATTGCATAGATCTCGACGTTTTGCCAAGTCACTCCATCAGTTTAGATTGTATCAGTGTGCAAAAACGGCGGATCACTAGCCGTATAATCATAATAATAAATTGCATACGATTTGAAGGAGCCTCGATCGATACCTTTTTTTTTTTTTTTGGATGGGAAATCATCAAATGACCCCCCCGCACTCTGGGCGGAGCGGAAGGGAGTGTCAGACTTGTACTGACTAAAACCCATCCATGTTCCTTCTTTGCCCTTTCTGTTCCAGGGCCGCGGTATCTCTTTCGAACAGTCTCGCAGCCCTGGCAGGCATCGGCCCGTGCGGACCCCTACGTGGTTGCTGACATTTCTTTGAGGCGCGCGTGGAACACGAACGCGCCGTCGACACGGCCTGTCGTCATAAGACGGCCGGACGGCGAGCTAGCCCATAACGATAGGGCGATAAGTCCCCTCTTTGAGGAGTGGCTAGAGAGGCGCCACGGCGCCCTCACCTTCCGCCTGACGCAGGTCCTCACCGGACACGGTTGTTTCGGGAGGTTCCTGCACCGAATCGGGCGGGAGGAAACGCCTGGGTGTTTCCATTGTGAGGATTGTCCGGAGTACACGGTGCAGCACACTGTGGAGGCCTGCCCCGCTTGGGCGGAGCAGCGCCGTGTCCTCGTAGAGGCGATTGGCGGCGGCGACCTCTCGCGCCCGGCCCTGGTTCAAGCCATGGTCCGGAGCGAGAGGGAATGGGAAGCCGTCACCTCCTTCTGCGAAGCAGTTATGCTAGTGAAGGAGGTGGCGGAACGTGAGAGGAAAAGAGCCTCACGTCCCAGCCGCCGCGGGAGACACCCTGGGCGTCGGGGGTCACGTGGTGGCCCCCGGCCACCGTAGGCGCGGGCCTGTGGACGATGAGTTATGGGCTAGCTCGCCGTCCGGCCGTCTTAAGACGACAAGCCGTGTCGACGGCGCGTTCGTGTTCCACGCGCGCCTCAAAGAGATGTCAGCAACCACGTAGGAGTCCGCACGGGCCGATGCCTGCCAGGGCTGCGGGACTGTTCGAAAGAGATACCGCGGCCCTGGAACACAAAGGGCAAAGAAGGAACATGGATGGGTTTTAGTCAGTACCAGTCTGACACTCCCTTCTGCTCCGCCCAGAGCGGAGGGGGTCATTTGATGATTTCCCATCCTAAAAAAAAATAAGGGTCAAAAGTATACGCTGATTTATTTTGTAAATATTTTTGTTAGTATTTAAAACAGCAATGGAGTTCATCGGCCGCTATTTTACGTCAAAAAGAGTTCCTATATGAATACAGTTAGTTTTAATTATGTTCATACATAACTAACATATAACTTAATGCGAAAGATTGCACAAGTTTTAATCGAATACAGCTCTCGCCTCAAGCAAACTCATTTTCTGACTTAAGTACGACATGGACACACAAATAATAATTATCTGGGCGTCAAAAACAAATCAATCAAACAATACAACCAGACACAGACGGCATATTTGATCTACTGGTCGCTAGCCGTCCAATTGAGCATGAGGTCTTTGGTTCGATTCACAGGTCTAGCAAAACATTTTGTATTTTCAATCAGGATTTTTTAATACGACGAACGACCTCCTTAACCTATACACTAAAGTCAGGCAAGTAAGGCATCTGCCTGCCCTTGTCCAAAACACAGAAATGATATCATAAGTCAGATTGAAGATAACAAGAAAAATTTACCCTACAGCTACAATGATAATAAATAACAGTTATAAATTAGTAAAAGCCAGACAGCACCTCTGTGCCATTTGGTTGT
The DNA here is from genome assembly GCA_905163415.1 of Noctua fimbriata. Lineage (NCBI taxonomy): Eukaryota > Metazoa > Arthropoda > Insecta > Lepidoptera > Noctuidae > Noctua > Noctua fimbriata. The sequence goes on from LR990932.1 coordinate 1,274,560, forward strand.
AAGTTAAAACCCGAACACTAGTCCCATAGGCGAGACGTTCTAAATAAACAGTCAAAAGTGACTGCTTACCTTTTTGTGAACCGCAGACGGTTTCATAATTATAAAACCAACTTGTCTCTTCAATAGTGGAATTATGTAGCAACGTGACATTGAACGTGTTGTTGGATTTTCAACTCTCGACGCTCGACGCTGAGTTGAATGTTTTAAATAGAGCGGTCATGTTTCTAAGGCATTTGAAGTTTACAACGTCGTGTTGTAACATTTTTTGAATGTCATTTACGCCATTTCAACGATTTCGACATTTCAAGCCATTACTTCAAGTGACTAATTTATTTCTGAATAGTGGTGGCGCTTCAAGCAGAAACAAAAGGTAATTAGGTTACGTTTAGTTAACATTATTTATTTGAAAGAATGTTTATATCATTTTCCACAGGTAAGAAAGAAAGAAAATACATTTATTTGGCACATGCCACAAGTGCACACAAGATAAATAAAATGAATACAAGAAAAACAAAAAAAAATATTAAAACTAAACAAAAAATGTAGGTAACACTGTGTGCCTCATAGCTGCACCAAATAGGACCAGTTCAGAAAAATGCCCGGCAACTATTGCCTGACGCTCGTTTTCAACTGGACCTGGATTAGAGAGGTCACGGATGTAAAATAGTTACTATACTTTGGGATGGACAACTAGCTTTACTTTTTTGACTGACCGAGTCCTTGACGATATAAAGCCTGTAAATAGATTAGATGGTTATAGATATGTTTGGTATTGAATTCAGTTCTTTAAATTTGAGTTTTTGCTGTGTAAACGATACAAACACTGAATAAATGTTATGTCAGTTTGTTTTCTGTCAAGCAACTACAAGATCAAGTAAATAAAAAAAAACAATATATTCATTTCCAAATGTATTCATAAAATTATTACATAAAAAATAAGGTTTAATAAAAAAAAAACAACAACAAAACGCTAAACGGCTAACGGCTAAATAAAATATGGTATAGTAAAACTACACAAAGCGGAAGGGATACCGACGCGCAAACGTTACATGTGTTCAGTACATCATTCTGAACCGGGCCACATATAAATTTTTCATCGTTAATTTAAAACAAACAGCTGTTTCCTACAAAAGTGCAATACTTACATGTATCAAACAGTTGTTTTTTTTTTTAAATTATCGATTCTATGTATTTGTATTCAGAATTATGTACCGAATACGTGGTAACCTTTGTGCGTGGTGTCTCTTCCACATAACATAACACCAGGACTGTAATCCCTAAAGGATTAGGCATAGGTATTCCTATTAGTACACCCACATTTCGCCAGTTAGTTATGTTTGTAAGTCCATGTCTTAGGCGGCGAGCCTATTTCCAACAACCAGGCACAATTCCAGACTCCATGGCTATTATTGAGACCTTCCTGATGAAAAATCATAATGATTTACTATGATTTACTGAATACGTGGTAACCTTTGAGCGTGGTGTCTCTTCCACGTAACATAACACCTCGACTGTAAACCCCAAAGGATTAGGCAGACGTATCCCTATCAGTACACCCACATTTCGCCCCACACCCGCATATCCCATGTAATAGGGGGCGAGTCTATTGCCAACAACCAGGCACAATTCCAGACTCCATGGCTGTTATTGAGACCTTCCTGATGAAGAAACCCGATTACACTTTGCCCAACCTGAGAATCGAACCCAGGACCCCATGCTGCCTCTGCTGCATCGAGGCAGTCAAGTCGGTCAGTCCCTTCCACCCTGTATAATGATTCTTTTTATGATTTCGTTTCTCAGTTGAAACACTCTGTATTTTAATCTGCATTACCTTTACTTATAAAAAAAACACAATCCCAAAAAAACCCAACATTTTCTTAAACCTCTTTTCACCGCATTCACAAACACGCGTGTATTAAAGCACAGCCTCCCACAATCACCGCCACGCCTTTCACGCTCCTTTCAGAGACAGGACCGGCAGGATTACTCCGTCTTTGTCAGCTGCTGATGAAAGAACCGAGCCTTCACGTGAAAGGCCTGCAGCCTCCGCAAAGTCTTTCGGGATAGAATATTCTACTAGTCGACTGGAGAATGAATTGGGTGGGGTATGAATGGCTTTCAGTTTGTGGTCCTGTGGTAGGGTTTAAAAGTGTGTAAAAGCTAGTTAAATATTCCGTTATTAGCTAAATTATGCTATTCTTGCATCGCAGGGGAAATGCTTCGTCTCAAACAAAAAATTATGAGATTTGATTTCTGCTCCTGGTAAAAAAAATAATGAAAAAGCGTTTATTCGTGGTGACATCCTAAGCATTACAAAAAATGTTACTTCTGCCAAACTGTAAAGCAGTTTGTTGACAGATGTAGCTCCAATTTACAATAAATACACAACAACAATAATAAAATAAAAAAAGCATAGAAAAAATAAAACATACAAAACTTGAAATGAAAATTATAACATTCGATGGCATCAGCAAGTGTAGTATGCATTTCATAGGAAGATAAGCCTTTGTCTATCCTGCTTTTATGGATCTTTTTTAGGGATATGCGTCCAAGAGTTAAATTGAAATTTGATATATTTTCCTGCAACAGCTATAGCATAGGGAATGGTCAAAAGTAGTGAAAATGGTTCGTGTAAGACAACACACGGGTACATTTTCAACAAACTTGGCTTGGCACACTTTCCCAATACGGTAACACAAAACTGAATTATTTAGAGACAGGCACTGTGTCGAAATTACTCACGCTGCACTTTATCGAGTTAATGTACTGAAAGCTGATTATGTGAGAGCGAGCCCGCGTAATAGGTTTGACACCATTACAATATCGGTGCTAAAGTATGTATTGGGGATAATTTTGAAACGTTACATATGTTATAGAAAGTTTTATACAGGTATGAGGATAATGACACAAAATTGAGAAGGCCTATATCCAGCAGTGGGTTGAATAGGGCTGCCACTGACGCTGATGATATTGAGGAACAAGGAGTACAGCTTCTCATTCCCCATTGAAAAGCGTATTGTGTCTGGTGGGCTAGACAAGCTCGCCACACTATCCCCAAACCAATGTCACTCCTGAAAGCCAAAATCAACAGTGGCGACCACCAGAAAAGCGCCGAGATAATCCGGGCTCCGGGCTCCGGGATCCGTCTGGTGTGCTACTGCCCGACGGTTGTTGTCTGGCCGTTGTACTTTGATTGTACGATGCAGGATTTTGTGATCGAGACGTCATGATGGCACGCATTTCCTACGTTACGGTGTAGATTTTTTGTGAACTGTAACTCATCATCATAGTCCACAGCTAGACTTGCTGGACTACCCACTGCTGGGCCTCTCTGTGTTCGTGCCAATCTACACGTTGCTGCATCTGACAGCCTCGTCCAGGTTTAAGCCGCGAGAGCAACAATGTTGTCTGAAAGCAACTAATCGATTCTAATTCTTAGTAAAAACACATTATAAAGTAAGTGGAGACAGTTGCTGGGCATGGTTTCCATTCAGTTAATTTTTATGCTCTCGCTGACTAAAACTGATTAGTTTATTTATTTTTGACGTTATTTCAAATTTTGTAAGATGGATATTGCTATGGCAGTGAAAATCTGTTCTTCTCCATAGCAAACGACCAACCCGAACCGTGCACCTTTTTGTCGACGTTTTATGAGTGCCCATCTACGCCTATGTGAAATAAAATATGTAGATTTTGATTTTATGGTATATTATACAAAATATTTAAAGATTTTTACTCCCATTTTTACAAGCGCAACGATTTTCACCCTCTCTTACCGACAATTGTTTCCTGAAATTAGCCCAAAAAACTACAAACAAACAGCTTTCCGAACATATTTACTTACAATAAAGTTACCTACGTTTTGCATGTTTGCGAAATAAAACCGAGTGTTTCCGAAACGAACCGTTTTTAATGAAATAGTATTAAGTTAAAATAATTTGGAGTAACTTTACTGTAATTGAAATATTACCTGAAAACACGTTAGTGGGTGGTGTTTTTCCATTTCAGTAAAAATATACATTTTCATTGTGAATTTTGACAATAGTTATTATTACATAATTAAACAGAATTTAGGGCTTTTCAACCTCCAAAAAATCGTTAATTGCAGGTATCAATTGTAACGTTTTTTTTTTGAAATTTTATGATAATTATTATAACGGAAAATTGTATACATTTTAAACAAACACACTCAGAATAAAATACGAATCTTTTAAGATTTAAACGGAGATGTATCATATTATACCCACTTTTATCAAGAAAGAGATTTCAGCCAAGACTGTCTTCAGGAAGACCTGCATTGAAGTTGTTATAATTATGACACGGAGCACTCAACGTTAAAGCATAAGGAACTTAAAAAGATCCCCTTATAAAATACTTAAACTCACTATTCTTTTCAACCCATAAAAGCTAGGTAGCCGTTTTTTTATACCTAAAAAGAATTTTCATGAAAAACTCTTGAAACTAGTTAAATAGCAGTATACAATATTCCTGCCATTGTAAATATTTTCACTGGCAAGCCAAAGTTTGTTGGGAACTCTTAAGAACCGCCCCAAGAAACATTCTAGATGTTTGCAACAACTTACAACCCACGTAGGCACGATCGGGGATACAAGTTCTCGAATACTTTTCTATGTTAATTCTGTTTAGGGAATTTTTCAAACGAAATTGTGTTTTGTTTGGATATACAAATCTTTTGTGTGTGTTTTTGTTTTGAGCAATATTGTGATTGAACTGCATTACAAAACAACCGGCCTAGTGCGAGTTGAACTTGCACACAAAGGCCTCCGTACAATATTGAACACGAGCAAAAAACGTTGTTATATCTGTCATACCCACTCTGTTTTTCAGGCACCTGTATATTATGGTTCAAAAGATATACCGACCCTGTATAGATGACGATGAAGACCAGATATAGATGACCCTGTGGCAGAATGACGTAATATCAGCATTGCCAACCAACGTGGCAATGCTGTCAACTTTCTCGACAGTTTCCCCGTTGACAGCGATGCGGGCGAATTTTTTGATGCCCAAAAATTGTGCTGATGGATGCATTGTATAATACAGGAGTCATGAAGATTCCCACATATGTTCCAGAAAAAAAAATGATCGCAATCTTATTGGAGGACACATATGCCTTTCGGCTTCATTAAGGATCTTTTTATACACATTAGATTGACCCTCGATTTATTAATACTTAGGTACTTGTATACGTGGACGTGAGTCTATACGTGAGGATTTGTGTTTTCTGGTGACTACGGTTTCCTTTTTTGTTTGTTTTTATTAGCTGTAAGTCCTCCATGTACTAAAATAAAAAAATATGCGATATTAACGTATAGTACGTATTGACACCTCGTCGCTGAATATAAAGCATAACGTGTTAGGTAACGTAATTGCTTTTGATAATAAATTAAAGGACTATACTATTCTGCTTTAGAAGCGGGAAGCAAAATACAGAGTATTATGGCAACTACGAGGGTTATATACGCCTTGCAGTGAAACTACTCTGTACGCCTGATTACAAGTAATATAATATAATATTACAAACACTTACGGAGTCCTTGTAGACCATCCACAGCGGCTGGCCCTTGCTGCCGTTGCGCGAGGACACCTCCGCAAATGTGTAACGTTTCACGTCGCGAGACTGCATCGTTGATATTTAATGGTTACAAACTCAACAGCAGGGCATGAGGTGTTGGGTTCGATTCCTAGGTCGGGCAAAATAGCGTTGGGTTTTCCCATCAAGAATTTCTCAGGAGAAAGTCGGAGACTGAATTTCTACCTGCATGATGGCAATAGGAAGGCCCCCTAACACATAGGACTTAAAAATAACAGCGGAATGTGAGTGTACTATAGGTACACCACCGTATCACCTCTGCCCAACCCTTCGGGGGTTACAGGCGTGATGTTATGATAGTATTGTTAGAAAATAAACAAACATCAAAATAAGGTTTTACCCCACCACATAGTAACAAACAAAATAATAAGAAAACTCAAACAAAGCGAACAAAGGTATATAACATTTAGTATTATTTCCATTCCGATATTGATACGATAAATATATAGTTAAAATTTTATCTAAGAGCGAAAAGAAAAATCTGAAAGTAATATTTCTCAGACAATTTATTGGCAACGGTGTCGGGGACAGACGTTGAAAATCGTTTAGATTGTACTGTGTACAGGGTGGATATTTTCTGGCTCAAGTCTTTGAAGTGTAGCTCTTTACTCTTGTTTGGTTCAGAGCTAAAGGAAGATTTTAAGCAGGTTTTGAGATTTTTTGAGTGGTTCGAAAAAGTGCCATCTTAACAACATAGTGATTTTTTATTTATTTTCAACTGCTTAAAATCAATTGCAGTCCCAATATGTCGAAGTAAGTTTTCGTTTTTTTTAATGTGTTTTTCATATTTTTCATCATATTTAGACCGATGATTTCACCATATAGGTATAGGGTTCTTTTTAAATCTCCTAGCTCTTTACCTCCTTTCCATACTTATTTTCCAAAAAAATGAGAATTTCTACCATTTGTACTAGCTGAATTACAGGCTCATTTTTCGGAGTAAAACCGGTGTTACTTCGTTCAAACTCACTCGTATTTGAAACACCCTGTGTATTAAGCCTCTTCAATGTACTAGAAATGTTTAGTTTATTTTTATCAAAACTTGGGCCAAGAAGCCACATAATTTAGATTAATAAAATTCAATGTTGATTGACAAAATCATCAAAACCGTCTGGCAGCAAGATTTTAATATAAATTAAATCAAAATATATCGAAGTTTATCTTTATCACGATTTATTAAAACAATCTCAGTTGATTTTATGAGATAAGTAAAGGACAACAGCATTGTTTTTAATCTTGTTTAAAATCAAATAACACAAACAACACAATATTAATAATCAACATATCCACAGAATAACTAATTACAATTCGGCCAGTACCACAAAGGGTCCACAGCGCAATAAATAAAGCAGAGAGACTGCTAACAATGGCGGGGTGCGAGGACAATTGAAAATCGCTGTAGCTACAAATCTATTTGCCAGCTCGCAGTTTTCCTCGTTGCCGTGCTGCTGAATCGTCAACCCTTTTATATTTTTATATTATGTTACAAGTTAAAGACGGTAAGCGGGTGCTTGTTGGGTCGTAAGGTCAAAGAATACTTTAATTCAAAGATTTAGAACATTAGATTCACCGTACCGCGTCAAAAAGAACCACGTTTCTGACTTGGCGACAAAGCAATTTGAAAGCATTGTCTCGCTAATTCACTGGAATACTGGAAATCATAAATAAGGAAGACCAACTGGACTCTGAGGGTCGTAAGGTAGGAATCGCGCCACAACATCAACTTCAAGTCGTTCGTGGTTCGAGCTCCAACTCACCAACTGCAGACCTTCTTGAAAGAGGACTTTTGGTCGAAAGGTGTCGTATACCGACGATTCCGAGGACGGTTACGCGACACCACGCAGCAGAACACGACGCCGTCAACGATTCATGTCTAGTTTTAGTTAAATAAGGTTTTTTATATGTATTAGTTTATTATTTTATATGATTATTTTGTGTATTTTTATCTATGGGCTTCAGTTGCCTGACAATAAAATGATTGATTGATTGATAAATATTTGAATTATAGTTCCAAGTGGGATGTGCACACTTTTCACGGAATCCAATTTAACAGCCTGGCCTCTGCAAATTCGGTGCAGTGAATTTCCAGGCTGTACGGTGACGGCACGTCTAACGGTACAAATCTCTGTTTAAATTAATATAATTTGTGTACCGAATTGAGTAAGTCAGCGCACAGCCCTTAACATGGCATATGTTAGAAAACTTGTTATGCTAGAGCAAATAAGGTTTCGTATTCAATATTTTCGCTAATGAGTTTCAGAAGTAGAAAACGTTCACAAAATAAAAATAATTTGTTTTCAACTTTACTTAATGTGCATGACTCGGGCTTTCTGAGTAGTCTATAGTTTTAGTAAAGGTCCTGCGAAACGCAATCAGAATCCTGAAAATCTGACAACCAGTTTTACGAAGAGGTCTCGACGTGTTATCCATTAAATGGGATGTGGAGGTCAGGTAGGTCGCTCTATGTAAAATAATGGTATTTGGCTGCATTCAGTTAGATAACAAAAATTTGTGTATAATACAACTAAAAAGCCCGACTACTGAAAAATAATTTTCTAATTAAACTCGGGGTTTACAAGGTAAAATCGACTCCTCCTATTGATAAAGTCAGTTAAAATGTCGAATCGATTAACACCTTATTCACCAAAATCGCATGAATAATTTAGGACATGTAACATACATAGACTGCTAAAATCATAATCACCTCACCTCCTTTTGGCTTCGCCGTAGTCGCGTAAAAAGACGACCCTAACATAGATGGGAAAGGCCAGGCAGATGTGATTGTGTTGTGTTTTTCTTAGAACGTAGCAAAGGCTGCATTTATTCAACAATGTGTTCCTAAAGGCATGGAAAAACTTTTTCCATGAATTTTGCAACGTGAAAGAAATGAGAAATTGTTAAATGCAACCTTTTCTAACAAAGCGACAAGGTTTGTCTTATTGCATGCCCTGTTTGTTTTTAAAAAAACTTCTACCTAGAATTGAAAGAAAAAGGTGGACATAGAGGAAGGAAGAAATTCTAAGCGTTTTTACTAGAGATTCGTCAGAACTAGTTATTTGCTGTGCATGGAACTATTCGTTTGAATATTCCACTTTATAACGGTTTTTAAACACACTTAACGAAGCTGAGGTACAGAGTTATTTAAGCTCAAATTCCATTTTTAGTTCACTTTCTAAGGTTTCGTACCCGAAAAGTAACCATCGGGGCCCTATTACTAAGCCTCCCCTGTCCATCCATCCGTCTGTCTGTCAGCGGGCTGTATCTCATGATTCGTAATAGGTAGACAGTCGAAATTTGCACAGAATGCGTATTTCTGTTACCATTCCCTTCAAATGTGACACCTCCGATTTGGCTGGAATGTCAAAATTTACGCGTCTGTGTTCTCTCCGAATTGGAGTCCTCGGTGTTTCCCTTATTTATTGACGTAAATTGCCTATGGAAACTGTATCTATGCCGTTCAAACTTGCACAGAGTATAGAAGACCGTACAAGAAAGATATTTTGTCTCTGTCAAGTATTTCAAGTGAACGAACATCAGAGTTGCTGTCCAAAATTTCCCTGTCTGTGTCTGGCTCCGAATCGGAGCTCTATATATTTTGACGCAAATTGCTTATAATTAGTGTATCTATCTCGCTCAAACTTGCACAGAGTCTAAGAGACAGAACAAGAAAGATATATTTTCACTGTCAAGTATTTTTAAATGAACGAACGACGCGTTATGAACTAACCAAACCGGCGCCCCGCACGGCACTCGTAAATGACGTCATTTGTTATTGTTATGCTTGTGAGATGAAACAAATGAATAACGAGGTCTGCTCTTTTGTTTGATTTATGTAGTTAATTTAATAACGATTCCAATGATATTACTGGTAGAGAGCTAACTACCGTAACTTCCGAGATATCGTAGTTTTAATCAGACATGGCCTGAGATGGCCTATGACCTGACACAGACATATTGATGACGCGCAAAATGGCCGCCACAGATGAAAAAAAAAAAAAAAAATGAAAGGGGAGCCCCCTTTAATTTTCTACTACTATAGTACGGAACCCTTTATGCAGGAGTCCGACTCGCACTTGGCCGGTTTTTTAATGCCTGTGCTTTTGCAAATACTCGAAAGTATAATGGTTTGTGTGCGTTAAATTACGCATTACCGTAAACAGCAGTTTTACACACCAAAAATAAAAGTTGTTTCCCAGCAATTGTTTTTGTTCAATATAATTTAATGCGGCGATGTCCAGATAAACATACTTGAGCGCTATGTGATGAGTTTTTTACACCTTTATTACAATACAACCAATTTTTAAACCAACAATCAAACTCCAGGGTAAGTTAAAATAAGACAATGTTTGAATATCTAGCTTTCGTAATTTACTTAGCAATATTTGACTTTCGTACACCAAGTTTCGTGAATAATTAAATTCCATTTAATAAATAAAACTAGTCTAAGTAAGTAAGTCGCTTAGTAACCGCCGAAATAAATTTAGTTAGCTTAGATAGGCAAGCAGAGTTGTTGAGACCGCTGCTCTGTACATCGCCGCACGCCAGCGGCAGTGAACGAGGGCTGCGGGGACAGCGGGGAGTCTGCTGAGCGCGGGCCCTCACACCACACCAGTCAGCTGTTGCACGACTCCACGCACGGCTGCGCTTACGCGTTTGTTAACCGACCGTTGTAAATTCTTTCCTTTCGTAATATATTATCTTGTATACAGTCCACTACATGTTTCATTTTGCAGATTTGAGGTAAAATAAGACAAATTGAGACAATAGCAAATTATATAATAATATTCAAAAGTGAACGGATTAGGCTTGCTGCAAAGAAACAAAGAAAACAGGTTTATTTGGCACTGCACACAACATTGAACAAAAATAACAAAAAAACTTAATCTGAACAAAAAAAGAGATAACTGTCTCTCACAGCTGCAGCTGCGCTAAATAGGTCCAGTGCAGCAAAGTGCCCGAAGCTTGTTTCAATTGGACCTACTGGGCAACCATACTTCATCGTCGACCACATTATCATATAACATTGGATTCAGCTGATTTTTTTTTTTTTTAAACTGGCGGTAGGCCTAAACCGACCAGGTATAACGGCTAAGTTTATACCCGTAAAAGTGTATAGCACGCCATCAGATAAGAAAATGTTCAAAGGCGAGCCCATCATCATGTTCTTTCCCTTGTCTTATGTTACTTAGGGTCTTTACAGCATGGTTTTTTCTTCCATTCTTCTCTGGCATCCACTACCCTATCATGTACTCCATTTCCTTTACATTATTCTTCAGAGAATCCATTAGACTTTTCTTCATCCATCAACGCGAACTAATAACAAAAATATACATGCACTTGTCGGTCTTTAGCTTCTCAATCAGGTTTACCAGTTCCTCAAGATCACTCCAGACGTTCCCCTGCATTACTACTACCCTTCTTCCACAGTCACTTACCGAACATCTCTTCTGACTTGAACCCCAAGGTTCCGTATGTGCGAACCGCTCGCGTTAGAAGGTAATTAATGTCTATAATAATCGTGTTGACCCTCATTACGTTCCCTGTTACGGCCACCTCTTTAAGAATGCTTTATTATCCATCTGAAAGTTTCTGAGTGCCCACCTGTCCGGCGATACGTTTTTATTTAGAGAGCTTTTCGACTTGATGGATAATAATCATGGAATTTCTTACAGGTTCTTCTCCATATGACCCCCCCCTATTACATGGGACTTTAACATAACTGGCGAAATGTGGGCGAACTAAACCTTCGGGGATTGCAGGCGTGATGTTATGCTAAAATATTTTGAAATTTGATGTGAGAATTGCTTTGACCTCCCCGTGTTGGTCTAATTATGGCATATTTTAAGTTTGATTGAAGATTGTGTTGTGATTTAATTATTAGAAATTAATATTAGGTACGTCTCAGCCTCTCTTCTGGGAAAACAAACGTTATGTTAGATATGTATTAAGATTGTTTTTGTTTATGTTATGAACATCAATATTGTGTCTAGGAGTTGTATTCATGTTTATAGAAATTCAAATTCCATGAATCGGATATGAAGTCTCAAACTCATAAAATAAACAAAGCATTGAACATTTTCAACAATATAAATATCGTGGTTTTCGAAATAAACCAATGGCATCTCCTACTCCACAAGATATTTGCATTGTATGAATTTCCTTGTCCACAACAACAAAATTAAAACCGATACAACAAGATAACATCTTCTATCGGATCCAATTCCAACGGAAACACCCTCACCCCGTTCTATTAAAACCTCGACCGAAGACAGTAAAGAGACTCAATTGATTTTATACTACACCGGATTCCGTGTTGAAATTAAATCGTCTAACGTCTCTAACACTTGGTAATGCCTTGCTCGGTCGGGACACTGGGACATTGCCCCACTCAGGACAATGCCCCACTTGGGACAATGCTCCACTTGCAACATTGCCTCAAAACTCATGATAAATGATTTTTATAGTCAAACTGTTTTAGAATCTAGACGAGGTCGATGTTTCCTATCAGACTACACTCAGAACTAAATAAAATACGTAAATTAAAGTACGTTGTACTTTATGTACTACTTAAGAGATAAGGTTTAAGATTACCTGTAATGATAGTTGTAAATTAAATAAATAAATAATAATAATATAGTACGCCAACCACAAACACCACACCACCACCCACAACGGCACGGTTAATATTTTGAAGATATTTGTCTCTTACTTACAATGTTGTCATTACAGTGTTAATAAATAACTATAAGAGGACGGCGGAGACAGTGTCAAAAATATCTGCCTCTAATAGTTTTGAAATTTTCCATAAAACTAGGTAGCTGGCTGCTAGGTGGCTGTTTTATGCGAGTTTAAATGGTTGTAAACACACCCACGATACAGGAGAAATTCCTAGTGTGGGGCAACGTTTTTTTACATAAAAAACAAATAATTATAAGAAACGCGCCTGCCATATCAAAAAGTGAACTAAAAAAATAAAAACAAGTTACATGATTTTAGTGTTGAATAGCCACGAGATAGGTACTAAATAGTTTATAATATTTACTGTGCAATTAAAACGCCGTTGTGCCCAAAAGTGAAACATAAAAACCGATCTTTTCATCGAAGTCGGGAGGACCTGTAAAGAACTACTCCAAGGAACCGTCCCCCGACTGCGATGAAAAGATTGGTATTGATAATCTATCTATATAGTATTAAAGATTATATGAATCTACAATAAACCTCGGACAGTATGTATGCTTCTTTACCACCAAGGGTCATTGTTTTAGTAAGACCTTTTCCCTAAATAGTGTGGCACAGGTGTATTGCTCTATATTTTATTAAAGGCCGTAGATCGATGATCTTGCTTTGAGTGAAAGTTTTTTGCTTGGTACTGGTTAGATCAGCCACAGTAGACATAGTATTATTTGATAGTTATTGTGGTCCAACGTCGGAAAGTTTTAAGAAGTGGAGAAGCTCACAAGTATGGCATAATCATTAATTTAATGTTTTCACTGCTGGGACACAGGCCCCTCCCTGCGAGAGGGAGTGAGTCGTTATCCACCACGCGGTCCCAATATGGGTTGGTGTTTGTCACATCATCATCTGCCTAGCCTTTTTCTAAATATTTTGGGGTCGGCTTCCAATGTAACCGGTTGCAGCTGAGTACCAGTATTTTACATTGAGCGACTGCCTATCTGACCTCCACAACCTAGTTAGTACTGGGTAATACGATACCCCTTGGTAAGACTGATGACCTGTAACGACTGACAAAGATCTAAAAATGACAGCCGGGACCAACGGCTCAATATGCTTTTCAAGGCACGGAGGTATGTAATGGGTGGTCACCCATCCGCGGGCCTAGCTAGGCAAGCGTGGTTTATCCTGAAGATCGACCCTAGCGGCTGTTGTAATTTAACCACGAGCTCCTCTATTAGTTGGTGATTGTCGCATGTAGACGATTTTTTGGTTCTTAACTAACTTACCTTTACGAAAACAGGGGTAGTTAAATAATTTAAAAAAAAGTAAAGTATCTGCCTGGGTTCAAACCTATGAACTACGATGTAACTCAGACTAATTACTACTGGGCTACCTCTGCTCCTCACGTTCATGCCTGCTATAAGATAAAACGAATAAACAAAATAGCCTCCAAAATAGTTTACATTTTACAACAAAACTATTTAAAGCTTCAATTTATTTTTCAGCATTTTAGAAGCTAGGCATTGACAGGCATTTCATTAACAAATCCATAAATGAATGGGCTAGATTGACATTTCATCAGCGAATCGCTCTGTTGTGCCTATGATGGCATGACTGCAATTTAATCGAATTAACAGTGGGGATACGACCACGCGTGTTTGAATTTACGATTGAACGGTCGGGAATTCAATTCCGAACTCGCTGAGTTGTTACAAAATTTTCGCGTTAGCACTAGTTTCTATATAACTTTGTTATTGTTTAAATTAGGATTTATTTATTATTTAGTTTAGGGGTGAATAAGAACGGAGAGAAATACTTCAGTTACCCTATTTTGTGGTGGTTACAGTTGTTTACAGGCGGGAATAACCACTCCACTCTTAAATGCGGTAAGTCATTTACCCACATTAAATCCAGCAGGTAGACAATGTTATAGAAAACGAAAGATCGACCTGCATATTACAATCCTGCACGATTCCTATTGATATGATCAATTGTCCCCACACGGCACAAAACCACTCAAAATCTAACTCCCATGATCGATACACTCCATCCAATAAAGAAAGATTGCAATACAAAAAGAAAAAAAAACATAATACAGAGATATTCCTGCCCCCATTGGATCGACCCTCATCTTGATAAAACGTAATGCGCCATCTGTTACCGTGATATAAGAGATACAGAGAGACGGCTCAAAATGTTACAATGTATAGATATAGTAATCTGTATGCTGATCGTGGGATTGAGGAAATGTTCTGCTTATCTCTCAAGCTTCCAAGCTGGATGTGTTGAGCTTTCTTTCTGGGTCATCATTCGTGATGACTGAAGGCCCCGTTTTTCAAACACGTAAATTTTTCATAAACATTAGCTTAATCTGACTATAATTCAACACTCCTCAGACTCGGGACTCTTGTCAATGAGAGAGTATGGGCTATAATCCACCACGTGAGCCCACAGCGGTATTAGGTTGGTGTCACGTCCTCAAAGTTTTAGTTTTAGGAACCAGTTCGTCCTGGAACTAAAAATTTGAGGACGTCCTCAATTACATTATGCTCTCACATGTTCTCAATTACATTTTAAATGTTTTAGCATGATTGATTATATTGCAAAGGATTATTTGTTTTTTACAAACTGAAATGATTATTGTGCATGTGCAATTGAATGCTGTACATCAATGGTAAAATATGTTGGCTATTTTAGTTGTGCGTGTTATCACTGATTTGTTTGTTTTGTGTTTTTGTTTTTAGATGGATGAGAAATTGCCTTCTGTGTTGCGCGTGAGTTCAAGCACGAAATAAACATTTGTAAGTCCTACGGATAGATGATTCATTTTAAAAAAAACGAAATCCTTCCGAAGCAAAAAATATTGGAAAAACTCAAACTTTGTCCGCATAGTTTCCAGAAAAACCCCTTCCTTTTAATTCTTCTGACACCCAAACGCATACAAACCCCACCATCTTATTTTCCTGTAATACACACGTTTTATTCTGGAAATATGAGGTCCGACCAATTGTATTGAATACCATTTTGATGTGTTTGTTGGCTCGCTATTATGTTAATACTGCGATATTCCTCGGCTGCGGTCATTTGGGACGGGATCTGAATATATTAGAAGCAAGACGTGATGTAGATGCTGCGGTGTTGGAGAATTTACTTGTCAACTTGTTTTAACATAACAACACGATTGTATTTTCTTGAAGGGTTAGTTTTCTTACTTTTCATCATAATATGATGAGCAGTTCTTCTTGTTTAGAGGTGTACCTAACAGTACACCCACATTTCACTAGTTCTTCTTAAGTCGCATGTAATAGGGGTACCACTACTACGAAATTCCCCATGTAACACACACATCGTGTCGTGTTTTCGTCGTAAAGCTACCAATTCCACAATATTTTGACAGATGCTATGACATTTGATTTTGGTGACGTCACTGAGTGTTCCGAAGGTTTTACACAGCATTGGTTGTTAGTTGGCTGTTTGTCCTGTAGTTTTAGTTTTGCTGGCAGAACTGACAACTAGCGTGTAGCTGTCATTGAATGGCTCCACTTTAAAAAAAAAAGTTGTTTGCTTTCAGCTTCATAAATCATTCAGAAACTAACATTTTCATCTTTCTGCCCTTGTTAAATGTACTTGGGGTCGAAATACTACAGGGTGTAAACAGACCATTCACAAAGCCGTCAACCAAGCATTCTGTACATCAAACTAAGTAGCCTTACGCAAAAATTATTGCTGGGAAACGACTTTTATTTTTGTGGTGAAAAATCACGTTTTACGGTAAAACTCAATGTAACGCACTCGAAACATTGTGCTGATGGATGTTTTGACTAGTAAACAGGTCATTGAGGTAATTAAAGTCAATTTATAACCTTAAAAAGTAGTAATAAAAAAAACTGTTGTGAAAAAATTGGAAATTGGACCTCAAATATCTCCGTAACTAGAAGGTTCCCAGGTATGGTCCAGAACAAAAAAAAATGATCGTAAAGACGAGGAGATCAAGTACCTTTCGGCTTCGTTAAGGGTCTTTTTACATCCTTTATTTTTCTTACCCTTGTCAGACGGTAGAAACTATTTTGCAGACAATTTGACTGTGTTGCTTAAACAGGTTACCTCGCCTACGCCTCCTAATCAAAGCACGAACCCGCCATCATCGCACTCATTATTACGGAAAAGCAGAAAGCACCACACAGCCGACATGTCAAAATGAATGCAGTAGTCTTGTGTTCGCGTAAGAATCGCTTTGGTTAGGACGCGGCGGAGGGATAGCCAGTCGTAACACGTAAAACTGGTGTTCAGTTTCATCTAGTTGACTCAATATAGTTGGTAAAAGGCTACGCAGATTATGTTTAAGCAAGATTGTACAGTTTCAAAAGACACGTTAAGCGCGAGAAGTATTTTCATGTTTTTTTTACCTGTTAGACAAGCACCTGTGTTTTAAAAGTGGTGTGTGGGCCTTAAATGCTCTGTTCAGTGTCATACACACACCCACAATAGGATAAACGAGAAATCTCCCAGAACATCAAAGAGTCGGAACATTGGGTATAATTTTGAAACAAAAGGACTTTATAATAATATTAGTTTAGATCTCTCATTTATTCGCTACCCGTAAGCGTCTTTGATCGCGCCCTACAAACGTACACATAGGCCTAAGTAAATAGTGTATTTATGTACCTCTTATGTACTGTATAAATTAACAAGTATTGATTGCTTAATATCGACTAATATCTTTTGTTTAACCGTCACAAAAGAAATACTTATCTAATGCGGGATAACATGTTTAACTACAAGTAGTAACTAAGCTTCAATTATGATAAAGTTATTTATCAGAAAATACTGTTTGTACTATTTTTGGTCAAAACTTGCGAAATCGTCAAGACGTAAAAGGAAAAACTATTATTGGATATTTTCAGATCCTAATCGAAGACATTAGATATATGTAGATTGAAGGAGACGTATAGTGTGAAACAGGATAATGGGAGTGGTAGGCTAGTCCAATAATAGTGAAATCTTTCCAGTCTTTTCAGTTTATCATTTATCTAAATTAGCTCATAGCCTGTTTAAGGAAATTTCAAAGAGGTTGATGCTTCCCGTGACCCAAGGGCTGGCTTTTACCTTGGTCTGGGGCTAAGTATTGCCATACAACGTGGCAATGCCGCCAGTCTCTTGGGCACATTACCAGCTGACAGCACTGAGGAGGAGTTTTCCGATGCCCTTTTATAGTTTGTTGTTAGTTTATTTAATAGTTTTTAATTAATAATGTATTTAATTAGTTTACTCTAATTAGCCATTCAATTTTTTGATTTTGATGATAGGAGGAGAAGCTATTGGATTATTTTCCAATAAACTGTCTTGTGTGTGAGGCGCAACGAGCATGTAAGAATCGTTGCAGGTGGAGTTCTGTAGTTTAAACCTACACATGTGAAAAAGGCGTGAGTTTATGTTGCATGGATGAACTCTCTTGTTTTTCAAAACTGAAACCTATGTCTATATTTTTACCGGGAACTACACTAAAATATAATGTGCTAGATTGTAATCAAATTAGGTTGCTTACAATAATGTTTCTGTGATCTAAATAAGGGGGGATAGTAATAGTTATTTATCTATTTACCTCTGATTTTATATCACTGTTAGAACGCTGGCGTGACGACGTAGAGGCGTTTGTGAGAGATTGGCCGGAGAGATCCGAACGGAGACAAGAGTGGACGGTTGTAGTGGAGACCTTTGCCCAGCAGTGGGACAACATTGATATCGTCTACCGAAAGCACAGTGATTTTATTCTTATATTATGTTTATAAGGTTCCTTCTAACTTGCTGTTGTTAAAAGTCAACTAACTGTGAAACGAATTTATGACAATATATTCCATGAGTATTTTCCAAATGAAAATTATAAAAAAGAACCTATAAAAATGTTTCAAGGTTTCAATTGTATTTTCGACACTAAACAACACTATGTCGTACATTAACAGGTATTATGCTTTATTTTCCTTAAATTATGCACAATGTGTGTTAGAATGATCATTAAAACAATTAATTTGTGCAATAACCACGTTAAGCCTGCATTATTACTCAAATAAAACAATGATAATTTTCATGTACGCAAACATATTTTATGGTAAATAATTTATATGAGCGTTATTCCTATTAACGTGATATTATTTGGGCATTACGAAACTATTACTTTAACCACGTATCCTAATTAATGTAGCATTATTTAGTTTTGTTTACTTATAACAGTTCATTCAGTGTTATAAAATAATTTTGTGATGTTATTAATTACGCTTACAAAGATTTATAAGCAGGTTCTGTGTACTATACATTCCAGCTCAACTAAATAATAGACTTATGTAGGTACTGTAATTTCCATTTTTAGTATGTTAAATGTTAACATGCCAGCATCTGACAGACAAAGGCTTTTGTATTTCTAAATTGGGAACAAAGGTTTAAAGTTCTTTTGCTGTGATTTTATTTATATACTATATTCTCACCCACGCGCGGCTTAGCCCGCATAAACTCATTTTTTACACAAAATTTTCATAAATTATAGCCCATGCGTTATTTTGTTGTTATGTTTATATTACAGCAAAGTTATATCAAAATTCGCCGACAGCCCGAAGAATTGCCAAACTTAAGTGGCAGTGGGTAGGGCACATTGCTCGCAGAACGGAACCGGAAGGCGTTCAAATCAAATCAAAAATGTTTATTTGTCAGAATATGGTACTAATAGATGTTACAATATTGGTCCCAGCATATCCTGCCATAATATGGCTAGGGATTGCAATCCAGCGGCGTTTTCAATCCAGCTGGATTCTTGCTGGATTGACCTGAATCCAGCTGGGTCCAGCGCGGATCCAGCAAAATGTGGAACGAAAATAAAAAGACGACATTTTTAAGACTTTTTTTATTAGTTTGTACTTTTTACGATAATCTATGAAATCTTTCACTCATTTGGTGATATCTGATATCAATTTGCTTTGGTTTCTTAATCATTTGAGATCAAAAGAATCAACTTAAAATTAAATAACAAACATATAACCTCATATAACATTTTAGATAATGTTTCTAAGTAAGCAATATCTTATTACGTTTATGTTTAATGATAGGATAGGATAGAACGGCTAATCAGTAGCAATCAGTCTTACAAATTCTTTTAAAATTAACTACAAAAAAGGACCGTAATAATAATACTATTTTTATTGTATTGTTAGGAGGTTCCTCTCTCTGGAGCCCTGACCGCCGGTAGCTTGGACCCTGTTCCCGATACCGGTGGGCTACAATTTTTTCTATTTTTAAATGTTTTTTATATATATTTTTTAAGGAATATTTAAAAATATAAAATAATTTGTAAAAATTTAAATAAAGGAAATGAAAATACTATTTTAATCTTCAATCAATTTTTTGTATCAAAAGAAGCTCCGAAATAATCTTCTCTCCACTCGTTATTCGTCAATAATTAGGCAGTATAAAATGTGACGATAAGAGACTGACTATGTCTTTTTTTTGAATTCTCTGAAAGTAAGACCTTAGAAAACAAATTTTATCTATAGTCTTATCTCCCAACCTGCTTCGTACAGAACTGCATATGTAGCCGGCTGCTGAGAATGCCCTTTCGGCCTCTACACTGGTCGGTTTTTGGGTCATTAAATACTCATAAACCACCTCGCACTTCTTCGGTCTCATAAACGCTCATTTCTTTTTTTCGTAATCTAATGGACCACTTGGCTTTTGTTTATTAAAGTGCTCTCTTTTAAGTTCCATCTCAAGCTCTTGCTCTAAAGTCATTTTCACGGGTTCTGCGTCATCATCTAGACCATCCTCTTCTAACTCCATGATATCTTCTTGCACCGGCTCTACAATATGTTGTTTATTTACTCGTTCTAACAAAGTTTTCATCCCCTGCCGTTCTAACAAAGTTTTCATCCCCTGCCGCATCGCATTATTTTTTGGCAAAGGAAAATAGCCAGGTTTTTTTACTGCTTCTTCATACTTTTTTGGATTTTTCAAGTACACTAACGTACCAGTAACTTCGGAGAGGCGCAAAATGAAAATGGCGGCAACTCAAAACTAAACAATAGAAATTGATACGTTTGCGGATCCGCATCGCTGGATTCAGCACTGTATGCTGGATCCAGCATGTTTAAAAAGGCGCTGGATCCAGCTGGATTGCTGTATGCTGGATCCAGCAATTGCAATCCCTAAATATGGCGTACAAATATTTTTTTTACAAAAACAAAGCTTACATTACTAACCTCTTAATAATTACCAATTAGAGGTGCAGGTTGCAGGGATCCGCTAGATGCGAGTCGCACGGGACCGGTCAATGTGGCGACACTTGGGGGAGGCCCATGTCCAGCAGTAAACGTCTTTCAGCTGAAATGATGATGATATCAAAATTCGTTTAGTTGTTTTTCAGTGAAATTCATTCCATCCATCCAGCCTCACAAACTTTAGCGTTTATAATATTAGTATGAATAGTAAGAGAAACAGTTTTAAAAGCTGCATTACTACATATAAACAACTTAAAAAAAAAACAAGTTTTCCCATCATACACACAAAGTTTTCGTCAACATTTGCTACACTTGTAGTACACATCTGTATACTTGAAACTTATATGTAGATACTTACTGACACTTACCGAGAAAATTATCACTAACTCAGTATCACATGTCAATGACATGTAAGGGTTGTTCGCGACGAAACTTTGTATGGTTTCATTAGTTATAATGAATGGTTGCCTAAATTACTGCTAGGGGAATAATAAACATACAGTTTACTGCCATTTGGTTATTTTGAAGTTGTAAATCTGAGCTTGTTTATGGAGATATAACAATGTTTGATGTTGTTGTAAACATGTTGGAGAACTTGTGGAAACTTTTACGAATCTTTGGAGTGTAAAGGAAAATTTAAAAAAAAAAAAAAAAAAATTATGTTGTTTATGTTTAGTTGTTATACACAAGGATCTCGTAACTAAATAATAACAGCCGCTCCAGTCGATTCAGGTTAAACCGCGCTTGCTTAGGTTGGTCGGTGTATGGATGACCACCCATTACACACCGAGTTTCCTCCGTGCCTCGAAAAGCACGTTAAGCCGTTAGGCCCGGCTGTCAATTGTAGATCTTTTATAATCACTACAGGTAGTCAGTGGTCCGAAAGTCTGACAACCAGTCCTACCAAGAGGGTATTACCCGGTACTAACTGGGTTGTGTAGGATAAATCAGATAGGCAATCGTTCCATGCAAAATACTGATATTTAGCTGCATCCGATTAGACTGGAGCCTACCCCAACATAGTTGGGAATTGGTAGGCAGATGATGGCATGTATGTTTAGTCAGCCTATAATGATTCCACTGCCGGGTACACAACAGAACAGGCCTCATATTTGTAAAAAGGAGTGTGACAAAGGAAGAAGGAGAATCTTTTAATGCCATCTTAAAAGTACCTCCTTAAAATAGGGGTTGACAAACTTCTTTGTTCTAAAGGCCTTTCTAGACATGGCCCTGCATTATTTGAACTACACAGTTTCTACGTAATGTTTGAACAGTAAAATACACCATAATCTCGGTATGTTTCGGCATTTTTCCTAAAGAATCAGTCAACTAGGAAATTGACGTGGAAAAGTGTCTTAGAACATCTACTTGAAAAAATAAACATCATGTATTTCAATCATAAGTTTATTAAGTAATAATATTAAACAGTAAGTAGCTACTCAAATAGACAGAACACAAAAATACAATACACCTTGAATTTATACTAGCCTAGTACTTTTTGCAATGCATTACTAAAAAATACGGTATCACCGGATGAGCGAAATTATTATATTAATTACTAGCACTTTGTTCGCGACTTCGTCCGCAAAAATTGTGATAGCTCGGCTAATATGCATGGTATAAATTGTTCCGGAGATTACCCCCTACATACAAACTTACAAAAAAAAATTACCTCTTTATAATCTATACATATACAATTCAAAGTCCTTACTGACTGACTGATATATCAACGCACAGCCCAAACCGCTGGTCCTAGAGACATGAAATTTGGACGGTGAATCCTTTGTGAAAAGTAGGTATCCACTAAGAACGGGATTTTTGAAATTCCACCCCTAAGAGGGTGAAATGGGGTTTTGAATTATCTGTGAAACTTTTTATTCTCGGAGTAGATTGACTTGAAAGTTTGTGTACTCTTCAGGTAAAATTATGAGATACGTGTATCACAGTTTTTCCAAAATCATCCTCCAATTTAAAATTTAATGCCCTGACTGGCTGACTGATATATCAACGCACAGCCCAAACCACTGGTCCTAGAAACATGAAATTTGGACGGTGTATTTTTTGTGAAGAGTAGGTATCTAATAAGAAAGGTTTGTTTTAATTCCACCCTAAGAGGGTGAAATAGGGTATTGAATTCTCTGTGAAACTTTTTATTCTCGGAGTCGATTGACTTAAAAATTTGTGTACATACTCTTCAGTTAAAATTATGACATACGTGTATCACAGTTTTTCCAAAATCATCACCCAATTTAAAATTCAATGTCCTGACTGGCTGACTGATATATCAACGCACAGCTCAAACCGCTGGTTCTAGAGACATGAAATTTGAAGGGTGTATTCTTTTTGAAGAATAGATATCTGCTAAGAAAAGGTTTTTCGAAATGCCACCCCTAAGAGGATGAAATGGTGGGTTGAATTTTCTGTGAAACTTAATATTTCTGGGTTGATTGACTCCAAAATTTGTGTACACACTCTTCAATTAAAATTGTGAGATAGGTGTATCAGTTTTTCCAAAATCATCCCCAATATAGTCAAATAGGGCTTCGAAGCTCACGTAGACGGGCGCATCCCGCGCAGTGGTGCGGGTTACGTGCGGGTTACGTGCGGGGCGCGGGTGTATTTACCTATTAGTGAGTAGGTAGGATTTTTCTGAGATAGACGTGTCTGTAAATATGGTTTATTCCAACGATTTTCGCGTGGGCTCGTGATATGCGACATTGATATTAAAAATTATGTAAAAGTATTGTCTAAAAAATAGATTCCTAATAAATCATTTGATTGCTGTCACCGGTGTCCAATATCAAACCAAGGTGTCAATATTTCACATATGTAATTTAACTGATATTACTATGGACTAATATTTGCAAGTTGTAAGTAAATACATGTAAATCTATGCATATACTATACATACATAGATTTCTTATTATCCTAGAAGTAAGATCCCGTGGGCAATTCCCGAACTCCACGCGGGCGAAGCCGCGGACATAAGCTAGTATTTTAGAAAACTATACAATAATACATCAAAACCAAGAAAAATCACGTGTCGACGTACCGGGAATCGATATAGCGGTAATGATTCCTTTTAATGTATCTTAACCCGTACTATTAGCCCCAAATATTCCCACTTGAGACATAAATCTATTTAGTCTGGTTACTTGAGGCTATTCCTAATCGAATCCGATTGCGTCCTAATAGGATTTATGGGGTCACATTAATACTCGTTACCATAGCAACGGGTATTGGATGAGCAATCATAGACATGTTATGAGATATGCTAATCATAGGTATGTGATAATTTGATCATTGATATATGATGAGTAGGCCATTGATTTGTAATAATATGGTGTGCTGGATATTGTTACAATCCTAATAATTAATCACTGGTTAGGCAATCCCACAATATTCCATTCTACCTTGGTTTAAATTCTGTTTAAAAAAATCCATACTTATCTCACCTGCCTAGCCTTATCCCAACTATGTTGGGGTTGGCTTCCAGTCTAACCGGATACAGCTGAATACCAGTATTTTACATGGAGAGACTGCCTATCTGACCTCAACCTGCCTGTCTGCCAACCCAGTTAGTACTATGTGCTACGGTACCCCTTGGTACGACTGGTTGTCAGACTTTCGGGCCACTGACTACCTGTAACGACTGTCAAAGTTCAACAAACGACAGCTGGGACCAACAGCTTACCGTACTATCCGAGGCAAGGACGGAACTTGGCATGAAACGATGGTCACTCATCCACAGACCGACCTTGGTAAGCGCGGCTTAACCCTGAAGATCCATCCGTGCGGCTGTTATTATTTAGCCACGAGCTCATGTCAAACAAATCGTACTAATATTACAAAATGTGAAATTGACTTTGTCTGTCTGTTATCTTCTACACCATAACGGCTAAACGGATTTCGATGTGGCACAAAATAGCTTGAATTGGGATTGTGCATAGGAAGGAGATTTCATCCTAATAGTACGTCCCACAGGGATAATTCACAATCTCAGGGCAGGCGAGGCCACGGGCGAGAGCTATTCGTTTATATTTTCTTAGAAATAGAGGTGTAAATGTCATGTTTTCATATCTTGTACAACATCTAATTATTTTACTGACTTATCAATAATTATTACCGACCATTATTTTGAAGTGCCATTAGTAATTTAGTTTTTATGTAGTAGTTTTTAGTGTAATTTATTTTTTAATATTTTGTAATTTTTTTAAATTTGTACACTTTACGGGTGAAACATGTACGTACGAAATATCCATATTGTGTCATCCTGCATGCTTAATTTGCATGTATACGCATGTTTTGACAAATAAAATTATCTTTATCTTTAACATCAAACTAATAGTCATCATCTGCCAAGCCTTTTCCCAACTACGTTGGGGTCGGCTTCCAGTCTAACCGGACACAGCTGAATACCAGTATTTTACATGGAGCGACTGCCTATCTGACCTCCACAACCCAGTTAGTACTGGGTAATACGATATCCCTTGGTAAGACTAGTTGTCAGACGTTTTGGGCCACTGACTACCTGTAACGACTGTCAAAGAGCTACAAATGACAGCCGGGACCAACGGCTTAACGTGCTTTCCGAGGCACGGAGGAAACTCGGTATGTAATGGGTGGTCACCCATCCACGGACCAACCTAGGCAAGCACGGCTTAACCTAAACATCGACCCGAGCGGCTGTTATTACTTGCCACGAGGTCCTCCATCAAATTAATAGTGTTTTATAAATAAAATAAATATTTTAAGACAGTTTGCTATTTTGATTGCGGTCTATTTCTAGCTCAAAAGAGGTTGTGAAATGAGAGCAGTTTATAAATAAATCCTTTGATCTCACCAACCTCCTTTAGACTATGAATAAATCAAAATTTCTTGTAGTAATGTAACTAGAATAAATGAAGGTCACAATCAAGACCATAGTATACAATCATGAATAAACTAACAATTTCTAAGAATATCTACAAAATAAAACCACAGAATAGATAAGTGCAGAAGTTCCGCTCCATACAACATGGGAAATCGCACACACACATAGACACATGCTTACGTACAACGAATGCAAGTGCACTTGCGACTGGCATTTCTTTGACAGATGGACATCGACGTAAGAACATAGATAATATTGTTTCTCTTGTGCTAGCACCGAACACATTCAAATATTTACAAAGAAAATCGTAATCCAATACTTGTTACTACTTTGTAACAAGTTTTTATGTCTAGTGTCATACACCTGCTTATCAAGTAGCATAATATATTATTAAATTGTGTGTCAAAATCGAAAACGTTCCGGATGAAAATTTTTGTATGACATATTCCCAATGTCCGCTCTGTAAATCTTTTAAATCTCTTTGGCTTGCGCATTTTGACACCGGTGAAACTCTATTTCGACTGTCTCTATCGTCGCGGGTACATTGAGGGTAGTAAATCTTAAGATTTTAATCTTTAAGGTGTGCCTGATCACGCTCGTTGTATGAAGCCAGCCTTCTCTACCCATCTATTCAGTGGTAAGACGTTGGTTCGCGGACATGATTAGTACCTGGGTATATACATAGGTATATACGAAGTACACAGTCTCGCCTTTGTCCCGCCAGACGCTCATCTTGCGAAATGAAACGCACCGGTACATGCTACCGCCGTTTTTGTAAGGAATGGCGCAAGTTGTGCTACTAAATAGTCTTGTTCTTAGTGGATTTTAGATTATTTTCAAGATGGCGATAGTTAAAGAGTGGGTTTTTATTAAAACAGTAAGCAAATGCGATCGACTGTCCGCTACTTTTAATAACTAGCTTTGGATTGAAAATGTCGTGTTACAAAAACTCCAGAAACGTGTTAGCTCCATTTTCGCGATATTTTTATGACTCGAAAAGTAGAATGAGTATTTTATTATTTAACCTTTAAGATAAACTAAAAATAAAGTAAGGTGAGGAGAATATGGATTTGTAATAAAATATAAAGGGTGTAATAAAACCCTTAACGAAGCCGAAAAACACTTCTTTTTCCCGTCATTGGGATATTTTTTTGTTCTGGACCATACCTGGGAACCTTCTAGTTACGGAGATATTGGGGGTCAAAGTTCCAACTTTTTCACAAGATTTTTTTTTAATACATTTTTTTAATGTAACGTTTTTACTTTAACCACCTCCACGACCCCCGTACTATTCGATCCATCCATAAGCACAATGTTTTGAGGGCGTTACATTGAGTCCTACCGTAAAACGTAATTTTTCACCTCAAAAAAAAAGTCGTTTCCCAGCAATAATTTTTGCGTAAAGTTACTTAGTTTGATGTACATAATTGTCTTGGTTGACGGCTTCGTGAAGGGTCCGTTTACACCCTGTATAGTCAATATTTTACCCAGAATACTAAAATATATAGTGACTTTAAAAAGTTCCCGTAAATGCGCGCTGCATCTTAAGCCTGAATGAAGTTTCTTACCTCCGTAGTTTGCAACAGTGATGAGTTATAGCTGTTTAAGCAATAATGGTAGTCTGTAAATAAGCTCTGTGAGTGGGGGAGGGGGGGAAGGTTAATTCGTTTCGTTGTTTACTGGGGCGACGTGGTTTAGATGCGGTTAGCGATTTATGGTGCAAATTGATCGTTTAGAAGATTTGCGGATGAAATATTCAATGATCTTTTACGGGAGAGAGAGAGAGAGAACATTACATGGTGTTTGGTATTTTCTGTGAAACTTGGTTATAAACTAAAGTAACTAAATATTAACAATGTAATCATAACATCACGCCTGTAATCCCCGAAGGATTAGCCAGAGTTGTACCAAATAGTACGTCATACGTAGTTCACCAGCCCCCGTAGCTTGACCACCGTAGACAAGAATTTCTTTGGCGTAAGAATCGGCAAAATGACAGATTGTGTCGACACAATGACAGATTTCTTTGCACTTTCTGTCATTTTGACGATTCTTCCGTCAAAGAAATCCTTGTCTACGGTGGTCATGCTACGGGGGCAGTTATATTTAAGTCTCATGTAATAAGGGGCGAGCCTATTGCCATCAACCGGGCAGAAATCCAGACTCCGTGACTGCTACTGAGAAATACAATACAATATAATTAGTGTATAATATTTCCATTTCTGAGATTTAGCGTTCTTTCTTGAGAGAGTGAGGCACTTGTCACGACAGGTAGGTACTGTTTCAGGTTACAGATCAGTCTATAAGATGTATTAAATGAATTTATTGATGGAAATGTTCTATGATTTTTACGGGACTGAGAGAGATAGAATTCAATGGTGTTTGTTAGTTTACCTATCTATAATACGGACACAACTACAGACGAATAGCTAGCGTTTTATTAGAAACGAGGTGCCTTTGCCTTTGAGGTTAAGCTCGAACGTGAAAACAAAAATTCTTAAAACCTTTCACAAGTTTACCAACATGTTTATATTGTGACATGTGTCTAGATATGAGTGATTTCCATTCAAAGTTCAGATTTAGGTCGATTATGAATTTAATTCTGGTTGTTTTCAAACCGAGAGTAATTTAAGTCTTCATGTAAGCACAACACACATTATAATCTTAAAATAACCTTATTGTTTGTTATTTTAAAAATAAAAACCCATACAAGTTCATTTAACCTTTAGCACTCAAATAGGTAAATATTGACTGACGCACGTAAAGTAAATAAATGACTCAACTTGAGCAAATAGTCACAAACACGTACACATACACCATACGTAGGTATATACGAACACACCCACATACAATGGCGGCCAAATAAAGCGCGTCCAGTTCTTGAAGCATTTTCCTGGGGTTACTTTGAAAATTTATTTGTCCCCAAGGGCGGTTAAATACTTGCAATACTTCATACTTTACCGAGGATCATTTAGGCTTCGCTCGCCTTTTGTTTCTTTTCAGAAATAAAAAATAAAACCTCATGTATTTGTATTTTTTTTTCGTTGCTTTTTGTACCTGAAGTGTTGGCCCGTTTGGACGATAATCTCTTGAGAACTTCACGATACAATGCGAGGAGATTATTTTGCATGAAATAATTTTGTTTTGGAATACTGACCCGGTTGGTAAATGTATTTAGATTTATTTTAACTACTTGGAAGTTCTGTGGGTGGAAAAATAATGGTAATATTATGTATCAAAATTGATTAGGTTTCAAAATGGCTTTAGGTACTGTGTGGTAAGATTAGGAATATGAACCGGTGTCTTCCGCACGTGAGAGTGGATCTTTCTTGTTTGTAACTGATTTTTAAAAGCCTCTTAATCCAGAGCCTGGCTTCGATTCCTAGGTCGGCCAAAGTGTTAGTGTTATTGGATTTTTCGTCAGAAAATTCTCGGTGGCAGTCACTATAATATCTATCGTTCCATAAGGTGAACTCATTTTCACGAGACCTGAGTGGGGAGAAGGCACATAGTAATAATTTGAATCTTTGATTCCTAAGATCATTAATCACACACAAATCAAGACAATAGGTACATTTCATATCAGTAACACAGTTTTTAAATAAATCTCATCTTCACAAAAACACAAACAAAGCGTTAAATTGAAGAAGAGAAAAAAGAACAAAACATTTGTACTACAATTTTCCATTGAGAACTTTGTTCAAAAGGTTCTTTTATTAAAAAAATGTACCAAAAATATTGTATAAAGAAATATGGCTAATACAAGCGGAGTATTGCAGTAAAAGGCCAAGAGAGAGAAGGAAAGTTTCAATGTTGCCGAGTAATGAATACTGCCGCCAAAAACAAAATATAAGATAAAACTTTCAGATACACTTCCCAACAAAAGATCGTATTCACATATATCATGAGGGCGTTTATATACCTATGCGTAACTTGCATATATATGTTATACATTTTGGAGTGGTCTCATCCCAGACATACGAGTAAAGTATTGATGTATTTTAATAACACTCTTTGTTTCCATATGCTGTCGATTTTCAATTTTTATTCAATTTTATTGTTGTATTTTCAGAACATAACAGAGCTTTATATTAAAGGGTACTGAACACTGAAATGGCCCAATTACGCATCGTACACACGGCTACACAACAAGCTATTCACTTCCAGTATAACATGGCCTCGCTGTGTAAACATTTCCAATAGAGATCCGAGAAACGATGGTAAATCATCAAATGCCCCCCCCCCCCCCCCCCGCTCTGGGCGGAGCGGAAGGGAGTGTCAGACTTGTACTGACTAAAACCCATCCATGTTCCTCGCATTGCCGCGGTATCTCTTTCGAACAGTCCCGCAGGCCTGGCAGGCATTGGCCCATGCGGACCCCTACGCGGTTGCTGACATCTTTTTGAGGCGCGCGTGGAACACGAACGCTCCGTCGACACGGCCTGTCATCATAAGACGGCCGGACGGCTAGCCCATAACTCGCCGTCCAGGCCCGCCGTACAGGCCCGCGCCTTAGGTGGCCGGGGCCCACCACGTGACCCCCGAAGCCCAAGGCGTCTCCCGCGGCGGCTGGGACGTGAGGCTCTTTCCCTCTCACGTCCCGCCACCTCTTTCACTAGCATGACTGCTTCGCAGAAAGAGGTGACGGCTTCCCATTCCCTCTCGCTCCGGACCATGGCTTGAACCAGGGCCGGGCGCGAGAGATCGCCGCCGCCAATCGCCTCTACGGATTTTGTATAGCTGGGTTGATCGTCGTGTGTACCGTAGGTCGTCAGAAATTGTACGTGTTTGTTAGTAACACTTTGACCTTAAACTGGTTCAGAGTTTAAATTGACCAAGAGGCCCGCTTATACTGATTTTGATACCACTGACAAGTGGCCTATAATGTGAATATAGTGAACATAACCTCAGACCGGAATTCTATACATTTTCAACTTGTTACAGGTTCCTTAATAAAGGGTGTAAATAGACCCTTAACATAACCGAAAGGCACTTGTTCTCCCCGTCTTTGAGATCATTTTTTTTTGTTCTAGACCATACCTGGGAACCTTCCGGTTACGGAGATCTTGGGGGCCAAAGTTCCAACTTTTTCACAATTTTTTTTTTACTTTACACACCTCCACGACCCCCGTACTATTCAATCCACCCATCAGTACAATGTTTTGAGTGCTTTCCATCGAGTCCTACCGAAAACGTGAATTATCACCCCAAAAAAAAAAATTGATTCTCAGCAATAATTTTTGCGTAAAGTTACTTAGTTTGATGTACTTAGTTTGAATGCTTGGTTGACGGCTATGTGAAGGGTCTGTTTACACCCTGTATAACGTAAAGTTATGACCCAACATTCAAAACATGACTAACGCCGAGCCCAGCTTAACGGACCACACTTAATTCTTACAGCTTCCAATTTAGGATGAGGTACTTCCAAATTCACAGTAATGGCCGCCCAACCGCACAGCAACCATCCCGCATTGAGTCTCATGCTAAATTCATAACCTCCCTTTCAACCCCTGAGTTGGACAATAATTACCAGCTGTTAAATGGTAATGGCGATATCTTATAACCCTATTTACACCCCCAGTAACGATATTGAAGGATAAGATGTCGGGAAAAACATGATATTAGTACGAGTACTTGGAGTATTAGTAGCTAGATGGAGCATAAGGGAAGAATGTATGCTATATTAAACGATACAGTTTTCCTGTACATTATAGAACTGTCACTAAATCCACTTGTGTGGGTGAGACAGCGAATGTAATCTTTATTACTACTCTGACTATTGAACATGACCCTTGACAAAGCCAGTTTAAGCTGAGTACTTTTTCTATTAAAGCTCTACACTATGCTAGGCATCCTTAAGGTCAAAGTGTTCATGCGGTCTACTGTATTTCCTTTAACAATTTCTAAATTGGATACGTGGCGCAGTAATCAAAACATATCTAGCAAAATATGGTTGTAGGAACTTTAACGCGCTTTGGTCTAGGTTGGTCTAGACTCATGAGTCTAGACCCATTACATACCAAGTTTCCTCCATGCCTCGGAAAGCACGTTAAGTCGTTGGTCCCGGCTGCAATTTGTAGATTTTTGACAATCGTTAGGTAGTCAGTGGCCGGAAACTCTGACAATCAGTCTTACCGGGGGGTATTGTATTACCCAGTACTAACTGGGTTGAGAAGATCAGACAGGCAGTAGCTCCATGTAAAATACTGGTATTCAGTTGTATCCGGTTAGACTGGAAGCCGACCCAAACATAGTTTGGAAAGTCGAGGCAGATGATGAGGAATTATAACCCCTGCCTTCCCTATTCAGGCGTGTTGTTAATCTCTTGCTCCATCTAGATACTATAACTCCAAGTTATAACCATGATTGATTCTCATTTTTAGGCGCAAGTCATTGGGGTAATCTAAAGGTTATTGGATGCTGTAGACGGCTAAGTAGGCCGAGATAGATATCTGATATATATTTGAGGCTGTTACCAAGACCTATATCGCTGTGAGTTGCGCAATGTTAAAAGGTCGATAAACAGACCATTGACCTTAGTTGTTGAATATCTTTCTATTTGTGTTTAGTACATCAGATCAACTTCTTCTCAGTCGTTCACTCTTGACAGAGTGGTCGTGGTCATGGGGGATCGCCCACAACTGCGGTCGCTGCCTTCGCGGTCCTTTTCCACCGGTGTCTATTGGCCACATGGCGAGCACATTCTGCCAGAGGGATCCTGGTGACAGATTTAATGGAATCTGTCCATCGTGTTGATGATCGCCCACGTGATCTCGTGCCTTCGACTCTGCCCTGAATCACCAAACGCTCCATGGATTTATTGTTGCGGGTAACGTGTCCAAAGAATCTGAGAATTTGTAATTGCACAAACGACGACAGTCTTTGTTTAATATTGAGTTCTTTGAGTATTGACACGTTAGTCCGATGAGCGGTCCAGCTTACCCTGAGCATGCGTCTCCAACACCATATCTCAAGGGCGTTGATCTTGCAGATCAGATCAACTACAAGTCTACAATTACACTACGACTTCATAAGTAGATATTTTTTAATCTAAAATCCTTTTATTTATTGATACTTGGCTTTTGAGTTTGTTGTTATTTGTACTTTATTTGCAAAGAATTGAAGGAGCGCTGACGCAGCATTTTGCATTCGTCGTACGCGCAGCGCTCGGCAACTCTAGTTAAGTATCCGCCAATAGCTATAGACACGCTTGCAACCTAAATAACTACTCCATTGTAATATTTCTAAAACGTTTCGCAAGTAAAGAAATATTAAAGTTCCGTCGCATTTCATTCCTCTATGTACACACACACACACCTAAAGACTATATATACGCGCACACAAAAGAATTAACAGTTTTTCTTTATTTTACCTTCGCAAAATTAATCCAATTTGACTGAGTAGAGTACATTTTAATTGGTTGCATTATTGATTTGAAACATTTGAACAATATTTTTAGATTATAAGTGGGTTCAAGCAAGACAATCAACGTCACAATAGATCTTATTTTTGGGTCAGTCGGCTTTTTACCCTAATCAGTGATAACAGTCGCCACGTCAAGCGAATCTACTCATAAATATACAACATTATTTTTAGTATATGCAAAACCTGAAACACGTGTCTAGTATTTTTAATCTATGTACAAAATTTCAAAACTGTATCATGAAAAATCACAAAGTTATAAGCTTGTTCTGTTTCCTGGTTGTCCGCACAAAAACGTGGTCACCACGCAACGCGCCCGCGCGCGCCTCCAGCATCGTCTTGAGCTCATTGATAATAATAATTTGGCAGTAGGTACCTAAATGATTGCGATAGGTACTTAATGTCACTCGGTGTCAACTTGTAACATATTTTTTAAATTTTGGGGTAAAATATAACGGTTTAAAAATGATTGGAATCGATTCAGTAACTTATTCTGAACAAACTACATTTAGGTTTCGCATATACTAAAAATAATGTTGTATAGTTTTTTGCTCTGATGTACAGAAAGCACAGCCCAAATCACTGGAAACATGAGATTTTGCACAAGAGCTTTACATAAAACAAAGGTGAGCACTATTGAAGGATTTTTGAGGATTTATCCTCAAAACGCGTCAAATAGAAACAGAAAGTTCTTAATTTTTGCTGAGGGCAAGATTTGTGGAGAAAATAATTCCCCAAAACAACACATTTTTCAAGACAAAATATACTTTGGACTCTACAAAAACCCATAAAAGTAAAAAGCTAAAAACCTCATTCACTCACCTCAGTGACTAAATGCATCAGGAGCGGAACACAAAACGTAGCACATTGAATATTTATCAGCGCAGCCAGGACCACTGAATATTGCAGGTGTTGCGTCCAGACAGTTGGTGGTCCTGCTGAATTACACAGACAGCTGAAAGCGAGGTGCTTTCAACTGTCCCGGGTTAAAGTATTGGCTCTTTTGAAGCTTTAGAATCTGTGGTCTTAAAAGATGGAGTGTGGTTTTGAATCTGGGATGGCAATGTAGCTTTTAATTTTTTTTTGTTAAGTGTACTTTCTAAATTAGTCTTTTACATTCTGTTTTAGTTTAAATACAACTAGTACTATGCACATTATAAAATAAAGTTAACTTTAGTGTCTGTCTGTACGGCAACGTAATTTTTTTTAAACTACGGCATCGAATTTGATGCAGTTTTCTCCATCATTTAGATTTATTCCCAAACGGTGATTCCAAAAGTGATTTTGATTTTTTTTAGTCTGAATAACCTGCTGCTTCGTGCAACGGTAGAAAACTAAATGTCACACTGAAAGCTAAATTACGCAATAAATTTATTTTCTGTAATAGCGTGAAAATTCATAAAATTAAAACGAAAAGTTAAAGTTTTCAAACATTCCAACACTCAACAATATCTACTTAATGTCGAAATTCTTCGTCACTTCAATACTACGGAGTGAGACTTGAACTTTAAAACACTTCTAACTTGAATAATACATCTAGGCAACTTAGAGTATAAATATTTTAACTCAAACTTCAAAATATGAGTGTTAAAAGAAAAATCCTTAGTTTATTTATTAAAGTTTCAAGTTACTGTTTTATTCTCAGCTCCGTTTTTATTCATTTAATAAAGTTCAAAGAAAGATGGTAAATATCGTAGTACAAACACTCCATGGCTTATGACATGTGTTATTAAGAAACGACTTTATGGCCACAACACGCTTGCAAAAGCTTATATTATGCCATCATAAAATAAACATAAATAGTAGCGAGAAGGTATTTTTGAAACACTAGGTGCCTACAAATATCGCACGAGATAGAGAGGTTTGGAAGGAGAAAGGGGAGGCCTTTGCCTAGCAGTGGGACACATAACAGGCTAAGAAAAGAAAAGGTGCCTACAATTATTTCTGGAAAAGAATGATTATTTCTGATTAGGTAGATTTTTTACTGCGCACCTGTTTAGAAGGTGCCAAAGGTTGTAAAATTGCAGGTATTATAACATATCAACGTTGTGTCTAAGTTTGGCAAAGATTTCATTGAAGTTGCCAATAACTATTGCAATTGTTGCCACTTTCAAGTGTATAAATCATAGGTCTCGAGTTTGAACCAAAACACGCACCTCTGATTTTTCGGAATAATGTATGTATTGTATAATTATCACTTGTTTCGGTGAAGGAAAACATCGTGAGGAAACCAGCACGCCTGAGAGATATTTCTCGACGGCATCTAAAGCCAAGCAGAGACCCATGGGCGGCATTAAAACTCTGACACCAGGTTAGGCACTAACCACACGATAAAGAAAGAACTGTATGTATAGTCCTTTTGCTGGCCTTCCTGCCTATCCACAGTTTTAATAATAGACGGATAATTTCAAGAAACGTGTTTAACAGTCCCAAGAACCATTTCAGGGTTCTGTAAGAACAATCCTTAACAAAAAGGTGTTGATTGAAATATCCCTAACTTTTACTACGGTATTAAATCCAACACTGATTGTTTCATTTTCCCCTTACGGCCCGTGGTCTGCGGAAAATTCGTTGAGTGTTACGTGATGCATTTATTAAAGTTTTAATGGATACATTTTTGAAACTACGTTGTTGTGCTATGTGGTAGGCCGTTGGCTGGATAGTTGAATTTTACATGGTTTTTGTACACAATTACCGGACTAATAATATACTGGTTCATTAACATCAGGTGGCGGATTGCATTGAAAAAGGAGTCCATAAATTCAGTTTATGGCAATCCACTGCTGCCCGTTATAGATAGGTTTTAACACGTAACTAAAGGAGGGCCCTCCTTTAGTTACGTGTTAAAACCTATCTATGTTTGAAAAACCCTATTTGATACCAGAAAACTCATAAAAAGTAGACGATTGAGTTGTAGTAGGTATGTGAAAGCTTGTGAACCAAAGTGCATAAACTTGTTTTTTTTTTTAAATAACTGTTTCATTTTAACTATTTATATTCTCTTGAGAGCCTTTTACACTTTTTTTTTACAAATTTATTGCTACGTAAACAATTCCACACATTTGTACGTATATTTACACATTTTTTTCACGTATCCGTCAACAACTTCCTTTACCAGAAGCCCCATAAACATACCAACGTAACGCCACAAAGATTTAATCACCACACAAGGAAAAAAGACACGAACATACAACACAAGAAAAATAACGGCGACATTTTTCTTGCCAACCTTACCATAATAGCGAGCATTTACGCGAATCCTCTGGATTTCTTTTTTGTTACTTTTGCGGCTACAGCCCTTCCGAGTCACGGTTTAGACTCGGTATTACCGCGTGGTTTAGACTGGGTATTACTGCGTTACGGCTTGCAATACGATCGCTTAATTCCGCTAAGGAATGGGAAGGTGAGATGTTGTAATTTAAGGAGAGAGGAATTTATATTATGTTGTTGTTCAGTCTGGAAATAAATGTCTTGGCAATGAATTCGGTGGAGTCAAGTGAGGTCAGAATGTTTTTCTTTGTTTTGACATCGATAACGCCTACGGTTCTATCTAGGAATTTATTTTATCTGGAATTATCTTTGCTGCTATGTACGCTCGGCCAAGCTAATTAGTTTACATCGCACACAGCGGTGACTGTAAATCAATTAGGTTGTTCAACTGTACAACATTCTAGATTGATTGCAGATCAAGTCTTAAAGCAGTATCATTATTTTCTCTAACCGGTGTTTACTATCGTATTTAAAATCCTCAATTAACTAGTTACACGTAAAACAATTCTTACTCTTTTATTATTTCAAACAGACAAGCGGGACCCCAGCGAAAGCGGTCACAACTTACGAGGGGTCTTAGGTTCAAACCTAAACATGTGGCATTCAACACCCCACAAGGGCCCCCCTTCCTCTTGCAAAGAGGAGACCTGTGTCATAGTATTACGAACATTATCTACAGGCTGATTATGCTATTAAACAAACAGATCCAGATCGTTTCCTGAATCGTTGTTCTAATGGTCATGACTACGCATGAGGTCTTGGGTTCGATTCCAGGTCGGGAAGTATCATTGGGTTTTTCTACTAGAAATTACTCGGTAGCAGTCACGTAGCCCGGATTTGTGCCCGGTTGATAGCAATAAGTCACCCCCTATTACCTGGGACATAAACATAGCTGCCAAAATGTGGGTGTACTATTAGGTACACCTCTGCCTAACCCTTTGGGAATTACAGGCGTGATGTTGTGTTATCCAGATCGCTATACATACAAACTAAACACGTCAGTCTATCTAAAAAACAGAAACAAGATATTCACTTTCCCACACTATATAATATAAAACAATTTACACCTACCGGCGAGAATGACGCACCAAAATAAGGCCGTTTCTCACACACATAAGTTAAACATTGTTACTTCATACGCCAGCCGTCGTGTCCCGCACCCCGCGTCCCGCGTCCCGCGTGTAAATGCCGCCATTCCCGACAATGAGTAGCTAC
Source organism: Noctua fimbriata (assembly GCA_905163415.1). Lineage (NCBI taxonomy): Eukaryota > Metazoa > Arthropoda > Insecta > Lepidoptera > Noctuidae > Noctua > Noctua fimbriata. Next base: position 1,311,887 of record LR990932.1, read on the forward strand.
CTTTATATTAACCTCGTTTGCCGTAATGATGTTGAATTTATTATTGTTAGGCTTGGTGTACACGTGAGCTGAGCTGAGTAGAATATTGAGGAGGTTTTGAGTTAGTTAAGCAATTTTGCGTTGTGTGGTCTCGGATTAAAAGAGCAGACTGTCTCTTTAAGTTGGTTGTCTAGATTTTCTTACGAGTTTATTCTTTTCATGCAGTACTTAAGATAATTCACAAAGTGTACACTAAACCATTAATTTCACTTAGCCAATCAAAAAGTACTTTTGAACGTGGAACTTTACAAGGAAATAAAATCGATTCGAATTGCTCATTTAAATTCAAACTCAAAACATTTATTTCAGACTTTTCAGTCCATAAAGTGTTAGTAAGTACATCAGGATAACTTAAATTCTCATTCGCATAGGTAGTATTGTTTAAAGTAGAATAAGCAAGAAACTATAGTTTCTCCATCAATCAGACTACTAAGTGTAATGTATTTATTACCAAAATTCATTAAATGTTATACAAAATATTTCGTCATAATTCCGTAAAAAGGTCCAGGCCTGGATACAGGATGCAGGCCCGTCCTCCCCGCGCACAAAAAGCTTTTCCTGCAAGTGCATAACATGCATGAAAAACAATAATAATTACCATACTGTGCACCTAGACCTGTCCTCAATAACCCATTTTATTAACCTATATTTATTTTTTTAATATCATGAATTCCGCAAAGTAACGCCTGGTTCTATAACTTACCAAAATTCAGTTCACGTGGACACAAGAATATCCCTGGTATAAATTGAAAGCCTCAGAAAAAAAAGGAATATCCGGTAATTTGGTCACTATCTACGTACAATTCATTTTTGTGAAACAATCTCATCCCATTCATCTTCGAGAAAGACCTGACGAAAACCCAAGTAAAAGCTAAAAGTTAATGCATCGAAAGCATCTAACATACATTCCCCTTTCGGGATGCTCTAACAACGTTAGGAGTCGACGAGGCGATGCTGAACTTCGCAGATCGACGTGTTTCCCGTATTCCCAGCGTGCAAGTTACTTCGGTAATGGTTCCAGACGTTCTAGTGAAACCTTTCGTTTGCTGCAGCGTGATTGGAACTGATTGTATGGCGTTGTAAGATGAAGATGTACTTTGTATGACTAGTCGCAGGGTATAGCAGAAAATATAGTAGAATAACATTCTGTTTGTAGAAGGGTAATGCCTTCTTTTTAGTTAACATAATATAACTGAAGGACTAGGCAGAAGTATACCTAAATTATACCCACATTATTTAGTTTAATTTAATAGTGGCGAGCCAATTGCCAATTGAAACCTAACTGAGTACACTTTACGAAAATACACAACACTTAGTAGCGCTTGCGATCACAAAACCAACTCATCACAAGACCAAAAGCTAAATTGCTCTAAAAGCGTGACAATATGCTACACTAATAATACTATGTAACAACATACGACAAGTGTCTGCTAAACACGATTTACAGTCCAATTGCACCGAGTCACATGTCACGTTTCACACTGTAATAATGTCTATTTTATAACAAGTTCTTTTACGTGACCAATCCATTTTATACTCAGTTTTACCCAAATAGCGTGAAAATAAGCCACACTACGTCACAACACGTGTCACGCATCTTGAACCAGGGCGGGCACGATTTACAGTTTAATTGCGACGTGTCACGCGTCACGCTATAATAATGTCTGTATTAGGTTCTTCACGCGGCCAATTTGTTGTGCGGTTGAAAGTCCAGGTAAAATGGACGTGCAAAATATAGACGTTGTAATAAAAAGGCGTAGGGAATGAACACGTGTAATTTTGACGCCTTTTTTAGTGTTCCGTGCTGAATACAGGAAAAAATGGACACGTATTAAACAGGTTTTTTTTTGTCACGCGTTTTAAGCAAAAAATGTCAAAAGTATTTTTTGTCAGAGCCGAATATTGTAACATATTTTTAGGACTTTAAGGATATGCAATGCAACCCATTATTTTTTTTTAAATTTATTTGACAGTTTAAAATAATTTATTTGCATTTACATATTATTGAACGTAACTGTATTCTGCAGTAGTTCCATGGATAAATAACGACGATAAGGAGGTGTCTGATGATATGACGAGTAATAGAGAAGTATGGCAGAAGAAGAAATGCTGCACCAACCCCAAATTAATTGGGACAAGGGCAAGAGAATGATGATGATGACTCTTTCTGGCTTTTGACAAACAAACTTGTATGGCTCAATATAACAAGTCATATTCGTTAAAAACATTGTTCTACAAGTTAGCAAGTCCGTGTCGAAAACATGAAAACCTTAAAAGGCTTTATTTTCATAGCGCCCGAGTTTTGGAGAGTGCGCCTGGTACGAATATCAAAGAGGGATCAACGTCAGAAATGAAACTTCACGGTGCTCAGGGCGAACAGAAGGACTCGTTCATAGTAACATTTTTGTATGGATTCATATCCGGGGACAGAGTACTCAGAAATTGAGAACAGTTTGCATGGACAGTTCTGCGTTTTAGGTCATAATTGAATACAAAGGAAATTCAAATTAGGACATAGAGCTTGACTATTGCAAAAAGAGCTAAAGGGCCTAGGGCTAATCCTGCGTTTTGTGTCAATATTAATTTGCAAAGTTAGTAAAGGTAACCAAATGTGGATAGAAATAGATTAGGATAATATTTGTATATTCAAAAACATATTCAATCGACATGATATACTGTTGTTTTATAGGCAGTGTGCTCACTGCTTACCCTAGACTTAAATCAACAACATTTTCGATAAACTACTATGGATTCAATTAAAGTCTAATACCATTGAAGAGCTTCTGCTGGTATCGAGTAGCATCTCGAGAAAGTTTCGAAGCAATCGACTACTCGTCTTCAGCTCCTATCGGGTGCACCTCCACAAATTATCGATTCAAAATCAAACCGCCAGGACAACAAACTCGATTTCAACTGAATTTAAATTGTGGAGCAACTCTAACAATGGTTTCAACTTTTCCCCAAATTCATTTGCATTTTAATGCATTCAAATAAAAATTAAATGTGTAAAGTTGTTTACAGAGCGGAGCCTTTTGATCTAATTAGGTAACCTTTGTTTGACGAAGGGAAAAATGGAAATGTTTTTGACGTTTCAGACAGTTGTTAAATGTTTCCTGAAAAGTTCACGTCATGTTACTTACGTTTTTGGTTTAACCAACGCCGTCTATTGTGAATTTATATTTTCTTTTTTTTTCAAATAAAGAAGAATGAAGAAGAACGGGCTAGATTTTTTTTTAAATCGGAATATTGTTACAAAAACCTCGGTTACATCATTCCTGTTGAGATGTTACATTATGTGAGAATGATGAGGCAAGACGCGCCCGTTAAAAGTGTCCATAGTAAAGACAAAAAGACAATTGAAAAATAACATAATTAGTTTAAATAAGCCGTGATTTCACGAACATGACATATATCAGCACCATTCAACTCCACCATTTTGGAGGGAACTAATATATTTTGATACTAGAATTATATTTTGTCAAGGCTTTCAAAAGGAAAATAGAAAACTAAAAGCATTATGAATGAAATCTTTAGAACCGTTTCAGAAGCCACAGAAAGAAACTTGGTTCAAAAAGATTCACGTAAGAATGTAACCTGCCTTTGAATGTATTTCACACGTCGTTTAACATCAGGATTTCATGCGACACGGATGCATTACGAACACAAATCGTATGCACAAACATCCGGCGGCATGCGTCGCAACATTGTGGAAGACGGCCAGGCAAAAAATACAAGACGCAAAAATACGAATATTTGGAGAGAAATCTGTGGCTAGTATTTATGTAACAGTGAGAATTTGTAACGTTTAAGCTTATGTAATCAGAAGGATTGGCCGTGACTTGAGCGGTGTAGGTCATGAGTATAATTTATTTTATTGGCTCTGCTATAAAAACGGTGAAGGAAAACATCGTGAGTGAACCGAGATGTCCTAAAACCAAAAGCGCGGAGACATATGACATCCACCAAGTTATGATCACCAGATTATGGCCCTCTCCCTCTCACTGAACGGAGGCCTGTGTCCCATCAGTGAGAACGCTAATGTAATAATCAGACATAGTAAAGAATCTTCCTAATCATTGGGTCACTTTTTCGCATCATCTTTTATCACATAATGGACAATATTATTATCTTCATATTCTCTACTCTCGGAAAGTATCGACGCCTTCCCTTGCTAAAACTTACCGACACTTAAAACAAACGGAAATCAAAGCATTCTCGAACTAAACAACTGACGCTCGACCAAAGGCTCACTAACAACCCGAAACCGAGCTCAACAAGAAGGCCTTTCAAGAGGAATCTGAAACAATCAACACTATCCTTCTACCCAATTACGTCGTACCAGGCTCGACGTCACAGTAGACATATCAGTATTACGATGCAGTATATCAACTGGCTAGAAAGTAGGTGACTGATGAGATGACGAGTAATAGAGAGAAGTATGGAAGAAGGAAACATGTTGCAACGACTCCAAATAAATAAATTGAAATGAGGACGGGTGAATGATGATGATGACATGGTGTGATAACAACTAGTAACAAATGGCCGACCCCAAATAAATTGGGACGAGGACAGGTGAATAATGATTATGACACGGTGTGATATCGACTAGGAATGGTTTAAATTATCTCACACTCATGTGCAAAATGCGAAATCTAAGCATGCTTCAGGTAACAGGTTACTTATGAGTAAATAGAAGCTGTGGCATCGACACAAGCTCTTACGTTTTATGTATGTAGTGAAACATAACAAAAGTTGATATCCCTCATACCTGCGTTTGGTTTTACCAAAATCGTCTAGTTGGTTTACTGGTTTTATTTGTGCTGTGAAGTTACTGCAGCCCACAAAACAAGCCTCTGATTTCACATTTATATCGACCACACAATTAAGATTAGATCGTGAACCCTTTACGTCCATTACGGCCATTCGGCCCACCTTCCACGATAAATTGTGGCCAATTAAGATTGTAAGCAGAGGTTATTCTAGATTTGTGGAGTCTTGTTGCAGAGGCCATTCTGTTTGGTAGCTAACGATTTGTGAAATTGATTTTGTTTTGGGGTTGTTAAGATTTGATATTTCATTCTTTCATTTCATTTATTTCAACAATTTTTGCATTTTATCGTTGTGTTTCACTAAATAATAAAATTTAAAAAAAATACAATAGCAATAATTATTATAAAAGTAACCAAAAAATTAATAAAAAAGTCAATCATTTGCAATTCCCCTGTTATTATGTTAAATAGCAAAATAAAAAATATGATAAAATATAAAAACAAATTAAGATGCCACTATTACAATTACATATATACGATAGCGGTTTTGGCGACGCTGGAACAATGTATTTTTTGATGACTTTTAAAACAGTTTAGGTATTAATAAAAAAATCGCAGTTTAGTAGCGATAATATTCACTCTTTATTTTGAGTTTAACTTTTGTTTTTGTATAGATTACGTACAGACTAGGCTTAACATACAATTTTGTCAACGCGTCAACGTTATTTGCTTCGTTTTATATAAAAAAATGAGATAGTGGACTAAGTAATCAAAATAGCTTTAAATAGCTTTTCCATTTTTTTTTACATTTGCCAGCATACCAAAAAAATGATGCCTTAAATAGGTTTTCATATGGCCTATTGTAAAACAAATCTCTCCAACCCAACAAATAATAATTCCTTTAATACGTAAAACGTTTACAATTATCAACAAAAACCTTATAATTTCCATTGAACAGGGCTCTTGTACAGACAGCAGCGCCATCTGCACGACGACGTCACAAATATGATAAACTGGTATTAGCAATGCAGATCACGGGTTTGTCCTTCGCAAAAAACAAAGCAGAAATTAATGCAATTATGACGTTCGCAGATGGGCCGTATTTAAATCTCGCCACAGATTTGGTTTTATTTGTATTAATGATGTAAACAAGTTGTACTTGCGAACTGTTGGAAAGTCCGTTGTTTTGCATACTTTTGTTTGTTCAAATGAGGGGATTGTTATGTAGTTTTAAAGATAAATTGATGATGCGGTAGACGATGAAGTAAAGTAACATTATCACGCCTGTAATCCCCGAAGGGTTAGGCAGAGATGTCCCAAATTATAGTACAGCAATTATAGTGCGCCCGTTATATTTTTAGTTCCCTGGCGAGCCTATTACCATACCCGGCCACAGATCTAGATTGCAAGGCATGGCTGCTACTGAGATAATGATAGAAAAACCCAAAAACACTTTGCCCAACCTGGGAATCGTACCCAAGACCTCATATTCACTAGACGAGTTTGTGACCACTAGACCAAAAATTTTGATGATCCAGTACTGTTTTATATTTCTCAGTAGCACGATTGCACCTTCTATTAATTTAAATATTTTAATTATTTAATTAGGGATGTAAGGGGGCGCACCTACCATCTCAGTGCCCCAAGTCAACCTCACCTGCTCGTGGTGCATCCTGCTAAATAACAAACGAGGCTCTGACGACCGATAAATGGCGGTATAACCATTCGAAAGTTCGCAACTAAATAGCGCAGACTAGCGACGGGCAGCAGCGTCACTAGTGCGAGGAGTTGTGATCTGCGATCGCCAACCCGCATGCCCAGCGTGGCGATTATGGGCAAACCCCTTAATGGCAAGCCAAAATCAACCACGGCCCCCAGTTCCCGGCGGCCTTGCTATTCCTGATTTTGGCGGCGGTCACGGTAACGGCAAGGTAGGGGGTGCTAAGAATCCCCGGGTTACGAACGGCCGCCAAACCCAACTGACCTTGGCGACGTATAATGGACGCACGTTACGGCTCGACGAACATCTAGTGCAGCTAGAGGAAGAACTCGAAAGGGTACGGTGGCACATTCTTGGGTTGAGTGAAGTCTGAAGAGAGGGGGAGGACACAATAACCCTTGAATCAGGCCACCTGATGTATTTTCGAGAGGGAGACCAGCTATCCCAAGGCGGAGTCGGGTTCCTGGTACATAAATCCCTTTGTGACAACGTGGTAGAAGTGTCTAGTGTCTCGAACAGGGTAGCGTACCTCATAGTGAAGCTAACCGAGAGGTATAGCCTCAAGGTTGTTCAGGTCTACGCACCGACTTCGGCACACTCGGACGACGTGGTAGAGGAAATGTTTGAGGACATCTCCAAGGCCTTGCACTCTACTACTAAGGCCCACTACAGCGTTGTCATGGGAGATTTTAACGCTAAAGTGGGAGTACAAAATGGCAGTGAATCGGTAGTAGGATCCTACGGGTTTGGCAGCAGAAATCATAGGGGGCAAATGCTTGTCAACTTCCTTGAGAAGGAGGGACTTTTTGTGATGAATTCTTTCTTTAAGAAACAGTCCCAAAGGAAGTGGACGTGGCGAAGCCCCGACACTATGACGAAAAATGAGATAGACTTCATCATAGCGGATAAAAAGCATATATTCAGAGATGTCTCGGTGATCAACAGGTTCAACACCGGTAGCGATCACAGACTTGTTCGTGGCACTCTGAATATTAATTTCAAGCTGGAGCGAACCCGTTTGATGAGGTCTAAGCTCCGTCCAAATATGCTCCAAACCATGCTAGGGTCTGAAGCGTTCCAGTCAGATCTGGAGAACCGATTCGCGGCCGTGGAAACCACAAATGATGTTGATCAGGCGCTCGACCAAATGGTGGAAATCCTCAGGGAGGAAGGGACGCGTTTTTGTAAAATGCGGCATACGGGCAAGAAGTCCAAACTTTCGGAGGAGACTCTGTAGCTTATGACGGAACGACGTGAAAACCCACCCATCACTTCGTCAGAACTACAGGCACTCAATAATAAAATTAGAAAATTGATACGCCGCGACCTTCGATGCTCCAGCACCCGCTCAATAGGAAAAGTGATTGCACTTGGGAGGAGCCACCTGACGAAGTTGACCAAATCTAGTGGGGATATCGTCGTTTCGAAGCCGGAGATTCTTTCGGAAGTCGAAAACTTCTACGGCCAGTTGTATGCATCGCATGCATCTCGACCTGATCCCGAAAATGAGGATTCCAGAGCCACCTTAACCCGCCCTTTCACAGAAGACCTGCCAGAAGTCAGCCAAGACGAAATCGAGGCGGCTCTTAGACAGCTTAAGAATGGAAAAGCCCCTGGCGAGGATGGGATAACGACTGAGCTCCTGAAAGCGGGAGGAAGCCCTGTTTTAAGAGAGCTTCGGGAGCTCTTCAACTCGGTCCTGTTCTCTGGGAGAACTCCAGAAGCGTGGAGAAGGAGCGTCGTCGTTCTTTTCTTTAAAAAGGGAAACAAGACCCTATTAAAGAATTACAGACCCATTTCGCTCCTTAGCCACGTGTATAAGCTGTTTTCAAGAGTCATCACGAATCGTCTAGCGCGAAGACTCGACGACTTCCAGCCACCGGAGCAGGCCGGGTTTCAAGGAGGATACAGCACCATAGACCACATCCACACAGTGCGGCAAATCATACAGAAGTCCGAAGAGTATAATCGGCCGCTGTGTCTTGCATTTGTGGACTATGAGAAGGCTTTTGACTCTGTCGAGACCTGGTCAGTTCTGGAGTCTCTGCAGCGATGCCAAGTCGACTGGCGATACATCCAAGTGTTGAGAAATCTTTATGAGAACGCCACAATGACCGTCCAAAGTCAAAACCAGCAAACGAAGCATATCCCATTGCGTCGGGGGGTGAGACAAGGGGACGTTATTTCCCCGAAATTGTTCACCAACGCACTGGAGGATGTGTTTAAGACGCTAAAATGGGAAGGACGTGGCATAAACATCAACGGCGTGTACATCTCACACTTGAGATTTGCAGATGACATCGTCATACTGGCTGAATCGCTGCACGACTTGCAGCAGATGCTGGATGGCCTAGTTGATTCTTCAATACACATTGGTCTCAGGGTGAACTTGGACAAAACCCAGGTTATGTTCAACGAACACGTCACCCCAGGACCTGTTGTTGTCAATGGCGGTCCTCTCGACGTTGTTCGAGAATATGTTTACCTCGGGCAAACTCTGCAGTTTGGTAAGAACAACTTTGAGAGGGAGGCTAACAGAAGAATCCAGCTGGGCTGGGCAGCATTTGGGAAGCTTCGCCGGGTCTTCTCGTCGCGTATTCCACAGAGCCTAAAGACTAAGGTCTTCAATCAGTGCGTCCTGCCTGTTATGACTTACGGAGCCGAAACGTGGACACTCACAGTACGGCTGGTCCATAAATTTAAGGTCGCTCAGCGAGCTATGGAACGAGCTATGCTTGGAGTCTCTCTGAGGGATCGCATTCGAAACGATGTGATCCGACAGAGAACCAGAGTTGTCGACATAGCTCACAGAATAAGTAAGCTGAAGTGGCAATGGGCCGGTCATATTTGCCGTAGAACCGATGACCGTTGGGTAGACGTGTTCTTGAGTGGAGACCGCGAATCGGCAAACGTAAGGTGGGACGCCCTCAGGCTCGGTGGAATGACGATCTTCGCAGGGTGGCTGGTAGCAACTGGATGAGAATTGCTGAAAGTCGAGTTAAATGGCGTGCGATTGAGGAGGCCTATGTCCAGCAGTGGACTGCTATAGGCTGATGATGAATTATTTAATAATTTGTCTCTAGTAATTAACTTTGTTGTTGTTTGTTTATGTCCAGTGTCCACCTACTGTTTGACGTCAGCCTAATTTATTTTTCTAAAGTATGTTTACTAGATTAGTAAAAAAATATTATATGTATTCTTATATTAATAGTTATAATTATTTTTTAAACCCAAATATCTGGTAACAAAGGCAAAATAAAAACAGATATTTTAATATAACTATAATAATTATATATGTTTTTTACATATAAATTATATTTTTCAAAACAAAGTACATAATAACACAGATAATATCTTGTTTAGTATGCATTTTTTTTCTTTCCTTCTCAGCGACACCAAGAACTGGTTTTATCACTTGCCAAGAACGGATCATTGTAAATATTGCTTATAGAAATTAGGTGCCATTTTGTTTTTAGTTTATGAAAAAAACGATTACACTGAAAGACTAACAATAAAAAGGATTTAAAATTCATCAGGACTTTGTTAAAATTTCGACTACGTGTCAGTTTTTTTTTAATATTTTTGTATGTAAGAATTAAAAATATATTTAAATCAAATTATGTAGTTTAACACACTAGTAGTTTATCACATTATTGTACCAGTAAATAAGAACGTTATCTGCTAAGTCTTAACCCCAACATAGTACGTTCATGTAAGATGCAATCTAGTCCTCCTTAGAGACCTATATACAAGCACTAAAGGCTCTTCTTCGGAGGGTTTCAGTTTAATCTTGTACTAATTCTTAGATACTTTAAGAAAAAGTGCACTATCTATCGAAACGTTGTAAAACTTTTAGAGATTTGACTTCTTACTTTTTAATTATTATTCATGGTTGAACTAGCCCGATGGAATTTTTCATAGAATATATGTCGAAAATCTATACAAACTTTCATGTCCAATTTAGCCTTTCAAGTGGATTTATTTTCATCGATAAATATCGACTAATCAACTGTAATGAATAGATTGCTAAAGAAAAATAAGTTATATGAAACAATTATGTTACAAACGAAAGGAAAAACGTAGTTATATTTTATCAGTGATACAGGGTGTAAATGGACCCTTCACAAAGCCGTCAAATAAGCATTCTGTTCATCAAACTAAATAAATCCGCGCAAAAATTATTGCTTTACTTTTTCACTTTTTTTTGGGGTGAAAAATCACGTTTTACGGTAGGACTCAATGTAACGCACTCAAAACATTGTGCTGAAAGATGCATTGAATAGTCCGGGGGTCGTGGAGGTATTTAAAGTTATAACATTAAAAGCATGTATTAAAAAAATATATCGCACCACCGGTGCAATACTGTCACTTATGTCAAATTTCCAAAAATAAGCTGAGGATGTAATAAGTTGCCTAAAGTACCTCTGCACTTGGTGCTATAATGTCACTGGCTTGGTACGTAAAGTTTCCGTATGAGGACGTAAGTGACGTTGTGGTTTTGGCGTGAATCAAACGGGTACTGCGAGAAACAACGTTTCAACAATATCTGCGTAAATAGAAGGTTGCCAGGTATGGTGTACAACAAAAAAAATATCACAATGACGGGAAAGAAAAATGTCTTTCGGTTTCGTTAAGGATACTATGTGCTCTTAGATCTTTTATGTATCTAATCTACATAGTTGCACTTTGTCGGTGATGACGTGTCTACACCATTCTGTACTGTTATTAAAGATATTACTTACTGAAATGCTGACAGGCACACCTATAACAAACATCTCTGCATTTTGCACTAACCTATAAATAACAATTCAGCTAGATTCACCAAAATTGAACATTTCACGCTGACCCCTCGTGTTATGACAATACGTTCGAATACACGAAGATGTTACCGTTGCATCGTAAACCAGCGTTTATATTGTATGTATATAGTTTATATTGCAGTGAACGGAGCTCGTAAAAAATAGTGTGCGCTTCACTTTGATACGGTAACCTTGTTACGACTAGGGACGGTGGATGGTCGCTAGATTGAGAGGGAATGATTGGACCAGAAAATGCCAGGAAAATACTTTAAAAGTAATTTGTTAATTATTTGCCCGTATTATTCAAGCATTATTACTTTTTTCCCAAAAGCCTCCATCTTTCTCTCAACAAACAATAATACTTATAGAAATTAAAGTACAAATTCTATAAAATACTGTCTCCCGGCTATACCTGCATTTTATTCAGTTAGGTACAGTTCTTTTTTTATTCGACAATTTTCATTTCATATAAGGTCTAACTATTCATATCAGAAATATTTTCAGGGAATCATCTAACGGCTATAACGAAACCATTTCAAGGGATTATTTTTATAACCTGAGTATATTTTTATAAAAAAATAAATAATTTAAAATTACTTGACTCACAAAATAAATACAAGCTCCTTATTTTTGAACACCCATTACGCTAGTTTACTACGTCGTATTTACCTAGTGTCATTGTTAGAATATGGGAGTAAAGATTTTATGCAAAAAGTCTCAAAAATTTTTAGAATTATAATAATTTTGTAAAAATAAAAAACACTCAGATATATTTTTTTTCGTTTCTATGGCGACTTTACGACTTATAGAAGTTACTCTTAAAATATTTCGTGTATGAATAGTTAGACCTTATATAGTGCTGCGAAATCAAGTACAAATTTTGCAAACACTTCAACGCTTGCGCGTTAAGTCAGCGTAGCCGCGTAGCAAGCGTAGCACGAAGTCTACGCATCTCGTAGCACCACGTCTACATATCTCGTAGCACCACGTCTTCGCATCTCGCAGTGATCGCGTAGGTGTTTATTTTTAGCCATACTCTCAACTATCGAGTAAATATCTTAGACTAATCCCAACACTAGCTATCCTATGGTACAGATAAATGAGTATTTCGGTTCTTAGTGTACAAACATTGACTATCACCGCGCACTTATTTGTTAGTACCTTTTATCTCGACTTAGCGTGCTTAGCTTGAAGCTTTTATCTGCTGTTTTAGTTCTATTTTGGACTTAGAGATTTTTAGTCTTTGGTTCTTTTGTACTTGAAAAATGCTTAGAGTTTCTTTACAACTCCTACGCAATAGAATATTTTTAGTATGCTAAGCTATGATCACGTTTTAGATTTTAAATATAGTTAAACGTCACGTTGTCTAATGAACATAAAACCACAAGTCCACGAAAAAACTTAAACTACAAGATTTTTACAAAAAGTTCAACTCAAAGTTCATTCAATACTATTTGACGTATCGATTGGAAGGTCAAGGCTCTTCAAGGTCAGCTCCAAGGACACTTTAATGGGCTTTAATCCGGCAAAAGCAGATATCGTTAACAAAATATTTGTTATCTTATTTATTTTGCAAGAGATAGAAGCAATTTAGTTGTTAAAGTGTCCTTAAGATATAATAATTCTTCTTAAACAATAGTTTAAACTGACAGGTCTTTTAGTGAGCTGTCGGTGTGATTAACATTTTGGCACAAGAAATAATTAAGACTTTTAGTATCTCAATAAAATAGTAACATACTGAGACAGACAGACAAAAGGAATGACGTATGGACGGAGATTATGAACTAATTAATGAATTTTATTTCGGAAAACAGTCAAAATTCATAGAATTTTAGTAAATTAATCTATATATGAAAATCTCATGTCACGGTGTTTGTCGTTGCACTCCTCCGGAACGACTCGACCGATTTTTATGATTTTTTTATGAATATTTGGTTTGATATGAGAATAGGTCTTAAAGAATATTTCACACCGTTAGGTGATTATTGGGTAGGTAGGTATGGTAGAGTAAAAAAGATGCATTGCAACGCATGCCGGGCACAGCTAGTATTAATATAACTTATTATCTAATGTTAGTAGGTACCAATTACCCTCCGCACACAAAGTTTTACAATTGGAGGGCTAAAGTTATCCGCAACTGTTTTCAGGATGCTGTTGCGACTATCCCTCACTGTCCTGAGTAGCGAAGCAGTGTTCCTGCGAACAACCACATATGGATAGGATAAATATGTTACGTCAATTCATTATATTCGTCCTAATCGGAGAAGTAAACCTGTACTGAAGTTTATAAGAATATAGGAATAAATCGATGTTCTTTGTTTGATTTTTTGTAAAAAGAAAAATTATACCAACACATTTCAACCCACAAGAAATGAGACGCCTCGCTTCAAAGTATTATATAAAGTTTCAAACTCTTCTCACCTACTTTAAAAAAGCGGCAATGTACATAAGTACATAGGTACAGTCGCTAGCACCAATATCTATGATACTGTAAACACCCGATCTACGGTAAATCTTAAGATTTCCTAGTAAAACCTAAGATTTACCAACTCTTATTGGTAAACGCCCGAACTATTCTTTCTATTCTTTCTATTATTTTGTTCATTTCGAACTTTTACCGCCATATACTCAGTAAATCTTAGATTTTACCTCAGAGACACGGTATATATGTGGGCAAATGAAACAAAAAATTATAAAAATTGTGAAGACGGCGACTTGAAAATACGCATCCAATTTGGATGAAGCCGGCCGCTGCCGCGGCACCGTTCACTCCACTCGTTCGACTCGCCCGCGTTTCGTCATAGTTCTAACTTAACCTAACCATTTCCAGTCGGGGTCCCTTAATTGAGTAACTGCGACCATCTCGACTCGCACATGGTTGGTCATGGTTCTGGCCTACCTAACCCATTTGGTCCCTCGTTTGGTCCTCGTATCATCAGATATTCAAGAAAAAGTCGTTGTTTTATCCCCAAAACTAACATTTACCAACTGTAATTTACCAATTACAGTTGGTAAATGTAATACCTGACATTTGCCAAACTCTAATGGTAAAAGCCCGAAAAATCTTCTCTTCGTTATGGAATCCTTACACTTACCTACTCACGTTTGTAAAGCTTAGGATTTAGTGGAAAAACCCAAGTTTTACCGATATTCAGGCTTTTACAGTCACTTAGTTGCAATCGTATTTTACCAAATGTACAAATACATTTGGTAAAATACGATTGCAACTATGAGGAGAGTCAAAGTCAAAGGTTTTATTTGTTAAAACATAGGTATAAAAGATGTAAGTAAATATAAAAGATCGCTATGTTTTGCCGACAACGGCGACCTATATCATAACAAATTCATAGTAATTCGTAACCACATGAAATTACAATAAATACAGTAAAAGAAAATCACTTTTAAAAGTTGGTAAATGTAAATATTTTGGTGCTCATGACTGTACGTGTACGCACAAACTTGGTGTGATCGCTTCCCGTACAATATTCAATCTCGCGAGCTCGCATGAAAGTGTTAAATATTCAATGCTTCGAATCGTTTTAACTCAATTTCAGAACTTTTCAATGTACTTATTACTTAAACATATATCTTTACGCTAAGCCATAAAGAGTGTAGGTAGCTTTGAGAGTAACTTTAATACGTACTGAGTACATAGAAGTTTTTAGAACTATTAAATACCGTGTTCATCGCTTTCCGTCAGGCGTAATTGAGAAAAAGTTTAAAATAATAAGAAAGAAACCCTCTAACATAAATATTCAAAGTGAATCTTGCAAAGGCAAGATTAATATAGCCATAAAGAATGAGCAAATGAAAGAGCTGAAAAAGGGAATGAAAAGTATTAAAGTAAGTTAACTTTAATAATTTTAGCAACAGTACACACAGCGTGTCTAATTATAGCATGAAACACTAACCTTAGAGTTACAGTACCTTGAGTTTATCTTGCTAGCCAGTTTCAGATACATAATCCAGGAACTTCACACTCCTGCCCTTATCCCAATTTTATTTCAGCAGTATAAAAAAAAACAAAAAGGCTTTTTGTTTGTTAAAAGTCCATGATTGGAGCAACAAGATTGGAATTATACGGGTTTTGAAGGACATCGAAATGCAGCAGATTTCCATGAATCCATGCATCAGCTTCATCCAATATGAACTGAATTCAGAGTAGCACGTTTCGAAAAATGTTCCCGGCCAACTTGTGTAATAACATGACATCACGCCTGTAATCCAAGATGGATTTTTTCGCCAGTTATGTTAAAAACCCACGTAGTAGAAGGCAAGCCGATTATTTTTTTAGAATGGGAAATCATCAAATGACCCCCCCCTCCCGCTCTGGCGGAGCGGAAGGGAGTGTCAGACTTGTACTGACTAAAACCAATCCATGTTCCTTCTTTGCCCTTTGTGTTCCAGGGCCGCGGTATCTCTTTCGAACAGTCCCGCAGCCCTGGCAGGCATCGGCCCGTGCGGACTCCTACATGGTTGCTGACATCTCTTTGGACGGCGTGCGTGGAACACGCACGCGCCGTCGACACGGCCTGTCGTCATAAGACGGCCGGACGGCGAGCTAGCCCATAACTCGCCCTCCACATGCTCGCGCCTACGGTGGCCGGGGGCCACCACGTGACCCTCGACGCCCAAGGCGTCTCCCGCGGCGGCCGGGACGTGACGCTCTTTCCCTCTCACGTCCCGCCACTTCCTTCACTAGAGTGACTGCTTCGCAGAAGGAGGTGACGGCTTCCCATTGCCTCTGGCTCCGGACCATGGCTTGAACCAGGGCCGGGCGCGAGAGGTCGCCGCCGCCAATCGCCAAACACCATGGCTGCAATTGAGAAATTTCTGATGGAAAAACCTAATCACACTTTGTCTGAACCTGGAATCGTAGTTAGAACCTAATGCTCAGCAGTCACGCTCGCGACCCTAGTGGTCGCGAGCGTGACTGCTGAGCAACGAAGCAGTACCATGTATATTATGACTATATGATTTAGCTTGATGTTCTCACCAGTTTCGCTTTGGATTCGCTTCCGTATCCATTTAATAGACGTCCGTTACTATAGGCAGTAGATTAATAATTCGTCAAATGTACACAAAGCTCATTCCAATTAGTGAGATATTACTGTGTGCACTACTATACAATTTGGCTCGCTATGTCTATTGTTCATGATTTTGGAATTAAAGGGATTGCTTGTTGTATGTCGAAGATTATGTAATGTTGGAGGAAGGAATTAAATTGATTACGCTCGTGGCTTAATCATACCAGCTGCACGGGCCGATCATCGAGGTTAAGCCCTGCTTGCCAAAGTTCTGTCCATGGATGCGTGATGTGATGCGTGCCATGGTTTGCTCGGTGCCTCGTAAAGAACGTTAGTTCCGGCTGTCATTTTAGGTAGCCCGAGAGTCTGATAACCAGTCTTCTTAAGGGTTATCGTATTACCCAGAACTAACTGGGTTTTCCACAACCCAGTTAGTTCTGGGTCACCACCAGACCTCTCTCTGTCCTGCCTCTCTCAGTTCTGGGTGATAATGAAAAAAAATCTTGTTAAATAACAAAAGAATGGTATACCTGAATAAATGCATCCTTCATCATCATTCTTCCACTTGTATTCCAATTTATGTGTGTTTATGCCCGCGGTTTCGCTTCCGTTGAGTTCAGTAATTGCCCTACGGGATCGAAATCTTGGATAAAAAATCTTAAGTGATAATTCAGGTTCTAAACTATCTGGGTGCCTTCCATCTAAATCTGTCCAGTAGTTTTTGCGTGCATCCTCACAAACAACATTTATCATAGTAGTCTGATTAAAACTCCACCTACAATGTATTATCAGTCAGATTACGTCATTGTCTTAACCTTGACCTGAACGTTCTTATTTTCCTCCGTTGCTAAGGAAGTGGCTAACGTAAGTGCGTGTAGACAGAAAACAATGATCGATCTTACACGAGGTGGTACTGTTATAGAGGACGGAATACTCCATCAAAAAGATATGAACTCGAAGCATTTTTAGACGTAATACGGTTAGTATCTTGAGCTTATAATGGACACATTAAAACTAACACAACATCACGCCTATAATCTTTGGGCGTTAGGATTAAACAGAGGTGTAGGTACCTAATATGGTACACCCAGTTTTCGCCAGTTATGTTTAAGCCCCATGTAAT
Organism: Noctua fimbriata; assembly: GCA_905163415.1. NCBI lineage: Eukaryota > Metazoa > Arthropoda > Insecta > Lepidoptera > Noctuidae > Noctua > Noctua fimbriata. Next base: position 1,329,364 of record LR990932.1, read on the forward strand.
AGGAAGCCTGTTGCCATCTGACGGGCACAAATCCAGACTCCGTGGCAGCTGCTGAGAAATTCCTGATGAAAAAACTTAATACCACTTTTCCCTACCTGGGAATCGAACCCAGAACCTTATGCTCAGCGTCGCGCTTGCAACCACAAGACCAACAAATTAGTCCTTCTTCTCCTTCTTCGTCGTGTCAATAATATGGATCAGGACAAGTGCAAGTGGACAAAAACCAGGACAGGAGAAAAAACATTGTTTGTTTGACACTTTATTCAATCAAAATTAAAATTTGCATTGCAAAACGGATTAATCTAAAAAATATAAATAATTCTGTACAAAATTGATTTAGTTTATCCCTCGTCCAAAGCTAACTTTTTGTGATAAAAAATAGGTACATAATGAATTTGTGCTGTAACAAAAAGTTAATTAATTTATTTAAAAGCTAACTCTGAGTTTACTCACTAATTAATTTAACTGAATAAAATGTAAAAACTTAACGTTTTTATCAAAGTAGTTCGTTGGAAGGATTTAAGGCCCATAATCAAGTAAATAAATCAACAACAGGTTTCTTTGACAAGTTAATAGTATAATTTTCAGTATAATATTATAATTAAATAATCGTAAATATTAAGTAGATACTGAAACTGTCTAGCTTATAATTAATAAGGTTCAATACACCCACGTTTAGCGAAACTAAATAGTCGTCTAATTTATTAGTCAAAGAAAACATCGCCGGTGTAAGTGATTCTATATATTTGAGAAAATAGACCATTCCGTATCTTTTATTTTTGGTTATTGCTTTCAACACCTGCGTATAGAGGAAATACTTATTCGTTATTCATAATGTTCGTGTTAGTATTCGGTACAATTTGAAATCTAGAAATGTCTTTCAATTCCTGAAAGTGGAAACTTAGGGTTTTGCGCGAAAAGTTGCGGGTTCGAAACCTCTTATCGAGCTTTCTTATAGGGCGAAACCTGACTTGTACAGGTAATTAAGATCCCCGGCCACCATAAGGAGGGGCTTGCGGGCGGTGAACTGAGGGCTAGGTCGTCGCCCGACCAGCCAGGCCCAAAGAGGTAGCGCGTAGTGGTTTCTGCGCACCTCCGTGTTGAAGTTGCGGTCGCTGGCCGCACGCGCGTGATAGGGCCCGCCGGGAATTGGGGGCTGATACCATTCGGGGATGAGCGCGAAATTACTTGTATCTTCCGGGCCCCCGGCACATGGTAGTAATGCGAACAGTGCGTTTTTGTTCGGTTAGAGGCTGACATAATCCTCCGGTCGCCCCAGACGGAGGGTATCCAAGAGAATTTTCTTATCATTCATCATCGTTTCAGCCGAAAGACGTCTACTGCTGGACATAGGCCTCCCCCTAGTGTCGCCACATTGATCGGTCCCGTGCGTCTCGCATCCAGCGGATCCCTGCAACCTTCACCAGGTCATCGGTCCACCTAGTGGGAGGTCTTCCAACGTAACGTCTTCCGGTTCGCGGTCGCCACTCCAGAACTTTTCGGTCCAATCGGCCATCCGTTCTGCGAGCAATGTGTTTGGCTATTCTTCGGGCTATGTCGGTAACCTTGGTTCTCTTGCGGATTTCCTCATTTCTGATTTGATCACGCAAGGAAACTCCGAGCATAGCCTTGTACCTTGCCCTTTGGGTGCATTTAAGCCTTCTGATGAGGCCTATTGTGAGCGACCACGTTTCGGTCCCGTATGTAATCACTAGCAACACACACTGGTCATAGACTTTCGTTTTGAGACACTGCGGTAAATTAGACGAGAAGATACCACGCAACTTCCCGAACGCTGCCCAGCCGAGTCGGATTCGACGATTGACCTCTTTCACGAAGTCAGACGTGAGAGGATTTTCTCATTGTAATTGGTAATTGGTGTTACTAAAATCAGTAAATAGTAATTAACGTATCTTTGACAAACGTTCTGCTGCTTCTTCAACTTGTAGGAATGAAAATCAACATGCGTTACACTTACACCACTTGATTCAAATCTGTTTTGAGAACCCAAATATTTGGGCGATTTTTAATACAAAAATTCTTATCAATTCTTACTCGTAACTGAAAACACCGTTACTTAAATTGCTTACTTTGAAGTTACTGTGTTTCAGTCACGAGGACAGTTAGATTACTAATGTTATTATCCTTGTAATGAATAAAGACAAAGACTTGAATCAATGACATGATAAAAGAGATCTGGTTATATTTTCCACACGGCTACCAAATGCCATTCCATTTCCTTATTAAGGCATGCTTAAAAACATCATGTAGATAAATTTACTCCCTCCTTCCTAGTACTATAAAGAAAAAGGTAAAAAACCTATGTAGTTTAGGCTATAATTATGCGTTTCTTTCTTAGTACGTGCATGCAGCAGACGTGCGATAATGCTAACCAAAGCTGCTGCGCTGTTCAGCGGAGCGGTCATGTGCGCGAATATTAGGCTAATCTCCTAAGTGCGCTGTGCGCCGTGTGCTGAGGTGCAGAGCAAATTGATTAGCGGTATTAGCGCAATGCTACGTATACATGTTATTGATTGTTAGGAAGTAAATTTTGGATTCATTTGATAGAGCATAAAATGGCCCAAATATTGGGAGCAATGATTAATTTAAAAAAAAACAGCCATACATGCAAAACGTGCATGTCTACTTAATAAATTCCTAAATTCATTCATTGACTGACAAACCACGTATAGACGTTGAGTCTAGAAGGAAATTTCACGCAATAGTTCTAACAAAACTGAATATTGAGAAAGAATTTCAGAAAATTCATCCCCTGAAGGATTTACATTGGGTATGAATGATGTTCGTAATTTTTGCCGTTGCGAAATTGCATCGGACGCTCAGCTTGTTAATTAAGAAGAATCTAAGACGCTACTTTTCTTAATATTAACGGAAATAATAAGCATGATACTGACTTCTACATTAATATCATAGATTCAAAAGCCAAGTTTTCAAATTGTTTTGTAGGACTAAACTTTTAACTATGTTTCATTCACTCCACAATTAAAAACAAACGAAAGAGTATTTCACTTGTGCACTACAATCCTAATTCTATTACCATAGCAAGCAGCTATCACAGCCAAACTCGTCACGTACTAAGAACCGACCAGTACAGACGGAGAATTAAGTACGAAAAGCGTAACTACTTAAGCTAATATAAGCGTTCTTAAGGCCTGCGCAGATGAGGGACTTTTGATGCGGTACTTTTTGTCCGTCAAAACAGCATTGAATAGCGCACACGAGGGACCAAAAGTATTGTGTAAAAATAGTCCCCCGAAAAGCCGGGATGCCTACAAATCGCACAAAAGTACAGAGTCCCAGAAAAAAAAAGTTAGATTGAAGGATGGAAGTCCATGTTGAGCGTTCGAGATTGAAGTATATATGCACGATGACTCGGCAGACTAATGATTACACACCCACACGGATTGATTCCGTGGCTTGTCCTCGGTGGGCATTTTGCCATGTATCGGGGAAAATGCTACCAAGTTAAAATGGGACTGGGCACTATTGGTCAGGCCATGTAGTCGAATGTCAGAAAATCGCTGGGCAAAACGGGCGCCAAAAGAGAAGCGAACAAGCGAAGACCATCATCATGCTCTTGCTCTTATCCCAATTCATTTGAGGTCGGCGCAGCATGCTTCTTCCATACTTCTCTATTACTCATCTTCTCCTCCTTTCTTGCCATATCAAGGCCCAAGCGAAGATGGCGAGATTAAATCAGACTTACGCTTTCTGAAAGACTGGACCACGGCAGTGGCCAGCTGCGAGTAGTGAAATAAAATTAGGGGTACCATTGCCCATTGGGACACCATGATAAAAATAAAAATCGGGGATTTTCATTCTCTGTGGACGAAACTCCGTCATCTGCGCAAGCCTTAAGCGTCCTAACGAATGGAACACAGTGAGAGACGTAACAGCACTGTTTGTATGCAAATTTTTATTTGCCAAGAGAGACAAAAAGTGGGGAGCGATCTCGAGCCGGGTTTAGGTTGGTGACATATAAATGTACGCGAATTACGAAGCGCTGTAGTTTTTGAGTGAATTTTTTCTTTGTTGTTTTTTGATTGTTATTTTAATTTTGGAGTGTTGGTTTGGAGCTTGCTAGCTAGTGAATTTTCTTAAAGTTTTATGCAATATACTTTTCATTTTGAGTTTAATTCCATTAGGTTAGACACGCTTCCTCACTACCGACTCGTGGTATAAAGGAGTGAGAACCCTATGGTGTTTCCATAGGGTTTTAAACGGTAAGGGTGTAACATAGCCGTCTGTTCGCCCCAGACAGAGGGACGAAGCGACGGGAGAGGTGCTTCCACTTCGCTTTTGAAAGAACTTCGCTGTGTTTTCAACTTTTTGATCGTTTTAACAATTTATTTTTAGGAAACAATTTGCTTTAACAATTTCAAATAGGTATTGCATTGTGATTTCACAGATCCGATATTATTCGTTTCACAACTTCGTATATTCGGGGCAACTGCTCAGATAATTGTAAGCATTAACTAAGCTAGGTTGGTTCGTGTTCGCGGTAGGCTCAGGTAGGTACACCGCAATAATCCGAGCTATGCGTAAACATAGCGTGTCGCGATCAAAGCACAGATAGGCAGAACGCAACGTTTCCTTAGCCGCATTCTTGAGTTTACTCTGTCTGATAGACTTATCATAAAATAAGTTCCTTACTGTGTGTTTGGAAGTAAGTTACTTGGGGGAATTTTAATGTTGCCTTTTTTCTTTACCTTTTGTTTTGTTATTCCCCTTGTGACCTTTAATAGGTTCTTAGTCCATTTAAAATTCTGTCTAAAATTTTAGGTGCGTTAAAAGAAAAGTGATTACAGTAATTTATGTTAAATCGAGAAGAAGCTTTAAATAATCCCTTAAGAAAAGGTCCTAGTTTTTTAATATTGTACTAACTTTTGAATATTATATTTTTTTAATTCTGAACAAAATAAAGGTTTAATATTTTATCACAATACGGAACTTGAATAACAAGAAAATCGAACTAACATACAATAATATCACGCCTGAAATCACCGAAGGGTCGGGCAGAGGTGTGCTTATTAGTACACCCACATTTCACCAGTTACGTTTAAGTCCCATGTAATAGGGGGCGAGCCTATTGCCATTAAGCGGGCACAGATCCAGACTCCGTGGCTGCTACTGAGAAATTCCTAATGACAAAATACATTAAACTTTACCTGGCCTGAGAATCGAACCCAGGCCTTCAAACACAACAGTCGCGCTCTCAATTACGACTAATAAGTTGCTCATACGATTTGGGACTGCTCAAATAGTCAAGATCGAACTAACTTCAGAATCTTGCAGGTGCCATCGTTTGTAGAACCAGTTTGTTTAATCTTCCTTTCATATAACCTAACAAAGGAATGAGAAAGACTAAGATTAACACATCCCCACCCCTGAAGGCTCTCCTTACATCATAACACAGTAATAAGGAGGTAGTTTCAGGTGACATGGAAGCTTAGGTACTCAAAACTTAATAGAAATTCTATCTACCCTCGTGAGCTGTGTATTGTGGGCGTAGATACGAGTTAGAGATCGTTTATACTATGTTTATGTCGTGACGATTTTGTTAGCATTGGAAGACTGGCGAAGGGGCTCCTGGCGAACTAACAGCCTCATGGTTCGATCAAGGTTAAGCATACTGTGTTCGGTTTGTGAATAGGTGACCATTTTTTTCAGTCTCGTTGGCTTCGTTGGCCTGGTGGGCACAAGCGCGACTGCTGAGCATGAGGTTCTGGGTTCGATTCCCAAGTCGGGCAAACTGTTATTGGATTTTTGGATTAAGAATTTCTCAGTAGCAGTTTTGGAGTTTTGATTGTGCCTGGTTGGTGACAATAGGCTCGCCCCATATTACATGGGATTTAAAACATAACTGGCAAAATGTGGGTGTACTATTAGGTACACCTCTGCTTAACACTTCGGGGATTATAGGAGTGATGTTATGTTTTTTCTTTGACAGTCGGTTTGGGATGTTGGAAGCCTAAAATCTGAAATTCAGCACCATCCAGTTAATATGCATGCTGATCACAAGTAACAGAGTTGGGAAAAGGGTACATAAGTGATGATGGTAGATCTAAATAACATAGGTTAGATGATAATTTTGGAGTATTTTTGTGAGTAGACTATTCCGTAATTACACAAGCCTATGACAATCAGGAATGGAGGACTATCTCTTTTCAGGACGCAGTGGAAACACTCCCTTATAAAAATAGGTTTTCAGATTGATTTTAGTTTTGTTGGCCAAGTGATATTAAAAAAAAAGTATATTAGGAGTACTACATAAACTTGTGTAGTCGTGTAAAAAATGTCTCGGTTCTTTAATGGATGGAAGTCTAAACGCCATTGATGTCGCTCATGACCATGTCCGCACCTTTACCACTGAGCTGCAGGCAATCTGAATCGCGTCGCGTTCTCTCTGAAATAGAGTAGTCGTAACTAGCCACTCAGATTCATGTAGACTGACTGATCTACTGCAATTTATCTTAAAATTATAGGGAGATTTATGTATGTAAGACATTGCATAATCGTCCTGTCTCTGGTAGAGAGAGAGTTTAGAACTATAAGGTCGGTTTAGAAAAAAAATCAAATACAGTACGTATTTTGGATAACGTGAGCAGAAAGGAATGCAATGTAAACTTACTTTATTATCTTCATTCATTAAGTTTAGTAAAGAGTAATTCAAAGTATTTTCCTATTATGAATCAGTTGGGTCTTTAAGCAATCCATACTTTCATACTAATATTATAAATGCGAAAGTATCTCTGTTTGTTGGTATGTTTGTTTGCTACCTTTTCACGACTAAACGGCTGCTCGGATCGTAATGGAATTTGGCAAGGAGATAGATTTCAACCTGGAGAAGGACATAGGCTATATATTATCACGCTAGTAACTTAGGGGTGTGAGTAATATTGTATTATGTTTATATTCCTCAACTGTTTGACAACTGACAACTGTCATGACATGCATTAGATTTAAATATGCCACCACTTTATGACCATAACGAAACAGAACATTTATACATAATTACTACTTTTAATAATTACTGCAAAAGTAACTCTATCTGTTACTTGTTCTTTACTCTATCTCTATTTTTTCACACTTTAAAGTTATTTGGGGAACGGCTTAAAGGCCGAACTTTCAATGAGGCACACAGGTAGTTCAATAACTAAGGTAGGTACTGTACTTTTTATATTGTTAGTGCCTACTTTCTCGTGACACAATTTCCGACCTCAACACGAGCGAAGCCGAAATCCAAAAACTAGTCATAAATAAACAACAACAAAACAACTTCCTTAATTAATCCCTAAACTTAAAACCCCAAAATATTTGACCCTTCAACAAAAAATCCATTATATAAAACTACGCTCATTAACTGAGCCCGATTGGTTTCAGAACTAGTTTATTTAGAATCTAAAGTGAAGGCGATCGGAAATTCCAAACTTGTCGAAATTGGAATAGTTAGGAGCCCCGAAATGTTGGGCGACACGCCTACTGGGTAGATCATTATCATATTGAATTACGTTGTGTTTTACACGCAGATTAATGGATACCCTTTTTAATTGGGGATTTGGAATTGGCTTATTATGAATTAGACTTCCTGAATATGTATCTACTTTTTTAAGTATAAAAATTTGCAGTTTTTCAGAAAACATAGGCACCTCCTGTCATTTTTATTTTGTGAATTATATTATACAAGGTGTAAACGCACCCTTCACGAAGCCGTCAACCAAGCATTTTGTACGTCAAACTAAGTAACTTTACGCAAAATTTTATTATAATTTTATTTTGAGAAATTGTTTTGTAAACTGTACAGTTGACTACGAAGGAGCTCGTGGCTAAATAATAACAGCCGCTCGGGTTGTTCGCGCTTGACTAGGTTGGTCTGTGGCGGTGTAGATTCTGATTTGGACCGCGTTCCAAAATATTTTTGTACAACTATTAATTACTAGGATCACAAGGTTTGTGCGCACACTATGTAACAAAAACGACAGCATCCATCATCCATAAATTTTACATAAACACACTATACTAAACCCTGCATAAATACAAACTACACGTCCATAACTCACAGATTACCACTCCCATTTATATTTACGTTAGTATCCGTACATCAAATGTCAATCGACAGATTACTACCCTACCGGCGAAGCACCGAAAGTGATTGAGCAGAATTCCACTAAACGCGCCTCCATATTCAATAACTGCCGCTATTGTTGCAATATCAGTCAGCTGGTCGGAATTGTATTATGTCAATATGGATATCGGGTTATCTGGAGATATAGGTCGTGTAGTAATTCCATTATCGAGGTAACTGTGGATTATAGATTGTGCGGATGGATTAATTTATAATAGCAGCCTGCTACTGTCTTAGTAAAGGGCAAAGCTCCTCTTGTACTGATAAGGCATGATTATCATGATTTCAGACTGCTATCTGTAAGCCCAGATGTTATTTTTTAATTGATTTGCCATAAAATTTATACAGTATTTATCCTGGGGTTTAAGGATTGGACATTACTACACTACACTGGAGAGAAAAGATTTATGTATTCATGTTATTGAAATTCAGCAAAGTGAAGAAATTCGTTAAGAAGAAGGAAGATGAGTAACATATATACTACTATATTTCGAGCTTCACATACATCTGAAAGGAGTGAGCTGTTTAATTTATCCTTCTCTAACGGATTTTCTTCAGAGAGTCAGCTAAGAAAATACCGCAACTTATACAGATCGCAGTTTCTGACTATCAACTGATTTTAACACAACCCTTTGTAATATTTCCAGTAGTGATTTAAATAATTTTCAGCAGACTACAAAGCATTAAAAAGCGCATTCAAAATTAACTTGTAAAATACATTTTCTGTTATGTCCTTCACCTCTTATTTTGTAACAGAAATTAACACAAACACAATTCATTTATAAAAGTAGAACATTCTGTGAAAATGATACTCTCGAAACTTTAGTAGGAAATAAATGAAAGCAGAACTGTCATTCTGTTACGCTCTAGTGAGTTCAAGGCTTCAGAGAGCGGTATTTTATGACGTATGTTACGTAAATATGCACCTTTTGTTTATGTATACGGAATAATTGTCTTGTCATGTGTTACGGCATTTGTTCTAACCAAAAAAAATAATGAGAATTTATTATCATTTTTTCCCAGTTTACTTTGGGCCGGAACATCATGCTTTCTTCTTTCTCTATTAGTCGCCATCGTCACCCCCGATCGCTAACCAACTCACACACTCGCAACTTTCACACTCGTTTTTTTAAGGATGATTTCCACCAAACGGCTCGCATCGCATCGAATCGGAAAGTATACGAATGGATGCGGCGACAGCTGATCGCGTCTGGCTGGATGTCGACGCATACAGCATACTTTTGGCTACGATCGCGTGTCGCGGAAGACGGCCGCGGTCAAGTTGATGTGCGCGGCTTGGTTATATAGACTTTAAATATTGTGTACACGATTTAATATTGTTTAAAGATTGTAAAATCCGTTCTGATCCGATGTGATGCGATCCGTTTAGTGGAAATCATCCTTTAGTCTTTCTTCACTCCGTTCCACCTTCATACTCAAAACTTTCCTCACGACATTTTCCGAAGTAAGTAACTACACAAATCTCATTACGTACCTCGTAATGAGATTTATGAAGTTGTACCTAAAAAGAATCGATGAAAAATATTTTCCACATATTCTATGGTCGATCAAATCAAATCATTTATTTTGTTTGAATATGGGTACACATACGGATGAAACACAACAATAGAGCTCGGGACCATTTAAAAAAATGATCCAAGAAAAATGATGATGTAAAATGATCCAATGTTTATCTCACTAGCAAATAAAACAACGTACCTATCTGTTCGCCAGTCACCTTGACCTACTTCAACTGAACCGCAATACTCGGAAACAAATTAATTTCTCTGCACCGACGAGGTCTCCAATTATGATTATCTAGAATGCAATTTTGGTAAAAGATATCTTCCCACTTTGTTACCGAACATAGCAACCAAAAATGTCGCTGTCGTTCTCAATTAGGCTCTAGTGAACATGTAGCTTTACGGAGTTATTTTATGACGTTTGCTTAGTACTTTTATGGTACGTATGTTTGTTTTTACAGAATTATAAAAAATGTTTTTGAAAACGTTTCTTGACGGAGTTTTTTTAATAATGAATGTGAAAACTGTTTACTACTTTAATTGCATAATGCAACGAATAATATTAGCACATAATATGGGAGTTTTAAACATATTGACATTTTTGAATGTTCTCTCAGTAAGTTCAAGAGTTTTATAATCAAGGAGCTCTCTTGATTTATGTCTAAAAGTGTTAAAGCATGATAGTCAAGTAAGTTTAGTTTTTAATATTGTTATGTATTATTATTCTAGCGTTTAATTAATTGTTCATTATATTCCATAGTTAATCTGTGAACAGCGTTGTGGGCTACAATATTGTTCAAATGTTATTTGTATCTATTGTAGCTGTTGGCCGTTCCTCTTGTATAAAAATAAAATATAAATAATAAATGCTAAATTAACTCTGCACTAATTTTGTCTGAACCTCTGAACAGAAATGAAATTTGGCACACGGTCAGGGTATATTTTACCCGGAAGTACCTACGTTTCCGTGGATTATTTTTCGACCAAGTGGCTGAAGATGCGGGAAAAAACCAAAATAACGTTTACTTATTAACGTTATTTTAGCACGATACACCTAATCTTTGCCAACCAGTCTGCTAGTTTGCTATCCATCCATGCAGATCATAACCACCAAGCAGTACATGAATTCTGTATCAGTGTTCAACGCTCTATCGTCAATTGATTGATTACTAATCACTTTAATGGATCTCTAGATGATCAAAGCAACACCACTTGACTATTGACACAGTATGTAGTGTGTAGTCATTCTTCCAACTGACCAATTTGTACTGATTGGAAGTGTTTGCAAGCTACGTGAAGACGATTTTGGCTGTTTTGTTATTTTTGTTAAACGGTAATGACAATAATAACAAAATGTAGTAAGTAAATATTGCGAGATAACACATGCAAGTTATCTAAGCAATATTATCAAACATTATTTTTTTCTTGTGGTGTATTTATCGGTGGAACGAAGAGTTACGCAATTTATTTTTAGTTTCTATGATCTTATATTGATAGAAAACGAAACAATTCATTGAACTCTAACCTCAAAATATGGAAAGTCATTACTATTCAGACTAGAAACAGGATTTTTACCATGTTTACTGTTTTTGTTGAGTTCCCGATATTTCGGCGCTGTTGCAAGCACCATGATCACGGATAAACTGAAGTTATTGCGGGTGGGAGTTTATGAGCAGACAAATCCATAACATCAATCATCATTCATATATCTAATGACCATGATGGTTTAAAATCTTATATATGGAAAATCGTACCTAAAGTAAGGTAAAGTTTAATATCTAGATTTAATTGAAACTGAAACAAAGTTATTACTGTAATTTAAGCACTAATTTTGCTTGGGTTGATAAGCGGCCATGACATTTGCTTATACACAATAAGCTCTTGGTGCTTCAGTACGAGTCGTTTTAAAAATAAAAGAACAGTTTCTCACAATTATGAAAAATATAATTAATGTCGTTCCGATGTTTGCATTGATTAAATGTTACGCTCTGGTAAGTCCAAACCTTAACATTACTTTACGACGTGCGACAGTACCACCACGTTACTCCAACATTTATTTTATTCAGAAAACAGTCGTTTGTTATTTCAGTTTGCAGCGAATGTGGGAATGTGTGGGAATTCTTTCATTGATATTCATAACGGTTGTTAGAAAAGGAAATACATTGACGTGTTATTGAATGTTACGTTTTATTGCACGGCTATTGTACGGTTGCGTGCGTGTGAAACTGTTTAGGATGTGGTGATTTCGTGTTATTAGCATAATAGAGAGTTTGGGAAAATATTTATTTGCTTTGATATCATCATGGTCGATATATTTTGATGCATGATTACAAATGTCCCCACTGCTGGGGCACAACCTCCTCTCCATGAGAGAGAAAGGGCTGTTACCCACCTAGCAGACTGTGCCGGTTGGTAGATGTCATGTGTCTTCGATCTTTTTGGTTCTTGAACAGGGTGGTTACCACTGCAGGTTTTGAAGATATAAAGTATACCCTAGGCCACTATAAAAGTGAAAGCTGTCTGTTTTTACAATAATTAAAAAAAACATACAAGATTTTGAATAAGCACAGTAGTGTCCGACTGAAAGTTCGGTTTCGGTTTCGTTCGAGTTTCGGCAAAAAAACGGGTTTCGGTTTAGTTTCGGTTTCGGCGGAAAACCTGCCGAAACTACAACCGAAACCGAAACTGCATTCGGGAGTTCTCGCGCTGTGATCGGTCATATTCGGCGGCCGGCGCGTTGAATTTCATCCAAGCCATGAAGACATTTTGCCGCGTCCACGTGTCTAATCATGTCGTGACTGGCTTGTGTTTGCAGTTCGTTTTGTTTGTTGTGAGTTTACGTGCGGTTTATTTTGAACTCGGTAAGTTTTATCACGTGATATAGCATAAGAGTAGGTAGTAAACATCAAAAAAAATATTCAATATATCAAACTAAGACATAGATTATAGTAGAATCAAGTTTAACCTAACTATCTAAATATTTTTTTGGTTAATTTAACTCTCTCGCTAATTCTTTACCTAAGCAAACATTAGTTAGGTACTTGGTATTTACTATGTTGTATTAGCGGTGATAATATTATGGATTCAGACTTTCAAAGTTCATTTTAATTAACGTTTTCTTATTTTTCCCTCAAAACATGATCCTTGTAAGGAAGTTTCGGTTTCGGCCGAAACTGAGACCATTGCCGAAATTCGGTTTCGGTTTCGGTCGTAAAAACCAATTTCAGTCGGACACTAAAGCACAGTGAAACATTAATTTTAAAGATATTTTACACGTTACTCTGACCTAGTTTTTCTTATATTTACATGCATGAATACAGCCGTAGTTTCTTCATTGTTGTATTAACAATCTGTTTCCCTTTGAATTATCTTAAAGGATGTTCCATTAAAATCATGAATGATAAGGATACAAACAGGAAAATCGTTATTTCCTCTCATATTGCAAATATAATAACTTGATGTTCATAAAGAATATTGTTTATGTATGCAAACATAGGATACATTGTTTTATTACTTTAATATTGGAGTAAACAGAACCAGAGCTTTTGACCGTGGCTTCGCTCATGTTATGGTCGGAATATAGCTTATGATACTCGGGGATAATGTAGCTTCCCATTGCTAAGCCAAGTGCAATTAGACAAAACAAGTGCAATTAGACAAAAAATACTCAAAAGATGGAACGAAAGTCGAGAAAAAAAATAAAAATAAAATATTCTAAAGGAAATTTTAAAAAAAAGTCGCGAGCTGCGAAATTTTTTTTGACTTCTTTCTCCACTCCTCTAGGAACTAAATATAAAAGTCCCATGAAAATCCCATGAAAATCCGACTACTGTAAACTTCGTTCCATCTTATTGTCTAATTGCACTCGACTGTTTCGAAGATTAACACCTACATCCAAACCTTAACAAACATATAATCTTACAAGGTTTACCTGTTTATAATATTAGTACCTATAGATAATATCATAACAAGATATATATATTTCGTTGTTCATATTTTAATATACCAACTGTGTGAAAAGATCCTAATCGCGAGACGATATTTGAGAAAGCTCAGGGTCATCCTCTATTCCTGTCACAATGAAATAAAATTATGATCTCCATTATAATGAAATTTTGGCAATTATTTCAAAATGAATGATGTTTTTGATTTAAATCCATCCATTTCAATGATTGTTATTAATAGCCGCGGTTTGTGGTCTAGTTACACGCTATAATACCTAACATTCTATAGCTATATCTTAGCAATCTGAACTGCGTAAATACTAATATTGATTGGAATTGGTTCGCTATGAAACATACATGTTTGTTCAGACTAAGTAATAATGTGGATACATCATCTCTACTCAAGCAAAACTTCGATATACTCTTGTTATTATTATAAACATCGAAATCTTGAACAGTTTACTATTATTGTGTAATTGTGATCATAATCTCGAGGAGCTCGTGGTTAAATAATAACAGCCGCTCGGGTCGATCTTTAGGTTAAGCCGTGCTTACCTAGGTTGGTCTGTGGATGGATGACCACCCTTTACATACCAAGTTTCCTCCGTGCCTCGAAAAGCACGTTAAGCCGTTGCTCCCGGGTGTTATTTGTAGATCTTTGACAGTCGTTAGGTAGTCAGTGGCCCAAAAAGTCTGACAACCAGTCTTACCACGGGGTATAACTTGGTTGTGGAGGTCAGATAGGCAGTCGCTCCATGTAAAATACTGGTATTCAGCTTCACCAGGTTAGACTGGAAGCCGACCCCAACATAGTTGGGAAAAAGCTAGGCAGATGATATGTGATCATAATCTCGCATTAGATTCTAAATACGCTTATTAAATAATTATGCTTATTTTTTTTCTGTATGTAATTTTGTTTCGGTACTGATGAGCAAGGACGAGGCGTCAAATTAATGTGTATGTTATACTACATACTTTTTAATTACAGTAGACTATACGTTGAGTGGTTGTTCCCGAAGTGAAGCCGGCAAGAATCTGGTTCTTGCCGGTTTCACTGGTTTTTAACACAATTATTGTGGTATTTAAAAAATATTACTTAGTCGTCTTTTGTGTATAAAGCTGTATTTATATTTTTGTCGTGAAACCCTCACAATGGTTCGGTAATCTAGGGGTAACCTCGCGAGTGCTATTGTTTGCGAGCTGACTAGGTCGCGCGGTACGCCGTAGTGAATGGTCACCTTTATCAAAACAAAAAAGAAACGTAAAATAACGTACAATTTTTACAGTTTAATAATTTAAAATATGAATATTTAATGTAGAAATGAAAATATCTTAATATACGAACTTCACGTCTATGGTGCCCAACCGGCAGAGGTAGGTTTTTAGTATACCCACATTTTGTCAATTATGTTCATGTCTTATGTAATAGGGGCGAGCCTAATGCCATCAACCGGGCTCAGATGCAGTCTCTGGGCGCTACTGAAATTTCTGTTTAAAAAATTATATAACCAATATAGGTTACAATTATGAAACATGACTTTAATGTAGAAATGAAAATATCAAAGAAATTCAGTAGTTATTTTTCCTTCCTACAAAATAAACTAAGACATTATTGTTTTAATAAGCAGCAAAGGCTTTTTCTAAGAAAAACACACTTGTACAAACATAATAATATATTATGTTCTACGATACTATATTAGCAAAGTGTGCTAAGAGTAATATCATCTTGAGCAATATTGATTCAAACAAACAAAACATTAGAAGCTTCATACTCAGGCAAACTAATATCCGAAACTACGTCCAGTACATGAGAGAGTTCAAATACTAGAAACCGAACCGTATATTAGGTCCACACTTGAAAACAGCTCCTCATCTAAGTTCTAAACCACCCTGGAAATTCATCGGACACATTCGCTGAAGACGTCACAAGGCATAATAACTGTGAATGGACTGTAGTTGGCAATTGGATGTCATTCATCGACACTCATCAGCTAACCTATCAGCAGTGACAGCCTAATGATGTGACCATCGGTCTACCAAGTCATAGGTCTCGACTTCGAATCCAAGACACGCAAATCTGATTTTTTTGGATTTATGTGTGTATCACTTGCTTCGGTGAAGAAAAACATCGCGAGGAATCTAAACCAGCATGCCTGAGAGAGAGAGAGATACTTTTCGGTGGCATTTATAGCCAAGTCAGAGGCGGCATAAAAACTCTGATACCAAACATTAACCACATAAAAAAAAACATCTACACTAAAAACCTGAAATAAATAAATAAATAATGATATAATTTGCTACATTACAGCTTCATCCGTCTGAAGGTCGGATATTATTCCACAGGAACTAACGGGATAAAAATGATCTACCTGAGTCTCCACATCAGCCAAAATTTGTCGAATTCCATTGAACCGAAAAAGCGCGAAAAGGTGAAAGGGGCAGTCAGAACGGCAGACAGAGTAACATAAGCAGATATTTGTAGTGATGACAAAAATAACTTGAACTTGCCTAACGCGTAACTACAAAGACAATGTGAAGTTTGACTTATTTATTTACTTGGTAAAAATGATTTTTAAATAAAAAAAACAACCAGAATACTCGTTTTTTCAGAAATTAGTTGAAAAGTAATGGAACGACGGACACAACGACGGCACGGTTGGCGCAGTGGCTGAGCGATCGGCTGCTGCGCTGCGTGTCGCGGGTTCGATCCCCGCACGGAACAAATATTTGTATGATCTACAGGTAGTTGTTCCGGGTCTGGCTGTTAGTGTATGTGAGTTTAAATGTTTGTAAACGCACCCACGATACAGGAGAAAATCCTAGTGTGGGGCAACGTTTTTAAAAAAAACAAAACAAACAAACAAACAACGGACGTGTAGTAAGGAAGATATTCGGTAAGTGACAGTATAAGTTTGGTTGAAAAGTAACCACAACTCCATACATTTTGATGCCTATTCTGAACATTTGCAACGTAGAACGCTCAAAATGCAGTCGTACGTTTCTCTCGCTGTGCAAGTACCAAAAAATGTGTCTCATTTGCGTGCTGTGAATAAAGCAGCTTACTTGTGTGACAGGCGTGTTGTCTCTTGTTACACCGTAGTGGACGGTTACCTTTACAAAACTAATTTGGTTCCATAAATGCTCTTTAAAATTCCTCAGTAGCCTGCAGTCCAGAGTATGGTTACCTACGCAAAAAATACAATAACAAGGAAAATGCATACACTGGGACAATTTCAAGCTGAAATATAAATATTGTTACTTATAACCTTACCACCGACCCGCTTCTGCTTTGAACTGTAGGTATATTCAAAATTAACAAGTTAAACACATAAACGTTCCAAAATAAACTATCTAAATCATGTTGACAGCTAGACGGGGTCTCAGCTCGCGGCAAACCGAAGATGCATAACACCGAAAGAAGTGTAAAGAATTGGGGGAGGTCTTTGTCCTGGAGTGAGACAGATCATCGTCCTCTCCCGCCCTTATCCCATAGTTTAATTGTTTTTTTAAGACTCCGATATTATGGCGTAAAAAAAATTATGTTGAAAATCGAAACAAAATCCGTTACGTAGATTACAGTTACAAATGTCGATACAAAAATGCTAAAAACTTATAATTATGTAACGTAAGTATTTTCGGTTATGAAGCAAGCGAGTTTTCTGTCATGAAACAAGATTTTAAATATCTATTCAGTTCCGCCACTGCTTAGATTCCATTTCTAGTAGACAAGTAATGTTTTGCATGTCCACGCCATTCATGACAGCATCATCACACCTTTATGTTAATTTATTTGGGTTCGGCGCCGCATGTCTTCTCCTTCCACACTTCTCTATTATTCGTCATCTCCTTTCTAGCTATTCTATCTTTCACATACTCCATCCATCGTTTTGTTGGTCGTCCCCTAATCTAACATCCTTCCACATTCATACACAACACTTGCCGAGATTCAAGATTCAAGATTTTAAATCAAAAGCTAATCGTAAAAATTAAATCAAATATTTATTTATTCTTATTGGTAAATTGACTTTCCAATACCAAAAGGAAGCCAGCGTAATGCTGCAGTTTCATAGAATTCCACGTAAATCACAGGCAATTACTTCGAAAGAAAATTCGCGAGATCAAAGCTACGGGAAATCTTTGGATTTTATTCTTATTTTCGGTTAAATTAGAACTCCTTTCATGATTTTGTTTACCAATAACTCCGAGTAAGAAAATAAAATCTTCGAATAAATAGTCGGAAATCTGTTTGTACTCGAAATGATTACCTTAGTTAGACCAACGCGTTGCGTAAGGACAATCGCCAGTAAGGTTTACACTGGGTCATATATCTCATCTCTGTGGTTAAGACTGGGCTACAATTAATCACACGGCCCCAATGCGGATCGGTAGTTATGTCACATGTCCACAATGTGCTGGTTCAAGGCATACCGGTTTCCTCACGATGTTATACTTTATCCTTTTGAGTGCAGGCTGTCCACGACTCAAATTGTAATTCGAGAACGATATTACTAGACCAACACCTTGGGTCCGCAGGTTGATATTCGAGTACAGAAATCTCACCTTGTGTTACGCTGTGGTGTGATAGTCAGTCCCAAAATAATTTAAATCGTATATTCGCTATACCACATGCGCACCAATGAACCTCGCTCCGTTAATTATAACAAAACGCTTCGGGCTAGTTTACGAATCGTCTTTTACGAA
This sequence comes from Noctua fimbriata, assembly GCA_905163415.1. Taxonomy (NCBI): domain Eukaryota; kingdom Metazoa; phylum Arthropoda; class Insecta; order Lepidoptera; family Noctuidae; genus Noctua; species Noctua fimbriata. The sequence continues at coordinate 1,347,678 of LR990932.1, forward strand.
GGTTTTGTGATTCCTAGTGGAAATGTACTTCTGATTATAATTTTGATAGTTTAATAGTTATTATTCGTGTATTTCTAGAAATTGAAGCTCGTTGCCAATTATTATAAAATGAACGTTGCGGTTTTATGAAGATGTAATGACAAAATATAAAAAGAATATGGTTAGATGGTGTGGTCGTGGTGGCCAGCGCTGTGACTTTAAAAAATATGTTGCAGCACCATGCTGAGATAGGGACCTTTTGGACTCGTACAGGACCAATTTAATTTGTATTATCTTTTTTCTTATGTTTACTTTTTTTATATAATTTTTGTATTATTGTAATTTCATCCATTTTTTTATTTTTTGTCCTGTGTGAGTCTAATAAATGCTTTTTCTTTCTTTCTAACAAAAGGTATTTACAAGGCAGATTGTGCGTAGTATTCACAACGAGCGTGCGTGTGTGAATGTGGGCGTGGCGAAAAGAGTATATAAGGATCGTAGCAGATGGCATTCTATGTTATCTGTCTACCCCCATGGGAAAAAGGCGTAAGTTTATGTCTGTATGTAGGATATTTCATAAATGGATTTGACGGAGAGAGAGCAATGATAAGTCACTGGTAACAGCTTCAACAAAGTCAGCGTAATTCGCCAGACCAGGAATTTATTATTTGTGTTTTATAATAATTCATCACCACTCTCTAAACGGAGTGGGAAAATATGATGAACAGAAAATTCGAAGACATAATTATGATGGTAAGCCGTTGGTCCTGGCTGTCATTTGTAGATCTTTGACAGTCGTTACAGGCAGTCAGTGGAAAGTCGGTCAACCAGCCTTACCAAAGGGTATCGTATTACCCAGCACTAACTGGGTTGTGGAGGTCAGATAGGCAGTCGCTCTATGTAAAATACTTGTATTCAGCTGCATCCGGTTAGACTGGATGCCGACCCCAACATAGTTGCGAAAAGGCTAGGCAGATGATGATGACATCCACCAGCCCGAGTGGTCGATTATGGCCCAGTCCCTCTCCCAGAGGCCAGCAGTGGCCGGCAGAGTATACTTAAGCATCAGAGCGGATGTTTGCTTCACCAGCCTTCGATCCCGGCAGTTTCAATGTCCTTTAAACAATATTAAACGAGGAAATTTGATCGCCATAATTAAATCTCGATTCCATCGTGTCGTCGAAACATGATACTTAAAACGAAACTCGAGTTAGATTAAAAATTGTAAGACCTATTTACGTTGTACATCAAACTGCGTAGCATTTATGAAAGCGCTTTTATTTTAGAAACTGTACAAAAATATTTTTTGATAGGGCTTTGTGGCTAAATAATAACAGCCGCACGGGTCGAGCTTCGAGGCTAAGCAGCGCTGGCCGAGGTCAGTCCGAGGATCGGCGACCATCATCACAGACTGAGTACCCTCGGTTCCGGCTGTCATTTGTAGGTCTTTGCCAGTCGTCACGGGTAGTCAGAAAGTCCAAAGTCTGACCACCAGTCTAACCACACCAGTTTACCCCGCAACTGACTGGCGGAGGTCATATAGGCCGTCGCTCCATGTAAAATACTGATATTCAGCGGCATCCGGTTAGACTGAAAGCCGACCCTAACATTGTTGGGAAAAGGCTACGCAGATGATGAGACTGGAAGCCAACAACAACAAGATGATGATGGTATATAACCTGTAACTAGCTGCATCCACCGTTACTAAGAAAATGAAAAAAGTAAGTACAAACCAAATCTTGAAACACTACATAATATTTGAATCTGACAAATATGGTCCGTATTTTTAATAATGGGATTTTTCATTCACGAGTTTCAAATTACCCTAAAAAAAGTCAACTTAAAAATAGCTCAAGTTACATTTTAATAATAGCCGTCGAGAACAAGCACCTACCTCCTTTTAATTAAAAAAAAAACGAATAACAAAAGAAAAACTTCTTCATAATTTTAAAATAACGGTCATTAGATAGAACGAATGACAATGGCGCTCAGGTTTCGTATAAAAAAAAAGAAATAAAGAGAATATTGTCCATTGTTAAATATTTTAAGTGAAGTACGAGAAGATTATAATGACGCATGACTAGGCATAAATAGGTTTCTTCATAGAAAATTACTATTTCATTAGTGAAGTCGAAAGTATTACTCAGCAACTGGACTGTAAAGGGATTTTCATTAGGTATTTCTTAGTATGAGTCTGGATTTGTGTCCAGTTGATGTGATTAGGCTTGGTCCCTTTTACATGGGACTTACATAATATTACTGGCGGAATGTGAGTGTATTAGATGAAAATACATCATATCAATTTATTTTCTACAGAGTATTGGTACAATTTCGATCTTAACATAAATAATCCAGATCCATAATACTTAATAATGTGACATGCAAACTTGGGTTTATACATGCATGTGGTTGGTGTCATGTAACTTCAACGTTTTGTCTGTTAAACACCACGTAATGTATTAACTGAAAAATAATAATAAAAATATGTATATTTATAAAAAGAAAAAAGGATTACAGGGCCTCAAAAATCCATCGGAATCGGTGTTAACGGGAAAATACCCTGAAGGCAGAATTGGCAACAACAAGAAGGATATATTAACGTTTAAATCAAAGTAATTTAATGGCCAAGTTAACCATCATACATATTTTCTTCTTTTCATAATTCAAAAGCAAATTAAATCCAATTTCAAAATAGAGTTCTTGGTAGGCAAAAGTCACTTACTCACATCCAATTAGTTAAACGTTTCAATAACATTACAAATGGTAGGAACATGTTTTTCTTAAATCTAACACAAAGGATACTCAACATTGTAACGCGAGAATTACTACTGTTCTCATATTTAAGAAAATATTGTGTTAGGCGGAATGGCGGTCGTACCCTATTCTTATTCAGAAATGAAGATCGCTTTGAATTTGTTTAATTTGTACGTTTTACGACGCGTGTTGAAAATGTTCCTACATTCAAAATCAAAATATTTTATTTCACATAGGCCTAGATGGGCACTTATAAAACGTCGAAAAAAAGGTGCACGGTTTGGGTTGGTCGTTTCCTATGGAGAAAAACCGGCAAGAAACTCCATGGTTACTCTTTTCAAATCATCATTAATGACTAGCCATCATGAAAATAAGCCGGGGAACTATTACTACATGAAACTTTTTATATGCATCTCCTCCTAGTCCTTGGGAGAATTTAAACGTGATCTTATGAGAACTGAAATGAGGGTAGTAAAACATCTTTTCAATTTTTATTCTCTTAGAAGTCTTCCCCTTGATTTAGAAATCAAGGTTCCGTACCTCAGTCGGCAAAAACTTTTTTATCCGTCTGTCTATCTGTCCGTCTGTCAAGACCACTTTTCTCAAGGTTTGTTAAACAAATGTATTAAAGACTTACATCTTAAAACATAGATCATAATTATCTTATTTTTTTTTTTTTAGTATGTGCACCATGGAAATCACTTTTAATGCATACTTATTTACTTTTAGCAAATTGGACATTATAATGACAACCAGTTTCGATTTTAAAAAAGATTTCAGGCCCATTCCCAATCGTCATTTCAAAACGTCGTCAATTTTCATGACAACCTACTGCTGTCCCAAGTTTGAAGTGCTCCAAAGTAGGTTAGGACTCCGCCATTATTCAAACTTTCATTTAACTTTGAATTATAAAAGTTATACCTTTCAAGTTATCGCTTACCTCCTCGTGAGCTAAGGCTTTGAAGGTCAGAGGAATTGTTGGTTTGAAAACTGAAAGGTGCTCGTGAACACGAGACTTTAAAAAGGCAAACATTGTTACCTATGATTTACTTCTTCATGTCGAAGCTACTATTAAATTGAACATCACGGCATTTCCGGTATCGTTCGGAACTTTGATTGCAGCTTATGGGGCATAGAGGACAGGAAAGGACCCAGATATAGCCAGCAATGCAGTTCCACAAGCACATCCTTTAGTCGCTGCGTCGCACTTTAACAACTTGGGTAGATACAAGTGGGGGCATCGGACCAATTTGGTCAAGGGGGGACAAGGTTCCATTGTTATGGTAAAAACATGCTAACTTAATATAATTAAATCAATCATGTTAGTTAATCACTCTTAATTGCTCCTAATGAGCTACTTATTGAAAAAAGTGTTTTTTTTTTGCAAATCTTTATTTTTATAAAAACGCTGAAGCACGGTATAAGAAAATACTACATTTTCTTATCTTCGGTTAAATCCTTACACAAATACCTACTGTTCCATTTGAAACATTCACTTTCAGACAACAGCCATCCAACCCAATTCTTCCTTCAACGTTCCCTTTCATAAAATAAAGCCTGAAGAATTTCACTTTTAAATTCACTCGGATGACAGCCGCTCTCGAATCAGACTCAGTCGAGACTCTCTAACATGCTACGGCACTCGGCAGTAACAAACGTTCGCAGAATTTATCTAATAGCGCATTCGTTTAGCATGTGTTTGTTCTGGGATTCGTGCACGTGATTTTCTATTGTCAAAAGGTTTTCATTTAAGATCATTTCTTTTGAAGAGGTTCTGCGGCTTGGTTTAGTTGCAAGTAAAGTTTAAAGGCTTGTGCTCCTTTTCTTGCGTTTTAAGCGTATTTTGTTTAATGTTTCGAGTTAATGTTACTGAAATAGTCAACAGCATCGGGTTAGACTGGAAGCCGACCCCAACACAGCTCAGAAAAGGCTACGCAGATAATGATGACTCTGAAACATTCACACCTAATGTTGAAATCTTTAATGTAAATCATCCCAGTGAACGTGAATTACGTTTTAGTTTTCAAATGTCACAAAGAGCACCATTTCGTATTCCTAATAAAGCCCTATTTAACTTAATACTACCCACAATACATCAACAATTCCTTCCGCCACATACCCAAAACGCTCAGAATATCGCAAAGATAAACAAATAAATAATAACACCCCTCCTGTCACCGACCCCTAATTCCCTTACACATCGCAAAAATAGGGACGCACTTCCTTACATAGAGATGTTGAATAAAATTCAATAGCGAAGGGTTAAGGGTCTCGGGTCCACATTACTTTATAGGTGGGATCCTGGCCGCTGACACGTCTACGATTTTCGATTCGCGAAAAGTTTATTTACTGTACCATTCAAATGTATTGACTAAATGACGCAGACGTCAAGTGGCACAATAGGCCAAAGTGTCCCAACTGCGCTTGTTTATCCTCAGGATAGGTAATGAAATGGACCTAAGCCACCCCTAGAGCCTTTTTATGGATAGGTAGAACAGAAATAAGATTTTAAACCCCTCTTTTTCTCAGCATCAAATATTCTTGAGACGTCTCGAAGAAAAATGCTCGCGAAAAAGAAACGATGAACGTAAAAAGCGAAATTCATGAAATTGTAGCTCTGTTCTATCTGTTGGATCTAAAGTAGATCTAGCATGACATACAATTGCTATTTATTTCTTTGGGTAAAATGTGCAGCGTGTCACCGCGTTTTTTGCGTTGAATAAATGTGGTAGATGATGACTGAAGTTGACAAAGCCCCCTATTATAGATTAGGGATCTTCAGGACCAAAATGAACATTGAGACATTCCCAATATTATTTGCCACCAGAAGAGATTTACTGAACCCAATGAGGGACAGAATTAAGTGATCCTACTTTGTCAAAACAAAATCCTGACATTTATAGACATAATATTAACGATGCCTCGTCTGTCTGTTTCCGAGCAATTAATACAAAAATGGCGGCTAGTCTCTGCTCAAATCTGGCACCTTCCATTTATAATCGTCAAATAAGAAATCAAGGGCAGGTGCGCAAGGAGAAACACGATCAATCTTTATGGATAGGCAGGTGTAAGTGTTGTTAAAATATATGGAAATAGAAATAATTGCTTTACCAGAGGCGTTATTTTGGTATGTGAGACCAAATAGTGCAATGGTCTATGATTACGCTATGTGATGTAAAATTAGCATCCAAAATTACGCTAAACTTCTGAAAATGTTAGATTCTCCCTATCGTGTCAAAAATGATTGCCACGATCATTCATACTAACTAAAAATCTCATCTGTTGTTCCTTTCGGAATGTATGAAATATGGAGTTTGCTTGCTTAAAAAACATGGTCGTATTTACCACTCGGTTATCGAATTAACATAATTCGGCGGATTCTAAGCCCGCTCTACGACCTTGCCGATTGGCTCATATATTTACTATAGCTAGCTATTTATGAACTATTCGTGTGTTATCGATACGAGAGAATAAGAACAATCGATCATATTCCAGTCCTTGTGTATAAAGTCAATGATCTCTCAATCCGTCAATATGTGGGGACGATGAACTTGCGAAGAATGTACATAAACTATGAGAGTGTTGGTGTGACAACCAATATGTATGCGGCAAATATTTGCTCAAACGACTAAGGTTGGAGAAACGTTGCTTGTTGATTTTGATTCGATTTTATAGTTTACGGTTGAATGTCGTTTGAAAGTGAAGAGTAACAAAATAATATCTAGATACTATTATAAACAAAGCTGCTTTAATATCACTACATAGTATAAAACAAAGTCGCTTTCTCTGTCCCTATGTCCCTTTGTATGCTTAAATCTTTGAAACTACGCAACGGATTTTGATGCGGTTTTTTTTAATAGATAGAGTGATTCAAGAGGAAGGTTTATATGTATATATTGCACCTGTGCGAAGCCGGGGCGGGTCGCTAGTTATGAAATAAAATGAAATTGAGCTCGTGGTTAAACAATAACAGCCGCTCGGATCGATCTTCAGGTTAATACGTGCTTGCCTAGGTTGGTCCGTAGATGGGTCCGTGCCTAGGAAAGCACGTTAAGCCGTTGTCCCGGCTGACATTTCTAGATCTTTGACAGTCGTTACAGGTAGTCAGTAGCCCGATTCTTATCAATGGGTATCGTAATACCTAGTACTAACTGGAAAAATACTGGTATTCAGCTGCATCCGTTTAGACTGGAAGCCGACCCCAACGTAGTTGGAAAACGCTAGGCATATGATGATGAAAATTAAATAGAGCATCTGTTCTTAGTAATAGTAGGACGGTACAGATTGTTCTCATTTTGATACGTGTCTAGCGCTTCTGTCAGTTAATTGTTTAGTAATAGCGGGTTACGTTTAGGATTACATGAAGCACAGTAGCAAGAACCACAATTTTCGATGAGTGAATTATTCGACGACTATCCCCCCAGCTATCAGTTAAACACCGTGTAGACAGGGTTGTCCAGTATTGACCTAATTTTACAGTTCCTCATCTTAGCGTGTCGATGGCAAATTTTTATTAAATATATTTTTCCCAAAATTCAGCTATGCGAACTCCGCTCGCTGATGCAGTCATAAGATCGTCAAGTGCGCAGGTGTTAGGGCATGCAGTGCAAGATTTACACATTTGAGATCCGAGCCGTTCACGAACCCCCATTTGTAGAGATTGATTTTGTTACGGTCGACTTGGGTTCGGAGTCAGTGATTTCCAAGTCGGCCACAGCAAAGCATGCCCAGGTGGAAGGCTTTCAGATTTTACAGTAGCGAAGTTAAGTTTAACTACTAGTTTTAACTGCCTCGTTGGTCGAGTTATCGCAAGCGTGACTGCTGAGAATGAGGTCCTGGGTTCGATTCCAGGGTTGGACAAAGCGCTACTGGGTTTTTCCATCAGGAATTTTCTCAGTAGCAAGTTCGGAGCCTGGATCGATGCCCCGATGATGGCAATATGCTAGCCCCCTTTAACGTGGCACTTATATAAATGTAGGTGTGCTATTATTGGGTACACCTTTGCTTAACTCTTTGGGAATTACAGGCGTGGTGTTTTGTTTATGTTATATCTTCCTATAATTAGTCTTATTCTATATATACATATTTATAATTAGTCTTCTGCCCACAGGCTAATCTTGGAAACCGAAAAAGAGAAAGCTTAGCATTTCTGAAAAGCTTTCTCTGCATGAATATAATTAATCGCTTCAGTAAACTGGCAAAGAGCTTATAATTATCGTGAGCTAGGTAGACCAAATAGTGATCGTTAGAAAATTGTTTTCTTCTCTAGAAATAATCTCTGTAAAGCCTTTATCCACCACCGACGTATAGGTGTCTTATTTTACTGAGAAAAGTTTGTAAACAAGTGCTTCACTCACATAGTTAACTAACTTTTGTAAACAAGTGCTTCACTCACATAGTTAACTAACTTTTGTAAACAAGTGCTTCACTCACATAGTTAACTAACTTTTGTAAACAAGTGCTTCACTCACATAGTTAACTAACTTTTGTAAACAAGTGCTTCACTCACATAGTTAACTAACTTTTGTAAACAAGTGCTTCACTCACATAGTTAACTAACTTTTGTAAACAAGTGCTTCACTCACATAGTTAACTAACTTTTGTAAACAAGTGCTTCACTCACATAGTTAACTAACTTTTGTAAACAAGTGCTTCACTCACATAGTTAACTAACTTTTGTAAACAAGTGCTTCACTCACATAGTTAACTAACTTTTGTAAACAAGTGCTTCACTCACATAGTTAACTAACTTTTGTAAACAAGTGCTTCACTCACATAGTTAACTAACTTTTGTAAACAAGTGCTTCACTCACATAGTTAACTAACTTTTGTAAACAAGTGCTTCACTCACATAGTTAACTAACTTTTGCTCGCGGCTTTGCTCCCGTTATGTGCGGGAATTATCCCACGAGAACGTTTAATGTCTATGACGCCTATGACACACAGGGATAACGTGGCTTGATATTAGTAAAAGAATTTTAGGGATCGGATCAGTGGTTCCGACATACAAACTTACAATTACAAACTTATAAACAAAATTTACCTCTTTATAATATTAGCATAGCTAGAATTTCTTATCCATACTAATACTATAAATGTGAAAGACAAAAACCTGGAACATATGCTTTCCAGGCAGTGGCACTCAATCGATGGTTTTTCCAAGTAGGCCGCTGAAACACACTTTGGCAAAATGGGGGATTATATGTAGATCCTTCCGACACTCGCGACACGTGTGAATGTGGTGCTCCCGACCAGACCATGGCCCACTGGATGGAATGTCCAATGTGTTTACACCTGCTCATCACAGGACTTTAAAAATGCCACAGACGCAACCGCGAAGTTTCACCGTTATATGGTTAAAGATCCACGAACATAACGAAACGAAAGCGCTATGCTTTGCTTCCACATTTATTGTGCGAACCGCCAGACTGTGGAATTCACTGCCGGCTTCTCTGATTCCCGATCATTATAATCTAGATCCCTTCAAAATTCGAGTGGATCGGTTTCATCTAGGCAAGCGTGGTCTACCCTAGCCCTCTTCATCGCTTCGCCATTTAGCATAAAAAAACGCTGCGATTTACATGGCCCGAGAAATATAATTAGTCGTACCATCGAAACTAAAGAAGAAGAATGCGAAGTTGAGTCTATCTGTCTGTTACCTTTTTACAACTTTTGGGCTGAACGGATTTTCGGCACACGAAAAGACCTGCGTTGGGACACAAAATACTTTTATCCCCGTAATACGCCCTGTGTGATAATATCTGACCTCCACGCGAGAGAAGTCATGGGCAAAACAGTTTTCTTTTATTTTCGTATCAAAATCAATCAAATCATTTATTTCTTTGCAAACATGGGTAATAGGTACATAGATGTTATCTTATATTAAGGTTCTCCACATTTTGCCGTCACATAGACATGCAAATAGTTGGTTTACAAATTATTATAAATTTAAATTAAGTGGCAAGTCATTAGAATTATATAAAATTAAAAAAAAATCAACATGGTCAAAGTAATAAAAAATTAAAAATATTATCAATAATGTCAAACAAATAAGCGGCATGTCAGTGGAATTACATAAAATAAAAAATAAAAAAATGTCAACATGGTCAAAGTAATAAAAAATATTATCAATAATGTCAAACGGAATAACATTACCAAATCAAATCAAATCATTTATTTTGCTTGAATATTACACATAAGGATGAAACACAACAAATATAGCTCAGGACCATATTCTACCCTAACAGGTTTGCAAAACTAGTACATATTATAATTAAAATTTAATAAATTAAACAAATGACACCTTATATACATAACATTATCTCCACATTTTGCCGTCACATAGACATGCAAATAGTTGGTTTACAAATTATTATAAATTTAAATTAAGTGGCAAGTCATTAGAATTATATAAAATTTAAAAAAAATTCAACATGGTCGAAGTAATAAAAAATAAAAAATATTATCAATAATGTCAAACAAATAAGCGGCATGTCAGTGGAATTACATAAAATAAAAAATAAAAAAATGTCAACATGGTCAAAGTAATAAAAAATATTATCAATAATGTCAAACGGAATAACATTATCAAATCAAATCAAATCATTTATTTTGCTTGAATATTACACATAAGGATGAAACACAACAAATATAGCTCAGGACCATATTCTACCCTAACAGGTTTGCAAAACTAGTATATATTATAATTAAAATTTAATAAATTAAACAAATGACACCTTACATACATAACATTATGACGTCAGAAATTAAATTAATTACATTTATCATTTCAGTCAGGAATACAGGAATGTCATATTATCAATTTAAATTCTTATCAGTCAAAAATTCGTCGTAGCATTGAATGTTCCACTACTGAGCAAAGGCCTCCCCTATATCCTTCCCGGTACGCGATGAGCGTCCACGTCATCTCGCCTCCTTTTTCTAATCACTTCTATACAAAGAAAAATTACTGAGAAAAGACGAACAACAATTTTTGCACTGAAAGCCTGGTCTTTCTTATCGGGAAATCAGCTGTCAAATCCATGTTGTCTATTGTTATTGATTGACTGATATGACAGCAGCCAGCCAGATCTCTTGACAACAGATTAATTTTAGTGTCTGATCCGAAACCCTACTCAGAAACCAAGGGGACCTATGTCAGTTCTAAAACAATGATTAAATGTGTCATATTTTTCGTATTCATTACGCGTACATAGAGCCAAACTGCCATTTATGTTTTGATGCAAAATATAATAAATATAAATTATTATATTTTGCATCAAAACATATTATTTTAATAATACAACACAATAATATGTTTTAATTTAATGTAATTGATAATTTAATGTAAGTAATAATTTTTAACTTAATATAATTCATAATTTAGCAATTAATAACAATGAATAATTTTGTTACAATTATTGTATGCCTAACATGGTGGAGCAGTTCAAGAGCACAACAACCTCTAGAACAACTTTTTAAACCGCTGTCTCACAATAAAGATCTTTGACTTTGACTTTGACATAAACACTCAACATAATGCCTGTAATCCGTGAAGGTTTAAGTAGAAGTGTCTTTATAGTGCACTCACATTTCGTCACCTATGTTTAAAATAAAGTCTTTCGTTTGTACCGTTTCTAAACTTATATTGTCACTTACGGGATATCTTCCGTGATTGTTCATTCTTTTGAGCTCCCAATATTTCGACACTGTTGCAAGCGCCATGATCGCGGGATGACTGGAGAATGCTGGTGGATGGAATATAAATTGCTAGGTGCAGACAAATCTGTCTACCCTCTTTCTTTGTTGTCAGTAACGTGAACTACTGGAACTCGACACTAAGTCACAGCAAAACACACACACAGTATCACCAGGTTTTGTGGAGTCCTTATTAAGATGCCGACCGGCTTTTTTGCTTTTTTTACTGTGACCACCATCGACCCGCATTCTCCAGTCATCCCGCAATCATGGCGCTTGCAACAGCGTCGAAATCCGATATTTAGCTGTTGCAAGCGCCATGATCGCGGCAAGCGCGTGTTAGCTCAAAATAATGAACAATCACGGAAGATATCCCGTAAACACTACGGCTTAAAACTAAACTTATGCAATTTAGTTTTAAGCCGTGTAAGCTTAAAACAGTGTTTGTACCGTTTTTAGTAGGCAGTTTAACAGTATGTACAAGAAATGTATGTAAATATTACCTACACAAAAATAGACAGTCAATTAGCAAAGACGTTGGTCACATGGTCGCAGGCGCGAATGCTAAATCCTTAGTTCGATTTCCGGGTTGGTCAAAGTGATAAGCCTACAATTTTTTTCTAAGAATTTCGACTTTTTTTGACACAAACCCCAAATTAAATCAATCAAAGCTAATCGTTTTAACTACTAACCTTAAGTTGGTCAAACATTTCATAGATAGTGAAGTTACACCGAAAGGGTCGACCAATCATCGGTCAGGGAAGCAATTAAGTCCAGATGTACGATTGTAACTTCATTGATTATTCAATTCCGCTTGAATCAACTGATTGATTACGCGATAGGTCAAGTGGGTGTGGTGACATCTGTATGTTTGTTTATATATGGGTACGTACGTTTGTGACTAGCTGTATGATTGTTTATTGATTTCGAATACAGAGGTTTTATTTTTTGCAGATTATGAAAAGTTCAGTTAAATATGGTTTTGTTGTAGCAGATGATTTTTCATTAAATATTTTTTCTCAATAGGTAGGCGTTTTAATCGAAATGCTGGTATTCACTTGCCCCAACATGTGGGGAAATGGCTTAACAAAAGATGCTTCAGCACAAAATCCCTCCTTGTCGATTTTGATACATCAAAAATAAATGGTATTCCATCAAGTAGTTTAGCATTTGGACCTTTTTGACGATTCCGTTACCTAATTTAAATGATAATTATCTAAACTAAGAAGATGTGTAGTTTGTAAGTTTGGATGTAGGGGGTTATCTTCGGAACTGCTAATCCGATTCCTAAAGTTCTTTCATTAATGGGAAGCTACATCACCTCCGTGTCTCATAGTCTTTAAACGTTCCCATGCGATAATTACCGATCAAACGAAGCCGCGAGAAAAAGCCTGTAAAAAATATACTTAGAGGTACTTCAATTTATGAACGGTAACTTAGAGGTACTTCAATTTATGAACTAACGGTGAAAACCGGGAGCGATCACCGCATGGTAAGAGGCACATTGAACATCAATATAAAGCTTGAAAGGTCTCGACTGATGAAGTCTACGCTCCGTCCAGCACAGATCCAGATCCAAAACCCCGAGAGCTTTCAGCTTGAACTCCAGAATCGTTTCGAGTGCCTAGGAAGCTCAGTGGACGAATACAACGATGGGTTCGTGGAAACTGTCCACACGACTGGGTCTAAGTTTTTCAAGACACGTCGTGCACACAACAAAAAACTCTCTGATCATACTCTCGAGCTCATGAAGGAGCGGCGTGAGATGATCCTGCAGACTTCAGATGAGGTGTGGAAATACCGGCAGCTCAATAGACGGATCTCTAAATCCTTGAAGAGCGACCTCCGCCGCTTTAATACCGAGCGTATTAAAGACGCTATTGAGCGGAATAAAGGCTCCAAGGTATTTTCAAGAGATCTGGCTATTGGGCAGAGCCAGCTAACGAAACTGAAGACCGACGATGGCAGGATCGTATCCGCCAAACCGGAGCTGCTGAGGGAGATCGAGAGTTTTTATGGGCAGTTGTACACTTCAACTAGAAATCCTGTTGCAACTCTAGCTAACGACCCAAGAGCTAGACTGACCCGACACTATACCGAAGACATTCCGGATGTCAGCCTGTACGAGATTAGGATGGCTCTTATACAGCTTAAGAACAACAAGGCACCGGGTGATGACGGAATTACGGCCGAACTCCTGAAGGCGGGTGGAAAACCGGTACTTAAGGCCCTTCAGAAGCTGTTTGATTCCGTCATACTCGAGGGGAAAACGCCGCAGGCATGGTGCAGGGGTGTGGTGGTACTCTTCTTCAAAAAGGGCGACAATGCCCGGCTGAAGAACTATAGGCCCATCTCACTTCTAAGCCATGTCTACAAGTTGTTCTCAAGAGTCATCACGAATCGTCTCGCGCGCAGGTTTGACGATTTTTCAGCCTCCCGAACAAGCCGGATTCCGAAAAGGCTTTAGCACCGTAGACCACATACATACGCTGCGGCAGGTTATACAGAAGACCGAAGAGTATAACCTGCCTCTCTGCTTGGCGTTTGTGGACTATGAGAAAGCCTTCGATTCGATCGAGACTTGGGCTGTACTGCAGTCTCTCCAACGGTGCCAAATCGACTATCGGTACATCGAGGTGTTGAAGTGTTTGTACAAAAACGCCACCATGTCAGTCCGACTTCAGGACCAGACCTCAGAACCTATCCTTCTGCAGCGAGGTGTAAGACAGGGAGACGTCATATCTCCGAAACTGTTCAGCGCTGCACTGGAGGATATCTTCAAGGTTCTGGACTGGAGAGGGCTAGGCATCAACGTCAATGGCGAGTACATCTCTCACCTTCGGTTTGCCGACGATATAGTGGTCATGGCTGAGACCATGGAGGACCTCAGTACAATGCTCGATGACCTTAGTAGAGCTTCCGAAAAAGTGGGTCTTAAAATGAACATGGACAAAACCAAAATCATGTTGAATACCCATGTAACACCCACTCCTATCAAGATCGGAGACTCTACACTCAAAGTTGTAGACGATTATGTCTACCTTGGACAAACGATCCAGTTAGGTAGGTCTAACTTCGAGAAAGAGGTCAATCGTCGAATCCGACTCGGCTGGGCAGCGTTCGGGAAGTTGCGTGGTATCTTCTCGTCCAACTTACCGCAGTGTCTCAAGACGAAAGTCTATGACCAGTGTGTGTTGCCAGTGATTACTTACGGGACCGAAACATGGTCGCTCACAATGGGCCTTATCAGAAGGCTTAAAGTCACCCAAAGGGCAATGGAGAGGGCTATGCTCGGAGTTTCCTTGCGTGATCGAATCAGAAATGAGGACATCCGCAAGAGAACCAAGGTAACCGACGTAGCCCGAAGAATAGCCAAACTGAAGTGGCAGTGGGTAGGGCACATTGCTCGCAGAACGGATGGCCGATGGGGCCGAAAAGTTCTGGAGTGGCGACCGCGAACCGGAAGACGCTGCGTTGGAAGGCCTCCCACTAGGTGGACCGATGACCTGGTGAAGGTTGCAGGGATCCGCTGGATGCGAGTCGCACGGGACCGGTCAATGTGGCGACACTTGGGGGAGGCCTATGTCCAGCAGTGGACGTCTTTCGGCTGAAATGATGAATGATGATGACTTCAATTTATGGTTTTCAGTTGCCGAAAAGTTATTAATAAGTAGGCATCATAATCTTTTTCTAGTACCTACTATGTCGAAGATGCTTATAACCTATTTCCTGCTAATCTAACACCGAAGAAAATACATCTCACTTTAGAACCACCCTCCCCTCCAACACTCCAACACAATATCACAATGGCCGCCAAAGTTCTAAAGGCGCTCTTTTGTCTCGAGTACGCACGACAAACTTTTTGTCTCAATAAAAGAAGTCGCGATCCTACAGTATATTGGTATTAATATAATTGAAAAGGTCGGAGACTGTACGGTTCGCAAAAGCGTAGGAAATAGAGTCGATATGATTTATTCTTGTAATCTTGTAATGCCAGCAGACTATCCTATGATGAGCTTTATTGGTTTTTTCTTCAGTTTCCCCACAAAGGTATATAATTTTTATAAGAGTCAGAAATGTGAATCGGTCAAAAGCAGCTTTGACTGGTTTGAATTAAAACCGTTATTAAGTTGAAACGCGTTATCTCTGTTTCAATGAGCGCCGTAGTTATAATTTTCTTTTCACTATAAAGAAAAACGTCTTTAAAAGGGTTACCAAAATACTTTAACCTAATAAATAATATTAGTTTTTTTTGAACCGGTCAAAATTAGTTTTGTCTGATTTACAGTTTCAACTGTAACATAATATAAGAAACCTACTTAGATAGCCTATTTTTTGTCTGAAATACATTTGACCTGAAATTCTATTAGACTTTTAGCTAGTTATTATCCCGTAGACTTCGTGGGTTAACTGATTGGAGCCGTTCAGGCTAGAAAAATCTAGTTTTATTGTGTCTGAAGATTTTTGCGAGATTAAATATAATGGTAGTCGGTTTTTTCTTTAAGCATTAGGTCTATTATGTACACAAGTTACCTTCATTTAATCATAAGATAACATAACATCACGCCTGTAATTCCCAAAGGGTTAGGCAGAGGTGTACCTAATAGTACACCCACAACATTTAATCATACATACATCCATAAACTCACGTCATTTTCCCTGGGGGTAGGCAGAAATCTTTAATTAATATATACTTTTACATAACACTGAGATCTGCGCTTCGGATCGCTCCATGCATCGCATAGCACAGGTTGATCCCGGCTGTCTTCTTTAGATCTTTGAGAATCGTTACAGGAAGTTGGAAGCCCATAATTTATCAACTAGTCTTACAGTATATACTTACTATACAATATCGTATTACTCAGTTGCTGGATTTTTGTTGGTCAAATAAGCGGTTGTAAACTGTTTCATAAAAAAAAGTTTTATTGGAATTTCGTTTCATAAAAAAAAATCTCATATTATAATTTCATAGAATACTCAATACGCAGAATACTTCGAAAAAAAATTAATCGTAGGTAGATTTTTGTTACAAATAAAATTTAATGTTTCGATATTCATGTCATAGAATAACAAATCAAATATTCTTTCTACTCATATTGTTTAGTTAATATAAAACTTATTACCAAGAAAAACATTTTATCGAGTGACAGTTTCTAAATGTTTCAATTCATACAAACTTTGACAAAATGCATACCCTCCTATAAAATAAAAACACCGCGTTCGCAAAAACAATACAGGTAATCTTGTTATTCATATTAATAGTGACTTAATATAAACGTACGAGTTGTGTTTATTTTGCGGTTCATAATTGTTGGAGTGCCCTAATTTTATCACTGCGACCAATGTCGACGTAGTTAGTTACAGTTCTAACCTAACCTAACCTATTTGGTTGGAGTAACCTGAACGTTTCAAAATCAAGGTAAATATCAAAATGTTGTAATAAGGCGTAGTCGACGGGTTATCGGGGCTCCTATTTCTGTCTGCAGGGTTTAAAGTAACCTAACAGTCCTGTCCGGAGTCGGTGTGCCCCAAAGTCCTGATCTCGCTTCACTCGCTCTTGCCTCCTAAGTTTTTCTTGCCACAATGCCTTGTTTATGTTTATGTGGTGAGTAGTGTATACAAAACAACATAAAAAAGGGGTACGTAAGACGCATTCAACTGTGTGTATATTTATTTATAAAATTATGGACAGTATAACGTCTATTTTTACATTTTCGTTGAAATAAAATACCATGGAAAAATACACGAACAATATTCGTTAAAAAATAAATATACAGTTTGATAAGTTTGTTAAATAAAAAAATGTGATTATACAATTCATTGAATTGTATTTCTGTGAAATATGTTTCATTCAAGTAGATAGTCGTTAAAACAATATTATACGGAACATTGTCGGCGAAATGAAATTCTATGAGATTTCTGTCTGCGAAACAAGAGCACACCCAAATAAGCAGTAGCTCCGTACTTGGAAAGTTCTAAGGACCACTTAATACGCTGGACCGAGCTATACTACACTTTTCATTAACCACATAAAAAAATATACTGGCTGATCATCATCATCATCTTCCAGCCCTTGTCCCATTCTTCTCGGGGTCGGCGGAACACGTTTTCTTCTTCCATTCTCCCCTGTCAGACGTCACAGCATCATTAACTCTTTTCTCTTTCATATCATTCCTCACACAATTCATCCATCTTATGCTGACTGACTATTTTCAAGTTTATGATGACATTCGTTATCTTGAAAAATATGATATTGAAAATACCTCGAATCCTTCTAAATCGTCTGCCTAGCCTTTTCGCAACTATGTTTTCGGTCGGCTTCCAGTCTAGCCGGATGCAGCTGAATACCAGTATTTTACATGGAACGACTGCCTGTCTGACCTCCAAAAGCCAGTTAGTACTAGGTAATACGATACCGCTTGGTAAGACCTCGAATCTTTCTAAATAACAACCTGAAATTCTACTTACTCCTCTTAACTAAAACATTTGAAGCCTCTTTAAATGGGAAACGCAAATTCAAATTCAGTCGTTCAACTATTCTGAACGTGTCGTACTTCAAAAGATTTCTTGTTTAATTAATTGTCCTGCCGAGTTTGGAGTTCTAAACAAACTTTGAGAAGGTGGATCCTGACATTCAGACCTTACGAATTTAAAGTTTCTGACTTTGTGAGTTCGTGAAGCTGTGTGACGCTAAGTAGCTTACGTAAAAGGAATCTTTTGTACGCGTGTGATGCCATGGGGCTGTTGTTCTCGTATTTTTAGGTGGTTTATGATTATAAGTTGGAAAGTAATGTTTTGGATTTCGAGATGTGCGGGTTCAATAATGTATCCTGAATTTTCTTTTAAGATTCCTTTGACAAAATTATGTCATCATTACCATTATTGGAAGCCTTGTTTGTTCTACCCATTGCCCATTGCTGAGCTAAGGCCTTTTTGGGTCATGCTTCCTGTGCACAAGTCTCAAGCACTGTCCAGGTTTTACCCACGATCTTGTGAATGGCCTCCACCCACCTGGCTATTGGTCTGCCGACACTTCTTCCGTCTCATAGCAACCATTTAGTGACGGCTCTGCTTCACCTGCTATCACCGCGTAATGCCAAGTTTCAGGACCACGACAATCTGACTTTACGACGTCGGATTTCTAACAAAATGAAGTGTCTAAATAGAACCATCAAAAAATTCTTGACTATTATGTTATAACTTCATGACACAATTTAAAAAAAACTTTGTACACAAGCTCTAAAAAGTCTCCGATAAAAACACTGTGTTAATACCTGCAAAATGTAAGTAAACATTTTCGTATCTACCTTCATTATTTTGATCCCTCTTACCTCAGAGACGCAGGTGTTTATTTCGCATCCACAAAATCAGATGTTTTTCAACCCATTGCATATACATCATTATAACATGACCTAGTTTCAACATTTTCCAATATTTTTTACCTCATTTTCGTGTCAGGGGAATCGAAGTTTAGAATTACATTAAAGTAACGAGCGTTCAGCTTATCGGTCATATTCATCACCATCTGCCTGGCCTTTTCCCAATTTTTTTCCTATGTTGGGGCCAGCTTCCAGTCTAATCAGACGCAGCTGAATAGTAACTAGTAGTTTTCATGGAGCGACTGCCTATCTGACATCCACAACCCAGGACTGGGTGACACGATACCCCTTAGCAAGAATGGTTGTCAGAATTTCGGGCCACTGACTGCCTGTAATAAATCTAATCCGGCAGGAACGGTTTCATATACTTTCTGAGGAACAGCATAATGAATGGTCACCCATCCACCGACCGACCTTGACAAGCGCAGCTTAACCTGAATATCGACGCGTGTGGCTGTTATTATTAGCAACGAGCTCCTAATCGGTGGTTATTGAAGTTATATGGCGTGTCACTAGATGGCGTTGTTCGGCCATTATGGCTGTTTGATAATAGATGTGTGGGGCGACCCTAGTCGGTGATTCATCGTAATTCATCTTCCCTAATCGAGGCTGTATGGAGGTCGTCGCTATGGTTGTCACACAAAGGTTAAAGATAAATATATTTGTTAAAATCAATATAAATATAATGTAGAAGAAGGTAAGTCTACCAGTCAGTGAGGTCAAATTAAAATGATATTCAATTTGAAATATTTGATTTGAAAAATTCTTATTTCAAATTCACAATCCTTACTTTATTTCTTAAACTTAATTGTCAAATCGGCTTAGGTACTTCCAATAAAAAAAATCAACTTATTTCATTACAATGAAACTTTTAAAATAAATTTTCAAATTCAAATAACATTTCTTTTAAAAAAATCCCTTGATTTGAATTCGAGACAATGGCGTTCATCTGTAATCAACTCCTTTTCAGTTTTTAAGTCTTATATTAAAATCGTTGCCTACAAAAATATAATACTAAAATTTTTACGATTCCCTTTAACTTTTTTGATTGAATCGCCCATTTTGGATATCTTTACGACTGAAGTTTGTTACTCGGCCGGCAGTTAAATACCCCAATTTGAGTTGAACATTACTGAAAATATTTGAATAATGAGCACTTAAATGTGGGCAGAGCTTTTTGGTATTCATATCCTCTTAATAGTCGTCATAAAGAGGGGGAGATCTACGTAAATATACTAATAGGGAAAGAAAAAGATGCTGCGAAGGCTTTATTAATACTTAAATCTTCGTTTAATGCTTTTTAATATTACATCAGTTTGCGTTTAATTAGTTTTTTATCTGATGTAAATGGATGATGTGATCGACAACATGTTTCTTGGCTAAGACTCTTCATCATCTGCTCGCCTTTTCCCAACCATGTTGCGGTCGGCTTCCAGTCTAACCGGATGCAGCTGAATATCAGTATTCCTCTTTTTTTATACATTCTACATAATTAACATATCAGTGACACGGGGTCGCGGCAGAACACGAAGGAGATGGCGGGACATACTGGATGTCTTCCTTGGTAATTGGAAAGAAGTAGCACAGAATTGACCTTTAGAATGAGTGGAGGGAGGCCTTTGCCCAGCAGTGGGACTATATGGGCTAGCTATAATTATAATAATAACATAATTAGCCTTCAACATTTCCACTGGTCAGACGCAAGCCTCTCTGTGGAAAGAAGTGGATCATAATTCACCACGAAGCCCAGTACGGGTTTGTGTCGAGTAGATGTCGTATCTCTTCGATTTGTTGGGGTTCCTCATTCCTATTCCTCACGCTGTATTCCTTCACCATTTTAAGAGTATAACGCCTTATTGGTTAGGTTCTTCAGAAAGTTCTGGTGCGTGATACTCGCAACCGGCATGCGTGTATGACCAGATGTATGTTCATACATCTGGTGGACGAGCCAAAGAGGTATTTAAAGATAGTAGCAGGTGACGTTCTGTGGTTTCTGCCTACCCTGTGGTTTTATGTATGTATGTATGTATAACGCCTTAAGATATAACAAGAGATTAATAGACAGATAATCTCGTGTGTACCAACCCTATATATCAGTTTTACTACGAATTCGGAACCCATCTCGATTCGATCTGAATGAGAGTTAGATGCGTAGTTTTAGATTTGTTTTTGATTTGACGCTTTAAGGGGGATGTGTGCGTGTGTGAAGTACACATACTTGTGATGGTTTGTGTGTGTGTGTGTTATGGGGAGCACTTATCTTTATTAGTTATAGTTCAAGATCTTTGGAGAAGAAGTTATCAGTGCACGACTGTTTGGGCAGGGGAGTCATTTTGTTCGATTAGCTGGGTGTTTTGTTTCCGGTTAGCAAGCACTTATTTATTTTTGACGAGTTTTTTTATTAACAGCATTAAACGTTCCACTGATGGTGTAAGGCCTCTTTTTTTCTACAGAATTTTATCTTTTGTCAGTCGTTTCGGTGGGCGTCCTGCCAGATACTTTGATCGATAGAAAGAAAACAGACTTTATTGTACATCAAAATTGTTACACAGCTCATAGATAGGTTTTCTTATACCACAATTTTTTTTAGCAGAATAACAAAGGACCTACTCCTTTGTTATTCTGCTAAAAAAAATAGGTTTAAAATTAAACGTGAATTCATTAAATTAAACAGCCTTTCAAAACATACATAAGCGATAAAAATATGCATGTTTAAAGTGATGACGACGTAATCCGTATTTAATAAATACAAGAACAATATTTATTCCAAAATTATCAAATAATTCTTAAATATGAACTCCTCAAACACCACATATTTACCAAGATCTGAGACACACACACGAAATCAATCTTCGAAAAAAATACCGGATCAAATTGACAACAAGAAAGGGGAAATCCTAATCCAAATGTTGTCGGAGTAAAAACCCGCATCCGCTAAACCGGTGGGTATTGATTGCTGGGACCGGCGGCGGCGGGGTGACTGAATCAAACTCTCGCAGCTAATGAGACATCCTGTATATACCTTAGTTGTACTGTAGGTACATAACAGTGGGTTGTACGGGATGAAGATGCGGGCGGATGCGAAGTAAATTTTATGCTGATTTTGATTGTGTTTTTGATGTGGAAGGTGTTTTTATGATCTTTTGAAGCCATCTGCTCTAGCTAGAAGATAATATTGAACACTCAAGATGTTTTAAAGATGTAAGGTTAAACATTGGTTATAGCAGACCTACTTTTTGAACACCTCATCATCATCATCATCATTCTCTTGCCCTTATCATTTGGGGTCGGCGCAGCATGTCTTTTTCTTCCATACTTCTCTATTACTCGTCATCTCATTAGACACCTCCTTTCTTGCCATATCATTCTTTATACAGTCCATCCATCGTTTCTTTGGTCTTCCTCTACTCATATACCCATCCACATTCATACTCAAAACTTTCCTCAAAACATTTTCCTCAATCCTCCGCATCACATGCCCATACCACGACAACCGATTACCACACAACTTTTCAGTCCCCGGCGCCACTTTCAGACTTCCTCTTATATACTCATTTCTTATTTTATCCATTCGCGTAACACCGCACATTCTCCTTAGCATTCTCATCTCCGCCACATGCAAATGCCTTTCATTAATCCCTTTTGTGGCCCAACATTCTGATCCATACAAGACAGCAGGTCTAACCATTGTTTTATAAATCTTCCCCTTAAGTTTAAGGGGAATGCGGGAGTCGCAGATTGTTCCCGTGACCTGCCGCCATTTCATTCATCCCGTGTTAATTCTGTGCTTTACACTACGATCTATTTCGCCGTCGCTTTGCACGAGTGAACCGAGATACCGAAAGTCGGAGCAGACAGGAAGAAACGCGCCATCTAGCGCTATGGCTCCAGAACTGGAGCCATAGCCATGGACTGAACACCTATGGAAGTATTTTTAATTTGAGTGATATATCCACTGAGAACACAACAATCAATCTAGTTATTGTATTAGCAGCCTATAGCGTTCCTTCTGCTGGAACTCAAGTCGTCTCTCACCAAGAATGGCCATTCCACTCTGACCTTATTGAAAACGTTATGAATTTTCATGATTACTAGATTTTTTAGAGAGGAGTTCGTTGCTACATAATAACAGCCGCTCGGGTCGATCTTTAGGTTAAGCCATGCTTGCCTTGGTTGGTCTGTGGATGGGTGACCACCCATTACATACCGAGTTTCCTCCGTGCCTCGGAAAGCACGTTAAGCCGTTGGTCCCAGGCTCATGTGTAGATCTTTGACAGTCGTTAGGTAGTCAGTGGCCCTAAAAGTCTGAAACCAGTCTTACCAAGGGGTATCGTGTTACCCAGTACTAACTGGGTTGTGGATGTCAGATAGGCAGTCGCTCCATGTAAAATACAGGTATTCGGCTGCATCCGGTTAGACTGGAAACCGACCCCAACATAGTTGGGAAAAGGCTAGGCAGTTGATGACTAGATTATTTTAAGAAGCCCGAAATTAATGAATATAATGCCCTATCCCAATTTGATATCTGGCAACCCTTACAATATATCGAAATATGCCCAAAAAAAAAATTACAAAAACCAAAACCCGAACTACTGAAAAATCACGTTCTAATAGTATGAAACAAGAAACGATTCTCGTTTGAAATTGTTATGTACCTATAAACCGTTTAGTGTTTATCGTCTCTTAAATAAACAACTTACACGTTATATATTTTAATGTATTTAATAAATATTCATAGTGATGTTCAGAGGATAGCCGTGGTCGTATATCACTTTGCCCTAAATTTTATGATCCCTTAGTACTGTTAGAATGTAATGTTTTTTTTAGGTTAGGTGGCATACGACCTCCTTTTTTCTTCGCCGTAGTCGGCTAAAAACCACGAAGTAACAACACCATAACTAATTCAACAGAACACTTAATTCCATCACTGCACTCACTAAAACATCCTTATATTTCCAACTTACACTGTGACGGGTTGACAGCGCGTAACTATTGGCTGGCAACTCCGAGATAACTGTCACCTTACGAGGCTGTGGGAATGGAAGAAAGGGATCGTTTATTTGGGTTTACATGGGTGACGCTTCGCTGGTCTTGCGGCTTTGCTAAGCGCCTTTGAATGACAAGTTCCTGAGTTCCATACTTGCGAATGGGTATTATTTTAGAGCGGTTTGCTAATGTTGATCTAAGATGTGTAAACTGTTATTAATATAGGGTATAAACAGACCCTTCACGAAGCCGTCAACCAAGCATTCTGTACATCAAACTAAATAACTTTACACAAAAGTTATTGCTGGGAAATGAGTTTTTTTATGGGGTGAAAAATCACGTTTTACGGTAGGACTCGATGGGACGCACTCAAAGCATTATGCTGATGGATGGATTGAATAGTACGGGGGTCGTGGAGGTGTTTAAAGTAAGAATCTTACATTAAAAACAAGTATTAAAAAAAAAACTTGTGAAAAAGCTGGAACTTTGACCCCCAATATCTCCGTAACTAGAACCCAGGTATGGTCTAGACCAAAAAAAATGATCGCAAAGACGGAGAGAACAAGTGCCTTTAGGCTTCGTTAAGGGTCTATTTACACCCTTTATACAACATGTATCAGAAATGTGTTAGAATGTTTAAGGGTGTTAAAGACCATCAACTTGAACAACATTCTCCATGGGACCAATATAAAATTTCAATACTTACTCGACCCAAATGTATGGGACAACTGATTATGTATTCGCCATTACGATGTGGGTCCCAAGCGGGACGTTATTCAGCTAAAACACGCTGTAAAAATTTAGCTGGATTCGTCTTAAGTATAAATCTGATAACTGCCGTCGTAAGAAAAAAGGGCACAACTAAAATTTTTGTCAAAATTGAGTTATATACATATTTAGAATCAGAAAAAAAAGGCACATCTACTCAATTTTTTATAGAATTTTATCTTCAAGGAATTCGGAGATACAGTGGTCTCAAAAGGCACAAATGAGACTAATATTCATGTTTTATAGAACGAAAAGGCTTTATTTACCATTATATTGAAAAGGTACAAATACGTAGATGTGACTATTACTTCATACAGATTTTTACTAAAAACTACTTTGAAAAGGCACACTTAATATTTTTCGCCAAAAACCAATAAAAACTTTAAAGTCGATTTTCTCCATATTTATAAAATGTTAGTTGTGCCTTTTTTCATTATGACGGCAGATAAGGTGGCAGATTATACTAAACGAATAATTCAAATAGAAATAATACTCTGTGTTACAAACAATGGTCAAACAGTTCATACGTAAAATACAAACGTCTCCAGCGAACCAAAAGGACTTTGACAGGCAAACTCCGAACACCGAACAAAGCCAAAACAAATGACAACATTAAACTCCTTAAACTTCTCAAACTCGATCCAATACGTCCATGCAATTACGACTCCCTAAGAAAGCGAGAACAAAAGAATCCACCGTCATAAAATCAAAGAAAAACAATAGAAGGTTCTCTCCACTCAAACGGCGTACACAAACTCGACTAAAAGTCGCGAAATTTGAACAAAACCAATAAGCTAAGTACCAAATTTAATATTCGGACCTAAGAGTTTAATGCGAGACCTCTCAAAGAATTACTGCGAAAGTTGAACCATTTCTTAGGGCAGTGTGGAAAGAAACTTCACGCGAACGTATCGGGGGTGACCTATTCATTAATCAAGCGAATCAGTTTGATTGATGGTCGAAAGATTGTCGTTCATTTCTGCAACGCCCCCCTTTCTTGGTGTAATGAATTATACCCCTAATCGAAGATTGGTTGGATTGAAATGGAATCCGGTCAGTGATCTTTGCTTTTTGTAGGTGTCACGGGTTTTTGTTCGTTATTTTTACGATGGTGGTAATACACTTTGGAAATTGAACTGGGTAAGGATTTCTTGTTTGAGATTACAGGGAGATATGGGTGGGGCATAGTGTGACCTTAGAAATAAGGTATAGATATAATATAGCCTTAAAATGTCACCACTGTAACAGCCTTGCGGCCTGGCGGTATACAAGAAATAAAGAAAGAAATATATGTTTATTTGGCACATAATTGCGTACACAATAAAACAAAAGCTAAAATCAAAACTATTTTAAATGGTCCATTATTTTTTTTTTTTTTTTTATTTATTGATTAATAATCATATTTAATCCTTTATGAATTAAATATGATTATTAATCGAAAAAAGCCGGATTAAAGCCAGTTACTTTCAGCGAATTTCAAAATCAAATGACCTCCTTATAAAATATGAATTCATGGAATATCGGAATTTAATTATATTAACAACATTCAGGAGCTGCTGGTGAACTGTTAAAAATGTTACTTTAAATGTATGCCATTAACATGTATATTATTTTCAGAAATGAATGAAAGCATAATTTAATAACATCAGATATTGGTTTTGAGCTTCCAAAATTCTCGCTGGACTTAAAATTTAATATTGCTAGGAGCCAGCGAAGTGAATTTTAGCGTGACAAACCGGTACTTCAATCACTCTTCAACATTTTAAAATGGACAACTGCGTATTATGTTGGACCGCCATTATGGGATGCAGGATTTTTGAGTTCGACGAGCAATTATTATTATTATTATTCATTTATTTCAGATAGGCCATCTATAAAATTGTTAGTAACACAGAAATGCTTATGAGAAACTAATGTTAGTAATGACAAGACATCACACTTCTAAATAAAAATAAATAGAATAACAGGACCTATTGGATACTCCGATACTCGTACGCGTGTTTACTTGACTGTGTGTAGTCTTATCCAGCGCCTGAGCATTGGAGAATCCCACCGGTCCGACAACACGCACAGTATGCTGTTGGTACTAGCACGCATGCGTGTTAGAACAGAAGTACAACGCTTGCGCATGATTGCAGCGAAGCTGTCTACGTGGGCCTCGGCAGACATGCCCGAGGCACTGCAATACCGCGGCAGCCCCATCAGCATCCTGAATGCATTGTTGTACTGCACTCTCAGGTCACTGTATGCCCTCTGCAAATAGTCAACCCACAGGCTGCACGTGTAAAAGGATTGACAGTATGCCCTAAACAGCGGCGTACAGGCGTTCGTTACTCTTGCATTTCTAAGCTGAATATTTTTTCGTGTTAACAACGTAGATTATATTAAAATGACATAACGCTAGTAAAAATTAAAGCTCTTTGGTCAAAAGTACTTTTACATTCATTAGTAACATGTGGAGGAGAAATAATTTTAGGTCAATAGTTCATAAACGTTAGCTCGTGGCTAAATAATAACAGCCGTTCGGGTCGATCTTTAGGTTAGGCCGTGCTTGCCTAGGTTGGTCTATGGATGGGTGACCACCCGTTAAATATCGAGTTTCCTCTGTGCCTCGGAAAGCACGTTAAGCCTTTGGTCCTGGCTGTCATGTGTAGATCTTTGACAGTCGTTACAGGTAGTCAGTGGCCCAAAAAGGCAAGGGATATCGTAATACCCAGTACTAACTGGGTTGTGGAGGTCAGACAGGTAATCGCTCCATGTAAAAAACTGGTATTCAGCTGAATCCGGTTAGACTGGAAGCCGACCCCAACATAGTTGGGAAAAGGCTAGGCAGATGATGATCAACTGCCTAGCCCTTTAAAAAACATTTAAGACTGCATTGTGACAAAGTTGCCAATTAGGAAACTACTACTATTAACCAGAAATCATATCTGTTTCAGAAATTCAACATCACAGCAAAAAATGCCTACCGTCATAATTTAAAAACATTTTTGACACTCAAAAAGTCATTCAACAAAACTACCAAAAAATCTCAATTTCTAAAACGCGAAATACCCGCAGGGCTATCCATGACAATAATCCTGCCTAGTGCGTCACCATTCACTGTAACTATAAAAGTCACCGGCAGAGAGAGAGGCTCGAATTATGGCGGCTGTGATATGCGGCTAGTAACTACTGCGTGTTTACTATCTACTGCTCGTAGTTAGTAAGGGACGTTATTGGAACAAGAGTGTGTATGAGTAAAGAGATCATAATTGATGTTAAAGTATAATTTGGCTGGTCGAAGGGCTCATGGCGTGATAATGGTAATCGATTTTCAAAGTTGCACTTTTAGCCAAAAACAACACATTTAGATAGGAATCCCCGATGATTGGCAAGTATAATTTACCTACAGTATGGCCCCAGGTCTACCTTAACTGGAGTGGACTGGATTGTACTATCTCGTTGGTCTAGTGGTCGCAATCGCGACTGCTGAGCATGAGGTCTTGGGTTCGATTCCCATGTCAAAGTGTTATTAAGTTTTTTCCATCAGGATTTTCTCAGTAACAGCCACGGCGTCTGGATTTGTGACCGGTTGATGGTAATAGACTCGCCCCATGGGACATGGGACTTAAACATAACTGCCAAAATGTGGGTGTACTATTACGTACACCTCTGCCTAAACCTTTGGGGATTATAGGCGTGATGTTATGTTATGTAGTATGGCCACATTCTGCCAGTTACAATGGCATATTCAAGTCCAATGCAACAGCCCATTCCCATTAGTCAGTCACAAATCAGGAACTACGTTGTGGAGGTCAGACAGGCAGCCACTCCATGCAAAATACTAGTATTTAGCTACATCAGGTTAGTCTGGAAGCCAACACCAGTATAATTTGAAAAGACTAGGCGGATGGTGGTCACGAGTCTATATGCTAATGAAAATCCCACCTATCATCAGTGCGACGCACTTGCTGTTGAGCAAAAGTAATCTTGTCTAGTGGCACACTAATCCCTGTAACAATAAACGTCACTGGCAGAGAACCAGGCACAAAATATCACCGCACCATAGTCATATGCGTTCACAAACTGTCCGAGTTTACGATCTAGCACGGAATTTACTTTGCTTGTTCCCTGAGAAATGATGACAATTAAACTTGTTTAGATAATCGTAGTTTTCCAGGATACATTCATTTGCGGTTGAATACCTACTCGCGAACGAATTAGGTATAAGTGCAGTCAGATACGCAGATACCTCTGTGTGCGTGGCAACAGACGATACAGAAGATATACATCAATAGAATCCACGATCAACAGCATGTCGCATTCGCTGGCTGCAAAAAGAGACGTTTGACCACGATTCAGCACGGTCACAGTATAAAGATGACCAGCAACCCAACACCTTTTAAGGTATAAGATTTTAAACTATCATGGTCACTAACATTATTACTTAGACAGGAAACGGGATATTTACCAAAAAAAAATAAAAATTATATATATATTTTTTTTTTTTTTTTTTTTAATATTTTTTTTTTTTTTACCTTTTAAGGTTCCGAACTTCAAAGGAAAACCTTTTAATTGTGAAATCATACGCTATGCTGCAATGCATTCTTATTCTTTATTGCACATAAAATAACAAATTGCAATAATATAGCTTAAGTACAAGAATTGGTACTATATGGTAGTACTGTATGGTGTCGGACGTAAAGAATAGCACCATCCCATATCTTCCCGTGGGTGTCGTAAGAGGCGACTAAGGGACTTACCAGAGAATGGGCAGCAGCGTTCTCTGTGCTTTTTTAACAACCGTACTGCGGTCGCCAACCCGCCTGCCAAGCGTGGCGATTATGGCAAAACCCCCCCTTTGGGGGAGGCCTGTGTCCAGCAGTGGACATCTTCCGGCTGAAATGATGAATGATGACAAGAATTGGGTTTTCTTACAGCAAACATAATTTTGACTGCGAGATTTGCAGAAGAGCATATACTTATGTGCATTAACATTGCATTCTGTTACTCAAATTAATTAATTTTATAAACTAAACTACATACATACAATATAATATAAGTAATACATATAGTACAGATATACATACCTATTGATCATCCTATATTGACAGGAAATGTTCCTTTATTCTTTTCTTGAACACCATGCATCCTAGGATTGTAAAACGTAAAGTAACTACTTGTCTCGATGTGACAGTTTCCATTAACTCATGGCTAACTGTGTAGTTGAGGCATACTTAGATTTCATGTAAACGCGTTTGCATGTGCGGTTGAGTGAATTCGAACATCTGTTCCTAGTTGACATACTGTACTTTAAGTAAATACTGTGGCGTGGTCGGTCTGCTTTGGATTTTTCGTTTCATCATTCAGAATCACACACGCATGAAAAAACGTAGAGAGGTAAAACCATATGCATATCCACCGCACTGCACCGGCTGTGGAACCGAATACCACTGTGTAGAGCTCAAAATTGACGGAATAAAAAATGTTTTAAAAATTAAAATAATAAAAGATCTCTTATACAGAACTCACTATAGCATTGTTAGGGTTGATATCGGTAATCAATGAATCCATTATAATATAACAGTATTTTCACGACTTAGCAGCTCAATGGATTAGATGTCCTGGGTGGTGTCCTGGTAACATTTTATCTCGATAGTGCGTTGCCTGAATGATTTTTGACTTTGAAGGGGACGAAGCCGCGGCCAAAATCTTGCCTTTTATAAAATACCACATGATTGTGAATAATCTACCAAAAAAAGTATTTAAGCGCCGTATATCCTTAGGTAACATTTACAATTATGTATCGTACACGATACCCTTCCATCACAATGAAGTCACAGACAGCAGGATATACAGTGGACGAGCATGGACAATATACCGCACACAATGGCCTACAATGGCACTTGATGCGACACTAAGCTGTGTTATCAGACAGGTTTATACGGCTTGGAAAAACTATATTTCGGAGAGAAGCGACAGTTAGCCTAGTGTATGAGGATTCAGAGTACATTAAGATGTAGTGTGTTTGTGAGACAGTAAGCTGATCTAGAACTTTGTGTACGATAGAAGTCAAAGATAAAAATAGAACTCTTGTATCAGCTGAAAGGGTAGGCAGAGGTGGCTCCAGGGCTGCGGGACTGTTCGAAAGAGATACCGCGGCCCTGGAACACAAAAGGCAAAGAAGGAACATGGATGGGTTTTAGTCAGTACAAGTCTGACACTCCCTTCCGCTCCGCCCAGAGCGGGGGGGGGGGGGGGTCATTTGATGATTTCCAATACTAAAAAAAAAAAAGCGGAGGTGGCTGTTTGTGTATGTTAAATGTTTGTAAACATACCTACGATACAGGAAAAATTCCTAGTGAGGGGCGACGTTTTTCTAAAAAAAAAAGTGGTGTACAAAGTCAACATTTCCCAATTATGTGTAACAGGGTGTAAGTCATATATCCAGACTCTAAATTGTTATTGACAGTACCCAAATGAAAAAAATAAACATATAATACTTTCCCCGACCTGAGAATTAAACCCATACTATATACTGAGCAGTTGCCCTCCCGACCACTAGACTTACATTTGACGTCTACAACGCAGTCTGCATAAGAAAATTATTTATTTATTCATTTTAAACACACACAGGACGAAGGTTCCACAAACATAAAAACAAGCGCAGTTGACCTACTTCGCGATACTTCCCAATTAAATTCAAAACTACATATGAACTGTCTCGTATATTGGATGCAAATGATGCTGCTGTAGTGCAGTGAAAACAGTGATCTAAGATAAATAGAATGCACCATAAACTTCTTCCTTCCCCGTCTTGTTACTTATCGTCGGGTTGATCTCATATCCGAGCTCAATTCTCAGTCCAGGGAAAATGTTCTTGAATTTTTCCTTCAGAAATACGATTCTGGAATCGTTACGCTTGGATGGAAATTGGAATAGGCTAACGAAATGAAAAAAAAACATGCACTGTAAGTACAGGTCTGCCAAATCTTAACGTGTACAAGCGTGAATATGTTACGTGTATGTTCCACGTACACCATCCAAAAATCTATCTCAAACGTTGAAGATGAATCCTAGTCGCAGTTTTAAGTTTGAAGTCAATTTGCAAAACAATAATTTTACCTGCCCTTTTCTGCCTATATGAACAATATCTTTAAAAATGCGAATTTTCATTCGCACTACTGGTTTTAAACACAACTGTGGTCCTCATCACGCTTAGAAAAAAAAACTCGTTTAAAATCAAACGGCAAAAGGACGCAAAGTGCAAACGTGCGCTCTATGGAAATGCTGAAATAAAAATATAAAAGTGTATTTGCTTGCTTCATGAAATATTTATATCCTATCGCTATTTATGTATGTGTAGTGTGTACTACGGTTAGTTAAATGTAAGTGCTACTTCAAACAGTGTTGGCACTAAGCTTATTTTGAGTCAGTACGTATTTTTTCAGATTAAACACCGTATCGTAGATAACTGTCAAAGGCGTGTATCTCAAAAGCGTGGTCATATTTAAAGGGTGTCATGTTTTTAGACCATCAAACTTAATAACTCCGTCCATGGGACCAATATTATCATCACGAAGTAACTATTAGCTGTCCGATACAAAACTTCATTACCTAGTCGACCCAAACGTCATCAATATTTTCGCGCCGACCGTGTTGGTTTCACATACATAGATTCATTGAATTCAAATTCAAAATTCAAATATTTTTATTTTTAGAACATAGGTAAACAAATAAAAATATTTTATTTGTAGAACATAGGTAGGTATTTGTAGGAACAAATAAAAATATTTGAATTTGAATTTGAAGTAGCTTTATACCTTTAGAGCAATATCACTGCTAAAAAAAAGAACCATCTATTCAGCTCTTACCACAAGATAAAAAAACTAACAAATTCCAGCAGATAGCCCAGGTGTTTCTTCCGTAGATATTTACATAATTACAACCACAAAATACTACAACTTTATCCCCAGTCGACGCGATTTGGTGTGCATGCCGGAAAATGGCGGCGACCTGCAAGCATCGTCGCGTGTTTGGAAAGCAATTTCACAAATATGCGAATATTCTACGTCGTATGTGGGTCGCCATTTGCGTTCTTACAGCTCTGTTTGGGAACACTGCCTTGGGGAACAAATGAAAGGATTGCATTTCATTTATATTTTTTGTAATAGCCGAATTATTTTTCGTCGTTAAGTCTGGTACTACTCCTAATTCAGAGGTTTCTGCAAAAGCATAAAAGGTATCGATATCTTAACACTTTGAGGACATTTCATGTTTCTGCGAATGTAACAATTTCCGGGCTGATACCTTTATTCTGGAATCATCATCATCATCTATACTTATTATACAACATTAGTTTTAGTATATGCGAAACCTGAAACACGTGTCTAGTTATGTAAAGAATCTATGTACAAAATTTCAAAACTGTATCATGAAAAATCACAGTTATAAGCTTGTTTTGTTACCTAGTTGTCCGCACAAAATCGTGGTCACCACGCAGCGCGCGCCTCCAGCGTCGTCTTGAGCTCATTGATAATAATAATTTGGCAGTAGGTACCTAAATTATTGCGATGGGTACTTAAAGTCGCTCGGTGTCTAACTTTTAACTTTTTTAAATATTCAGTTGCTTATTCTGAACAAACTATATTCAGTATTCGCATATACTAAAAATAATGTTGTATATAATATTATGAAGCTGAAGAGTTTGTTTGTTTGGTTGAACGCGCTAATCTCAGGAACTACTGGTTCGATTTGAAAAATCTTTTAGTGCTGGATAGCCCATTTATCGAGGAAGATTATAGGTTATAAAATTTCATACGGACGAAGGTCGCGGGCAACAGCTAGTTTAAAATAAAATTATCCAATGATTATCTTGCAGTTATTCGATTGATTACCTTTCTGGAGGAAAGGTAGTTAGATAAAATTTCGCTATCCTAGGGCTGTGACCTATTACCTAATGTAACCTAGCATATATTTTAGTGAAGTGTTATTCCTGTTACTGATGCATAATTATGTGTAAAACTACAATTACTATATAGAAAAGGGAACATGTCCAAGGGTTTGTTTCACAATGTCCGAACTACTTGCCTAATAAAGTCGCAAATGCAACAAAAGTTGTTTGAATTAATTTGCCAAGTAAGTTAACGGGAATTTAATCGGAGGTGGTGGAACAGCCCTAACACCTAAAGTATGTAGCGTGATGTTTATGAATTTTTGGGTCTAGTCAGACTCTTCAAGTTTTATCAGCAGTATTTAATGTCATAGTAACTAAACAATAAAATCGCATATCAAGATTTACGTCCCCATATTTTGTTATATCGCTTTCGCTACGATTTTTATATCGTTCATCATAAAACTGTGCGTTTTCAAATTTTATAGTCATTCGTTTTAATGTTTTAGTATTTTTAGTTCCACCGTGCAACCATTTATTTGGTTTCAAGTGATGCCTTCTGTGCAAAATTTGTGGCACCCTCATGTATAAAAATGGTATTTAGGTACCATTTTTAGAGGATCTATTGTGCTTTTAAAACCAGAAGGCCTAAACTTTCGTATTTCAATAGGCTCACCCTCTATTATATGTGACTTAAACACAACTGGTGAAATGTGGGTGTACTATTGCCCCTCACCCTTCGGGGATTACAGGCGTGATGATAATGTTACGTCGTATTGCTACAACGACTTGCAAAGGGAAGCTTTTCTGTAGCCTCAGTCAATCGAAAACATTATGTTTTCGCAGATAGGATTTCACTTTGACTAGGCCTTCAGGAGTTAGACATCAGGTCTTTCACGACATACCACTGTTCAACCTTCCATGACTATTGATGATTCAATATATTCAAATGCACCTCTCATTTATTTTGGTATACCTGTCCTTAAATCGTTTTGTACGGAAAACGGGTTTGGAAGCGATTTACACAGAAATTGATTTACCCTAGACCAAACTAGATCATCCAAATTACATTAGTATCAACTCTGTTTAGTACTGTCGAAACAAAATTTTGTCGTGATTATGTACAGTCACGAGCATAAACATTAAAAGCGATTTTCTTGAAAAAAAATTCAATATCTGCGCAACCTTACGAAAAAAGCTATCTCATAAGGTGGAAGCACCAGGGTTGCCAGCGAAATTCATAAAATATTTCATGAAAAATACATTAAATGGGGTTAAATGAACTTAGAGGGTCATTTTGATGATTTTAATGATTATAATTCTGTAACTACATACGTGTTACTTGCGCGACTCATTTTTCATCAACATACAACCTGACACTGACCTGCAAATTGCAAAAAACATAAGAAAATCAATTTCGTGGGCTACTCTGGCGTTTCCATCTTAAAAGCATGATTCAAAAAATAATATTCGTAAAACCCTATTAGTACGTAAGTAATCGCTTTTGAGTTTTGCTTAATTGAAAAGTACTTATGCTTGTGACAGTACTTTTTTTTTTTTGAGGATGGGAAATCATCAAATGACCCCCCCCCCCCCGCTCTGGGCGGAACGGAATGGAGTGTCAGATTGTGACTGTACTTGTGATTATAATTGAGTTTCCTATAACAGCTTTAACACCTCACAAACTAATTGCCTGAATTTAAACGTAATTGAGAAACAGTTCAATGAAACTATCTTACTACTTGATAAACCCTTTATTGGTACATCAACAAATTTAATTAAACTACCCTCCAAATCAGAATTTATCCGTATTATTATCATCCATAACTTTATTTGTTCAAGTTTAATTTCTCGTCCAGTGGCCCAAGTTTTCTCGTCCAGTACCCAAGGCCGGGCAACACGAAAACAATTGGATTAATTTCTAAACTAATCCAGTTACGTCTCGGCCTGTCCTCTAAATTATAAACCCGTTTTAACTAAGACTAGGCGATACTTAAATGAATGCCTAAATAATAGGTCTTTAACTATGAAATTGCCGTTTTTTTCTCACATTTTGTTCTGTTTGTAACTTTGACGTATAGTTATATTTTTTCCTATTTCCATTCGATTATTTGTTAAATAAGTTTAAAAACCGTACTAGTAGTAGCATATTACCTCATAGAGTAGTGTGTCAAAACACCTGTTTCAATGTGCCATCGGTTTCACTACTTCAAGTGGGTATATTTTTGTCATAGACTGTGTTTTGAGACTTTAAAATACGCAGAGCAACGCAACTTTTTTCAATCTAACTATTGCAATTGCATCATACATAATCGGTTCAGACGTTTCGAAGAAAAATAAACAAATTTTAGTATGGAAATATCACTTTTCACGCAATTGTCCATACAAAACATCAATTGAAATTGACGTTTTGTATGGACAAATTACTTTAACCTCTAATATCCGCAATCACCGGTGCACTCTCTGTTCCTTTGCTCTCGTAGTCCAATCGGACGGAAATCTGACATGAAAGGGGAGAGATCAGCCGCAGGACCGATGTCTGACGACGACACGGGGGTCACACAATCAACTTTCAAACTTCGGGCTACTACTACACAAGAGATTCTTTAATGGAAAAAATCAATAACACTTTAATAAAGGGTGTAAGAGGACCCTTAACAAAGCCCTGTATATATCCTCACTTACTCTAATATTGTCGCACTGTTGAAATGTCAATTCGCGAATCTAAACCAAGCGTTAAAACCCAAAAATGCGCTTTTATTTAGGCAATGATTTAGGTGGCACTTAGTGTTGGTGAGAGGTAGTATTATTCATTATAAGTAGCTACGGCCGAACACAAAGTTCTGTATACTTAGTAGTTGAATGTTTTCAGTGGGTGGCGGTTGCAATCCCCGGTAATGCAATTTTATTCTTTGTTTTTTAGTTTTCTCGGCTTGTGGGTATTTTAGTTAGAAATATGGCCGTGTTCGACGGTTTTATTACAATGAAATGGATTAATATTTGAATTGCTAGTCGCACAATTTTGTTTAAAAAATTTGCTCTTAATAACTAGCTTGCCTTAAAAGGTTTATTTTCCGCAGTGTTGCTAAGAGTAAGTAATTGTTTCTATGCGAAAGCTACTTATTTCATTTTCACTTCTTTTAATTATTTATTTATTGCTGACATAAATTGAAGAACATACTATTCATATGAACATTAACCCTATGTCAAAAAAATCATAGAAATGCTGTTAACGCAGTGCAGACAATACGATTCTATGATATTGTATTCTCCTATCAATGTTAAATTAAATTTTTCTTATGTGTATTCTTTTTTCATTTATTTGCATTGCACTAAGTCTGCATAATTAATTAAATTAGCAAGAAAATTATATGAACCTATAAAGTGGCGCTAACCACCAAGCCTTTCAGTGGATTTATTGCAAGATGGGGTTTATCTGCTTTATGGAATACTAGCGACCCGCAAGTACTATGTACGGTTACGACCACTAATATGTATACAGTCATTAAAATTCAAAAGCAATTTTCTCGTGAAATAACGGTTTCTACTTTGAGATAGACCTATTTCGTAATAATTTGGCTTCCAAAATAATATGTTAAACCATGTGACATATGTCTAATCATCGACAATTCTATATTATATCGCAGGTCCTAGTAAACCTTCCAGAGTATTCTTTCCAATTGAAAGAACTAAGCGGTGACAGAGGCAGTCCCAAAAAGTAACCATTTTCATACTATGTATAGATATTTTCCAAGTCCCAATATTTTCCAAACATCAGATAATATCGTACTGCTACTACTATGATGTAGGTACATCAAACTATTCCCAATAATACCTAAACAGGAGCTAAGTTTAATATTAAGTACGATTAGGCCCCGTTTTCAAAGTACAATAATGTACAAATAAGTAAACTCAACAACAAAATCTCCACACTTGTCATTTTCCTTTCTCCCCTTTTCGATTTGCGTTCGGACCGCGCGTTACCTACTAAACCCAACACTACCCTTCCGATAGTATATCTTGTTCCGATGTTTTATGACATCTAAACTGATTCGTGAAAGTTCGTGATCGCTTCGGTTACAGTTTATGTGGTCCGTTTTATTGCTCTGACTTGTAGAAGTCGGTTGTAAGCAACTTTGTTTGTCCTCAAGTGTACTGTTTGATGTAGTAGTGTGTGGTTGGGCTGTGTTTTGTTTTTGTGTAAACTGTTTGTAAACATGTTATTGCAACAAGAAAGCAAAGTTTCTCCAAGATGAAACACGAAGCTGCTACAGTCCTTTCACAGTTTTTAACCATACCTTAGATTTGTCGTCACTTTAAAATGAATAGACTATAAATATAATCTAGCACGTCAGATAGGCAGTCGCTAGATATAAACACTGATAATCAGCTGCCCCGGTAAGACAGGAAGCCGACCCCAAAGTAGTTAGGAAAAGGCAAGGCAAAAGATAATGAACGTGGTTGAATTTCAAATGCGACTTGATACCACGCCAGGACAGTGTTGTCTCAAGTTGCAAAGATACTGAAATAAGGAGAAGAGGCGCAGTAGTACACCTCATCTTTTTCACGTAAGTAAGAGGTAAGTATTTACTGTACCTATTACCAATAATCACACGAGTAGGTATGATAAATTGATTAGAATCTTTATTAAAAAAAGTGTAATAGAAAAATGAGAAAAAAAAATCATCACTTTTAGTCCCATAACAAAACTACACAAGCCTTCAACAAAAATGTCAAGGCAATAAAATAGCAAAGAAAAAAGAACATATCGACCACGAATCAGCCAATCCAAAGCAGGTCTCTACGAAATTATTCGTCTGTCAGTGACTTATGAGAGTCGCTCGCCAATCGGAAGATAAATGTGTCGCTCATTGATGTGGACCGTGGTTGCCAAAGTTGAGAGCAAAAAATGAGCTATTTTTATGGATGTCTGAGTCCTTTATTTGGTATAAGAATTGGCTGGAGGTTCCGATTTTTTGGGATGAAAAATGATTTATAGCAGCATTGGTTGCATGTTACCGGAAATCCTGTAAATCTGTCTTTTTTGATTAATCAAGCTAAAGATAGTTATTGTTTAACGTTGATAGAAGTCAGACTAAAGATTTAAATCGTAATATGCTTATGTGACGAGAAAAAGTGAGAAAAGTGAGTTTGCACATTCCTCATGGAACGATAGCTATTTATGATTTTCAGTATGAGTGCTACTCAACGTAACAGGAGTATTTTTTTCGAATCTAACGATTAGAATCATTGAGTGAGATATGTAATCTTTGTCTAAAAGGCGGTTCAGGAAAACTTCTTTGGAATGATGCTGTGGTCCAAATAATAACATTGATGGCTATGAATTATGTAATCCGGCAGCGTGTTTGTCAATATTATTCAAATTAAATCTAACCCTTTTACCACCGGACTAGCAGACGTACTTCGGCGTATCATCCACAATTGGTTGATATCCCGACGAGTCGTACTGAACGCTACTCCTCCACGTTTATTATGCGCACAGTCAAAGTGTGCAACTCTCTGCCGGCATCTGTGTTCCCTATCACATTTAAGCTGTCTGCCTTCAAAGTAAGAGTGAACATACATCTTCTGGGCACGCTCATTTCATCATAGACTTTCCATCAGGCGTGATCGAGGTCAAGAGCAGGCCCATTTTGCTATAAAAATAAAATAAAAGTAGCTGCAAATAATTGTAATCTGGGAATTGCTTCACCTTTTCATAATGAGAACACGATTCACAAGCCCCAGCCGAGATCTATGAACGTAACTCAGCACATGACTTATTAGACGTGTACCAATAAAACTTTTTAATGTTCCAATTAATATACAGGACCAATTGACACCCTACCCCAAAGAAATTGGAACAGAACCAAAACCACAAAAAAACCCAATATGTAAACAAGCCATAATAATACTGTACGTAATCGTAGATTCGTTTTAGATACGAAATGATTTATGATTCGTCGGCTTCCATCGGAAACGTCCCTTGTATGTCGCGTAATGGATTCTGAGGACTCCCCGGGGAGGTCGGGGGAGGATGGCAATGTTGAGCGACGCTGTCATAGGATACGCATATAGTCGCATCACAAGAGAATTTCTCACTTAATGTAGACTGCGGCTGGTTGTACATAAATGTGGTTGAAAAAGATTCTTCTTTTTTTGAAGCTGAGGAAGTTGGGGATCGGATGTTGTATGGGATACTGCGGCTGTAATCTTTAGTGTATAGGAATGTTGTTCCAAAAGAAGAGTTATTCCATTTTCTATATACTTTTACAATTACATGTTTTACACCTTTGTCAGTTTTCAAACACTGTACATAAATCTAAGATTTATATATCGATTATTAAAACAAAGCGGCATTCATGTACTGCAAAAAGTGTGTATTTACTTTATTGATGAACAATTTTGTTTATGTACATACAACAGTTATCGATTACCAAAAGAATTATCGGTACGCCCACAGTAATCAATTGTAATATTCTCTTTTCAGGGTCAAAAGACAAACTAACTCTTCTAACACAATTATTTTCTACTCAAAACACTACTCCAGATTACAACAAAATAAAACCAAGAACTAAACAATTCTCAAAACAAAATGATTTATTCAAAAACTTTAAAATTAAATTCAGATTGCTCTCTCAGCGCCAATCCTGTCATACCTAAGATTGAGCTTCTCTGTCATAAGACCTCGAGCGAAACTTTGCCACTTAGCTCTGGTTCACCCGTCAGATAGGTGCCGATCCGCCGACGGTCTGTCCCTTAACATGGGCGACATTAATATTTATTTCTACTTAGTTTTAGACTTGTTTTTGGAGGAGATTTTTGGGGTTCTGCTATCTGTGAAAAGTACCGGGCTGTGATCCTCGCGGGCTCAGTGCAGGCAGGTAGTTTTGGTGGATGTCACAGTGTCCTATCTTCGATTTTTTTTATACACGACATTTTTCTTTTTTTTTCGCGATGTTTTCCTTCATCTTTGAGAGCAGTGGTGATGAAATAAAACTAAGATATCTGCCTGGGTTCGAAGCTATGTGCCAAGGACAGTACAGTATATGATTCAAGTAAGACATCACGTTGAAATTCTTCGTCGCTCTTTAAACCTTCGAGAATAATCAATGATGGTGGGTTTGGGATAGTAAAATACAACTCATAAGAACCTTCTCTGAATCATAAGTTAATACAAATTATCCTAAAGAATTTTATTTTAAATTTTTTCCAACAAGCACAATCAGTATCATCCATAGACATGAATAAATTCTTGAAATTAGAAAATATAGTATGTGAAACGAGTATTTTTAATTTAAAAAATCTACGTATTTTTGTTACATTTACACCGCGCGCTCGTACTAGGGCCTCTGCTCCCTTATACCGTGTTAAATACACGGTATTATATATAGTAAAATATCACCGATACCAAGCTTGGTACGGAACCCCTTGAATTACATATTCAAGCAACTGAAGACGAGTGTTTACTCAGTACGCCTCGTACGTGACCTTCTATCGCTGAAAACACGAAATATTGCTAATATCTTGATTTTCTCTTCAAAATACGAGAACATCGCGGTATTTACCAACTGAATATTTGAAATAACTAACCTGTGATTTGTGATTTTATTGGTAATATATTTGTGATTTTATTTGTTTTTTTATTGTAGTAAACAAAGATGAATCTTTTTTTATCAGTCTTTTTAATCTTGAATTATGAAAGGGGTTTATTAAGGTTATTTGAAGCTAAAATTAAGATCAAAGCACAATATAAGCATGGCACGGGATCGACATCAATCCACCGCACGAGATGAAGCCATTACAATGCTTAGGCCCTGACTTCACCAAAGCGGCACGACGAGCTGAGCATAGAGGTATGGAGTTTCATATGTACAGCTCAAGTTTAGGCAATGCTAAAGCTGTGCAGTGCTTATAACTGTGCGTTGAGCTCCAATCTGTCATTTCCAAAAACAGTAATCGATCATAAACTGTATGTACAGAATTGATAAAAGTATGCATAAACTAGTCGAATATCACCCAAATATCTCGAAATTCTGCAAAATATCTAAATTTTCTATTTATTTAGAAGTCTTGAAACTTTCAAGTTTAAGCCAATGACTTGTAAGTGGGTTTAAAGTCCTCTCGAAACTGAGTAAATAAATTAGCGAATGCGTTAATGTTTATCTTGACTATTACTTGTAAAGGCTTGAAGATTCACTGGGCAATGAATCCGAATGCTTTGGTCATGTTTACTCTGAGAGATGAAGGTACATAAGCGCCCGTACAGAAGGAGAAAGGGGACGCCTTTGCCCAACAGTAGGCCACGATGTAGGCTAGTAAAAAAAATGTCGTAACCGCTAACACATCGAATTGTAATAAGAGATCGCAGCGTCACGCGTGGTGTCTATGTTAACAAAAAAAAACAGCAATAGGCCGTCGATATCCCCATCTACGGCCATCATTTCCAGCGAATCCTTCATTTTTCATAGAAACCGATTCTGACAAAAAGCATTTCATAAAATGCCGTTGACTGAATTTAAAACCGTCCACAACCATCCTCACAGTATCAAACCATCCCTAACCCAAAATAAAATATCTATTTTCAAACTCGACAGCAAAAGTTAAAGCTCACAAATCCGTAGAACTATGCGGGGCACGTCACATTCATTTCGGCGTCTCGTATTTGCCGTGAAAAGGCCGGGGTCCCCTATCCGCAATCCTGGCTGAATATTTTTTTTACCTTAGCTTAGGCTTGACGTAAACTGAAGCGCTTTTTTTACTGGAGGAGATAGAAAAGATTGGGCAATCAGGTACCTAGGTACGATCACGGTCAGTATCAAGTTTACACTCAGCTTTTAAAAGTGATTATCCAGCTGTGTTGAATGCTACTCCTACTACGGTAGGTAGGTATGTACAGTTCCAGTAAGAATATGGGGTGAAGAAATAGTGCATCATTAATGCGGCCCCAACATCTAGCAAAAAAATTATCTGACAGGCCACCAAAAATCCAGCATGCTTCTAAAAACTGCACTGTCCAAAAAAAACGGTCAAAAAAAAACTATTTTCACAAAAAATCTCAATTCACCCGTTTGTTTTTATCGCATAGACGGAAAACTAGTTGGGATACTTTATTTTTTACAATTTTGTCCGGTACGTATGTGCGTTGGAATCACGAAAATTGAACGGAACGATGTCAACGCGCGCGTCTTTTTTTTTCATTGGCAACATCGATGCTTCGCTGTCAATTGATAGGAAAAGTCTTTTAAAGGTTAGTTCTTGTTAGTTTCGAGTTTGTGGATCTTTCTCAATTCAAAAATGTTATGTTTGGGTATTTTATGGTACTAAGGGCCTAGACTGATATTGTACCAACATTGATCGATATTATACAAAAATAACATAAGCTGTTGAAAGTTGTCATATCCCGTTGAAAGGAGATGTTGAAATGCGAGCTGCCAAAGCGATTGATATTTTTTTATGCCTTTGGTATTTGCTGTTTGGTTATCGCCTACTTTTATCGGTTATTAGAAAGTTTCAGAACCTACATAACATAACTACCAACATTTCTACCTTTATCCTACTAATATTAAAAAAGCGAAAGTTTGTGAGGATGTATGAATGTCTGGATGTTTATTACTCTTTCACGAAAAACTACTGTCCAGATTTGGATGAAATTTGGCACAGAAATAGTTTCTATGGACACAGGATACTTTTTATCTCGGTAGTACGATCCCGTGGGACAATTACCGAACCCCGCGCGGGAGACGCCGCGGGCGTAAGCTAGTACACAATATTTTGGCAAAATATCCAACATTCTATAAGCAACAAAAAGTAATATTTGGTACCAAAACGTTTTCTTGAGCAAACTGATAGGTACTATTCGCAACCACAATTTGTAGATACAGGCAAAAGGAATCATTTGTATTGATTTGCATAAAAGATATCCGAAATAAAACTTGAAGCCTTTACAAATACCAGAAAAACGCTGAAGGCATTGCCAATTGTCAAAGTTGATCTTATTTCGGCGAAGTAGTATTTCTAATATCAACCATATTTCAAAGATATAGAGTCTGTATTTTAATGGGGTCAGGAGGATAGGGAGGGTGATTTTGCGGTAAAGAGCCATGAACTGTAAATACAAACTGTTCGTAATCTGAGATTGCTTCGACTTGAAGTTGAAGAGTATTTCTATTAGATATATGAAGCCTGGTAACCTCTTAGAAGACGTAACTAGTTCAGCTTTTGAAGTTTCCGATAATTTTGGTGTTGTGCAAGGTGCATATCGATTATTTACCGATAAGACAACGGGCTCAGGACGGGGACTAAGAAAGTGATTTGGGAAACTGCAACAGAAATAATAGATCTGTGACACACAGTAATCTGACATTGACCGAAACATTTACAGAGCTAACTAAAACTGCAATTTGCCACCACAAGGTCTCAAAGGACACCTCCAGTGATGACCCAATCTTTTCGTCCAAAACTCCAATCCTACCCTTCCCACTGACAACTGACCAAGCTTCGTTACTTTTATATGCAAATGACTATCTGTGTATTATACAGTGGAAATGTTCCAGTGTTCCAGTTGGCTCGACAACCCGCTAACTGGTAAACTATTAATTGGGCAACTGGGAGCAAACAATTTGGATTACAGATTCGGTAGGCTACACCCGGCTACAGGCGACTACCGGCCGTCTCCAGTTTTCCAATGCAAATACCGCTGGACTAAGCAAAGCTACATTTAAGTTAGTTAACTGTAGCTTTGGTAAAGTTTGGACTAAATGCTATTTGTGGATATGGATTTTCTAGCTCCATAGAATTTAAGAATGCCTAGTGGTGAAGATTTTTTTCGTTTTGGTTTTAAAAGGCTT
This sequence comes from Noctua fimbriata, assembly GCA_905163415.1. Classification (NCBI taxonomy): domain Eukaryota; kingdom Metazoa; phylum Arthropoda; class Insecta; order Lepidoptera; family Noctuidae; genus Noctua; species Noctua fimbriata. Next base: position 1,391,966 of record LR990932.1, read on the forward strand.
GTGTTTGTATTGTGCTGATTGCTAAATTGTAACTCAGGTGCTCAAAATCATTGTGATTTTAAATGAACACAAACTGGTTCATTGCAACACAGAAAGACTATTTATTTTTTACAGATTCACGTGAATATAAAGAATTATACAAGGTAAACAAAATAAAAGGAAGGTAAAAAAGAAATTGTTGACATATCACAGTAGATCAGCATTAGGTACAGCTCTCCAAAATTAAATAAAACCAGTACACTAAAACAAACAAGATTACGATGCGGTCATTTTATAAAACTCTCAAAACTACAAACATCCCTCAAAATAAATATTGATAAAAACTTATGTCTCATACAAGTTTCATAAAGTTGCTTCAACTTTACAGCCAGCTTGTTCGTCCAATCCTCAAACTTGGCCCGATATGGGGTGCCCCGCGTTATCTGGGTACGTGCACGAAAACTTACGAGCATTTACGGAAATTTACGAATATCCGCGAAGATTCAGAGTAGGATGACTTGAGTCAGCGTTTATTTTATGTCCTTTGACTAAGAGGAAGCTAGAGTATATAAGCTCCATTAAGTGGTTAACCCCCCAAAGACATGTGCGTTCAAATCCGTGATAGGCCCGTGATTTTTCACACCAAAAAAAGTTGTTTCCCAGCAATAGTTTTTACGCAGCGTGTCTTTTGATGTACAGAATGCTTGGTGGACGGTTTCGTGAAGGGTCTGTTTACACCCTGTATACAATACAATACACATCTGCTTACCCCGAGTATACCAACTGTGTTGTTATGTTTTTTAATAACTATAAAATTGAGTCTTTTGTTTTACTGAATAAAAGTTTTATCAATCTAGAATATACACTAATCTTTCAGTTACAATTTCTCGAATTGTTCCATTGAATTACATGCATTTATATTTTAATAACATCAGCTATCCATCATTATAATGAGTTTTATCGAGTAGATAGAATAATATATTATATACAAATGCTAATAATGAGCTTTTATTCATTCCGAGAGCTTCCATGAGTGAGCTTTAACAAATGAGATCATTCTTGAAATAAATCTGAGTGTACTTCAGGTATTTCAGAGCTTTGATTTCCTATAAATGTTTCCTTATTTACATATTTATTTGTATAATATTGCCTTTTACTACAATGCCATCCTAATAATTGAAGATTTTATTGCTAACTAGTGTTTTCCCGCGGCTTCGCTCGTATTAATTTAGAATTTGACAATCAATTCGGGTTGTACTCTGCTTGTAGTAATATAATTCAATCATGATTCGAAAGATACGTGGCGCCATCTATTATCCTAAAAACGTTATTGTTGTTTTCCTCGGGAGCTGTACTTTTTTTCGGGATGAAGTACATAAACGGACATAGGGTACCTCCCTATGTCCGTTTCTCTACTCCTGACAACGTAAATGCAAAATTTTAGGATGATCGGTTCAATGGTTTAGACGTGAAAAAAAAACAAACAAACTTACTTTCGCATTTATAATATTAGTGAGGAAGTCAGGATTTTATCTTTAACCTGTGACAGTGGCAATTAACATAGATCATCACTTTACGTTTTCATTTATTAAACTTCCATTAACCCCATAACAAAAGAAACACTGACTCCAAATCAAATTAATCTCCTCTTAATGATCAAAACATCTAAAAGAACAACAATAAGATTAAAAACAACCAGTTCAATTTCATGCCCAATTTCCAGCAAAATTAATAAGAGGAGAATCTCTTCAAAAATCATCCGTTTCTTCCGACAACTCTGCTTAGGGGAACAAAGTGATAAATTGCGAAGTATTTATTTACTCAGTACATGAGTAATAGTCACTCTCCAGGCAGGGATAAGTCAGGATATATACCGACTGCGCGGAAATGATGTAATGTGTCATTGTACATTGAGAAACATTGTGGCTGTTCGGTTTGTCGCTAAGGACTGTGGTGCACGGCATACGTTAGGCTTCAATCCTTGTCAATTCTTTCAGTGGATCAGACAAATATAAAGACTTTTAAGATGTGGTCTTGGAGGAGAATGTTGTTCATACCAGATCAGAACGAACTAATAAGCCCATTCTTAGCTGAACGTCAAAACCGGACTCTCTACTATTTGGGAATTATCACCCGAGGACAACCAGTACAGATGGATACAAGAAAGTGGTCTGGAAAGACCAGGCTGACTTCCACCTACTCGTAGGTCAGGTTAGTTCCAGATGATGTCAAAACTACGATTCAACGACAACGAACGACGACGACGACGATTCTACGATTCGGTTTTTTCTGCGATTCGTTTTTTTTTAATCTACGATTGGTTTAATGGTCGCAAGTGCGATTGCTAAGCCTAAGGACCTCATGGTCTTGGGTTCGATTCCCAGGTCGGACAAAGTGTTATTGGGTTTTTCCATTAGGAATTTCTCAGTAGCAGCCACGGAGTCTGTATTTGTTCACGATTGATGGCAATAGGCTCGCCCCCTATTACGTGGGACTTAAATTTAACTGGCGAAATGTGGGAGTATTATTAGGTACACCTCTGCCTAACCCTTCCAAAGTTTTAACTAGCTTCTCCTAATCTTAGCTGAAGTTCCTTTATTTTTCAGTCGGGTTGTTTCTAGTTTCTTATATTTTAAGGTCTGTTTCCAGAGTTTTTCAATAACATTTCACTGAATTCGTTAAACTGATCTACAAACTGGTTTACTTGTAACATCATGAGCAACTGTCAACCTCTTATCCTACCTATTCTTTAGTTAACGATAAAAGCATTATATCTCAAGCTATAATATAATCAAAATGTTATTCTTTACCTCGTATATGTATCACATGTGACTTACCCCTTAAAGACTCACCGAAGTGTGTATAAAGATGTTTAACGGCCTACCGCTCATTTCTACGAAGTCGGAATGTATTACATGATTATCTTTTTTTTTGTATATAAGTCACCTGAGGAGTTGTTATTGTATTTCTGGATGAAGGATCGTCTGATTATTGTGTGCGTCGTGTTTTTGTTTAGATAACATATGAAAAGGGACTGAAGATGACAGCCTAGTAACATACTCTAATGTAGAGGTGTAGCTGACTATTAAATACTGTAGAAAGTTTCTCGTCGAATAGATGACCGATAACTAGGGTTTAACATAGTTCTGACAGTTGTAGCAGAAAATTAAACAATCAATACTTCAAAATGTTGAACACAATATGACTTCATCATTATCCTGCCCTTATACCAACTTATTTGGGGTTGGCGCAGTACGTCTCCTTCATCCACACTTCTCTATTATTCAGTCACTTCTCTATAAGTCAGCTTCTTTCTAGCCATATAAATAAATATTTTTCAATGCTATGCGACATAACTGGCAAGTGTGGCTTAATTACACGCTTGTTGTAACTTTAGTTAGCGCGAATCGACTAATTGGACCCGCCAAGACATGCATCTCGCATTCCTCAAACACAAGTGAGGTGTAATTACAGTTAATAGGGAACAACTTTGTCACCTATTTCAGTTGAAGCACAAGTCAAAGTTGGATGCTCGTTTAGGAGTTCGATTCTAAATTGGAAAGCGGCTCGCTTACCCCTCAGTGTCAGTCTATCTGTCTGTCCATCGCTCTTTTAATTCCGAGACTACTCAACGTTGTCCCCTACGAACATTTTTCAAATTGGTACCCATAGGAACATTTTTTGACCCATACGCCCTTAGGTTTTAAAACAACATTATACGGGCATAAAAGCGGTAACTTGTTAGAATAAAGAAACGCTTTGAAAGGGATTTCCAGTTGTCTAGTACTGCTGCTGCTATTTTTTGTGTCGAATTCATAGAAAATGTATGAAATAGCTAGAAACAAAGACACGTGCTGAAAAAAATTTTCACCGTTTCGTCAACCCAGAAAACCAATCCCCTTAAACTTGAAACACTGCGCCATCATTAAACATGCAGATTTCTTATCGTGCTGCGAATGCAATTCTTGCATTTAACAGGAACAGCTTTCTGTACGTGATAAAATCTCGGATAACAGTATTACAGCTTTTATTATGAGAATCACAATCTATATTGTACAGTATTTAAGTGTAGCTGTTGAGGTCTAAGGGACACGATGAAGCGTATTGTCATTATTTTCTTTTTTATCTTATCATCAATCTCCTGTCCTTTATCATCATCGGTATAGGTGTCGCTTTGCCAGACTCACCCACGATGGCCACAATGTTGTCTGCTCTTCCTATTCTTCAACACTTCTCTTTCCATTTTTGGACGCCACTCGCTCACAGCTTTACTTCACCTGCCATCACCGCGCCTTGATAGGTGTCCTCACCAACTTCGTTAGAGTTCTGAAACGCGATTTCCAATATCTTGCCCTTATCCCAATTTATTTGGGGTTGGAGCAGCATGTCTTCTTCCACCCTATCTCTTTATTCGTCTTCACCTCAGTAGTCACTCCATTAGTTGCCATATATCATCTTTCTTACAGTCAATCCATGTCAGTCCATCATTTCTTCTTCCACTATCTATTCTTATAGCCATTCACATTCATACTCACAACTTTCCTCTCGACATTTTCCTCACACTTGGTCATAAAAGGTAACAAAATCAACGCTATAACGCATGTCTGTGTCCATTTCAATAAGAATAAAAAAAGTTAAGAGAAAACTTTCAAATAAGTACCTCTTTTCAGTCTGTCTGCATTTAGATATTCAAATATTTTTTAGTTAAAGATACAGAAAAAAATAATTTAAAAATTATATATAGAAGCTTCCTGGCAGGAGTTTTACTTGGGATGGTTTCTTCCACTCGTGTTCCTCTGCACGTGGAAAGTTGAATAATTCTAAGAATTCTGCAAAAAATAAATCTGCAAAGTTTTGCTGTACCGAACATATTCTTTTGAAGAATAAAAAAGAGGTATACCTCTACAAACTTGTGAGATTGTGTGAACTTACTTGTGTTAGTGAACTGACTTGATTTTCATCAAAAATGTTGTTTTTCATCAAGAACGATTGAACTGAATAAGCTGAGATGTAAAGCCAGCGTATTCTTAAAAGTTCGGTGAAACCGGTGCGTACAAGTTACAGGCCGGCTACGGAAACTCTGAAATAATTATTTCAGTACATTATCAGTTTTTAAGAGTAAGATGTACGCGACTTCGTACATGCGCTATACAGAGGGGAAGGAACAGTGTACGGAGTACATCATTCTGAAAACACCCATAATAGCAATTTTTCATCGGTAATGTAAGAAAAATCAGCAGTTCCATCCATTTTGACCGTGTGTAGGTATTGCACTTTTGTAAGAAACAGCTGTTTTTTTTTTAATTATTATTACACCATGTATACAAGTATGTATATGCTATGCTTTTAATAGATTGACAAATGTTATCAATCAATCAATCAATCAATCGTTTTATTATCAGGCAACTGAGGCCCATAGATAAAAATACACAAAATAATCTTATAAAATAATAAACTAATACATATAAAAAAAAACCTTATTTAACTAAAACTAGACACGAATCGTTGACGGCGTCGTGTTCTGCTGCGTGGTGTCGCGTAACCGTCCTCGGAATCGTCGGTATACGACACCTTTCGGCCAAAAGTCCTCTTTCAAGAAGGTCTGCAGATGGTGAGTTGAAGCTCGAACCACGAAAGACTTGAAGTTGATGTTGTGGCGCAATTCCAACCTTACGACCCTCAGAGTCCAGTGAGGAAACCTATGCCCAGCCGTATAATGATGCAGGCTGATACTGAACCACTTTGATTAGCTACCAAACCACTAAAGATCGCAGATTCCCATGAACTTCATCATAAATACCACACAAAAACAAACCAACTCATTATTTCCAACCGGGGACCTTTTAAACCTTGTTCTCCTCTCTGTAGTGTCAATTTATTAGCCGATCGGCTATGAACAATGAAGGGCCATCCCCTAACCAGGTACTTAAGGAGAGGCCTATTTAAAATCACGAGCCTACGGTTCGTGCCCACCTTTTAATATTCCTGATTAAATTACCGTTTCCAACACTGCCTCCCCTTAAATCCTTACTTTTAATTATGGTGACATTTTTTCTTTGTAGAAAATGACTGTTGTTTTTGTTTGTAAAAATTTCTGAGCGATGTAAATGTATTTTGTTGTCTTGTTTTATTCTTATGAAATTGAGGTTAAAATACAAACGATTTTGTTTTATAGTAAAAGTTTTCTGTTTAATTGTGTTTGACGGCACGGTTGGCGCAGTGGCCGAGTGATTAGCTGCTGCACTGTGTATCGCGGGTTCGATCCCCGCACAGAACAAACATTAGCATGACCTACGGGTAGTTGTTCCGGGTCTGGATGTTTGTGTATGTGAGTTTAAATGTTTGTAAACGCACCCACGATACACAACAAAAATATTGCAAAAACATCTTCAATAATTAGTTTTTTGAGTGATACGTTTTAGCTAGGTAATTAATATTATAAAAAACTTAGAACATAAGGTGAAGAAAAAGATATGCCTTACTCACTCTTAAATCACAATCTGAAAGATTTTGTAGGAGTTTTGATTATTATTTTATAATTACCCATTTTCATTGACTTACATAAAGATGAATATAAAACTTATCTGAATTACATCACAAAACATATATGTACATCCAACACCACGAAAATCAACTCCTCCCAAACAATTTCTTCAATTACGTAACTCGAAAACATTTTAATCGTAAATCGTGGTAAATCAATCGTATAAACCCCGTTCATTCATCACTTGTACCCAATGCGACTTCGATGGAGGTCGGGGGTGTTATTATGCAAATGATTCGGCGACGGCGCAGCCCGCAGATTGAGTAGGGCTGCTATCTTCTAGAGTGTTCGACTTATATCTCTTATGTATGGGATTGGGGACCCAGGTCTTTCTTTTGATGTCGGGGAATAGAAATCTGCGGTTGGGATATAAAGTTGTCGGTAATATGTCGCAGAATTTGTTGAAATTGAGTTATTGTCAGTGAGTTTTTGTCTATTTTGCTTACAACTTGCTAATCCGTGATAAGGGTGAAACCATTCAACCATACACACCATATTTGACAGAAAGCAGGCAAGTTGAAGTGTCATGAATTTTTGAATACTGCTATTAGTAACTGTCAACTTGATTTGCCCTGCAAATGATGGGCTCAGAATATAAGTGATGAAAATAAAAAAAAACACCCACCTAGCTATTGATTTCGTTGCCAGGATCCCGCGAACAAAGAAAATAGTGAATGTTTACTATCAGATGTGGGATTGTTTGTGCAACTTACTAAAAGATGAAATCAGCAACATTACTAGCGATTTGTACGAAGTGTTAAAGTCAGTAAACTAACAAATTACGGAACCGACATAATCATGTACGCTAATACCAACATTCTGTGATCAGCAATGCGATGGCGAGGTTGTTATTATGTAAATCACTAGGGTACCAGGGAAGCAGGGATACAGAGGCGTCCGAACAGAATGAGCGATCGTACAGGGTTGCAACGAACATCTGCAAGACAGCTATTTATTTTCACTTTAGAGCACAGTTTTTAAAACCTATTGATTTTCATGGAACGACTGCCTATCTGACCTCCACAAACTGGGTAAGACTGGCTGTGCCCGTACCGACTGTCAAAGGTCTATAAATGATAGCCGAGATCAACGGGTTAACGTGTTTCACGAGACATAGAGGGTCTCAGTAAGTAATGGATGGTTACCCGTGCATGGGTTATCCATGAACCGACTTCGAAAAGCGTAGCTAACCTTCGATCGACTCTTGCGGCAGTTATAATATAACCATGAGTCCTCCTTTTGGAAACTGTGGGACATACCTACCTATTGGTATGGCAATTTTGTACAATTTACGCTAGGCTAATCAATCAATTTAGCAAATGACTAGGGTAATGCTCTTGGGAGATTAGAACTGTTATATTTGAGTAGTGACCCACCCTTGCTTCACGCGGGAGTAATCTACTAATGTGGCGACATGTCCGTAGATTTGAGATATCTTGGCTACCTCTTAGTCGATTTACGCACGACATGCCTTGTCCGCGCGATCGGGTAGGGTCGGCAAAGTATGGCGATGCGCCGTGTAAAGAAGCGGCGATCACATACACACGGCAACAGATAAAGCTACACAATTCCAGTATAACATGGCCTCGCTTTTTATAGATTTCATGTAAAATTAGAGATCTTATCCTGGTTTTGCATAGCTTGGTTGGTCGTCGTCATGCGCACGTGTTTTAGGTATCAACGGATTTCTTGATGACCTGAGATCCGCTTCACCCCCGACCACGCCGACGAGTAGTGTTGTGTGAGTGTCGCCTAAGTTAAATATGATTAATGTTACATAATAGTAATTAAATAAGTACAAGAGAGAACAACAATATAATTCTAAGTTGTGGTAACACACAGACTTCACAAGGTTTTCCCAATCTGATTTAAATCCTCAGAATTCTTAAGTATTAATTAGCTTCCACGTGAAGTGTTGATTGGCCTCGTTTCCAGGCTGTCAATTTGGTTTTTGGAACAGATTTATTTATGGGAAAAATATCAAGGGAGAGTTTTATTACGAAGAATGTGCATATTGCTATGAAATTGGAAAACAACAAAGTGACAGAATCTATCTTCAATTACAATGATCATCATCTGCCTAATCTTTTCCCAACTACATTGGTGTCGGCTTCCAGTCCAACCGGTTGCAGCTAGATTCCAGTATCTTTTATGGAACAACTGCTTAACTGACCTCCACAACCCAGTTAGTACTGGGTGGGTAATGCGATACCCCTAGGTAAGACTTGACTTTCTTCATCGTGACTCAAAAATGTATTGGATTCTCATTCAAACGTCTTTGTAGAAATTCGAAACACTTTGAAATCATGTGTTCTCAGCATCTCTCTTGGCACTGATCAAATTACGCACAGACCTACGGTATGTTTTCAGTCTGTTTTTGTAAAAAATATTATTCTTATCAAAGAGTAGCTATATTTATATAGCTTTCTACATCGGTGTTGAGCTTGTAGCAGGGATTCTCATAAATCAATAAGGCAGTGTTAGGTTAAATATGTACGTCACCTCCTTCTGCGAAGCAGTCATGCTAGTGAAGGAGGTGGCGGAACGTGAGAGGGAAAGAGCCTCACGTCCCAGCCGCCGCGGGAGACGCCCTGGGCGTCGGGGGTCACGTGGTGGCCCCCGGCCACCGTAGGCGCGGGCCTGTGGACGGCGAGTTATGGGCTAGCTCGCCGTCCAGCCGTCTTATGACGACAGGCCGTGTCGACGGCGCGTTCGTGTTCCATGCGCGCCTCAAAGAGATGTCAGCAACCACGTAGGGGTCCGCACGGGCCGATGCCTGCCAGGGCTGCGGGACTGTTCGAAAGAGATACCGCGGCCCTGGAATACAAAGGGCAAAGAAGGAACATGGATGGGTTTTAGTCAGTACAAGTCTGACACTCCCTTCCGCTCCGCTCAGAGCGGGGGGGTCATTTGATGATTTCCCATCCTAAAAAAAAAAAAAAAGGTTAAATATGTAGGTTAAGTTTACTAACATAGTTGTAAGGAAACATTGTTACTTACAGTGAGCCCTGTTAGTTGTTGATTAAATATAAATAAATAATATATTGTTATTTTATTTTTTATTTTTACCATTATGCTTCAGCTTTTAAAACCATTTTGCGGTACACCCATAATTCCCTCAACCTCACCTGCCAGCCCTCACGGCCTACTGATTAAACAGGGCCTTCCAAGTCAGCTGTTAGATACAACTCCAATGGAATGATTTAGACGTGATTTGGAAACAGATCCCTGTAATTTTGAATGTTAATTTGCCTTAATAGGCAATTGATTGCGTTTGATCGGCTTCATTGGTAGTCTGGGCTTGTTAGATCGGAATTGCTTCCTTGCGACTATTTCTTGTCTTAATCAGGGACGGTCATATAGTGATAGGTATATTTCGTTTCTATTGGCCTTTGTTTCAGTAGCTTGAACAAGTCCTTGTTCGTATTGGCAATGTATTGTTAGATCTGAATAGCCTGACTACCGATTGGTAATTGTTTACGCCAAATTAAACACAGAATTCTTGAATGATAAAATAGGTTTAATTGGTTTTTTATAAATTTACTAGTATTTGCCCGCGGCTTCGCTCGCGTTTATTTACAATTTGACAAAAAAACATAAAAATCGGTCGAACCGTTTCGGAGGAGTGCGATCACAAACACCGTGACAAGAGATATAAGAAGATATAATAACACTGTGTGCTATCGAGGATTTTGCAAGAAAAAGTTCGAATGATTGAACTGAATGAATGTGTGAGTGAGAATGGCGAATGAAAGGCGAGGTGAATGTATCGTAGACAGTCATTTATACTTGATATACTTTGCTGTAGTTGAGACAATGGAGTAGTAAAATTATGTTTCAATTTCATGTCAACAAGAATTGGTTTCTTTCGTGAGTTAGTTGCATCGGAGCCTTTAAGGTTTGACGATTGACGGCACGGTTGGCGCAGTGGCTGAGCGATTGACTGCTGCGCTTCGTGTCGCGGGTTCGATCCCCGCACGGAACAAAAATTTGTATGGCCTACAGGTAGTTGTTCCGGGTCTGGCTGTTTGTGTATGTGAATTTAAATGCTTGTAAACGCACCCACGATACAGGAGAAATTCCTAGTGTGGGGCAACGTTTTTTTTTTAAAAAAAAAAAAAAAAAAAAGGTAAGTTATGCTTTACACACATGTGGGTCGGTTTGATACAGCACGCGCCGCATGGTAAAATCGAATCTACAATTTGCCGTTCGGCTGTACCGATTTCTGCCGAATATCTTAAAAATAGGCTTGCCCTTGAGTATGTATAAAAATGATTTACATTGAAACCACTTGTGACGACCTATATTTTGTAAAATTTTGTTCCTTTCGTTGAGGAAAATTGTAATACCATCAATAGACGCCAGTAAAAATTTTGATAGCCCGATTTTCCTTTCATTTTCAACCAAAATTCAAATATTGAAGAGATTAAAGTTGAACTTTATCCACAAGTCACAAAAACTTTGGCCCTCTAAACGATAGTTTATAACATTTCTCTGTGAATCTTGATCTAGAAGTTTTAACCAAACTTAATAAAAGTAGGTCGTAGAAAGTGTTCATAAAGAATTTTCGCTTTTCATCAAATGTCTCTCTGAATGAAGACCTCTTTAGTGACATTATTTAAGTACGGACTGACTCGGAGACTACAGGCGTGATGTTATGATAATTATGCATCATTAAGATTCGCACTGAGAAAGCATAATATTAAAGCTGTTCTTCCAACATGGCCAAGGCATTGTGCCTTACTTACCTAAATATTGTTAGCCTGTGCCATCCCACTGCTGCCCAAAGGTCCCAAAACATCCAGTTCTTTCGTTCTGTGTGCTAACATTTTGTCCAGAAATCATTAATATTATAGAGAGCAATCAAGTCAAATTTAACAATAGCGTCTGTTCCTAACGACTTTCTAAAAATCATCTTCATCTTATTTCACTTAAGTACAAAATGTTATTTCACGTAAAATTGTAACCTCAATGTCTTTGACACTTAAAACGCATTTAAAATTCAAACCCTTCCACAGATTTTTATGAATAAATTAGAAATCCATTAAATTTGCTCGAAGCCATTTGATCCGATTAGGGTTTCGTTGAAAGGTTCCTTATAAATACATTTACACCACAATCTTGAACATTATGACCACCTTGCAACCCCTTACTACCTCCTAATGAGTAATAAATATTTATCGTCGTCTCACCTTTGGGGGAGTATCTCCGAAAGATGAAAGTTGATGAAAACCGTGGGTAAAGGGCTGTACACACCACTCCCGCCGACTCGCCGACACAGCCCGAGTCTTAGAGCGGTTTCAGACTAGCGTATTTTTTGCACGTATAATATGCTCGTATCGGCTTACGTGCTTACATGCGCACTACCGTTTGCAGTTTCAAAATACCGAACCCGCTTACCTACACGACCTTTTTTTTTTTTTTTAGGATGGGAAATCATCAAATGACCCCCCCCGCTCTGGGCGGAGCGGAAGAGAGTGTCAGACTTGTACTGACTAAAACCCATCCATGTTCCTTCTTTGCCCTTTGTGTTCCAGGGCCGCGGTATCTCTTTCGAACAGTCCCGCAGCCCTGGCAGGCATCGGCCCGTGCGGACCCCTACGTGGTTGCTGACATCTCTTTGAGGCGCGCGTGGAACACGAACGCGCCGTCGACACGGCCTGTCGTCATAAGACGGCCGGACGGCGAGCTAGCCCAAAACTCGCCGTCCACAGGCCCGCGCCTACGGTGGCCGGGGGCCACCACGTGACCCCCGACGCCCAGGGCGTCTCCCGCGGCGGCTGGGACGTGAGGCTCTTTCCCTCTCACGTTCCGCCACCTCCTTCACTAGCATGACTGCTTCGCAGAAGGAGGTGACGGCTTCCCATTCCCTCTCGCTCCGGACCATGGCTTGAACCAGGGCCGGGCGCGAGAGGTCGCCGCCGCCAATCGCCTCTACGAGGACACGGCGCTGCTCCGCCCAAGCAGGGCAGGCCTCCACAGTGTGCTGCACCGTGTCCTCCGGACGATCCTCACAGTGGAAACACCCGGGCGTTTCCTCCCGCCCGATTCGGTGCAGGAACCTCCCGAAACAACCGTGTCCGGTGAGGACCTGCGTCAGGCGGAAGGTGAGGGCGCCGTGGCGCCTCTCTAGCCACTCCTCAAAGAGGGGACTTATCGCCACTATGGTGGCGTGCCCTGCACGGGGTTGCGACAGTCGCTCTCTCCATGTCACCATGAGATCGCGCCGGAGGTCTGTCCGCCGAGCGGTGATTTGCCGCGGCAGCGGAGTTTCCCCCCGACGTAGTGCCTCCGCGCGCCATTCGTGAAGGCGTGCGAGGACTATCGCCTCCAGATCCCATGGCGGCAATCCGGCAAGGAGGCTCGCCGCCTCACCGGAGATCGTGCGGTACCCCCGGACTAGCCTTAGGGCTATCCCCTTTTGGGGCGCGTTCAGGTAGCGGGCGGCTTGCCGCCTCAGAGAACGCGCCCACACCGGGGCCCCGTAAAGGGCCATGGACCGCACGACCCCCGCGTAGAGCCTCCGGCAGGAGGCGTTTGGACCCCCTAGGTTGGGCAGGAGCCGCTTGAAGGCAGCCCCGGTCCGTTCCAGTTTGGGGGCCAAACGTCGGAAATGCTCCACGAAGTTCCACCGGCTGTCAAGGACGAGTCCCAGGTACTTCAGCGTCAACCCGACGCCGATGGAAACCCCTCCTGCCGTCAGTAGGGATCCCGACGGTGGCGCATTCCGAGGCCCATGAAAACACATGGCCTCGGACTTGTGCAATGCCACCTCGAGACCCAATTGCCGGATCCTCTCCACGACTATCGCAACCCCGCGTGTCATGTTTTCGGCCGCCGCCTCGTGCGACCTCCCTTGTGCCAGTACCAGCGTGTCGTCAGCGTAGCAGACTACGCTGACGCCGCTAGGGAGGTCGGCGCGCAGCACCCAGTCGTAACCGATGTTCCACAAGGCCGGTCCCAGAACCGATCCCTGTGGAACACCTCACGACATCTCTCGCCGGTTCCATTCTCCGCTCCGACCGGGGTAGATGACGGCCCTATCCGTCAGGTAATCCCCGACCACACGACGAAGGTAGGTCGGCACCCGGTGATACCGGAGTGCCTCCCCAATGCAGCTCCAGGGCATGGAGTTGAAGGCGTTGGCGATGTCAAGAGACACCGCCAATACAACCCCGCCCCGGAAAACCGCGTCCCCCGTCGTGAGGGCTCTCACGCGCATGATGGCGTCCACCGTCGAGCGCCCCTTGCGGAAACCAAACTGGTGTTCCGCAAGATCCGGCCCCATCCCCGCGAGGTGCCCGGCGAGGCGGTTAGCAATAACTCTTTCAAAGAGCTTGCCCACCTCGTCGAGCAACACGATGGGCCGGTATGCGGACAGAGAGTCCGCAGGGCGCCCTGGCTTCCGGATGAGGACCAGCTTCCCCGTCTTCCAACGAAGCGGGAACTGGCCTCTCTCCAAGCATGCGCTTAGGAGCCCTTCCAGTCGGGGCCCGAGAGCCTCAGAGGCCAGGACCCAGGCTTTGCCAGGCAAGCCATCGGGTCCCGGGGCGGTATTTCTGGCCTTCAGCCTGCGTACCGCCACTCCCAGGTCTACCCCAGTCACCTCCGGAACGTCGTCATCGGTGTGGTCCGCGTCCGGCACCGCAAGCGGCGGCGGAGCCATAGGCGGGGGAGGATGCCTCCCTCGCGAAGGGAACAGAGCGCTCACCACGTCCTCCACGAGCTCAGGCCGGAGACTCTGCGTCAGCGGGGGGGCCCGGGTGCGGAGTTTGTCCCGCACCATCTTGTAAGGGCGCCCCCACGGATCTCCGTTCAGAGACTCCAGCATCTCCTCGCGGGCCAGGTTCTTGGCCCGTACCTACACGACCTAATGCAGCATGTTCGCGCAAAGTAAGTGGGCGCGTGGGGCGACTCTTGCGGCTTGCGCTTATACGAGCTAATAAGCTCATCAACGCTCGTACGTGTTTAGCGTGTGACAAAAAAGATTAAGTTTAATTTAACTTATACGCGCTGAAAATACAAAAATCTAAAACGCTTTCATATAAAAAGAATCATGTCGACGACATGCATCAGCGCGCGTGCATGGCTTGCGTATGCGCTCAGTTGCCCGGTGAAACTTTTAAGTGTAAAACAAAGTTGCAGGTCTCGTGTCGCCGACATGCCGCCGACAAAGTTTTTTGCCTTGCAATGTCTTGAAGCCGGTAAGTAGACTGCCGACAGCAAATTCGCCGACACATGCTTTGGTGTGTAGAGCCCATAATACGACGGTTTCCATCAACTCAGTTAATACAAGTGAAAATAGGTCATACGTGAAAATGATGTCAATATTTAATGGATGAAAGTTTGACTGTCGTTTGAGGGATTTACCCTCGACTTTCGAGGGGTTATTCAATTTAATCTCGTGTCGACTAATGTGATTGCTTGTTGTTATCAACTCAAGTAATTACTACCGTTTTCAATTTAACAACAAACGTACGAGTAGGTTACCTACATATGCCATCCTTCTGCTTTAACTATTCTGAAAACGAAATAGTTTTATAGTGATACCTTTTAGCCAATTTTTTTGAAATCATAAAATACAAAACTCTCATCATATTTAACAGAATGTTGGAACCGTTGTTTGTCGATATTCTAATATTTTATCCGACTACTGCAAAGCTCTAGGAGATCTGTACAACAGAGTCACATGTAATGACTGACTACAACTACTTATTCGAAAACCGAAAAAGATTTATCGGTGTCTTTTAGTTAGTCGTCGTTGGGTTTTAGTAAATACATCATACATTTGAAACTTATTATTATAACATCTAATTATAGGTAGATACCTATACATAATGCCAAATTATAAGCTCAATCGAATAAATCAAGTTGTTATACTGCCTGATGTAAGGCTTAGTACTCACGAGACAGTTTCAATTGCTCGCAGTACGCCGGTGACATTGAACGCCGTGTTGTGCGTCAGGGATGTCCTTGACTTTGTGAGATTTAAGGTTAGTCCGGAACGCGAGAAGAGGATGAATGAAACAATGAGTATATTTTTAATTGATAGGTAGGTACTAATATTATACGTTATGTGAGGTGTCTTAACAAGCTCAGAAAACCTTTGTTTGATCGGTGGCGATAATGTTAAAAAAATTCACAGTTGCTTAGATTTCTTACACAAGACTTCAAGAATCCCCAAGATTTCCTAGAAAAGAAAACTTTAAATTGGTATCGGAACGACAACCCTGACACCTAGACGCATCAACCCATCTAATACACTGCGATAATATCAATCAACCAAGCAATATATGGATAGTGCACCATCTATATAGTATACCAGCATAGAATATTATCGTTTACCAACACATTACGTGTTTGATTTTCTATTCCCACGTACTTCCTAAAAGATATCCGCAAAATTAAACTTCAATTTATATTCAACGCTTCCTTCTAGACCGTTACCCCTACACCCTTTAGTTCCTCTAACCAATATCAATAACCACAAAAATCGTTGTTCTATAAAATTTTATCTCCACACTAAGTGTTTTATTTTTCATACGATGACTGTCTCCACTTTCTCTGCGAAGGCACTGGACCGATTTTTCGTTTTTTCGTACTAACACACGTACTTGCGTAGGTACTTTAAACACCCTTTCACGTGACAGGAAATCTTCCCCTTTCAATGAAGCCTCCAAACCTCGTCTACATAATAATATACTTACTGAAAGTGGAGTCTTCCACGAGACGGCGTGATACGCATACGAAATACTTCGTTTGTGCACTTTTGGCGTGGCGTTTCAACTGTGTGTTCCTTGCTTTATTAGCGAGAGCTTCAAGAATTAAATAATTTTCGTGGAACGTTTGTTTGTCGAGATGCGTGGTGTTTAAATTAGCTAAAGAAAATAAGGTGGAGAAAACAAAAATGTTTTGTTTATCTTACCCGCTTAAATGGAACACAGTATGCGATGAGCAATTGCAAATAACCGGGCATTTCATAGTACTCCAATGAATCAGTATCATGATTATTTCGTGACGTGAATACTCATGCCTCGATTTGATGTGCTGCTTGTCCATTGGTTTCGTTAGTAGCATGACTTCGTTGCGGTGAATGATACCGCCCACATTTTGATACAAAACAAAACTAAGTACACGTACACTAGCGTGGGCTGCTGCCCGAGGCTAAGCCAGTAACTTGCACATCGGTACTGCTAAACCGACACTGTCCATACAAGATTCAAAAATGATAATGCCCAGGTAACTTTACAAATACTTACCTGTTTTAAGTCTATACTGTGCAATAATACTTACGATGAGATCATGCGGAATCACAGTTTGTCGCTACAGAACGTAAGCTCTAGCCGATGCGACCACATGCAGATCCTCTCATTATTAAATCCGGCCACAATTCCTTCCTTTTCCTATATTTGCGATAGCACACTAAGAAAAACTATTATCCGTAACGTTTTACATTGAATTCAAAGGAAAAAAATACACTGTTTCAATGCTTTTCGAATCGGTTTTTTTATATTCATGCTTTTTAACGTCTTCTATCTTTTTCACACGGAGCAAAGGAACTGTCTCACTGGATCTCACAAACGCCAAGCACATCAAGCTACTACAATCCGTCAAATAGATTTTCATCTTTATCGCTAAATCATTAGGTTCAAGGTTGATTGGGAAAATTTGACAGTTTCAGGTAGCTTGATGTTCTGGCGTCTGAACTACCGGGATAAAAAAAACTAATTTCCTAACTCAGGTCATGAGTAGCCTGTGCGAAATAATCCTTGAAATAACTTATCAGACGAGGAGTTGTCGCCAAAAAACAGCTTGCGAAAAAGTTTTTCAAAGTAATTACAATAAAGCAATAGACAGAGACGTCGCTACACAAAGTTGTAGAGCGACGTCTCTGTCCTTCATACCTTACCCGGCAAGAAACAGCCACACAGCCTTGTGTCTTTCCGAAACCCATGTTCTGTCTCTTATTTTGTATAAAAAAAACATTAACAACAAGAATACTGTGATCCTTATTCGGCAATAAGATATTTATAATTATTAATTTGGATGCTGTTAAAACGAAGTTTGAACTCAATGACGCAAAGTTTGACATTTGGCTCGATAGATGGCGATATTAGGAAAGTGTGCACTTTCTGAATCGCGCTATGGTTTCGTTACCCACTCTGACATAGTTGGAGCGGGACTTGCTCCAAGGGAAGTTTAACTTAGGTTAACCGTTTGTGGAAGGTTATGTGCAAATCGGTATACATCCCTTATACAGGGTGTAACAGAAAGAGTATAGTCATATGAAAGCATATGCTGCAGACCATCAAACTGAACAACTTTCTCCTTGCGTCCAACATCGTAATTGCGAAAAAATTATCAGCTGTCCCATACAAACTATTCTTTGACACAAGGTTCTAACCCACACCCTTGTGGTAATCACGACACTATACGTACTGACATATAAAATTTAACGAATGAAATAAATATCTCGTATCAAAATACAAGATTTAAAACTGAACATCGCCAAGGTATTTTTACAACGTCTGTTCGGAATTTATTACTGGTCGACACGATAAGATTATTCAGAGTCACAGATTGTCGCCACAGAAAGTAAGCTCGAACCATGCGGCCAGAACAAGTAGATTCTCCCATTCTTAAATCCGGCCACAATTTCTTTCTCTTCCTACACTTGCACACCAGGAAAAATATTTATCTGAAACTTATTTGCATTCTATTTAAAAGAGGAATGTTGTGAATGTCTGTTCAATGCTTTTCGGATTTCATTTGTATTCGTTATTGAATCGCTTAATAATACATATAGGGTGTAAACAGACCCTCCACATAGCCATCAACCAAGCATTCTGTACATCAAACTAAGTAACTTTACGCAAAAATTATTTCTGGGAATCGACTTTTTTTTTTGGAGTGAAAAAACACGTTTTACGGTAGGACTCGATGGAAAGCACTCAAAGCATTGTGCTGATGGATGGATTGGAATAGTACGGAGTTCGTGGTGTGTAAAGTAAAAATCTTACATTTATAAAAATGTATTTAAAAAAAAAATTGTGAAAAAGTTGGAACTTTGACCCCCAATATCTCCGTAACTAGAAGGTTCCTAGGTATGGTCTAGAACAAAAAAATGATCGCAAAGACGGGGAGAACAAGTGCTTTGCGGATATGTTAAGGGTCTATTTACACCATTTATATTATACCTACTCAGTCGTTCAGGGAGCAGTGGTGGCCTATTGCAAACTGTCGCGACTTATGTGGTCTCACAAATAGATTGAAGGAAATATCATTCCAACGAAATAGGACGTGGCCACCAGGACATAGATGTCAGTAGTAAAATCACAATCAAGTACTAAACTAAGTTGTGATTTTACCGTGGATTTACTGACGATAGTTGAACAGGAATATTATTACTGGTTGGGTCTATAGTCTTTGAAAAAGCCATTTAGTGAGGTGAGACAGTGCTTGTGCCATAGACAAATAATAAGAATTTTTAAGACAATCGACTAATTATGCTACAACATGGACAAGGACCTGCCTTATTATATGTATAGGCACCTCCACATTCACTTAATAAATTTTACCCTTTCCGTACACTAATTTCATTCCTATACTAAATCTATCTATGAATATACATAGATACACGTGTTAAAGAATTTATCACGGCATCAAACAGTTAGGGAAAACATCACGGAAACCCGACGTAATAACACATTCCGAACGTGTGCTATTTTGTGTCGGATTTCCACTATTTATGTTACATTCGCTGGTTTTTCAGATCTACGGGAAGAATGTTGAATGTGAAGAATCCCAAAAAGGTTGGTGTTAAAAACTCACTTCACGACTTACATTCTAATTCGGGAGTCCCTTCTTAGGGCCGGACTCCTGCGAAGCGGAGACAAGACCAGAGGAGACGAGATGTGATGTAAATCACCTATAGAATTTTTGTATTTACACTTCTCAGATTAGATTTAGTGGCAACCGTTGAGCAGAAAGTAGGAGATGTCTCGTAGTTGTTTAAGCCAGCGGAGACGAGCGGCGTGTGTTGAGCGATGTACTGTGAGTGGTGTGCTGTGTGCGGCGTACGGTGGGTGGTGCGGGCGTGCCGCTTTGCACATCTCCGCACAACTTCGGTGGATACACCCTAGCTTTTACGCATCTCCTCTTCTCTCCGTTTCGCACATCGCCGCTCGTCTTTGCGCGGTGGAGTCCGGGCCTTATCCGGGAAACAACTGAGGCTCTGATTTGTAGATCTTTGACATTAGTAACGGGACAGTCGGAAACCCGAAGGTAAACAACCTTTCTTGCCGAAGGATACGATACACAGTAATCGGGTTGTGGAGGTCAGTCGCTCCATTTAAAATATTGATATCCGGCTCCATCCGGTTACACTGAAAGGCGACCAACGTTGGGAAAACGGACCTACCGTTTTCCCAGCGTTGGTCGCCATCTTCATCTTCTTATTCATCAGTTTCAGGAAGTAAGATGAACGCAATGGTATTTCGCAAAATGAAGGCACGGGTGATGAGATGATGTGCATTTTTAACAAATCATAATTAAGTTACTGCTGCAGTTTCGAAAAACTCCCATCTCTCAAAAACTAAATATCAAACCCCACACTACACACTTTTGTGCAGCGGACAGGACGACCCTAAAAACAACAACGACATTTGCATTTAATACAGATTTATCTTGTACAAGCCGCCCGATGGAATTTACCATTGGTAAAATTTAAAAAAACTTTCAAACAAGCTTTCATCTCCTATTTAATCTGAAGAGTTGAATATATTTTAATCCTTTTCGGGAAAGAATTTTTCTTGTGCAAAATGTCATGCTTCTATCCCAGCAGCTTTAAAATTTCAGATTTTTATTAAGTAGATTTAGTTAAGTAAAAATGATCGTGTTACTGAAAATTGTTAGTGTTGATTCACGTGCTAGCATGATCTAGAACCTTCTATGTGTAGTCGCGTCCATTATCGCAAAATGCTACGAAACATTTTTCATCTTTTTATTTCAACTAAATGAAATTTTTAGAAGGCTTTCATCCAATTTTGGTAAAATAAAAATTGCTTACACGAGCACGGAGTCGTATCGATGTTCAATTAAGTGGCCATAGTAGTACTTTTTTCGCTGGATGTAATTCAAGGGAAAGGTGAATGAACTCATACGCACGAGTAATAGATATCTTGAGAGGGTGTAGAGTAGTATTAGAGTATGGCTTTTACTTTTATCTCGATATTTTTAGCTTACAGATTTATTTTTTGAACTATTCTATTGAAGTAAGTGAAGAAAATCAATATCTTGGTTTACAAGACACTTCTAGTTTTCTTTGTTTGTAACGTTCTTTTCTACGTGTTTCTTACCTATGCGTGTCTATTTCTATTCTCTCAGTCGCTATGTATAGGCCTGAGCCTAATGAGAGTTGTAACTTACTGCTCGCGGTAACATAAAACAGCGACTTCACAAAATACGTTTTAGTAACCTTCACCTACTTTCACAAACAAAACAGACGAATGCGTTGCAGGAGTTCAAACCGCCAGTTCTCATCTCCAGCAGAACCACTAGGAAGTGATAAAACACAAGCGCTTTGGTGGACTGTGTAATATTGACCAGAAAAACATGCTGATTTTCAGCCTAATTTAAATAAATTCAGCAATAGCTGTGATAGCCTAGTGGTGTAACCCTCAGACTGTCAAGTCATAGGCCTCAAGTTCGAACCCATGACACGCACCTCTGATTTTTCTGATTCATGTGCGTATTGTATAATTATCACTTGGTCCAGTGACGGAAAACGTCGTGAGGAAACCAGCATGCCTAAGAGATACTTCTCGACAGTATGTAAAGCCAAGTCAGAGGCCCTTGGGCACCAGGTTACGCACTAACTACACGATAAAGAAAGAAATAATAAATTACTTAACTCTAGTCCAACTTGAAAACATATAAAACCTCATTTCGTTACAAATATAAAAACTGAAATATTACGAGTATAATAATACCTACTTAACTTTTCTAAAGTGCCTTCCAATAGGATTGGGACCGCATCTATTTTTTGGCTTGCCTCCAAATCGATGCATCGTGGGACAACTTAATACTTCAGGTACATTTAAAAGCCATTTCTGTGCTGACCGGACATTGAAAAATGATATAAGAGGCTTCATTGTTACGAAATTGGACAATCTGGAAGTAAGTGCATTGTCCTGTCCTGGCAAAGGACCGCAAGGGTCATGGTAGCACCAGGAATGCGGGGATTGTGGGGTTATCGTCTGTGGAAATCACAATAACCCTCTACTCTCACCAAACGAAGAATATCCATGAAGAAAACCTCCTACCTAGCAGATAAAAAAGGTTACCGACCAATAAGCTCATAAAATAATTAAATAATTGATCAATTTGGTGCTTAATTTTTTAAGTGATTTGTTTAGCTAGTGTAATCTTAATCATGATTATTATCATGTAGTGGTGTTAGTTATTAAGTATCACTATAAAGGCAGTCATTAAATGTCTCTAGCAGTGACTAAACGTCTATTTATTTATCGCTCCGTTCTCGCCACATTACATGGCGACCTTGCCAGGAACATATTATCAGCCAGAAGAGACACAGGCCCTCCAAGCGTCATCACATCGACCGATCCTGTGTTTCTCGCATTAAGTCGATTCCTGCGGCCTTCACCAGATCATCGGTCGAATTTGTGGGAAGCCTACCAAGGTTATGCATTCCGGTACATAGTCGCCAATCCAGAACAACATATTTTGCAAGCGATATCCTTTAGTTGTAATTTCAATAGTTTTAAATGCTGTTAATGGAAAACAAGTAAATAAATAATGGACTAAACTAGCAGACATGGCACATTATATCCATTACTTTGCTATAATCACTCCTCATCCAAGTTACATAAGTTGTAACTTGCTGCTCATCCTTCACAACTCAGCAGAATAAGTAATTAGTTAAGTGCTTGAGAGCAACTTCTTGTGCTTAGTGGGTTTCTACCTGCACCATACACTGCTCTCGCTTACATCAAGTTTGGATATCAAATAGTTGTTATCAGAAGTTGTTTGTGCACTGTTCTTGACTGGCTAATATTTACATCAGTTCATGCCATAAGCTATATATAATCTGCCTAGCCCGAACTAAAGTGGAGTCGGCTTCCAGTCAAACTGGATGCAGTTATCTACTAATACTAAAAATGCGAAAGTTTGTTTGTTTGTCTGTTACCTTTTCACGCCTAAACCACTGAACCGATCATCCTGAAATTTAGCATATACGTTGTCAGATCTACAAAAACGGTCTTAGGATACCTTTCATCCCAAAAAAAAGTACCGTTCCCGAGGAAAACAACAATAACGTTCTTATGATAATAAATGGCGCCACGTGTCTTTCGAATCATGATTGAATTATATTATTACAAGCAGAGTACAACCCGAATTGATTGTCAAATTCTAAATTAACGTGAGGGAAGCCGCGGTCAAAAGCTAGTAAGCTATATGTGGCACATTGACGACTAGAAGAGACGAAGGAATTGTCCGCGATGGCGAAAATCACCGAACCCGCATAGCTGGCGAAATGTGGGTACTCCGTTCTCGGCCTAAACCTTCGAGAAATAGAGAAAAGTTTTTCCTAAATTTTGAAATTGACGATTGCAATCTGCGGCCTATAGCATAAGCATAAGCTTAATTAGCCTATAATTTTCCCACTGCTGGGACACAGGCTTTATCTCTATGAAAGGGAATGGGCTACCACGCAGGCCCAGGACGGGTTGGTAGATGTCACATGTCTTGTATTTTTTTTTTCTTCGGCCTATGCGGACTATAAATTTGGTGTGAACGCAGTCTTAAGGTACACTTACGGGTTTTTCAATTAACCAATTTTTCGTTCAAGTTGCAGAACTTCTATCAACCTATACCACATTAAACGCAATGGAAATAAAGAAAAGAAATATTTTAATTAAATCTTTGTTTGAGAAGTTTCTCGAAGCCTCCTGTCGCATTTCACCGAAGTTCGGAAGAATTGAGGGAATGAATCCAATTTTGCATGCCCCATTCATTCCTTATTGTTGAGTTAATCCCCATTACATGAAGTTTCAAAATGCTTTAATTAAATGAGGGACCCACAAAAATGGACCCACAAAACACAAAAAATAACAAACTATAGATTTGTAAATCATTACGAAAGTCAAAGTGAAGATCTTAAGTCACTTTGAATGATGTCGACGATGGTGGGTTTCGTTAACAGTCAAAGTAATATGGAGTAATGTGACTACTGTATACAACGCCTCCATTTAACTAGAAAAATGTCATTAAGACTAACTCGTTGGTCGAGTGGTCGCAAGCGCGACTGCTAAGCATGAGATCCTGGGTTCGATACCCAGGTCGGGCAGTCTTATTGGGTTTTTCGGAGTCTGGATGTGCCTGGTTGATGGCAATAGGCTCGCACCTTATTACATGGGTTTGAAACATAAGTGGCGAAATGTCGGTGTACTATGAGGTACAGCTCTCCTAACAGGGATTACAGGCGTGATATTGTATATGTATGTCATTAATTTAATAAGTAAGTACCCATTTTCTTTTTAAATCGAACCTCAACCACATACAAGGAAAACACTAAGAAAATCCTGAACTTAATGGTCTGTAGCAAGCAGACCTATCAAAGGTACATTCCTTCCCTGTAAGAAAAGACGTCCGTTCCCAGTATCATGAGACACGCATCACGTATGAGTTTAATCACCTGGAACAGGAAACATACCAACACGAACATGCTTTGTTAATATATTCTGAACGTGTGTTTGAGGGGAGCAGCCGGCGTGATTTGTCACTGCGCCCGTCAACTGCCTCGACAACTGGAACACCTTGCGAGGTTTATGTGCGTTTATATCGGATTCGTATGCTTATTTGTAGGAACTACATCTTTGACAGTAAAAGGGTAATCGTTTTCTGATCTGTGCTGAGTTTTACTAGCTTGAAACTGCCTTACGCCGGAAGGCGTACATTGCTGGAAATAGGCCTCCTGTTGGTGATCTCTTTTTGGGAGGGCTTCGAACTCTGCCCCTTATGGCACAAGGTCACCTCTTTAGAATTTATCACTATTTCTTCGGCCAACTCATTTGCGGGTAATGCCCCTTAACTTTTGAAATTCTTCGGGCTATGTCGGTAAAACTTATCTTAAAGAAATCTGAATCACGATAACACAGGTATTTAAGAGACAATACAATATTATAGATTAAAATAAAAACTTAAAACACGTCATTTTAATTTTCGAATTTTTCTAGCCAAAAGCTTTCGTTTGATACACATTTCTTGGGAATGCATAAAAAATTACTAGTCCGCCATCTTTGAGAATCCGCCATATTAGATTTAGGTAACCATTCATCAGCTCAATCGGAAACTGGGAAGTGCATCCAATTTAATAAGATTTCCACTTTAACAAGAGTCCACAGCGCGGCCATATTGGCACACGTACACTAATAAAAAAAATGCCACGAGACAGAATAAATAAAAATAAAATCTTGTTTATGCATTGCAGAAAATCTAAGATGGAATTCTAAATAAGGTTAGTTACTCAATAAATCTGGGATAGTCGCAGTGATCCGAGCTGGGGTAATACAATTTATATCTCAGGCTTTCGCTGAGGGATTGGGTTTGATTCCCGTGTCGAATCTCGCACTTCAAACTCTGATAATGCTATGTCACTGTCATTATTATCTAGCTACACTGTATTATAAATGTATTGAAAAGGTTTCTGTGTAGGTATGACATATGTCTAGCTAGTATGTTACCGAACCGAGACGTTATTAGGCGCCAACTCTACGGGCGTAGCGCCTTAGGCACATTAATTCAAAGATGTAAAATAGATGTGTATATATTCCGCATGGAACGATAAATATGATTTTCAGTAAGATCCAGCGAGACAATACAATATTCACAAATATCACTGTTAACGAAAGAAAACGTATTTTTCGAATCTGAAAATGGTGACCAGTACCTACATACGCGATCTTGAAAAAAAGGGCGAATCTCTGATTGCGCGCGACGAACTTGAACGCTGGCCAGTTGACGGGCCAATGTGCTCTAACGTGGATCTTAAATATTCATAAGAATCAATATTCAAATAAAAATCTATGAGATAGCGACCTTGAAGTGACTGTCCAGTTTACTGGCCACTTTGTATGAGCCGTTCTATAAATAAAGGGCAAGGTAAAATCTCCACACGATGGTTGCCGGAAGACGGTCGGCGCCGCCGAGGCCGGCCCAGAAAGAGGTGGCGAGACGATTTGGACCCGTACCGCGAGGGCTGGCCCGAGGAGACGCGGGAAAAGAGTACATGGAAGGAATTGGGGGAGTCCTTTGCCCAGCAGTGGGATAGTACAGGCTAAATAAAAATAAATAAAAAAAAAGATAAAATCTTTGATGAAATACTTGAATACTTCAAGTAATTCAGCCTATTGGAGCCCACTGTTGGGCTTCCGACATAGGATACTTACATTTTCCGCTACTCCGCCTATTCATCCCGTCTGTCCCCAGCCTTTTAAAGGCAATATTTCTAAACAGCTTGCCAAACTGTCATTTAAACGCAAATTACTGTTTAATTTGTGAACTTTATTCTAGAAAATGGACCATTCTCATTCATTACCTATAATAGAAAACAATAACGCAAACATCTTAAAACATTTAACCTTTCTAAATTAATATTGAAACAAAGCCTTCTAAAGGTGGAACATTTAATATGAACTGAAACACAAAGGCTGAAAGTAGTAAATCAAGTGCTTGTGCCTACGATCTAGATTTAAGAGATTAGGCCTGTACCTAATGCTTAAGCGTAAAATATTACTTATGCTCCTTGAATTAAATGCGACATACATTATCGTACGAGGGTTAAATGGAAGACAGAGGGCTTGGAATTATATTCATATTCTGGAGTTAAATGTTTTGTTTGAATATGATATCTCTAGGTATTGTTTTTTAATATATTGTCTCTAGATATTTACTACCTCGTTGGTCTAGCGGTTACAAGCGCGGACTGCGGAGTATGAGGTCCTGGGTTCGATTCCCGGGTCGGGCAAATTGTTTTTGGGTTTTTTCATCAGGAATTTCTCAGTAGCAGTCACGGAGTCTGGATTTGTGCCCGGTTGATGACAATAGGCTCACTCCCTATTACATGGGACTTAAAACATAACTGGCGAAATGTGGGGGTACTATTAGGTACACCTCTGCCCAACCTTCGGGGATTACAGCCTGATTGATGTTTTTTTATGTTATGTATTGTTTATTTTTTATTTTTATTGATATTAGTGTCAATGTATATTGACTGGTCAGCGGACAGGTCCAATCGTATAAATGTGGCTCTTTCTTTAAAAGTCAGTTCAATCTCAGATACTGACCTTCATGATCCTCATTTATGTCTTGAGCAAAGTTGTGTCTGGACTATAAGAAACTGAGCTCTGAGTTTGTTACCGTGTTTCTTCTCAAAGTTTTTGGATAGGCAACACCAAGCCCAACTAGTTTTTTCTCTCTCTCTCTCTAGGGTCGGGCCCTCATGTCGTCGAGGATCGTGCATGGTCAGCATTAGAGTTGCATCTGGAACGGGATGATCTGCCTCCACCGGTTTCTGTCCAGCGCGTCTCTTACAACCGTGTAATTTGGATGCTGAGTCTTTAATTTGGTCGGTTTTCGCGGTCGTTCACCAATAACCAAACCGACCGTTTGGTTGTTGGTGAACGACCGCGCGATCTTTTGCCTTCGCTACCAATTAGTTGTAAACACAAGTTATTTTTTACGCGTAAATGAGTTTTTACAATCAATTTACAACAAATATTAATAGTAATAATTAAATATCATTGAGCTTTTATGATTGGTTTTCACTTTACTCGCATGTACGATTTGAAGTTATTAGTTTTGAATTTAATTTGAGTCTTAATTTGTGAATAACTTAAGTTCTCACTCAGTTAATTTTATCTGACTTAAATCTGATTAAAGTTACAATGAAAATCCGATTGTTATTTGAAATTATGATCTCAAAAATAAGCCAGTAATCCTAATTAAATTCTCAAGAAGAATTTGGTAACCATCATAGTTTTAAAAATCTGTAACAAGATTCATCAAAAAAGTAAGTCACAACTTTAACTAACATTCTTTGACTATTAAGTAAGGACTAGTATTTTAGTAACCATTTTTTAATTAACTGCGTGTTTTTTACTAAAAAGGGAATATTATTTTTTTTGAACATTTCTTTTAATTATAAATCCGACTTTCTATTCTACAATATCTTTATTACTATAGAAATGACAAAAAGTTACCACATTTCTGCATTCAAATGATTGTCATAATTTCAAATGTACGTTGTGTAGAAATAACCCGCTTGCTCATCAAATAAACATGCGTGTAAAGAGGTTAAACTTTCAAATATAATACTAGTTTTTTCACTCTTTTGTAGGTGAATTTCGTTGCAATTTACTTTTAAATGTCATCATTATTTATACAGCCTCTCGGATTTGAACTTTGAATAAGAAAACCTTTGATCTTGACACTATTCTAAAAGACTCCTAAACAAAATGCAGTTTATTATTTAAATCAAGCTGGTCGCTCCTCAGCGCTTTTCTCCAATTTAAAAATCTCTCAGTGTACTTGTAGCTGCTGCTTTTGAATTTCTTTTTGAGGTATACAAATGGATCACTTTACGAGAAAAATAACGGTGAGTGAAAAAGCTGTCATCATTTCAGCTGAAAAACGGCCAACACTGGACGTACGCCTTCCTCAAGCATAGCCACTTTGACCGGTACTGCACTGTCCGCAACTGTCAAACTAGTGGGCCCTTTTCGTAAGGTGTAAGTGTGAAATAACCCAATTCTCCATTGATAAGTGAGGATCCTTCGACGAGACAGGTGTTGTGTCTGTCTGACATTTGTTGTCGCGTGCTGTTATATGCGCTTAACTCACGGATAATCATGATATCGTGATGCAGGTGTTTTAGTTTATCATTTGAATCATAGATGGCGCTAGCGTTCTTTTCGTCAAGTTTATTATGTCCGGTACACTTTCAGTAGCAATTGTCGGGCTACTTACCGAGTAGGAAAAGCACGGAATCGCCTCGCCAACAGCGTCTGGGGTGGCACCGAAAGTGCGTTGAGCGAACTAAACTCTTGTTTTTATGAGTACTCCGTGGCTAGGTTTGTAGCGAACGTAATCGACTTAAAAAAAAATACTAGCGACATCTATGAAGCAAACTAAGAGCTAAAATCCTGCATCACGATATCAAACTTATCCGCGAGTTGAAGATAATACAACAATCCGACAACTGTCGGGCAGTAGCCCATCAGACACAACACCCGTCTGGTTAGAGGATACCCACTTTTTTATGGGGGATGAAGAACTTTACACCCTGTTCTTCATACCCCTGAAGGTTAAATAAAACGATTTAAAACGACCAAAAACAATAAAGATGCCAATTTCATTAAGTTAATTAAAATAAAACGTGTTAATTGTTAATTATGTCCTATTGTAAATAATGAATGGTAATTCGCAAATCAAGAGCAGTTAATTAGTATGAATTTATTTTATCGAGAGCTTATCGCCTTTTCAGTAGTTATTTTCAGCTGAGCTCTGAAAACTTTAATAATTTGCTTATTTATTTTAAAATGTTGTAATTGAAACCAATAATCATATCTGTATACAATGGGTTTGCTAGCTTGACATAAAAACATTTTATCTGACAACTCTGTGGAACACAAAACATTTTACTGCATTGTTTACAATTTCGACTGTAAAGATCACCACATTTACAATATTATCATGAAAATGTACTTTTAAAACTCTTCCTTCCCTGAAGCCGCACAATATAGAAAATTGAACTGTACTCCAATTACGTAACCAACTTTCAATCACAATCCGAAGGATTTTGAAGGAAATTCCTAATTCATTGTGAATACGTTGGAAAAATTCGCATACTTATTAAGCGTGGGCGTAATTACCCCGCCAACCTTCGACAACATATTATTATGTACATACATCTTCTTAGCGTGACGATGGCAAATTTTCATCAAATATATTTTGTCCAAAATTCAGCTATCGCGAACTCCGCTCCTTGTTACAGTCATAAGATAGTCAAGTGCGCAGGTATCCGGGCATGCTGCGCAAGATGGAAGATGGGCTATTGTTTGTGGAGACACGCCGCGTACACACATGAATGTTTATGTGTGTATGCGGCGTGTATACATAAACTCACGCCTTTTTTCCTTGGGGGTAAGCATAAAGTACAGAACGAAGCCACCTGCTAAGATCCTCACATAATCCTATAATCCATATCTATTTCTTAGTGTGTCGATAGCAATCTAAATTGAATCGGCTCGGGACTGGGCTACGATTTTGGTCCAAGTTCACACATCTTATCATACTACTGCGCTTACTGCGCACCTGAAATAAAAGTTTCGACATAACATAACATACATAATATCACGCCTGTAGTCCCTGAAGGGTTAGGCAGATATGTACCTAATAGGACACCCACATTTCAGTGTGTTTAAGTCCCATGTAAGGGGCGGCGACTCTATTGCCATCAACCCGGCACAAATCCAGACTCTGTGGCTGCTACTGAGATATTCCTGATGGAAAAATCTTATAACAATTTGCCTGACACGGCGAACCCAGGACCTCACGCTCAGCTCACTAGACCAACGAGGCAGTCAGTACATTTTCTACCTTCAAATCGAAATCAAAACCCATAACTTACCCAATTAAATCCCTACAACTAATTGACACATCCACAAACACAGACCATCCATCACCATCCGACGCCAGAAAATAATAACACACCGATAATTCCTATATAAGTTGTGTCATTGTGTTCGGCCCATTTAATAGGGGCAATGGTCCATAAATGTCAGTTTACTGTGCACGCTGGCCGTAACGACATTGTTTAGAGCTCAGCCGTCACGCCAAGAATGTTCGCGTTTTTCGACTTAATGTGTGGGTGGACTCACACGGACACTGTTTCGGGAAATGTAGCCTGTTGGTAGCTTCGAAAGTAAAATTACAAGTTAAATGATAATTCTTAGATTATTGTATGTGGTCACTATAGCCAGAACAATCACAAATCTGTGCATCATAAGTTAAAGTCGCCAGGAGATTTGCTGTAACGAGATTTTTGTTTTTTCGTTCGTCTTTTACAACATGGAACTTTTAACTGATGAATTGTTAATATATGCTATCTAGCCTTTTATCAAATGTTGAGGTCGGCTTCCAGTTTACCCTGATGCAGCTGAATACCAGTATTTCACATGAAGCGACTGCCTATCTGACCTCCACAACTCGTTTAGTACTGGGTAATACTATACCCCTTGGAAAGACTGGTCGTCAGACTTTTGCGTTATGTTTTATATTTCTATTAATTAAATAGCACTTCTCTGTTATAAACATGGGCGCCCAGAGCAAGTCTCATTAAATTAATAACGACTTTCTGAAAAAGAAATGGGTTTATAAACGCAAGTTATTACTCTTCTGACACCTCTGACTTTAAGTTCTTTACTCAAGAACACATTGTAACTAGAATTTAATCCACATCGCGCCGATAATAAATTATCTAACACTTTACTAAATTGCTAATATTTTAGTTGGTAATTAATTAGATTAATTTTACAGTACAATGCACTCCAGATAGTTCTCTGTAAGAAAACTTGATTGATTGAATAAATAATTAATTTTAGTAATAAGTGCTACTTATGCAGGTAAGCTTAATAAATTATTTTGAATGCCAAGCATCCGTCAAAATCTGACGTTTCATTCATTATTTAGGTATGATAAATATATTTCACTATTAAAATATACGAACTCATGTTTTACAGAAGCTTCAAAACATGATTATTTACTTTACTCAAAGCAAAGGAAACTGTTGCTGAACCGGCCTTACCTTGAACAGGGTACGTTTAGGGTGTTTTCCAGGAAAACTCACGGCTCGTAGTGAAACTTACCTAAGTTTATAATGCGAAATTTCAGGTTACAGTTCTTTTTATCACGTGCTTCTGACTACGTACAACGTAGTATATGAATGAATTATTTGGTGACATGATTCTCCAAAGCATGAGGGATAATGTTAAAGATCCACTAAGTGAAAAATAGTAATTGCCACACAGAATTAAACTGTTTCTACTAAGTCAATTATTTTCTTCAAAAAAAAAAATATTATAACTCGGTTTGTCGTTTTGGTTGTGTTGTTTTTGTTGTCGCAATCCACTGCTGGACCTAGGTTTCTATCAAGGTGCGTTATAACCCCAGCCTCCTTTTTAAGGTCTTCGTAATGCGTTACTAATCTAACAGAAAAAACTAAAGTTTCTTCTTCTAGTTTCATCAACACTTTGCTTAGCAGCAAGGTATGATGTTATATTGATCCTGTTCAGACCTAGCCGGATTTCCGCCATGGGATCTGGAGGCTATAGACCTCGCGCGCCTAACTCCGCTGCCGCGGCAAATCGCCGCTCAGCGGACAGACCTCCGGCGCGATCTCATGGTGACATGGAGAGAGCGACTGTCGCAACCCCGTGCAGGGCACGCCACCATAGTGGCGATAAGTCCCCTCTTTGAGGAGTGGCTAGAGAGGCGCCACGGCGCCCTCACCTTCCGCCTGACGCAGGTCCTCACCGGACACGGTTGTTTCGGGAGGTTCCTGCACCGAATCGGGTGGGAGAAAACGCCCGGGTGTTTCCATTGCGAGGATCGTCCGGAGGACACGGTGCAGCACACTGTGGACGTCTGCCCCGCTTGGGCGGAGCAGCGCCGTGTCCTCGTAGAGGCGATTGGCGGCGGCGACCTCTCGCGCCTGGCCCTGGTTCAAGCCATGGTCCGGAGCGAGAGGGAATGGGAAGCCGTCACCTCCTTCTGCGAAGCAGTCATGCTAGTGAAGGAGGTGGCGGAACGTGAGAGGGAAAGAGCCTCACGTCCCAGCCGCCGCGGGAGACGCCCTGGGCGTCGGGGGTCACGTGGTGGCCCCCGGCCACCGCAAGCGCAGGCCTGTGGACGGCGAGTTATGGGCTAGCTCGCCGTCCGGCCGTCTTATGACGACAGGCCGTGTCGACGGCGCGTTCGTGTTCCACGCGCGCCTCAAAGAGATGTCAGCAACCACGTAGGGGTCCGCACGGGCCGATGCCTGCCAGGGCTGCGGGACTGTTCGAAAGAGATACCGCGGCCCTGGAACATAAAGGGCAAAGAAGGAACATGGATGGGTTTTAGTCAGTACAAGTCTGACGACACTCCCTTCCGCTCCGCCCAGAGCGGGGGGGTCATTTGATGATTTCCCACCCTAAAAAAAAAAAAAAAGGCCCTAGTCCGTTAACATACAAATTGTACGGTCAAAACCGGTCCGTCTGAGTTACCTCGTCCCCTATTTCAGTTTGTTTCGCCCGCGTATATCTTTGTTTATTCCCCTCACATAACGCATAATTCTGTGCTGATCCCAACGAAAGTGAAATGTATTGGCTGCGAGTTTCAAACTACAATTCTAGTAAATGTCTCCAACTATCTCAGCGACATAACATCGCGCCTGTATGTCCGCGAAGGGTAAGGCAGGTTTATTTATAGTTAGTACAGTACACCCACATTGCCAGTATATTTAATCCAATGTTATAGGGGGCCTACTACCAAAAACTGGGTACACAGACTACGGGCTACTACTAAGAAATTCCTTTGCCCGACTGGGAATCACACCCAGGGCCTCATGCATCGCAGTAGTGCCTGCTGCTACCTACAACACAGTCATACGTATAAAATTATAATGATGCTACCTTCAGAAACATCATTATCTGCCTTTTCCCGGGTTTATTTACGCAATCTGTTAAGTATCTGCAACCAACAGATTCCGGGTTCCTGGGGTCGGCTTCCAGTCTAACCGGATGCAGCTGAATACCAGTATTTTACATGGAGCGACTGCCTATCTAACCTTCACAAACCAAGTTAGTACTGGGTAATACGATACCCCTTGATAAGACTGGTTGACATACTTTCGACTATTCCGAAGCATTAGTTAAAAAAATATACTTGTTAGTACTTAAATGTCAAAGTTCCTACTGATGGAATTTTTTTTTTTTTCTGTATGGGCTTACTCTTGACCTCAATCTAGTCCTGCGGACAGAGATGAGGTCGACGATGGAACGAGCTAACCCAAAAGAAGCCAATTAACTCGCGATTTAAATAGATTGGGGTCATATGAACTTGGAAACACCGACGCAGGCAGGGAATTCCACTCCTTGGCTGTGCGCATAATAAATGATGTAGCAAAGCGCTTCGTGCGAATGTGTGGAACATCGACAAGGAATGGGTGATAACCCGCAGTACGCCTGGACTCCCGATAGAAGAAAAGAGATGGTGGAGTGTGTTCGTCTCTTGAGCACACTCACCGAAGTACAATCTGTAAAAGACCGAAAAACATGCAACTTTGCGCCGATGGGCCAGGCTATGAAGCCTGGTACTAACCAGCTTATCGTCACCAATGAGCCTCTTGGCTCTGCGCTCAACAGAATCGAGTGTGACTAATTGGTATTTGGCTGAGCCATCCCAAAGGTGACAGCAATACTCCATGCCGGACCGAACTTGAGCTTTATATAAGACTAAAACCTGTCCAGGCTTGAAGTAACGCTTAACCTTGTTTAGGATACCCAGCTTTTTTGCCGCAGTTTGGTGGTTACAATTCCAGGGTATGAGTCAATTCTTATAAATATCACCAGCTCTGTCGACGGTAAAAAATCAGACATATTTATTCATGTATACGTTAGCTACCATTATCGTTAGAAAGATAGTAAAATCTGTTTTTTCGCAAATGTTCTGACTTCTTTATAAAGCATTGTTATGCAAATCTAGACGTGGAGAAATACCTGCGATTTGTCTTCGCGTATCCTCGGTATTTTCTAGATAATACTCAGCTAACAGCCTGTAGTGCATTTAATAAACGATTGGTTTGAAGCCACATGATATAGGTTTTCTGAGAAAATAGAAACAATTTTATTAAGTGTAATAGTTTATTATTAAATGTAATTCGTCTTTCTCTAACTTTTATGCTTTTATTTTTTTTCATTTTTGCGTATAAGCTATGGAGTTTTTATGTTTACTATTTTTTAAACACGGCATAAGATTGATATTCTAATTTGATAAATATTTTAGTTTCATTATTTTTTCGTTTGATTATTATGAAATAAAATAGACAGACGGTTATAAACCGAGTACAATAAATTAAACTGTGTGTACCTCACGACGTTCCCAGTCTGCATACAAAAATTCATTCGAATATATCCAGTAGTTTAATCACAGGACATTATTTTTCTTTTTCAACATTTTCTACATGATGTAGATTAATAGGCTAGCACCGACAGGTTAACGAACCCTGTATCGATATAGACACTAAACACATGTTGCCAACTCTCTACTTCAAAAATCCTTGCCAAATTTGTTCCTTAAATTGTATTTCCAGATGCGAATTAGTGCAAATTATACCTTAGGTTGGTAAACCAATATTTATAAATGGTGTTCTATTTATTTCGTTAACAGTTTAATGCTATTTAGTTTGTTTGTTTTTTTTTTTAATGTCGATGTTAGTATTTATTTGACAGTTTAAAATGTTTCTATGTACTAGTATTACCAGTGTTTTCATTTATTGTCGTATTGTCGTCGCCAACCTGTATGTATATAAAGATATATAAAGAATAAAACAAACTAGGTAAAATAATGGCTTACTTTGTTCGTTTTTAACATTCTATTGGTTTGTATGTGTCATCCAAATTAGTCGTCGATAATTAATTACAAATAACATTTTAGGTAGTTTGTAATGCGTACCCACACGACACAGACTTTAGGTATTAAAATCAAGCAGTCCCAATAACAGCTGCTGACAAAATAAACGGAAAGTTTCAAATCAATATGGGATATATACCAAATTAATATCTTATTTCTCTGTACAATCATAACAACACTTTATCATCACCATCAACACCCCTACGTTCCTCCTAACTGCCCCTATATCTTCACAAAAGCCATCATATCTCCAGCACAAATAGGATCCATCGCGCCATGATAGACGGCGATTGAACACATAAATAAGATAGCGTCGAACAAATAGTATGGAGTGCGCTTTGTCTGTACATTTTCTATGCACATGACCTCTGGACTGAGTAGCGAAGATAGAAGGACAATGAAAGAATACAGGGTCTAGATTTTTTAACTTCAAGATAAGTGGTAAAGGTACAGAAAACGTGGTCATGTTGAAACATGTTGCAGCAATACATATGGAGCTTTACATAATTAACCTTTGTTAATATGCCTTAGTCGGAGGATATCGCCGTCGAGGTAGACCGCGGCGAAGGTGGTGTGACGATTTGATCTTGTTTGCACGGCGATCATGGCCAGATATTGCACAGGATAGAGAGGCTTGGAAGAAGAAAGGGGAGGCCCTGGTCCAGCAGTGGGACACACAAATAAGCTAACTACGTCAAGTTCAGTGAACCTATTGAAGAGTGGTGAAACTATGCAGTCGGATAGCCTGTTTCGCTCTAGCCATATTTGCATACAGATTCCAAAAATAATAGTTATTTTAGTGCCGTCTCTACAAAACGCTGGTAGAATTTTCGACATTGGCTCAGTTGTCAAACAAAAAAAAACTGTTATTTAGCAGTCACACCTGCCTTGGACCAATTAGAGTTATCTAAACCTTACTCCACTGATTAATCAATATTTTGAACAACAGTTAAAATAACCCACTACTACAACTGAATCTCTTTGACTAAACTATTTAAACCAAACATTACCTCAATTTCATTACAAATAATATTCGTCCAAAACTACCCTACTAAACCTCCTCAGTATTCCGTCCAGCGCCCCAAGTATTGAGAAAGGTCATTTATCTAGAGATTGTGCCTCCGCCTCAAAATAAATCACTATTGACGGAGCAGCGCTTGAATAATATCTTTCTAAAATATGTTTGACTAGTCTTACAGGCAAAGTTTCCTTAGTGGAAACAACGAGAAATGACGGTTACTGCTTGGCCACGGGCTACACATCTTGCGACTTAAGATTTACGATAGCGACTGCGGAGAAAACAAATGAAAGTCATTGCTTAGCGCTTCACAGTGAAGGAAACAAGCCAAACACGCGTGTGTCGCGTCACAACTCGCGTCTCAAGTTGCGTTCCAGGTAGCATTGCAAGTCGCGTTAGAAGCCGCGTTGCAAGTCGCGTTGCAAGTCGCGTTGCAAGTCGCGTTGCAAGTCGCGTTGCAAGTCGCGTTGCAAGTCGCGTTGCAAGTCGCGTTGCAAGTCGCGTTGCAAGTCGCGTTGCAAGTCGCGTTGCAAATCGCGTTGCAAGTGGCGTTGTTAGTCGTGTCGCATGTCACCTCGAAAGTCACGTCGGAAGTCGTGTCGGAAGTCACATCTAAAGTCGCATCGCAAGTCGCACCACATGACCGGGGCGTTATAGCGAAGTTTCCTTTGTAGCAGTAGCTGAAATAGATGGTAATGTGGGCTAACGCTGTGTGAACGTGTGTTCGGTTAAACTTGCCAATTTGTCTGTCTTTGAGAATTTTATGTGGTATCGGTAAAGCACGAATCGGATTAAAGTTTTTTCACCAGAATGTATTTTTAAGTAACCTGTTTTAGTTGTGTAACGATTTAAGAGCAGGTCCATTCATAAACCCCACATCACTGTTTGTTTTTTTTTAATTTTTTATTCTAAACCTTGGAAATATGTATTTTTGAATTGCGTGAACACGATATCATGTTACAGTCGAAATGTAATATGTCTGTTGGAGGACATAAATAATAATAAATCAACATAGTTAAACAGATTTATTTTCAGCTGCATAGAGGTTATTATTACAGGTCTAAAAACCCTTAGGGAATGACAAACGCATAGTTTTATATGAACTATAACATTGCAATTATCAAACACCAAACCCCAGGACATTACTAATATTCAAAGCTAACCTGCTAATGCCCAATATTCATGTTAATCAGCACGGTAATAATGGCCCAATTATTATAACAAAACGCATGTTATGTGGGAACAAACTAATTTAAAGGCACCGTTCCACAGCAACCCACAGCTGAGCTACGCAGCGAGTACTTAGCTCCGCTTTAAACATGTGGAAGGGATCGTCCACTGCAAGCCTCGGCCACGCTACGCACGACAGCGCGACGGGCAAATAAATGAACCGCGCTGCTATTGTGGCACACCTCTGTGCACATTCTACGAAGCAGCGGACAGTTGATTTACATTCATTAAAACGCTTATGTTCGTCACGCATTTATTAACACTAAAAACGGGATATTTACCATGTTTACTATTTGTTTTGGTGGTGTTGCAAGCACTATGATTACGGATAAACTGAAGTTATCAAGAATTAGTTAGAATATCCCGTTTGTGACTGACAGTTTAAAAACTTACATCAAGCATTTTTCGGATGGGGAAAAACAGAAACTACAAAAGTCACGAGGACTAATATGTATCGGAAAAGTATGTAATTCGTCAGTTGTACAATTCCTAAAATAGATAGGAAATCTATGATATATTTTGTAATAATATATGCACTTTCTAGGTCTAGGTCTGTCGGTCTAACTTCGGGAAAGAGGTCAATCGTCGAATCCGACTCGGCTGGGCAGCGTTCGGGAAGTTGCGTGGTATCTTCTCGTCCAACTTACCGCAGTGTCTCAAGACGAAAGTCTATGACCAGTGTGTGTTGCCAGTGATTACATACGGGACCGAAACATGGTCGCTCACAATGGGCCTTATCAGAAGGCTTAAAGTCACCCAAAGGGCAATGGAGAGGGCTATGCTCGGAGTTTCTTTGCGTGATAAAATCAGAAATGAGGACATCCGCAAGAGAACCAAGGTAACCGACGTAGCCCGAAGAATAGCCAAACTGAAGTGGCAGTGGGCAGGGCACATTGCTCGCAGAACGGATGGCCGATGGGGCCGAAAAGTTCTGGAGTGGCGACCGCGAACCGGAAGACGCTGCGTTGGAAGGCCTCCCACTAGGTGGACCGATGACCTGGTGAAGGTTGCAGGGATCCGCTGGATGCGAGTCGCACGGGATCGGTCAATGTGGCGACACTTGGGGGAGGCCTATGTCCAGCAGTGGACGTCTTTCGGCTGAAATGATGATGATGATATGCACTTTTCCTAGGAAATCTATACATTTCCTAAATAGCGATCGGAAATGTATTACATTCGTGATGTTCTTATGTATACCGGGGATAGCGGTGCGAGGGGCGACTACTCACAGTCCAGAGCGTCCATCATACGCCTATTTTTTCATGTTACCCTAATCACTACATTTTGATACTTGCATTTTCATTGATTTTATTCGTATTTTAATCACAGAGAGAGAACATTCGTTTTTACATATTTCCTAGTATCATCTCAGAATTGCATACAATTCCTAGGAAATACACATATTTCCGAAACATCATTACACATTTCCTAAGTAGGCTCTGAATTGTATATATTTCCTAGGATTTATGTACAATTCCTAGGTTTCATACATTTGCGGTAACATAAACACGAAGCAACTTTTAAAAGTGATTTTCTTCTACTGCATTGATTAACGTTTGATGTTTTCATTAACATAGTATTTTGAAAGCTTTATACTAGTGCTAGTATTCCGAAATAGGTCACGAGAAAATAGCGTTTGAATTTTGCATTTTTTTTAATGTACATTTTGCATCGTCTTGCTTTCTCCAAGTTCATACATCTGAGGCCCTAGCACGAACACGCGGTATAAACGTTACGTAAAAACGTCGATTTTAAAATGAAAAAAAAATTACTCGTTTCAGGTAATTACTTTCCCAGTTTTAAGAATTTATTCATGTCTATAATTGTATTTTTTATAAAAAAATCGACGTCTTCACGTTACGTTTACACGTTTTTGATCATTCTCGCTCGTCAGTTGCGAGTACTACGCGCCCGACCTGGACTATCAACTTAATTATATTTTCAATTCACCAAATAAGTAATAATTGAAACTCACACGGACTATTATTGGAGAATAATCGCTTATTTTGACTCATTCCGATTGATTGCGAGTCTATTCTATAAATTATTAATTTTGATATTCAGGTCGTTATGAATTCGGCTCCCTTGGGGGAATTTAAGGAAATTGAATCTGTCAGCTCGTTCAGTAACTTTTACAATCAATTTCGGGGATTGATTGAATGTTTTCAAGTTGTTAGTAGGTATTAAAGGAGTTAGGTACAGAAGAAATTTTGGTTATGTAAAAAATATATCAGTTACAAAATGTTTTTAAACGGGCTTCATCTAATAATTTTGAGAATGCATGATTTTTCGTTAAAATATGATCTAGGAATAAAACACAGCACACGTCAAATAAAATTAATTTCATGACAGCTAAAATTTTTGCGTCTAAAACTACTAATATAATAAAAACTATCGCTAATGAGAAAACAAAGAATTCATTAATTTCGTAAGCAATAAACATGAAAAGTCTTCTAGTATAGACAAACAACTACTCTCCTTATCAAAACAATTGAAACAAAATAGCGACAATATTGTAAATCGAAAGAAACAATTTTGTTTACACCCAGCATTTCGCTACCCTGAATAACGTATAAGTCCCCATTTCACTCATAAATAAATCTATCAATTATTTCGCGAAAACCTTTTCAATTTTCTTCGCGAACCACAAAAAAAAAAAACAATTGGAGAAGAAATTCTCGTTGTTCTGCCTCCAAATCGCGTTAACCATTCCGCTCAATAAAATAAAGGGGACCCATAGTCGAATAAACATAATAATATCTGAATTCAATTTCCAAGTACCCGCAGTTTGGACGGAGATAATATGGAACTTTCCGATCGCCTTCCTATCTCTTTATGTCCTTATTAACTGCTTAGGAGGTTGTTATTGTTTTCTCTTTGTATTGAATGCTGTATCTGCAATTTTGTAGTTTAGTACTGTTTTGTTTCTATAACCAAACTGTCATTTGATGTGTGGAGCGGTTATCGCTATCAATGGCCATTATCCACATTTCGCCTGTTAAGTTAAGGGCATTACATTGCTCGATGACCTTGATGATTTGATCCCTGTACTGGGTTTTGTTCTGTATGGTGTCCGGACGTAAAGAATAGCACCATCCCATATCTTCCCGTGGGTGTCGTAAGAGGCGACTAAGGGACTTACCAGAGAATGGGCAGCAGCGTTCTCTGTGTTTTATAACAACCATACTGCGATCGCCAACCCGCCTGCCAAGCGTGGCGATTATGGCAAAACCCCCCTAAATGACGAGCACAAGAAAAAAATGGCAGTAAGAGGCACATTGAACATCAATATAAAGCTTGAAAGGTCTCGACTGATGAAGTCTACACTCCGTCCAGCACAGATCCAGATCCAAAACCCCGAGAGCTTTCAGCTTGAACTCCAGAATCGTTTCGAGTGCCTAGGAAGCTCAGTGGACGAATACAACGATGGGTTCGTGGAAACTGTCCATACGACTGGGTCTAAGTTTTCCAAGACACGTCGTGCACACAGCAAAAGACTCTCTGATCATACTCTCGAGCTCATGAAGGAGCGGCGTGAGATGATCCTGCAGTCTTCAGACGAGACGTGGAAGTACCGGCAGCTCAATAGATGGATCTCTAAATCCTTGAAGAGCGACCTCCGCCGCTTTAATACCGAGCGTATTAAAGACGCTATTGAGCGGAATAAAGGCTCCAAGGTATTTTCAAGAGATCTGGCTATTGGGCAGAGCCAGCTCACGAAACTGAAGACCGACGATGGCAGGATCGTATCCGCCAAACCAGAGCTGCTGAGGGAGATCGAGAGTTTTTATGGGCAGTTGTACACTTCAATCAGTAATCCCGTTGCAACTCTAGCTAACGACCCAAGAGCTAGACTGACCCGACATTATACCGAAGACATTCCGGATGTCAGCCTGTACGAGATTAGGATGGCTCTT
Organism: Noctua fimbriata; assembly: GCA_905163415.1. Lineage (NCBI taxonomy): Eukaryota > Metazoa > Arthropoda > Insecta > Lepidoptera > Noctuidae > Noctua > Noctua fimbriata. The sequence goes on from LR990932.1 coordinate 1,433,406, forward strand.
AAACAGCTTAAAAACAACAAGGCACCGGGCGATGACGGAATTACGGCCAAACTCCTGAAGGCGGGTGGAAAACCGGTACTTAAGGCCCTTCAGAAGCTGTTTGATTCCGTCATACTCGAGGGGAAAACGCCGCAGGCATGGTAGAGAGTTGGGCTGTACTGCAGTCTCTCCAACGGTGCCAAATCGACTATCGGTACATCGAGGTGCTGAAGTGTTTGTACAAAAACGCCACCATGTCAGTCCGAGTCTTGACCAGTGTGTGTTGCCAGTGATTACTTACGGGACCGAAACATGGTCGCTCACAATGGGCCTTATCAGAAGGCTTAAAGTCACCCAAAGGGCAATGGAGAGGGCTATGCTCGGAGTTTCTTTGCGTGATAAAATCAGAAATGAGGACATCCGCAAGAGAACCAAGGTAACCGACGTAGCCCGAAGAATAGCCAAACTGAAGTGGCAGTGGGCAGGGCACATTGCTCGCAGAACGGATGGCCGATGGGGCCGAAAAGTTCTGGAGTGGCGACCGCGAACCGGAAGACGCTGCGTTGGAAGGCCTCCCACTAGGTGGACCGATGACCTGGTCAAGGCTGCAGGGATCCGCTGGATGCGAGTCGCACGGGACCGGTCAATGTGGCGACACTTGGGGGAGGCCTATGTCCAGCAGTGGCCGTCTTTCGGCTGAAATGATGATGATGATGATGACTGGTTTTTGTTGACTTGCCCCGCACATTTCGCCAAATTTCGGTTTTTATTTATTATTTGAAAATATTAAAAGAAATAACAGAAAAAAACAATACAGATTGTTAAGTATCATTACGTATTTGTTGTTACAAAATTCATGCCGATCTATTCAGCCGTTACAGAGATAATTTACAATTAAGGTTGATAAAGGACCTATTTTCTACGATTAACCAAAAAAAATTGAGAAGGTTTATTAAAATTTTAAACAATACAATTTATTTGTGATGAAATTAACTATAACATACTTTTTTTATACGGAAAACGCACGAAGGGATTCATCAACAAATTTCTTTGAACATACGCTGTTTTTGGGATTTGAGCCATGTAATGCCCTTAAGTCCCATGTAATGTGACCTTTTTCTATTGACTAGGTACAAATTCAAACTTAAAGAAGAGAAAATCCTGGTGGAAAAATCCAATAACACTGCTCGACATGAGTATAGAACCTAAAACCTCATGCTCAGCAATAGCGCCTGAGACTATTAGATAAACGAAACTGTTACCAAGCTTCCAAAAAAAACAGAAACTATAATAATTATCCTATTAACCGGAACAAAAGCATACTGCTTGATGACAAAGGTCGAAGTTGGAGAGTGTGCGCGAATGTACCAATATCCACCGAGTATTTGCCTGTACTTTTATCTATATTACTTGTACTACTAAGTATTCAGTGCCTATATGTACTAGTATAAATTATTATGAAGAAGTATTCATGTATACTCAAAAACAAGTGACAGGACAACAAAAAAGGGTGTGCCACTTTATCTCTGAGCGAAGATTGAGTACGACCTAGATCTAGAATTCTAGCTAGATGGACGGGACTAGCAATGCAGTTGTAATAGATTTAGGTAACGAGGTGCTGGACACAACATGAGGTGGGCAACCTGCCAGTTCCGTTATTACCTACCTAAATAAAAAAGCACCTATTCATTTGGAGCTGTAAATGTGATAAAGTTTATTTCACGACTAATGCGGCAATCTAAATTATTGAGCATAGCAACATATCACGCTTGTATTTCAAAGGATAGGTAGAAAATTATACGTACGTGTACGTTTTGCTGTGATGCCTATAATTGCCATTTAATAAGTAGCGTGCGTATTGTAACCTAAACCTTTGGGGTTTTAGGCTCCGTTCATGGCGTCGGGTAATACGACTTGAGACACGATTTGCATCAAGCGACACACGTGTGCGTCACTTGTTTCATACGCGGGAGTACTGTCGTCGCTACACTAACTAACTTCTTTAGCCTTCTCCGTAGTCGTTGTTGTAAGATGCATGTCGCGACGTACAATTGCATTCATGTAAGCGACATTGTCACTTGCACGTGTAGCTGTCAGATGTTGCTGAGAATTTACATATAACAGACTCTTATCCCAAAGATCGAACAAACCTCATATTCACCAATGACCTTTCCAACCTCTACAGAAACGAGGCCAAACTAACAACCTAATTCTAGTTGAACCTTAGGTACGTATAAGCAAATACAACCGACACTTCTTAATGACATCCCTGCTAACCCACTTCAACAAACATTAACTTCAATATAGACTCTAAACTATTTAATGACAAACTCTATTCCAATTCAGTACTGCACTCATTAATTAGATCTAGCACAACACTAGCAAGCTTACAATGCTCTGCTAAATAGGTTACGACTTAGCTCAACCAAATTGTATTGTCGAGATACAATCTTGTGATATATTCATGGATTATCCGATTCTGATTGTGTTAAACGTGTGCTCGTGGCTAAATTATAACAGGTGCACGGGTCGTACTTCAAGGTTAATAATGGGTCTAAAAGTGCCCTTAACGAAGTCGAAAGGCATTTGTTCTCCCCGTCATCGTCAATGCGATTATTTTTGTTTTTGTAGACCATACCTGGGAACCCTTGTAGTTACGGAGATATTGGGGTCAAAGTTCCAAATTTGTCAAAAGTTTTTTTTTAAATATGTACAAGTTTTTAACTTTAATTTAAATACCTCCACGACCCCCGTTCTATTTAATGCGTCCATCAGTACAATGTTTTGAGTGCGTTACATTGAGTCCTACCTTAAAACGTGATTTTTCACCCCAAGAAAAAAGTCGTTTCCCAGCAATAATTTTTGCGTTGTGTTACTTAGTTTGAGGTACAGAATGCTTCGTTGACGGCTTCGTGAAGGTTTCGTTTACACCTTGTACCGAGCTCTATCCGTGCCTTGGAAAACACGTTAAACCGACTCTTACCAAGGGACCGGACTGGGACTGACTGACCCAGTTACTGGCTTGTGAAGGTCAGATAGACAGACGCTCATAATAATATAGAATAATGGTGTGCAGCGGCTGTTCAACGGTAACTTTATGGTCTCGTAATGAGATGAACGTTCATTTCTACCTAGAAAAAACACACCCTCATACCTACAAAGTTAAGAGTAAATAAAGATAAGTGAGGATAACATGTAGCATTTAAGAAACCATTAAGAAAATCAAGATATTCTGAGGACTTAACACGCTCGGCGAAGGTATAATAAAATTATATGGTATGTGATGAGATCTGTGATAAAATCCAACGGTGCTCACTGACGGTCTGTTTGATACAATAATGTGCTTTATATTTTGAAGATGTTTCGAGTATTCCCACTCGTTGTTGAGGATTTTCTGGAAGAGCATGTTGTATTTTCTTTGATAGTTTCGAAGGAAATGCGGTTTGGCGGATTTTGTAGTGGTTGTAAAGTATTCAGAAAATTTTTAATAATCTCATGGTTTTCAGCTGACATGTGTGACGTCGACTAACACACTCGTCGCTACATTCTTAAAATTGACAAAAGAGAGGTCTTTAAAAATATCTTGTGGAAAAAAGTCGGTTAAAATGATAAATCCTATTGTGCCACGTCGCCAGTTAGGCAAAACATTTACTGTGCTTAAATTAAATTGAAAGCTTCAGTAAATATTTAAATACAAATGTTCTGAAAATTTTATTTCAAAGATGGTGGTATTAGTTCCATTTTCGGTCAAGCGCCAAAAAAATCTTGTACAACATTACCCATCGGTAAACAGTCAAAATAAAACATTTGAGGTTTACCAACAAATCTGTAGAAATCGGATCTGGCACAAAACTTTTACGACTCTTCAGCCCGTATAAATAAAACTCCGCCAGCTCGCTGTAAAATCGCATCGAATCCCCCAGAATTCCGTCTTCTCAGAGATGCATCTCAAACGTCGAGAAAAAAAATTAATATCACTACGTATTAAGTTGAAACTCGGTCCAAAGCAAGTCTGAAAAATATATTTACAGGGAGAAGTTTGTCCGTTTTCCGAGCTAGCGATTTTAATCGAAGTTCAGAGATAGCTCGATACAACGTTTAATCTTTGTAGGTATCTCCGTGTACGGAAATTGAAAGGAGATAAAAATGTTTGCTGTAATGTCTGCCTGGCCTGCAATTGCTGCGGGAAAACGCCTCGATGCACTTTTGTGTTGAAAGATTTGATAGGGGGAGGTGGACTGTTATCGGTAGCAGCGGCTAGCGAGTATATTTGATAAAAATGTGAAAAAGCTTTAGTTCCCTTAGTTCCATTATTTTGTAATAGTTTAGTTATTGACTTGGAAAGTGTATAGAAAACTGCTTAATTATTCGAACATTTTTTTCAAATTTTAAAGTTGGATAGCAGGTCCACCTCGGGTGTTTAGGATTAATAAAATAATTTCATAATACTGTTATCGTTGTGTAAGAACTGTGCTAAAATTATTTATTTAAGCGTAAAATAGTTTTCTCAAAACTTTATGTTATTAAAAAGATGACTCGTAAATAATGTGAACTATAAAATTAATGAATATTAAATTATTTTCTTGCTAGAAAGTACAACTCATTCTCAAGCACCTCGTTATTAAGTTAAAATATTATTTTTGTAACAACACTTTTCAATAAACTTGCAAAATGTTAACTTTGCCGATGTAATTATTTATTGTTCACAAAATATAATTTTATATATTGTACAGACGCAAGCACATCAAGCTACTACAATCTGTCAAATTGCTTTAATAGATTGTCAACTTTATCGCTAAAGCATAAGATTCAAGGTTAATTGGGAAAATTTTACAGTTTCGGGTAACTTGATGTGCTGAGTCTGTACCTTAGTTTATAAAATGTCAATTTTAAAGAAAGTAGTGAAATTTAAGTTTTTCTAATTCAAGTAAGATGCCTATTAAAAGTTTTCGTTAATGATGATCAATATTAATTTTATTTTAATTCACTTTATTCTTTTGCTAGAGAAAGACTCAGGTGGCGTTTAGCTGTTAGGGCCGTATTAATATATAAGGTCTCATTAAAATAGATGGAAAAATTTTAACACAGCGTTCAGTACGTCTAACCAAAGATATCCAACCAAAAAAAACACTGATTAAAGTGATTTTATTTTGACCTAAAATCATTGGGTAATCAACATTTTTAGTGTATTTTCTTTAGCAGATTTTTTTCTTGTGAGTATCTAATGCGTTTTTCTTAATTTTTTTACCATTGTCCTTATTTTTGTGGTCTGAATGATTTCTAAAAGTTTTTCCATCTATTTTAATGGGGCCTTATATATATATCTCTCTCTCTCTCTCTCTATAATATTATGACTAGAATAAAATAAAATACCTGTACGCAAGTTTAACAGTACGTTTTGTAACTACTGCAATATTTTTATTTTAAGAATTTGTAAAATTGAATGTTCTCTGTTCTTTCTAATTAAAATAGAAGGTTGGTAGAACATCTTTGAATGTTGTAACTTAAAGTTTACAAAGATAACCAGGTGGTTGAACTACTACTAGATACCTACCTACATCTCTGCTCTGTTGTAGATGTTATGCTATGTAATGTTAGTAATAATATACTCGTTTTGTTCTTAGAAACCTTTTTCAATTATTTCCAATCAATTATTTATAGTTTTTGTCCATTTGAACAGTCTCGTCCAATTCACTATATTTTCCAATAAATTGTCCACGAAAAATAAACAGAAAAATATTCATAGTTTAAAAAATTCACAGTCGCCAACGATTCCGCGTCCCTATAATATTTATTTATCGAAATATACGCCGTTTGCTCTCAGCGCAGATTGGATGCTGATATTGTTGTATGCGGCTGTGATTCTTGTGGCCCGAATTGTTTACAGAACCACGTTTTATTTGCTGACTATTAAAACAGTGGTTTATTGCTTCGGTTTTGAAGGATAGCGTGCTGATACAAGTTTGTTGAATATTTTATGCAGTAGACAATTTAGTTTTTTTTTTTTTTAGTTTTGTCTGAACTATGAATGTGCCTGAAAGTCAGACTACCATTAGACTGGTACTCAGACTTTCGGGCATACTTAAATCTGGGTAATATGATACCCTTTGCTAAGCCAGGGGGTATCGTATGGTTGCGATAGTCGTGGAGAGGATCCGGCAATTGGGTCTCGAGGTGGCATTGCTCAAGTCCGAGGCCATGTGTTTTCATGGGCCTCGAAATGCGCCACCGTCGGGATCCCTACTGACGGCAGGAGGGGTTTCCATCGGCGTCGGGTCGACGCTGAAGTACCTGGGACTCGTCCTCAAAAGCCGGTGGAACTTCGTGGAGCATTTCCGACGTTTGGCCCCCAAACTGGAACGGACCGGGGCTGCCTTCAAGCGGCTCCTGTCCAACCTGGGGGCTCGAAACGCCTCTTACCGGAGGCTCTACGCGGTCCATGGCCCTTTACGGGGCCCCAGTGTGGGCACGTTCTCTGAGGCGGCAAGCAGCCCTAAGCTATAAGGATAGCCCTAAGGCTAGTCCGGGGGTACCACACGATCTCCGGTGAGGCGGCGAGCCTCCTTGCCGGATTGCCGCCATGGGATCTAGAGGCGATAGTCCTCCTCCTAGAGCGCCTTCACGAATGGCGTGCGGAGGCACTACGTCGGGGAGAAACTCCGCTGCCGCGGCAAATCGCCGCTCAGCGAACATGGAGAGAGCGACTGTCGCAACCCCGTGCAGGGCACGCCACCATAATGGCGATAAGTCCCCTCTTTGAGGAGTGGCTAGAGAAGCGCCACAGCGCCCTCACCTTCCGCCTGACGCAGGTCCTCACCGGACTCGGTTGTTTCGGGAGGTTCCTGCACCGAATCGGGCGGGAGAAAACGCCCGGGTGTTTCCATTGCAAGGATCGTCCGGAGGACACGGTGCAGCACACTGTGGAGGTCTGCCCCGCTTGGGCGGAGCAGCGCCGTGTCCTCGTAGAGGCGATTGGCGGCGGCGATCTCTCGCGCCCGGCCCTGGTTCAAGCCATGGTCCGGAGCGAGAGGGAATGGAAAGCCGTCACCTCCTTCTGCGAAGCAGTCATGCTAGTGAAGGAGGTGGCGGGACGTGAGGGGGAAAGAGCCTCACGTCCCAGCCGCCGCGAAAGACGCCCTGGGCGTCGGGGGTCACGTCTTATGACGACAGGCCGTGTCGGCGGTGCGTTTTTGTTCCACGCGCGCCTCAAAGAGATGACAGCAACTACGTAGGGGTCCGCATGGGCCGATGCCTGCCAGGGCTGCGGGACTGTTTGAAAGAGATACCGCGGCCCTGGAACACAAAGGGCAAAGAAGGAACATGGATGGGTTTTAGTCAGTACAAGTCTGACACTCCCTTCCGCTCCGTCCAGAGCAGGGGGGGTCATTTGATGAATTCACATACAGATTGGCAGTCATTCCATGTAAAAAATGCTACTAAGTAAACTCCATTTATTACTTTTTTGGAAAACAAGGTTTCTCTTGAAACTATCAAGCTCTCAATTTAACTTTGGGTTTAATTCAGCACACTTCAGTAACAAAAGTTTCAAACTGGAATTTTGAAAGCCGATTCGAAGCGAATACTATTTGAGAAATTAAATATTATCTCTACCAAAACCTGGTGCCTTAGTACTTGTTCTATAAAATAGTTTCCACAAGCTTTAAAGCAATACAAGTAAAACAAAACTAAATTTTAATATAACTTACGCCTTGCACTTTTACGAGAACACTGGGAAAGCAGAACACAGACATTAGCCTAGTAATCATTTCAGCAAAGCTAAGATAATTCCTGGATAATGAAAGATTGCAGCGGACGAAGCGAAGACTTTAGTACGAATAATATCTTAGTTATTTCCTGGTGAACAAGAAACTACGGTTTGTTTTACGGAATTTAACGCTTGTATTTATTTTATGCGTTTTAATTTGCTTGCCTGTCTTCTTTTATGTCGGAAATATTTTGTTTCCATTTTACTCTCATAATTTGCAATACTTGAGTTACCAGCCTGATATGAAATGCTTTATTTTTTACATTTAAGACCTGTGACATTGACGTTTTTTTTATTTAACATACACAACAAAAATAAAGAAAGCCAAAACAAAAAAGAAAATTCAATCAATATAGAAGGGGCAAACTTGACAAGTTAAAAAGCAATAATGGTGCTTGGGGACCCACAGTTTCAGACATCCCTGATAGATCTTTCATATTATACAAAAAGTAGCCTACTATAACTAAAATATTGCAGCGTAGGATGGAAACCCTCAAAACTATTATGAATTTATCTTAGGAACGCACCCCTTTCCAACTCTGCCCTAAGATCTTCATACACAGGGAACATTCAAAATCTCAATATCCGAGCCTTTCACATGAGACTAACACAAAGGCGTTTAGACAAAACATTTCCTTCGACCACACACACACACACACACACACACATACCACATAGGCTGTCTCAATTCCCTTAAGCTTGGATAGACTAAACATTCCTTCAACCAGACTACACGAGTAATACATAACAGAGACCGATACCTTCTAATACTATTGGTCCAAAATTCAGTTGAGCTATTGGTACGGTAGGCCGCATGTCAGCGGTAATGAAACTAGTATAAGCTGATCTCTTATTCTATTGAAACTTTGTACTACGCTAGGCTACCTCAAGGTGAAAGTGTTACCAATACAATGCGGCCTATCACAATGTCTAGATATTCGATAGATTCCAAGCAAACAAGCACAATGGGTAGGTGCTCTACTACATGGCATGGCAATACGAACCAAATGTTCGAGCATTTTTCAGTCACTTTATTACTTTTTCCTTTAGTGTTTTTTGAATGGTTACACAAAGACAAACACATAGTTTTCATGAGTGACGATAGTTAAATTGACACATGTGGTTATCAGCACCACTGTCACCTCACTGACTAGCAATGACAATATTCAGCCTCAACATTGAGGTAAAGTATGAGTCAGAAAAAAAACATATTTTCTTTCTTTCTCTCTTATATTAATGAAAAAGTGAAAAAATACTTCAAGCGTGTTGTGTGACAGCCACTCATGTGCCACATAAAATGTAATGCAAATGGGTATTAGTCTCTGTTTTGTATAATACTCCTGTACCTAAACAAATGTCCGTAAACACACATATTCAATTAATCATCAAATGTAATACGATTGATGGAATTGAATTGCCATCTTATAATCTAGGATTATTGCTTCGATCTACTGTTACTACTGTTGTAGCAGAATAGCAAACATAATATTCCGTGACTATGGCTCATCTTACACGACATTACTCAAAAGTAATGTGTTACAAACTTGAATCACCAATTATCATCTGCCTAATCTTTTCCCAACTATGTTGGGATCGGCTTCCAGTCTAACTGGATACAGCAGAATACCAGTGTTTTACATCGGACGACTGCCTATCTGACCACAAATTGAAAAATCGAAACTCAAATCACCAATGAGTAACCAAAATGTCATGACACCAATATTTATATAACGGTCCGTAGTAAACCGGTAAAGAACAAAGGTGCAGTCAAATTGGGCGGACTTTGCTGCGGACACCGAACGTGCTGTGAACACCCGACTTTAACATTATCTGTGAATGTCCACTGTCCGCAGTCAGGTCCGCTCTCCATTCCACACGGTTCAACCGCACTGTAACTCCAAACCGGCTGCGGATACCGGACACTGAGAGATACTTCAGTATAATATCTGTCAAACTCCTGAGCTTCCACAATTTGTCCATACTGGTTTGAACTATTGGTAACAAGTTTGTTTTGGGTTGCGTCGCGTACGGAACGCCATGGATATACTGTTGATGTTAGTCTGTATAATCCCACTGCTGGGAAAAAGACTTTCCCCATTACTTCTAATTCTTTCGATCTAGGGCTATGTGGAGCTCTTATCGTTGGTTTGGTTCTGATTGATTCTTCGGTTTGATTAGCTCGTCCCGCCATCTCCTACGAGACATTGAAATACTAGTGCTGTGAAATTCCTGCTACCCATCCTGGTGATATAAAGAGTGTAACATGACCCTTAACGATACCGCAAGGCACTTGTTCTCCCCGTCATTGCGATCATTTTTTTGTTCTAGTCCATACCTATTCTAGTTACGGAGATATTGGGGGTCAAAGTTCCAACTTTTTCTCAAGTTTTTTTTTAAATACATGTTTTTAATGTCAGTTTTTTACTTTAAACACCTACACGACCCCCGTACTATTCAATCCATCCATCAGGACAGTGGTCATACAGTCCATTACATTGAGTCCTACCGTAAAACGTGATTTTTCACCCCAAAAAAAAAAGTCGTGCGTAAAGTTACTTAGTTTGATATACGTAATGCTTGGTTGACGGCTTCGTTAAGGGTCTTGTTACATTCTGTATTTATGTTTGTAATTGATTACTTTTAAGTAGCAACGTGGCGACACTTGGGGGAGGCCTATGTCCAGCAGTGGACGTCTTTCGGCTGAAATGATGATGATGATGATGATGATGAAGTAGCAACGTGGACTATAGACCTAACAGTTATTTCTGTCCTTAACACTAAACTGATCGGCATTAATACACCAAGTTCTGTGCGGTTTCATTTTAGTGCTGGGTCTTTGTATCAATTTAGAAGGGTTTCTGTACAAGTTTCCAAGTTTTGTTTATCGTATTAGATTGATCTTTGTCTCACGAAGTGGGAGACATGGGCTGATTGAGTGGTTTGAAACTTGGTGTCCTGTGATCCCTTGTGACGAGAATCCTTTCGTCAATATCTGATCCTCCGAAATAGGCAAAATTTAACAATCTTTCATTACATTTTTGCAACATTAAAATCAAATAGTGACGATTGGCGCAGTGGCTGAGCGATTGGCTGCTACGCTGCGTGTCGCGGCGTGTCTACAGGTAGTTGTTCCGGGTCTGGCTGTTTGTGTATGTGAGTTTAAATGTTTGTAAACGCTCCCACAATACAGGAGAAAATCCTAGTGTGGGGCAAAGTTTTAATAAAAAATAAATAAAAAAAGGTCACTAACACTATCATTAACACTGAAAACGGGATATTTACCATGTTTACTACTTGTATTGAGTTTCCGATATTTCGGTGCGGTTGCACGGATAAACTGAACTTGCAACAGAGCCGAAAAATTGGGAACTCAAAACAAATATTAAACATATCAAATAAAAATTTGCTTGTACAAAGGCGGATTTAATTTTTATGACATTTTCAGAAGCTATTTTTGAAATAAACATACTCATTTAATTTGATATGAAATAGGTATGTATATCTTTATCATGGGATAAAACCGTGATCGAGTAGCCTCCAAAGGCTACTCGATCACGGTATCTTCGAAGGTGAAATGTTGGTCGTCCGTCAGCGAGATGTGCAGTTAACATCATTGCCATCGCAAGAAAATTTTGAATTAGGCTAATACAGGAGCACGGAGCTTGGCACAAGCAAAGAGAGGCCTATACACAGCAGCGGGTGAGGCCGGGCTGTGGATAATAATATATATATACCCTTTAAAAATGCTACTGACTACAGTTTTTACTGATGATATCAATGATATTTTCATTTTCTGTATACTGAATCTGTAACACCATAAACGAGTAAGATTAGCAACGGATTAGTAACTTAGCATTACGATTTATACAGAACCTAGCCAGGTAATAATATATTGTCAAGTTTCCACCTCACAGCTCTCTATAACCAGTTCCAACAAATTGCTTTTAAAGCAAACTGACATGGACTGTAACTCATTTTTGATTATTATCGTTAAATGTGCGTAATTAAATACAAACACTGTACATTCCCGATTTAATAACAAACCGTGGTAATGGGACTTGATAGACAACATTCAGAGTATAGGCCTTCGTACGCATGGGCGATTTTTGTCGCGCACCGACTTTTCTACCATCCGTACTTAGCCGGACTTATCTCCATATAAATCCAACAGAGTGTATCTCAGAGCGTCAAAAAAGCTCACAATTGTATTAACAACTCTCGGCGCTAAGCAATGCATTGAAAATCCAGTGGGTGATTGAAAAATTGACACGATTTACACATTAAAGAGACACGCTTCTTGCGACAGCGACGCAGACGCGGCTTGTAGTCACGACAATTAAACAAGTGACGCTCGCATGGGTTTTACGCAAGTCGCAAATCGTACTACGTAACTCATTTGAAATCACGCGTCGCTTGTTCAGTACATTAACGCTATTGTTTGTTGCTCAAATTGACAAATCAGATAACGTTATATTCAGTGAATTGACGAAGGGACGCAATGTTGTAATTTGTGCGACATTATTTTATTTGTCAACTCGTTCGTGTTATCAGGAGTTGGTTGATAATGTGGTAGAGATTGGGTATGCTCGTTGTTTTTACATTAAATCAATTCACAATTCCAATTCAATGGTTTATCGTGTAAAGGAAAACATGTATCAGGAAAGTTTAATGTATAAAGCTGGCTACTCACCTTTTTTTTTCTGATCGGAAATCATTGAAATCTGATCATAGACGTTCTCCAGTTGCAAGTACTACACAACTGATTGTTCTGAAGCCAATAACGTCCGTGTCCATCTAAAGTCTAAAGCATCCGCCTGCCTGTGCTTCTACTAGCAGTTCAATAAAATAAAAAATAATAGCCTGCACACTAGGATTCCCTGTGTCGTGGAGAATGAACTCCTTTCTTTTACAAGAAAAATAGGTAGTAAGGCATACATTCAATAGCATCGTACAGGGAGGATTTCTTAGGCTACAGTAAATATTTGCAAATCTAGAGCAATAGTGAAAGTTAAAGTAAATTTACCTATAAGTGTGTGGTGTGTGGTATGTCTTGTACATGCCCTTTGTTAATCACCGTTTGCTCGTCCTGTCATCATTGCCAAGTAGGTATGCTCAATCTCTCAATTCCTTTAAATGTATGTCACTACATTTTCTTTATAACTACTGATAACACTAACTACTGGTACAGTACATATTCCACTCATCATTCATCATATCCTAGAAAAAATCTACAACAAACTTAGTCTACCAGCTATTTCCGACCTCGACCTGTATTAAACACCAGAAGCATCAGTCTTAATCAGTCTAGATCTGCATCCACACTTGACTGGAGTCTGGCAACACCGACACAATGGCGAAGGTTATTCTTACCCTCAATCGATCGCTTGATTTGCATACTGACTGCATTGCTAACCGAATAGCTTAGCACGTCTACGTCTACACGGCGTTAAGCTGGGAGATACTTTGGTGCTTGTGGAATTTGTGAGCGGGAAATAAAGTGTAAGTGTAGCTGTACATTTGGTTTAAGCCATATTTTCCAAAATATCAAATGTGGCTTAAACCCTAAATGTATTTAGGGAATATGTAGATGTAAAAGTAGCTTTTCTAGGATACAGTGGATGTGATTATTTGATTAATTTCACATGGGGTTAAAGGAGCACGGGTTGACAGCTAAAATTCAATTTTTTCCCCGCTTCCTCAGCCCAGATCGTTCTTTCCCGCTCGCACTATCAAGAAGATTATTTTAGGGTGAACTACACTATTGATGGAACGATGATAAATACTCATCATCTGCCTAGACTTTTTTCAACTATGTTGGGGTCGGCTTTCAGTCTAACTAGCTGAATACCAATATTTAATTTGTAAATGTTATGGAATCGTGTTTTCGAAACAGATACAACTTAAAAGTACTCCTCAATTTTGGTATATATTAATCACAAAGTGAATGCTGCTGGAATAGTAAAACGAGTGCCACACAATTTAGGGTTATTAAATGTGCCGTCTCTGTTTTTAAAGGGGAAATTATTATGACCAATATACTGAATGGGTGACTATTGTACCAAGTAAGTAACTATTTATCCGGTCATTGCGGCAAGGAGAATATAGGAAGCAAAAGCGAGCGAAGGCTGAGAGAGACTTGTGGCACCCCGACTCAGACAGGTTAGGTTCGAAGGGGATGGCGGGGTCTAATGAGTGAGTGAAGTGAGCGAACTAAGACCCCGGAATCCCCTTCGCGTTAGGTTACTTTAAACCCTGCAAACAGAAATAGGAGCACCGCGCAGCGGGGCTACGTCGACTATGCCTTATCTACAATCTAGTCCTTAATTGTAGCTGCCAACCTATTATTTTTGCTACCCATTCTAATTATTAAAACCCTAAATCAGATTAGTTTGTCACTGCGTTAAATACATGCCTTTTTAAAGTTTCTCAGAAATGTATGAATAAGTGAAAGTGACTATAGTTGTAAAACTGAATTTTTATTATTATTACTTTCATTTTAAATGCAAAGCCTACTCTCCCAGAATCCGCACATCATTCAACGCTAAACTCAAAGGGATTCCTACACACACGTAAAAAAATTAAAGTATTATCACACATACAACAGCTTTTACCCCAAACATGCTTTCCGTCAAGCATAAAAAGCATAAAAGTGAAGAGCGGAAGGATGATAATGAGAAAAAGCAAAATAAAAATAAATAATACCAAGCGTGAGAATAAAATAATAACCTCATCCGGGGTGAGCACAAAAAATCTCTTGTTAACACTATACAAGGGAGAGATAATCTAGGGAGCGTCAAGTATTATTTTTTTGGGAATTGGTGTAATACATTGTAAATGTGATGTTTAATAAGTTTTTACTTTATAATTACTTTAGTAAGAAATGAAGTTTTTAATTTTGCCCGCGTGCTATTCGGAAATTATCATTAATACATGATCATGGTGCTTGCACCAGCGCCGAAATATCGGGAACTCAAAACAATTAGTAAACATGGTAAATATATCGTTTCTAGTGTTAATGATAATGTTAGTGACCATGATAGTCTAAAAACTTATATTTCGTAAATTATACAACGGGCACGTACTCCCGGGATCAGTGTCTTGCATGGGGGCCAACAATACGGCAAGCCCCTAGGGCAACCAGACTGTTTAGAAACCCTAACATCATGAAGAATAGCAGGTTATAAGGGCAGCCAAGCTGTTAGGCTTGTATGAATCACCGCCACTATAACCGGGAAAAGCACCACCACCAACCAGACGTGACAAGTTCTAAATTTGTCTACTACTACTACTACTAGTTCTAATTTACAATCAGACAGAGCTACTTTCGCATAATGTCCTATTAGTATAAATAGCTGACGACGAGTTTTTATTGCTTATGTTTTATTTCATTAAAGCCTGAAGAAATTGTCGAATTTTCGCTTGTCACCTTTCGTCATCTTCGTAAAAACTATTAAAATAATTAATTAAAAACAAACAAATGCATTTATAATTCAGAGGAGGAGGAAGTCTTCAAATAATAACAGCCGCTCGGGTTTATCTTCAGGTACTGTATCATCTTTATCTGCCTAGCCTTTTCCTAACTACGATGGGGTCAGCTTCCAGTCTAACTGGATGCAGCTGAATACCAGTATTTTACATGAAGCGACTGTATATCCTCCACAACCCGGTTAATACATGGTAATACGATATCCCTTGAAATAAAACTATACTATTTATAAGCATAGTTTTTATTTTAAAAAAACTACACCAGTGTGTAAAGCAATTGACCGTATACTCAATCAGTTTGCCCCGCGATGCCCATGATTCCTTTGATCGTCCATACTAACGGAAATGCTAAAAGGGATTTTCCGAGCTGATAAAATACGATAACAAATATACTGAATGCCTGACTGAATTTTAGCATACCTAGCTGATTAACTCGATAAATCATGAAATTACGACAGCCACAGTAAGCTGCTTAGGTTTATCATAAAACAATAGGTGAACCAATGTCAGTTAATATTTCAAAATACTAACAGAAATTACAGATAACTATTGCTACACAAAGCAAATCAGCTGAACCACCGCAATTGAGATTACAGTAGTTTATTTTAAAATGAGACTGAATATGTTGCGAAAATTATACATTATATTGCACGAAATCATTTGCAACGCCGACAATTTAAACATAATATTAATGAAGGCAATAAATTGTAGCGTAGCATAAGTGTTAAAAACATATGATTTTTACGCATATTCAAACAAAATGTGATAATATGGTTATAACTGTTTCATATTTCGACGTAATTTTGTAAGAGATTTTTTAAATTGTTTTGTTGTATTGAAGAATCTAATATGTATTACCAACTGCTTGATGCGTGAGGCAGAAAGTTTATGCATGGACAAATTGTACCCGACGGCGGTGTAGCGAATAGTGGGTCGATATGCTTAGAACCGCATGTTTCGAAGCGATCAAAGGTAGAGCATAATAAGTTTTGTTATAGACTGAGGTCGAAACTTATACATATTCGGTATGGTACATGGTACAAGGTGCCCAGTTCTAATCAAATTCCTTAAAAATATATGAAGTTTCTAAGAGCAGCACATTCAACAATAATTAATGTTTGTTTTCAATACAATCTTTGTCTGGTTCGTCGTCATCATCTTCTTGCCCTTGTCCCATTCTTTATGGGGTCGGCGGAACATGTTTTCTTCTTCCATTCTCCCCTGTCAGACGTCACGGCTTCACTTATTCCTTTCATATCATTCCTCACTCAATCCATCCATCTTTTCTTTGAAATTCCTCTCCCTCTCCATCCATCAACATTCATGACCATCACTCTTTTGGTCAGATGCGTTTCATTCCTCCTCATTACATGTCTATACCAAGACAAACGGCGCCACTTTCAAATTTCCTCTTATATATTGTCTGGTTCATTGTAGAATATAACATTGTTTACAATAATCTCATCATCATCAATGCTTTCCATTTTTCCAGTTGAAAATACGTTCTGTCGCGACGCTACTTAGGACAAAAGTAGGACAGCCTAACAAAAACACATCAAAAACACAATCCCACACTATTCAAAACTATAATAAATAATAATCACAATCCATTGTCTTTTTACGGACCCAAAAACAGACCTTCCCATATGTATATGTCCGATCCGGCCTTATTGCCCCTTATGTACCCTTCACGACCAGACCTCCCTTCTCATTAACGAGTCCGTTGGATATGGCGCGGGCGGTCGCACGCCACTTTCAAATTAAAACGATATTCTGAACGTCGATTCACGAAAATGAAATACAACATGGCTGCTATTTTTTTGCAAAAGGTCGTCCGCCTACAGTGACGTTTTGTAGCTCGGATATGAAACGCGCAACAGTATCGCTACTATCGCGCGTATGTTGCATTTGTAACTCGCGACTGAAATGTTGCAAACACGCATCAGCATCGTCACTGTATCGATAAAACGGGTGACATGGAGGTTGCATCACGTTTACACTGTGACTGCGACTAAAGCGTGGCAGCGAAACAGAATAGTAGTTACGTAAGCGAAGGTACACAGCCCGCGCCGCAAAAAGTTGTGGTGTGCGAGGGCCCTTAATTTCTTTTCGACGGAGGGATTCTTGTTAAAATAAAAATGGCCGAGGCTTGGATTAACAATAAAGATTAGGGTGCCTAAATGAAAGTTAAACAAAAGGTGTCGTTTGACGGCCTCCCTGGGTACAGATAAAAAATATGAATAAATTGCCCGGTTAATAGTGCTGTGAAAAAGGACACAACCCAATGTGACCTACATTGGGTTGTGTCCTTTTTTCGTTTTTGTGCCAGTTGCAAATTACTGAAGTGAGCAAAAATTGCCCAAAGATGTTACTGGCTAGAAAGATATGGTGTTCAAAGTTATCACTGGTCACTGATTTGTTATTAGATAAGAGTAATGTATACTCTAATAAATTACAATTCAACTTGAAGTAGTTAAATGAAATTAAGCCGTAGATAATTTAAGTTACTGGCAACCTTAGCTTATGAGATTTAGATTTTAAACAAAAGTATAAGTTTTCTATTTACATGCGAAGTCATTTGCTGTTTATTAGAAAATCCAGGCTATATAAAAAAAAACTTTTATTAATAACACAACAAAAAAAAAAAAAGAATAACTATAAAGCGAACAAAGTTAAGGATTCCCATTCAATCGAATAATTTATTTAAGTATTTCAATACCAGAGCATTTCAAACCTTTTCAGAATCCTAAGGCCCGCTACAAACTTTAATTTCAAACAAAGCGCATAAAACAATCAACAAACGGCTCATCAGCATCGTTTGGAAGCCGTTTTATTATATGTACGGTTGAAACAGAATGAAAATAATCAGAACTTTTAATAACCTTTGTTCAGAGGCGGTATTATTTTAGAGCAGGGGTGGCAAACATGTGGCCGCTTTCCGTAGAATTGTCTCAACTTATAATGACTATTTAATCAGGTATTATAGTAGGTATTATACCTCACTACTACTGTAATTTAAATTATTATTAGATACCATATCCGTTTGTACAGTGCTTTCGCAGAATAGTCTTTTGTTCTAATTATAATGTGTGTGTGTGTGTGTGTGGGTAAAGCAGGATTCAGAATTATTGTTCATGTGAGCGAGAGAGATGGATGAGACAGTGTCGTTGTGTGTATTTTACTTGGACCGACCCACAGTTACCTACCTAAGTTACAAAAAATCCATACAAATTATGGTACAGGTTTTTTGTAACTTAGGTAGGTGGTTATGGCCGCCATGCAGAGGCAGTTTTCAAACACTTAGATTTCTGGAAAGAATATCAGGCAAAAACTTCACTCCTCTTGATACTTATGATGCCGTAAGTCCTGAAATGTCAACCTAATAATCAACAAAATAACTCTAAGCGAGAAAAGTTATCCTTGAAGTCCAAAATTGACTCGGAAACAATAAAAAAAGCACTCATCGAGGACAGAAATAGAAAACACTTACCTGTAAGATCAAAATATTCAACCCTTGGACCCATTTAGTTTTTTAATAAAAGATCACGAACACAAACAATATTTTCTCCAAAAGCTTCAAAGTCAACAGTAAAAGGTTTGCCATCCCTAACCCAGAGGCTGAGGCGTCTGCAAACACTACGAAATTGAAATTGCAACTCTCAGGGTTTCTGACCTTCTTTGCAAATAATTATAATTATTAGAACTAGCTTTTTTCCACGGTTTAGCTCGCGTTATTGTCGTAATTATCCCCCGAGAACATCGTGAATTTATTTTAAATATAGCTTAAGGTGGAAGCGGCAGAGTAAATTTTCTTAGGTTTTTTGCAATTTACAGGTCAGTTTCTGGCTAAACGTGATACAAAATATTATTTACAGGTCAGTTTCTGGCTAAACGTGATACAAAATATTATTTACAGGTCAGTTTCTGGCTAAACGTGATACAAAATATTATTTACAGGTCAGTTTCTGGCTAAACGTGATACAAAATATTATTTACAGGTCAGTTTCTGGCTAAACGTGATACAAAATATTATTTACAGGTCAGTTTCTGGCTAAACGTGATACAAAATATTATTTACAGGTCAGTTTCTGGCTAAACGTGATACAAAATATTATTTACAGGTCAGTTTCTGGCTAAACGTGATACAAAATATTATTTACAGGTCAGTTTCTGGCTAAACGTGATACAAAATATTATTTACAGGTCAGTTTCTGGCTAAACGTGATACAAAATATTATTTACAGGTCAGTTTCTGGCTAAACGTGATACAAAATATTATTTACAGGTCAGTTTCTGGCTAAACGTGATACAAAATATTATTTACAGGTCAGTTTCTGGCTAAACGTGATACAAAATATTATTCGCGACCGTAACACGTATGTAATTACAGAATTATAAATAATCATAAAAAATCATCAGTACAACCCTCTAAGTTCATTTAATCCCATTTAATGACTATGACAATACTAAAGTACTAATACAAAAGTAATTCCATGGGATTATAATTATGAACTTAGAGGGTTGTGTTGATGAGTTTAATGACTATAACTCTGTTGGCGCCTCACATATGCGTGGATAACCGCGGGGAGGGCGCGGGGCTCGGGGTACCGAACCCGGCTGCGCGAGCGCCGCTGCGCGCCCTACCCTACCACACACTAAGCTCACAGACCCACCGGGGTCACTCCGGGCATTTCTTTGTGCGGTCTTCACATGTTGCACTATTTGTTAATTGTGGTATTACACTTATTAATATATAGTCCACTAGTTTCATTAAAGTCCCAACCGAGTCTATTCAACTCTGTAAGCCATATTTGTTACGGTAGCGAATCATATCTTAATCAACATACAACCTGACACTGACCTGTAAATTGCAAAAAACGTAAGAAAATTTTAATTTCGCGGGTTAGCCTGGCGCTTCCACCTTAATACACTCGGAAACAGGGACGGTTACCGTTACCACAAAAATACCGGTAAAATTACCAAAACCTTAACGTTATGCTACGTTACCTAGTAACGTTAAAAATATCGTTAAATCATACGATTTACCGGTATTTAAATAGCGTTACCAGTAGCGTTACTTCGCTAAAAACTAATAATTTCTGGTGCGACGTTGCCAAACCGAACGTGCGCCGCGAGTTCTTTAGTTCGGCTCTTCTAATCGGAGCGGCAACAGCTAGCATTTTAGGACGATCGGACGGATACCTACGAAAACGCGACGGCTCGCGCCTTTTTCATTTTATAAGACGTCTGGTCACACAAACATGGCGAACACCAAATACATCTATTTGTTTTGTTGTTCTAATTATTAGTTGTTTGTGTAAAAAATATCATTATAGGCCGAAAGAAGTGCAACAAAGTATATCAGTATAACTATAACTTTTTAAAGAATAATAAATCTACTTACCTTCCATGCCATGGTAGTGGATCATACGAAAAGTAGTATAGTCTATGAAAAAAAGACCTAGAAAAAATTGACCACAATCCTTCGCCTAATCAAGCCTTCGGGACCCGGTGGGATGAGGGAGTAGTAGTGTAGGGAACACCATGGGATACCTCAATGGCATTGACCTTGAGATCAAGGTCAAAATTCCAAAAGTCAAGACCCGCGGTTCTCAGGAACAGTAACAGGTCATTTATATTCATGGTTAGTGACCTTGTGGTCAAAGTCAAGTGACCGTAGGGTCAAGGACAAGTGACTTTGAGGTCAAGATCAAGTGATCCTGGAGGTCTTGAAACCTTGAAGTTCAAGGTCGAGTGACCTGTCTTTGAAATTCCAGTGCCTTGACACTCCCGACCCCATGACTTCGAGCGCAAAAACAATGTTTCTTTTTCTTCTAAATTTGCTTATATCTCGAAAACGGTGTGTCCTATCGCAAAAATAATGAAAGATTTGCCCCCCTTGATAACCCCTTTGCGCGTAATTCCCGACATGTAGGTAATAATTAATTACAAAAAAATCAAATTTTATTATCCATACAAAAAAAAATATACAGGCTTATCAATTGTAGGTGCCTTTATTAAAGGATTCCTTCGACATCGTTTTTACGACAAACTGTTGGTCAGCCAAAAAACACCAAGACGCTTTTATCCTTATATTTAGGTGGTATATACGTTAGAATCGAGAAAATAAACGATTTGCTAAAATAACACTTTTTTGGCAAAAAAATTCTGAGTCTTTTTTTCTCAGTGCCCCGTTACATACACTCCAACCGAATGTTCCACTATGGAACTGTGAAGAAGGTACCAGAAAGTTGTGGAACTTTCTCGAAGGATGGTTCAGTATATAAATAGCTGTCGTGTTTGCGGGAGGAGTCAGCCGCCCGATACAAACCATCACGTATCAGTATGACTCGCCGACGGTATACTCTAATCACCCCCGACGATTCCATCACCCTCCATCAGGAAAGCAGTAGGGAAACCTGTAATTTACGCAAACACAAGCCGGCATCATTCCGACCTCACCGTCGAGGTCCGTCGCGAAGTAAGTGTGTTCAAGTAATCATTGCAGATGCATCGCAGAAACAATACCTATTACACGCCGAAGCTAGTTGTACTAACATCGTAAGATGCTAGACTCCCCACCGACATCGTTAGAAAGAGATAGGCGAATAAATTACCGGTATACGTATTGTTACTTTTACCGATACTAATATTAGTTAATAGGTAACGTTAACGGACTTACGGGTATCGTTATAAATATCGTTACTTTTGTAACGTTAACATAACGGTAATCGGTAACGTTAAGAAAAAAGTAACGGTAATTCGGTCCCTGCTCGGAAATAATGTAGCTTTCTCTTAATGAAATAATTTTCAAAATCCGATCAACAGTTTCGAAGATTACCTCCTACATACAAACTTACAAACTTTACCTCTTTATAATATTAGTGTGGATTGCCACGCTTGATCTAATTATTATTTTATTAATGCTAATTATTTCTCGAGTTGCACAAAGAGTCTTGAATAGAATTGGATAGAACTTTTGACGCAGTGGAGCATTAAATGATTTTGACTTTAGGAATAAAATTAATTTTGAAACTTTTAGTTTTTCAGTCCATTTTAAAGTAAGTAACTTAGAAATCTATTCAATAAGTTAGTAGAAATGAGAATAGGATTAATAATAGTGACATTTAAAATAATTGGTCCCAAGTTGCTAAAAGTTAGATTCTGGATTAATGCATTTCAACCTAAATTATTATAGCAGTGATAGCCTAGTGGTGTGACCGTCGCACTGCCAAGTCATAGGTTCGAACCTAAAACACGCACCTCTGATTTTTCGGATTCATGTGCGTATTGTATAATTATTACTTGCTTCGGTAAAGGAAAACAACGTGAGGAAACCAGCATGACTGAGAGATATTTCTCGACGGCATGTAAACCCAAGACAGAGGCCACAGGAGAGAGGTTATGAGTCGAGCTACACGATCACTGATAAATGCTTGCACTGACTGGACAGGTCCACTCAAATCTGTGTGGATCTTTCTTCAAAAGACCACCTCAGACACTAATCTGCATTTTCTTCATGACTTGACTGAGGTCTGGACTTTAAAAGACAGTGACCTCTGAGTTTGTTTCGGCTGTTCCTTCTCAGAATAGTCAGGTACGAAACACATGGGGGCCATCTAGTTTTAAAACATAACATAATGTGACATGTATGAGTGTTTTGTTAAACCAATTTACAGAAATAAATACGATTTATGAAAACTCTGACACCAGGCCAGGCACTAACCACGCGATAAAGAAGAAAGAAGACTAACAGTTTTACAAAATTAAATATCATTTATAAATGCGTAGCGCCGTTCCCAAGTAACATGGTACAAGGGCAAGGAAGATGACGACCTCAAATGATTGGCTAGAACTTTTTGGTCAATAATTTTAATGAACATTAACATAATCTAGTCATTAGGCTTACAAAATCTAGTACCGTATCGCTTCCAACTACTATGAATAGATTATCTTCGGCTAACCAAGCCACAGATTGAAAAAATATATTTTGAAGTGTAAGAGAATTCCTACTGCTAGTTACTATATTAAGAAATGATTTAGTCTGTTTATAATATTCTCGGTCTACCAGAGAACCTTATTGGCGACTTATTGCGATTTCATAAACTTTGTCTGGGTTAAACTATGTTTGAATTGTTAATTTAATTTGGATTTGGTATTATATTACGAACTTCAGTTTAAGTTTAGGATCATTCGCGTAGATTTCAAGAAGATCAGGATTAATCGTATGGATTCTAAAAACTTCTAGTCAAACAAATGAATCAATGAGGTATTTAAAATATGAATTGTTCTTATAGTTTTTATTTTCGTTATGAAACGTAACATAACACATAACATCACGGCTATTATCCCCGAAGGGTTAAGAAGAGGTATACCTTATACCACATTTCGTTCGCCAGTTATGTTTAATTCCCATGTAATAGGGGGCGAGCCTATTGCCATCAACCAGGCACAGATCCAGACTCCTTGGCTGCAACTGAGAAATTCCTAATGGAAAAACCCACTTTACCCAACCTGGGAATCGAACCCGGTACCTCATGCTCAGCAGTCGCGCTTGCGACCACTAGACCAACGAGGCAGATGTCATGATACAATAGGTCAAATCTACGTTTTGGTTTTCATAATTACACGTATTAGAAGAACTCATTAATTTCAGGTAGACCTTAACTGTCAAATTGTCCAGGTATAGGGTCAAACTGCAGTTAAGGCTCGCCACGCGTGACGATTTAGGCTTATTAGCCAGTTTCAGTGTCTTGCTTCCTCACAAATGTCGTGTGTAATGGCCTAAAACCCTAAACGTGTGGCCAGGAGAAAAGAGTTTTTTTTTTTTTTTCTATTACTTGTTTTGTATGTTTATGTTTACTTGAGGAAGAAAAAACGTGTTGCGCCGACACTAAATAACATGGAGCAAATTCAGGAAGATGATAATGAACTTATGCAGTGCCCAAAACAGAAATGTTTATTGTTTTAGAATCTACGCTTATTTGCTGTAAACATTTTTTAGATGTTTATCTCAATCAGAAACAGATATTTATTTATGAACTTCATTTGTTGCTAATTGATTGAAACAGACACCATACATTGTTAGTCGTTTAGAATTCTCACTCATGCACACAGACATGGATAAATATTACTTTTTTATTATAAAATATGTTTTAATGTAATCTTACCAAATAATTGTTAAGTTATAACTTGATCTTAACAATATTAATGTTGTAATTTAATATTAAGCACCTGTTTTGAAATTGTAAATTGATTCTGTATTCAATTTATTCCACACTTTTTTTTAATACTTTTTGCTGTGCCCTACAGGGTCCGTAATTGTACCTTAGCTTTAAGCCCATTTTAAGATCTTCAGACATTTCTGGTATGCAAATGAAGATATGATTTTATTTTCTTGTATTTACACCGTAGATGAAGATCACAGCATGCGCATCGCACTTCACAGATTCCGGCCGATGTGCCCGTGCAAGAGAAGCTCCGTTATCAACCTCAAGAATATGCCTGAGGCGCTGCACAGCCCATGGCTAAGCTAGGCACGTGTACAAAACCTCACTCTAACAAAACGTAGGCGAGATCGTCCACAGCGTCCACTGTGATTTGTGAACCATGGCCCCGCTACGCACGAAGACGTGACTGGAATACAAAAATTAATACCTGAGCTATGCGTGCACATCCAAAGCTTATGTTAAGCTGTGCCAAAACGCTCATAGTACTCGTCCGCTGTTCTAAAGCCCTCAGTACATTCGATCCGGTTCACATTCATTAGGTGGATTGGGCGCGTTTAACGTTTATGTGTCCTGACCCTACTGTCATACTGATGGCCGGCTTCGTTATGAGCTGGACTCCACTGTTACGTGAGGGAGAATGAAATGGTCGACGAGTTATAAGTTAGTGTCAGGATCTGGGTATGTGAAGTTATCGTTTCTTACGTGCAAGAGTGAGTATCTGACATATATTCAGAATTTTTGGTTTCTTTGTTGATGGAAACCAGACTGAATCAAAACTTAAAATAGAATAAATGGACAGTTGTTATTGCATTCGACATCTAAACAGTCTGTCAAATCAGTCTCTTTAATCACAGGAACAATGTATGTTAATGTATGTCGAACAATGTATGTATGAAGAAATCTTCAAAGATTTCTTCAAAACGAAAATCATCAGTCTCTTCTTGACATTCCAGAAATCAGATTTTAAACTATCATGGTAACATTATTATATACACTAGAAACGGAATATTTACCTTTTTTTTTAATTTGTTTTTTTTTTAACAGTAAACATGGTAAATATCCCGTTTCTAGTCTATACAATAATTCCAGAAATTATTTATAACTAAGTAGGGTACAAGACAAAAAGAGAACAAAGCCTTTTCCTGATTCCTTCGATGAACACAAATTCACATATTCCTCATCAACCTTATTCCAAACCACTCATACTGTTCCTCCGCTGCGCTGTTTTAAGGCTTGAGACCCTAGACCAAAGAGGCAGTAAGGCGGTAAATTAAAAAAAAAAACAAACATACTGGATAAAAAACGGCCTGAAGACGGCCGTCGTAACCGAGGCAAACCCAAGAAACGCTGGCGTGACGATCTGGACTCATTCTTAACGGATTGGTTGGAGAGGGCAAATTTTAAACAGGATTGGAAAGCCATGGGGGAGGCCTTTGCCCAGCAGTGGGACAGAGCAGGCTGATAAATATATATATATATATATATACGCACAATAAACGAATGAGATTTCTTTTTCACGTAGCTATTCCATTCACACAATCCGAGCTTTCCTGTTTAAATATTTAAACCTATTTCAAGTTTCTCTACAACCACAATACATGTTGCATTTGTTGTCAGAATGCAAGTTAATTAATTAATTCTAGTGTAAGTAAGTATTAAGTACGTCATTATTACTGACGTACTTAATTAATTTCGAATTAACGCAGTTGTTCACTGCACCCGTAATTGCTTCGTGAATTGGAGAAAGGATAGTAGATTTTATTATTTTGAAGCAAGTATAAATTTTATTTAAAATCGAATATTAATTAAATAGGTACAAAAACGTAGAAGTGAAAGAAGAAGAGTTAATGATTAAAACATTCTTATGAGCAGTAATATAGATCTATTGGTGATCAGAGGGGCTTTGTCGGGTCTGTTAGGATTTTAGGAAGCATTGGGTATAATGACAGAATAAAAAAAATTGATGTCGAAAATTTTCGATTTTACTGCTACCTGACAAGCGACCATATGACACTAGACAGACCGATTTGTTACAAAGTAGTAACAAGTAATAGATTACGATGTCCTTCGTCTTGATCGGTCTATTGCTCGTAAATGTTTTTGATTTGTAAAAATTGAAAAAACTAGATTTCGTCGTAGTTCCGATTTTGGCCACACGCCAGAAGTTCTTCTTTTTAAAAAAATCGTTATAATCTACATTGGAACACCGATAAGTATCATAATTTAACTATTTCACATTAATGCAGTCTAGCAGACGACAGAAAGCATACATACGGTAAGTAGGCCGCAGTTTTTATCCATGATTTTTTCAAGAAAGCTTTTCTACAACAAACAGTATTTGCCTTTCTACGAAACTAAGACAAAGAAACCCCTTATACTACTACAGCAAGCTCAAAAACATCTCCAGATATACAATAATCTTATTGAACGAACCAAGTAATCCCTTAATGCAATATTTTATGTAATCTATTCCACCGTCCAATATTTGTTCGCCAAGTTTGTTCTTACAAATGCGCCACAAAAAAGATAAATACAGAAGGCTCGCTTGGCTTTAGTATAAAACTAGCTCCGTACGCGGCTTCACCCTCGTGGTACCTGGACTTTATCCAGGCCTATGTCCAAATTTTAATGTCCATCTGGAATAACCTTTCAAATCGTGAAAGAATTTTTCAAATAGGTGCTGTTTGTTTTGAAGATGTAATACAAACTCACAAAATTCGCTCTCTCTGTTTATAATATTGGTCCCTATAGATAATGTATTAATTTACCTTTGTATAGATTCTTTTTTATCGATTGTTTGTGAATGTGTGAACATTGTAGGCTTTGTAGATTCCTAGCTGCTTGTTAACTTTTTATTTTATTCTACATTTTTTGTGTAGTAAGCAACGACTTATTGTCGGGCCTACGCTGTCCCCCCATACAACAGGTCCAGTTGAAAACCGGCGTCGGGCACTAGTTGTCCGGCATTTTGCTGAACTGGGCCTATTTGGCGCAGCCGTGAGACACACAGTGTCGCACTATTCTATATATATTTTTGTTTTGATTTAAGTTTTTTCATTTTTTTGTTTTTTATTTGTTATTTTTTGTTATACTGTGTGCACTTGTGGCATGTGCCAAATAAATGTATTTTCTTTCTTTCTATTTTCTTTCTTCTTTCTTCCATACTTAAGTACAAATGCTGTATCCATGATATTAATGTAACACCAAATGATTTGAAAAGAGTAACCACGGAGTTTCTTGCCGGGTCTCTTCCATAGGAAACGACCAACCCGAACCAAGTGTCCACTAGTCTCGTGTATGAATACTTTATGAAGACAGTTCAGACTAGCTTGCTGAAAGCCGGCTCGGCTTGAGGTGGTCAAAATATTATTTTTTTGCCCCACACTAGGAATTTTTCCTGTATCGTGGGTGCGTTTACAAACATTTAAACTCACATACACAAACAGCCAGACCCGGAACAACTATCTGTAAGCCATACAAATATTTGTTCCGTGCGGGGATCGAACCCGCGACACGCCGCGCAGTAACCAATCGCTTAGCCACTGCACCAAACGTGCCGTCGATATATCTTTATGTTCATACATTAACAGCGAATAGTCTGACGAGGTGTCGAGTCGCATCATCCTAACCCAACCAAGTCGAGGCTAATGACATCTTTTTCGCATTATAGACGCATGCGTATTCACTTGTTGTACAGAACTAGCCTTCTGTACGCAACAATTTTGTGACTCCGCTCTGTTCGCGTGGCAGAAGTACATAGTAAATACATAAATGTATTAGGTACATAAAGGAAATAGAAACGTTTAGGTAATGAACTGAGTTAATTGAAGTTGGTAATTAAAATTAAACTAGTGTGGAGATTAAACCATTGTGTTTGTGAAAGGTGAAATTTTGCTGAATAACTATGTGATACATATTAATTTGGAATAGTTAGTAAGTTTTTCAATAAGAATTGGAACAGCAGTAGCAGAGCCAGATAGATGGCAATAGGCTCGCCCCTTAATACACATGGCACTTAGAATTATAACTGATAAAGTGAGGGTGTACCTACTATATGTTCATCTCTGCTTAACCCTGGGATTACAGGCGCAACAATATAATAAGTTAATAATAAATTTATATCGAAAATTAATTTTGCAATTCAGCAGGCCATGGAACCAATCCAAGTAATAGTAAAATAAAATACCCAATTGAAGATACAATTATTTGCCAAAAAAAATCTAAAAATTATTGGCATTTTCTTGTTTAATGATGTGGAAGCCTAGGTCTTTATTCTCAGGAGTCGTTCTTTGAATTGATAAAGCCTAATCGTGGTTCATGGTTCGACGGTTCAGCCTACGTTTTATAATAAAATAGGAGCACGCGTTTTTATTTTAAAGAAAATTCTAGAAATTTCGAAAGTGGAAGTTGTATGTACTATAATTTTGCAGTGGTAGGTATGGTACTAAGCTATTTATGAATGAGGAGATGAGCTGCAATTTTCCGTAGTAAATAAAATTCTCAAGTTCTGGAAAAATACCAATCTTTTATTACAGTTTCAACGTTTTTCTATACTTACTTAATTTATATTATAAAGAGGTATTTGTTTTTAAGTTTGTCTGTAGGGGAACGAATGATTCAATTCTAAAAATTCATTCACTGGAAGAAAGCTACCTTATTTGTGGGTACTATAGGCTATAAATAATTTTTATATCATGCATATTAGCCGAGCTATACTATTTTCGCGGGCGAAGTGCTAGTTAGAGAAAGTCCAAGCATTGGTCCACATTAGCCCTGGAGCAAAATAACTGGTATAGAAAAAAACTAAGCCCATCAGTAAAGAATCCTCTAAATGTGAGAGCACATGATTGGTCGGTGTCACAGGTAATTATTTATTTATTTAACTATTTATGTACACACAGAAGACAACACAGGAAAATAACATCATAATATATGAGTACAAGGGTACAGCTTATTTCATATAAAATTTCTTCCAGCAAACCCGCAAAAAGGAGAAATGAAAAAGAAATGTAGACAATAGTGTGTATATGTGCCTTAAATAACTTAACCTATAATACTATATAAATATACATAAAAGTAAATATTAATGTATACTTACATAAATACATAATGCTAAGATATATAAACTAATAAAAATATATATGTATATTAAAAATCATAAAAGTAATTATTATGAGAAAGTTAAGTTAGAAACCCCTTACCACTACTTATAAGTACGATAGTTTGTGAAGATTTGTAGATGAATATATAAAGAAACAACAACAAAGGCGGTACCTAACAATACTCTTTCATGCAAAAACTACTAAACGGATTTTATGAAATAAAGCAGACAGATATTTTAAAACATGTACACATAAAATACTTTTTATCCAGGTACGATTCCATGGAACAATGACCAAGTCCACTCGGGCGTAGCCGGTAGCATAAGATCATCATCATCATCATCATTTCAGCCGAAAGACGTCCACTGCTGGACATAGGCCTCCCCCAAGTATCGCCACTTTGACCGGTCCCATGCGACTCGCATCCAGCGGATCCCTGCAACCTTTAACCTTTTTTTGGCATAAGATAGTCCAAGATAAAATTCTAATATATAGTATATCCACCATAACAAAAGCTACTACCACACAACAAGAAAATTAACCAAAAAATCCACACACGCCGTCACACTTGCGACCAGACAACACAACATACAGAATGATAAACGGCGTCCACAACACGAAATATTAATGTCATCAGTCCGAGTCCACTTACATTCAGTAAGCTTTGCATTCCCCAGAGAACCTCCGGTCTGCAGGATTAATATTATTCCTACATTTATGCAGTTACAACTGTATTAGAACTTTTCTGGTTATGTGTGTGAATGTAGAAATGAGCTTGGGATTTAAAACTTTGATTAAACGGTATTATCAAAGTGTTGAAGTAATTTGGTAGTTGAAGTGGAAACATGCAATAATCTACCAAAAGATCTCAGTGAGCGCTGAATGATCTCACACGACTATCTCTCTTTGAAATTTTGAAGGATGCAATTTCCATACAGATTCTGACGTTCGATTGAAGTCGGCACATAGATGCAAAAGATCAGTGCCGGCAAAATGCTGGCGATATATTGGCAGGTGAATAATGAATGCATACTGCATATTGACACTTTGAATATTTCAATGGATACTTTTATAACATACTAGCGACCCGCCCCGGCTTCGCACAGGTGCAATGTATATAGTAAACCTTCCTCTTGAATCACTCTATCTATTGCTGAAAACTGTATAAAAATCCATTGAGTAGTTTAAAAAATCTAAGCGTACAGACAGTGGGAGCGAATTTGTTTTATACTATGTAAAGAAAAGCAAGAGAGCCGCAAGAGAACCAAGGTTACCGACGTAGCCCGAAGAATAGCCAAACTTAAGTGGCAGTGGGCAGGGCACGTTGCTCGCAGAACGGATGGCCGATGGGGCCGAAAAGTTCTGGAGTGGCGGCCGCGAATCGGAAGACGCTGCGATGGAAGGCCTCCCACTAGGTGGACCGATGACCTGGTAAAGGTTACAGAGATCCGCTGGATGCGATTCGCACGGGACTGGTCAAAGTGGCGACACTTGGAGGAGGCCTATGTCCAGCAGTGGACGTCTTTCGGCTGAAATGATGATGATGATGACATAAACAAAATGAATCGAAGATCCCGCGACTGAAGTAAAAAAAACTTATTTAAGCTAACCTCTTATTATATTTAAGCTCAGTAATAGTTTAAGCTAGGTATGGTTGACTGTGCCAAAGTAAATAAATCACTTTCAGCAGTAACAAACTGAAATTCAAATCAAATAAATATTCATAGACAATCATTGTTTTACAGCCACTTTCCCGTACATATTAAACTGAAAACAAATACACCCTCATGCCAATCAAACACAAAATACACAAACAAATCATTGAAACACAATTCAAACACACATTTTGTGTCATTCTAACACGCAAAATCGCTACTAAAATGTGTCTGCCAATACAAACAGAGCCCCCATTCTATAAGCCATCGAAATAACATCACAAAAGGCAATTACTTGGTATATCGAACATGCACAATAAACACGCGCGACTTTTGTCCTGACTCCGCAGATATAACGAGTGGAATCGGCTTTTAGAGGAGTATGGAAATAAGGGACAACGGACATTCGATGGCTTGTCGATTGAGTATGGTAAAATCGATCATGTTAAGCATATAAGCTATTTTGTCATGCGTACGGAAGGGCTGGTTCAAGGTGGCGCGATAAAAAAGTTCGTGTAAGGAGATGGGGGCGGCTTTTGACCAGCAGTGAGACAGTATAGGCTAAGCAAAAAAATATAATACAATAGGGCTCTAAGGCAGGGCTCGATTCTTACACGATACCGCTCATCCACGCGGTCGGGCGATGAAGCGGATCTCACGTCGTATTAGCTTGATGAATTTATGAAATCCGTTCATGCCCAGCACACAATACCGCCTGACCCCGCGGACGAGCGGCACTCACCGCCCAACCGCGCGGACGCACCGTGTCATGTGAGAATCAATAACTAAGTGTCCAAATTACGGAAATTAAAAGTGTCTTGTTAATTTAAGACTTTTTGGATGAAAATGAGATGAAAAAAAAAAAAAAAATTATGTTGTTAATGATAATGTGTTTGAATGAACTCAGACAGAAATTTCAGTTTGTGCTTGATATTTATTTTGAATTCTACTTATGGCAAAGCTAAATTGCACCCGGCTTCCTCTCATAGAAAGGATGCCTGTGTCCCAGTAGTGGGTAGGTTATAAGCTGATGGTATAGCAAAACAAGAAGCATCAAATCTATCAAATTTTCAGCGTAAATTCCTGTCTACATCACTAACAGCGTCCCAAATATTAACGTAACGTATCGCCCTCATTACCACGCTCTCAGACTTTCCCTGATAAATATATAGCGTTTGGTATCGTAAAATTAATAATATCGCCATATTATGCACATAACAATTAATGTTAATGGCAGGCGGTAGACTGGATTTTAATTGTAATTCACTCGCCTCTGACGGCTGGGGCACTATGTGAAGGGGAATGAGAAGATCCACTACGTGCACCTGAGTACTTAGAACTACACACGGTGTTAAGCATATCGTGAATAAGTGACACAAATTTTACCAAGGTTTCAGTACCTATACAGGTCTATACCCCTCAGGGTAGAAACAGAGGGCACGCCACCATAGTGGCGATAAGTCCCCTCTTTGAGGAGTGGCTAGAGAGGCGCCACGGCGCCCTCACCTTCCGCCTGACGCAGGTCCTCACCGGACACGGTTGTTTCGGGAGGTTCCTGCACCGAATCGGGCGGGAGGAAACGCCCGGGTGTTTCCATTGTGAGGATCGTCCGGAGGACACGGTGCAGCACACTGTGGAGGCCTGCCCTGCTTGGGCGGAGCAGCGCCGTGTCCTCGTAGAGGCGATTGGCGGCGGCGACCTCTCGCGCACGGCCCTGGTTCAAGCCATGGTCCGGAGCGAGAGGGAATGGGAAGCCGTCACCTCCTTCTGCGAAGCAGTCATGCTAGTGAAGGAGGTGGCGGAACGTGAGAGGGAAAGAGCCTCACGTCCCAGCCGCCGCGGGAGACGCCCTGGGCGTCGGGGGTCACGTGGTGGCCCCGGGCCACCGTAGGCGCGGGCCTGTGGACGGCGAGTTATGGGCTAGCTCGCCGTCCGGCCGTCTTATGACGACAGGCCGTGTCGACGGCGCGTTCGTGTTCCACGCGCGCCTCAAAGAGATGTCAGCAACCACGCAGGGGTCCGCACGGGCCGATACCTGCCAGGACTGCGGGACTGTTCGAAAGAGATACCGCGGCCCTGGAACACAAAGGGCAAAGAAGGAACATGGATGGGTTTTAGTCAGTACAAGTCTGACACTCCCTTCCGCTCCGCCCAGAGCGGGGGGGGTCATTTGATGATTTCCCATCGTAAAAAAAAAAAAAAAAAAGGGTAGAAACAGAGAAACATAGTGATAAAACCTAGAACAAAAAATTACTCTCAGGCAAAGGAAGCCTGTGACCTTACAGTGCGAAAGTGGCTTATAATTATGCCTGTTATACATGTGTCCCATCCATGAAGTATCACCCTTTGTAAATCAATGTTTGTTCTATTAATTTACGAAGCTTAGATGCAGTATGTAGCACCACTCGCCCGCAAAATTATGCACATGCAGAAGGAGCGATTAATATTATAATAATGTAACATGCAATTAAAACCGAAACTCCGATATCGAATCGCAGTCCGGAATGTGCTGATAATGGCTATGGGCACGCTAAAAAAAATAAGAACTTATGCTTCTAAATAATAAACACTGCACGGAAAATTAAGCTAAACTTGCCGAGGAAGGTCCGTGGATGACTGACCATTACATCTATTGATCATCGAGACCACGCCGTTTCTCACGTTAAGCTGTTGCTCCAGGACGTAATTATAAAGATCTTTGACAGTCGTTACGGGTAGTTAGGAACCCGAAAATTTGACAACCATTCTTACCAGGGGAATTGTGACACCCAGTGTTATGTGTGCTACTTGGGTAATAGAGTTCAAATTGACAGGCGCTCCATCAGTTCCATGTAAAGTGGTATTCAGATGCATTCGGTTAGATTGGAAACCAATAGCAACGCTATTCAGATGATGATGACGAACTGTCACTCACATTTGGTAGTCCCCCTTTGGAGAATTGGATGTGGATATTGTTAAGTAAATACTGAAATCTATACTTATGTTATAAAGAGGTAAAATTTGTTTGTAAGTTTGTATATAATAATAATACGGACCACTATTTTTTATATTTTTAAATGTTTTTATATGGTTTTTGTTAAGAAATATTTAAAAATGTAATTAGTAAGTAAGAAGATAAATAAAGGAAATAATAATAATATTCTTTATTTTTCGGACAACAATGATCCAACGTGTTAGTAAACAATAAAATAACTTATTACTAGTGTTAGTACTTAAACTAAAATAGAGACACATACAGAATAGGAAAAGTGAAAAGGACAACCCCAAATTAATGTTGAGTGATTGTCCTTCTCACAAAACCTTTAATAATCGGAGAGTCGATACTCTCCGCCACAGTTTTAAGAATGCTGTTGCCACTCGCCCGCAACCTTGACAATAGCGACGCGGTTTTCTTGCGAATGACGGCATGGAAGCCGTCAGTTCGGTTTTGCGTAAACATCGCAGAAGCGCTGCACCATCGAGGCAGTCCCAACAGCATCCTAAAAATATTATTATACTGAACGCGTAGGTCATCCAGCGTTCTTTTGGTATAGTTGACCCAAAGATTCCCCGTGTAAAAGCTCTGGCAATATGCCTTAAACAGTGTTACTTTTCCTTGACTGCCACACCGAGCGAATCTTCGGGCCAACATGTTACCTCGGACCGCCAGTGCCCTACGCTCCCTTTCAATGTCAACATTGTCCTTAAGGTCGTCGGCGAGAAGATGCCCTAGATATTTGAATGTTGTCACTCTTTTGACGTTCAAGCCGTTTAGGGTAATGTCAGGTATAGTATCTGGGCATTCACCGCCGGCCTTAAAGACAATGTATTCGCACTTCTTGACATTATAAATAAGTCCGTGCGAGGCAGCATACGCCTGACAGACCCGCAGCATTTCATTTACAGCACCTGCCGTCGGTGCCAGCAACGCCATATCATCAGCATAGCTGATACTATTTATTTTTACACCATGGACGCTACATCCGACTCGCATATTGCTGAGGTCCACGATTAGGCCATTTATATACGTGCTAAATAGCCTAGGGGAGGTCAGACCACCCTGCCTCACGCCGCATTGCAACCTATAAGTCCCAGAGAGTGCATTGGACCACCTAACAACATTTTCTTGGTTCCCATACCAATACTGTAGGATCCTGAGGACACCTACCGATACACCCCTATCTTCAAGCTCTCTCCAGAGTACATCATAATTTACCAGATCGAAAGCTCTGGAGAGATCCAGAAAACAGGCGTATACCGGCGTCCTTCGATCAGTGTAATACTGGACCGTATGCTTGAGGCTTACTATGGCGCTTTCCGTTGACAGTCCATGTTGAAACCCGAACTGTGAGTCATGCACGGATAGACATACCTTCAAGCTAGAATCAATCATACCGTCCAGTACTTTTGCCATTGTGGTTGCGAGAGATATAGGTCGATAGTTCGACTTATCTGAAATGTCGCCCGTCCTATTCTTAATTATGGGGACCACCAGTGTTTTCATTAGTCCTGCGGGCAAGTAAGAGTGACTTAGGCACATGGTGTAAAAAAGCGACAAAACCCTTGGCAGATGAACCCCAGCAAACTTGAAATGCTCAATACTGAGCCCGTCATATATAGGGGTAATCACCGGAACTAATGATCCAATTCAAAACATTTTCTTCATTGGCAGAAAGTCACATTATTCGTGAGTGTTATAAGGTTATAAATTTTATTTATATCATGCAAATTAGACAGGCTATCACAATTTTTGATGAAGTGCTAGTAGTTTTAGTTTGGCTTCGATTCTTCGCTGGCGTAGGTTTTCTGTTCTTGATATATTGTGGTAGTCACAATGGAGTTAACTCTTGAAACAAAATCGATTTTAAATGAATTGCCAGGTTTTGGAGTTGAACTAGATGGTGATTTGTTTAGAACGAAGTTTGGAAGTTCGTTATAGTGTGCTGGTTCTAGTTTTGTGCCTCGATTAGCATTTGTTTTGTTTTAGTGTTTGGTTGTTTCTGTGGTATTCGGTTTTAGGCCAGGTCTACAAAAAAGGCCCTGCCAGGGCTGCGGGACTGTTCGAAAGAGATACCGCGGCCCTGGAACATAAAGGGCAAAGAAGGAACATGGATGGGTTTTAGTCAGTACAAGTCTGACACTCCCTTCCGCTCCGCCCAGAGCGGGGGGGTCATTTGATGATTTCCCATCCTAAAAAAAAAAAAAGGTCTACAAAAAAGTGTTGGAGTTTTCATTTCTAATTGGATTTTATTTTCTTTAAAGTTATTTTCCAGGAAGATTTCAACGGCGAATCACATTTCTGTTTCATAGTTAGATCTAAAAATAACTTAGACAGTTAATTGCCTAGAGCTAGGAATGAATCTCAGTTGTAGGATGACCTATCAGAAATATACAGACACTGAAGGTAAGAAGGGTAAGCGATAACCAGCAGTTTCCTGTGTTAGTTCTAGTAGATTAGTTATGTATTTCAGAGAACTAGATCTCTCATGGACACTGGCTCTCAAACATTTCAAAGCCTCCGTCATTCCTATGCCTCTTAGCAATATTATATCTAACTCATAATATTACATAACATTACATCAAGCCTGTAATCCCCGAAGAGCTAGACAGAGGTGTAACTAATAGTACACATTTCGCCAGTTATATTTGAAGTCCCATGTAATAGGGTGCAAGGCTATGGGCATCAACCGGGAAAAAATCTATGCTGTTGAGAAATTCCTGATGTGGCAAGCCAATAACAATTTGGTCGACCCGGGAATCGAAGCCAGGACCTCATGCTCAGCAGTCACGATTACGAACACTAGACCACTCATAATGTTATAGTACATTTATTTGAATCCAAAAACAAACCTACCATACCACAACACGTTATATTAATTTAGGGGTAGTTCTCACATAGGTAGCGTGGTTTATTGCTTTGAAATGGGGTTGGACAAAGAAACTGACTAAATAACCGCAGGCGACACGACGTGACTATGGTACAATATATAACTAACTACAGAGCAGGTAGGAACAGTTGGTTCACCAATGCGAAATAGTGAGAACGTCGCGTGGGTGCTTTTGTGGTAATTAATACATGAGAGATATAATTAAAGCGAATTGTTGTTGTTTTCCGGCTTTCATTTTGTGTGTTTTTATAACAGGTAAACAATTACCAAGTTAACCGTGTCCTAATACGCGCGAATACATGATCGTCGCGTTCATATGTCACTAATATTTTGTTCGGAAAACTGTAACGTCCTGGCATCGGCACGAGTACACATTCGGGTTCACCGAATAAAATTATGGTGACAGGACAAGTCACGCATGTGGGACACGGCTTAAATCCTAATAGAATGCGATAGTCTCGCGAATACGTGATCAATGTGATCATTTGTTGGGGAAACATAAAGCGCCCTCTGGCAGCGAATGCATCGCCGAACATGCGATTACGACAAATAGGGCAGCCGGTAACACATCAAATAGATTCTCAAGTGACATTTTCGTATAAGTCTACAACAACTCAATAAAGCTTAGCATGTCTGTTACCGTTATAACTTTTACAAAACTTAGGATATGCCAACAATAAACTTATTTTCTTTACAAAGAAGTAAGCAAAACTGTTCAGTTCAATAACTTAGATTGCTTGGAACTTGAGGGTGTTTATCGAAGAATCGACGCTAGTGGTCCAGATGAGTTGAGCGCAGTACCATATCTTTACAATGTCTTAAAAGCAACAACGAATTTATGAGATGGGAGGACACATTGAAAGACTCGTGGCTAAACAGTAACAGCCGCACGGGTTCATCTCAAGGTTATGGTTAGGTGGCTGCAGGACTGCTCGAAAGAGATACCCGGCCCAGGAATACAAAGGCTAAGAAGGAACATGGATGGGTTTTAGTCAGTACAAGTCTGACACTCCCTTCCGCTCCGCCCAGAGCGGTGGGGGCCTTTCATCAATCACCAAAAAAAAAATGGTTACGGTTAGACCATCCATTACATACCGAGTTTTCTCCGTGACTCGGAAAGCACTACCAATCTGACCTCCATAACCCAGTTAGTACTGGGTAATACGGTACCCCTTAGACTGCTTGTCAGACTTTCGGGCCACTGACTACCTGTAACGATTGTCAAAGATCTTCAAATGACTAACCAACGATAAACAACCAACGGCTTAACGTGCTTTCTAAGGCACAAAGGAATCTCAGTATGTAGTAGACGGACAACCATCCACGGACCGACCGCGAAGCGCAGCATCCAAAGTTACTAAGTATAATTAATCAATCTAGATGGCTTAGTTCCAAGCAACTATTCACACAGTCAAGTGGTGTTAAAGTTAAACGTAACCCTTGAGTTTGAACAAGTCTTCAATAACACGTCGCACATCGGCGCATAGTAAACAGTAATCCAAGTTTTTAAAGTATTAACATAAGAATTACTCGAGCACTGGTAGGGTTGATAAATTTTAATACAAGCGTCACACCCATGAATCTTGAAAAAAAAATATCTTTAAAGAAAAAATATTTTATACGAATCTATCAATAGTCAGGCGTACTATTTGGAAAATCAGTTTTCCCGCCATGCCCTATGTATGTATTTTCATAACCAAATATAATGTGCTTGTAATCTCCAAAAATTTAGACATCTGATTAATAGTAGTTTTATTTTATTCTTTTTTCTTTTCATGTATTAATTAATTCAAAATATATATTGTTTTTTAATGACATAATGTAATGACACCTAATGGGTCCCTTATAAATTTGTATGTCTTAATTATGACAAAACATAGCGCACCCCTATTTATGTAAACACCTATGTAAACACCTATGTTTCACAAATAAACTGATTGATTGATTGATTGATTGATTGATTGATTGATTGATAGTAAACCCACAATTCGCCAGCTACGTTTGCTTAAAGAATATTTTATCAAACACATAGATAATTCCGTTAGTATATTTTCTCAACATTAGTTTGTATGGCTCATGCCCGACTCGTCACTGTTCCAACTCGTCATAGAAAAACAAAAGATCACGATTCACAACTGGCATGATGCCGTGACGTCTGACAGGGGAGAATGGAGATGAAAACGTATTGCGCCGACCCCGAGTAGAGTGGAACAAGAGCAGGAAGAGATGAAGATGATGAGTTTGTATTATGCATCAGACACTGATTAAACGACAGCTTAACGGTATTATATCTTGTGATTAACTTACTTAATAAAGCCCTGAACGACATAGAAACGTTGTAATAAATTATGTAAAGCAAATAATAGCGTAATCAGCCTGTAATGATCCTGCGGCACAGGCCTCCTCTCTAGTCTATGAGTCCCTCTCATTAAGACTAACCCACCACACGAGTGCTCAGTGTGGTTTAAAAGATGTCACGTATCTTCGTTTTTTTTTAGTTCTAGGATATGATGGTTTCTTCAGGATGTTTTTCTTGGCCGCTTCGACAACTGCCAATAAAATAAGAAACATAAATTATACAAAGAAGGGTGGCATGGGATGAAACCCGCGACCTATAAACTCGTAACCGTTTACTCTGGGCTACCATTGATCTATAATAATTACATAAAATCACGCTTGTAATTCCCGTAGGGTAAGGCAGAGGTGTACACCCACATGTCGCCAGTTATCTTTAATATGTAATTAGGGGCGAACCGGACACGAATCCAGAATCCGTGGCTGCTGCTGAGGAATTCTTGATGGAACAACCCAATAGCAATTTGTCCGACTCGGGAATCGAACCTAGAACCTCATGCTCAGCAGTCACGTTTGCGACCACTTGGCCAACGAGGCAGTCAATAACAATTATAATGTAGATATTCCTGTTATTATAAACATCATCATTGAAATCGAATTCCTGTTTCAATTACAGCCATTCTACAGGGTGTCAAAATCTTCGTAAGCAATGTCTTTGTTAACGTACGCCTAACAAACTTCCCGTTTCTTGACAGCCCTGTATATAAATAGATGTGTATGTAGGTATATGTATAGGCAGTATATTAGACTTCACTTCAAACTACGCTGTTAGGCTTTATTTACATAAACTCGACGATGTTGCTTGAAGGAAAATGACACTTTATTCGTCTAAACCGTGGGCGTACACCCACGGTTCTACAAGTATGAGATGTGGCTCTGAAAGGGTTGTACCCACATCTTTTTGTTAGAGACTGACGACTCCTTGACAATTCTAAAGTAACTGGTTAATTTGAGATAAACGGTTGAACGTTTAATACGTAGGTATCTACGGATCTGATATCTGAAGTATTTGAACTAGTACTTTCTTAGCCGTCAATTTACTCAAAAGATCGCCTGGTGCACGTACAGTAGGAAATGCCTTTCGCTTGAGTCAAAGCTTCAAAAATACCTAAGTATTTTGATTGTACATTAAGAAAGTATCACAGCTGCTACCTGTTTGATCCTTACCTTTTGTTTGTTACCTTTTCACGCCTAAACCACTGAACCGATCATCCTGAAATTTTGCATATGCATTGTCAGGTGTACAGAAACGGACACAGGGTACCTGTCATCCCGAAAAAGAGTACTGTTGTCTATAGGAAAAAACACAACTCAAAACAATTCTTATGATAACAGGTGGCGCCACCATTACCAAAAAAAAAGTCAAATTCTAAATAAACGCGAGCGAATCCGCGGGCAAAAGCTAGTTGCTGAATATTTTAACTACTGCATTTTGTTTGGTATTACGCCAGCATTATGTTAAATACACTTGCTTGGACAGATCAATCTCGAATACAAATAGTGCAGCAGCAACGGGGTCAAAACAAAATAGAATACCAAGTTTCCTTTACAGTTCTCAGTCGACAAAATCAAATAACAAAGTACATATTGACTTCTAGGATATAAAACTGATGCAATTTCTCATCCCCGTCAGTTCAGTAAAGCTCAGAAAACGCGCCACAAAATGCTATTGTCCTTGCCTGTTATGTAAAGCGGGCGAGTTGATTTATCGTTCCCCGTCGAAAGCGGTGTGCTGAGTCAATGGCGCCGATTCACTATAACACAGACTTAATTAAAAATAGAAGATGAGGGGTTGGAGTTACTAGGGATTCTTGGGAGAGGGTTTCCAAGGGGTTTGAGTTTATTTCGGTATTTCTTGTTAGGGATCAGTTAGTTAGGAAATGCTGGTGATATTCACTTTCAAAATATTCAACGGAAATTTTTTAAGTGGCTCAGAAAATCTACTTACAGAAATATCGTACCTAATTATGGGGCATATCGCTATTAGCAATAATAAGAAATAATGACACCGTCTTTCACAAAGTGAGACTTTTCAACAACATCAGCATGCAAATTGCCAAGTAAATACGTGGAATATCCATTTTTTGAAAAATAAAACCATGAATTATCAAATACAGGGTGTAAACGGACCCTTCACGAAGCCGTCAACCAAGAATCCCGTACATCAAAATAAGCAACTTTACGTAAAAATATTGCTGAGAAACAACTTCTTTTTTGGCGTGAAAAAATCATGTTTTACGGTAGGACTCAATGTAGCGCACTCAAAACATTGTGCTGGTGGATGCATTGAATAGTACGGGGGTCGTGGAAGTTTTTTTAGTAAAGTGATAACATTAAAATCTGGTATTTAAAAAAAAAAGTTGGAACTTTGAGCCCCAATATCTCCGTAACTAGAAGGTTCCCAGGTATGGTCAAGAACAAAAAAACATTATCGGAGTGAAGGGTTAGGCAGAGGTGTACCTGACAGGACACCCACATTTTTCCAGTTATATTTAAGTCCCATGTAATCGGGGGCGAGTTTATAGCAATCAATCGGGCGCAATTCCAGACTCCGTAGCTGCTACTGAGAAATTCCTGATAGAAAAACCCAATATCTCTTTGCCCGACCCGAGAATCGAACCCAGGATCTCTTGCTCAGCAGTCCTGCGACCACTAGACCAACGCGGCTTGATGAATATCTACAAAGTAATACTCAATAATAATATCTCCCATCTCCATAATTTGCTATCGAATCTATCCACAGATTATCCGCTCCGATAAAACAGCTGAACAGATGCAATTTTTCCCCCCAAGTCAGCGCTTACGTCAACACGGTACACAGCAACCGGCACAAACTGCTATTGTCCCTGGTTGTTATGCAAAGCAACCGGGTTGATTTATAGTCGGTTGACTGTGTCTGCCGTTTAATGTCGGATCCACGGCGGCTCATTAGGGTAGGCAAGTATGTTTGTGTTGAAGGAAATTGTGGTTGCAGTGTTGATGGGGTGCTTTCAAAAATGTTAGTGGTTTTTGGATTTGTACGAATCTCTAGTCTCTGTCAGAGATGTGGTAGGCGTTTTATGTTTTCTTATAAAGATTGTAAATTAAATAGGTACGTACATATAGACTGACACAATAGATCTAACGGGTTTTTGTACATTCGCCACAAAGTAAATTCGTCACATTTTGTAAACTCCATACATTGAAAGTATATTCGCCACATGCATAAAAAATATGTGTAAATTCGTCACAAGTCTCCATAGGTACATATTTTTTTCATAAAGTACTGGTAGAAAACAAAGTTATTGATACACACTGTGGTCACGGTACACGGTGTGTTGTGTGATGGTCTAGTTGGTTAAGACATCCGGTCTACTGAATCGGAAGGTCGCAGGTTCAAACCCTGCTCGTACTCGAAATTTTTCTTTCTATATCAAATAGCTATCTTTTTATTATTTTTCTTATAATTGTAATGTTGTAAGCAAATCAGCCACTTGCAATAATAATAATAATAATAATAATAATAAGCCCCCTAAACAACCACACGTCCTGATGCCCCCTAAACAACCACACGTCCTGATTGACCATCTAATCACGTGGGGGGCGGACACACGACTGAGAAATTACTGGCGTGGCTAACGTGGCTCTGGAAACCCACTAAAAATGGAGACCCGTTCAAAGAAAAAACGTATAGGACCGCTGCCCGGGGGCGATCGCCGGGGCGCACCTGGAGCTGACGCTGGGTGTCTCAGCATGCGAACCGTCAGCGGTGAGGAGTTGAACAGGCGGGCTCCCACCGACAAAGATACTACAGCCGAAATCATTGACGATGGTGACAGACTAACGGACAGGACAGACACCCCTGTAGAACCGTATAGCCCAAGCACAGTATCATACACACCTTCTAGGCGATCATCACCATCCATACCATCGTCACCTACACCTTTATCACCCCCCATTATTACTTTAAATACTATTTCACCCACTCCGACCTTGAATGCTGCGCGGGGGGTATCTACCTTTTTGCCCGCGTCCACCAAGGCTGGAAAAGCAAGAGTTCGCATGAAATGGAGTAAAGAAGTCAATCTATTCATCATGCGAACTTACCTACACATAACTAAATTAGAGACCGACATGACCACATACAGACAACAATTGCATGCACTTTTCACCCGACAATATCCTGACATTACGGTTTCAGAACAAAGGATCTCAGACCAAAGAAGAACCATAGTTAGAAATAAACTTCTATCTCAAGAAGTTATAGATCAATTAAAAGAAGAAGTACGAACACAATTACTACATGAAGAAACAGTAAATTATACAGACACTAACAATATCACACAAAATTTAAGCGAAATTAGTCATCAAGAACAACCACAATCGCTTAGTCAATCACAAATTATTTATACTCAATCTCAACCGTACAACCAATCACAAGCCTATACACAAATATCGCACACATCCACGCAAACCGAATCCATTACTCTTACGCTAGAAAATGACATTGAGACCATAGTCGTCCCAGATCAACACTTAACAACAGATATATATATTCAAGAAATTAACGACAAATTTAGAACAACAATAACACAATACTCTGGGATGGACCCAGCAGCTCGACCAAGGTTACCTAAACTTAAATACACACCTAACCTATTTCGTCTAGTTAATTTATTTAATGAGAGTATACTCACACACTTTATATCTGACGACACACAGCTTATTGACATTCACCTACTCATATATTGCACAGCCGTAGTTATATCTGAAGAACTTAACTTTAAAATCACCGACCACACAAGAGCCACAAGGACAAGACAGAATGTAGCACCAGCATGGCAACAGAGACTAGAAAAAGGCATTGAAAAATTAAGGGCAGACATTGGTAGACTCACTCAATATATCAACGGATGCAGGTCTAATAAACTAGTAAAAAGAGTTGAGGTCATATTTAGAAACAATGCCACGCACACCAGACACGAACAAAATAACAGAAAA
This sequence comes from Noctua fimbriata, assembly GCA_905163415.1. Classification (NCBI taxonomy): domain Eukaryota; kingdom Metazoa; phylum Arthropoda; class Insecta; order Lepidoptera; family Noctuidae; genus Noctua; species Noctua fimbriata. The sequence continues at coordinate 1,477,824 of LR990932.1, forward strand.
CCTGAAGAATTTCTAGACACCTTAAAACAAAAACTAGCACTCAAAGTTCATAGGCTCAAAAGATATAAGAAAGCCCAACAGCGCAAAAACGATAACGCGATATTTACCACAAACGAAAAAATATTTTACAGAAACTTACATAACCCAAAAAACGACAGAAATTATGAAAATAACACAAACACACCTAACCTACCTTCAAAAGAACAACTGGAAACATATTGGGCTAGTATTTGGGAAGAGCAAAAACAACACAACGACAAAGCATCATGGATAGTGGATGAAGAAGAAAAATGGAGAGATATTGACGTGATGGAATTCGTAGAGGTAACAGAGTCTGACATTATACACATTACAACTAGGTTACATAACTGGAAAGCGCCTGGAATAGACAAAATACATAATTTTTGGTACAAAAAGTTAACTACATTACACAAATCTATAGCAAAAAATTTAACAGATATCATATTAGGACAACAGAATATACCCGAATTTATTACAACAGGAATTACTTACATGCTACCTAAGACTAAATACACATCAGAGCCTTCCCAATACAGACCAATCACATGTCTACCAACAATTTACAAGATACTAACATCTGCAGTCACAAAGAAAATTAACTCACACATTATACACCACAATATAATAGCAGAGGAACAGAAGGGATGTAGGCAGGGCCACATGGGATGCAAAGAACAGCTGATAATTGATTCCACTATACATAAACACGCCACCTCAAAAAACAGAAATCTCCACTGCACCTATATTGATTACAAAAAAGCTTTCGATAGTGTACCGCATTCCTGGTTGATACAAATTCTGGAGATTTATAGAGTAAACCCGAAAATAATTGATTTCATGCGATATGTAATGCTACAGTGGAAAACCACATTACAAATAAATAGCAACAATAACAATGTCACAACGCGACAGATATCTATCAAAAAAGGCATCTACCAGGGCGACTCCCTGAGCCCCCTGTGGTTCTGTCTTGCCCTCAACCCTCTGTCTCATTTGCTGCAGCGCTGCGGGGCCGGGTACTGCCTCAAACACTCTACAGATGAAACAACAATATCGCATCTTATATACATGGACGACATCAAACTGTATGCAAAATCAGAAAAAGATATGAAGAAATTAGTAGATATTACAGCAGAGTTTAGTAAGGACATTAACATGCAATTTGGATTAGAAAAATGTAAAACACTTCACATTGTTAGAGGCAAGGTGCGGCCCGGTGACTATGCAGTGAATGAGTCAAATTCTATAACCGCCTTGGAGCCGACTGACTTGTATAAATACTTAGGGTACACGCAACTAAAAGGTCTTGACCACGTAAAAATTAAAAATACACTAACTGCAGAATACAAGAAGAGAGTTAACGCTGTCTGTAAAACCCAACTCTCAGGTAAACACTTAATTAAGGCCTTAAACACCTTCGCCATTCCAGTATTAACGTACTCATTCGGAGTTATAAAATGGACCAAAATAGATACAGAACAATTACAACGAACTACACGAACAACACTCACGAAACATAACAACCTTCACCCTAAATCCGCCATAGAGAGACTCACCATTAAACGAGAACATGGAGGGAGAGGCCTTATAGATATACAGCACCTATGGCGGAAACAAGTTAGTCGACTAAAATTGTTCTTCCACACGAAATCCCGCACTAGTAATATACATAAAGCCATAGTAACAAACGATCTTAACTACACTCCACTTAACCTAAGCGATCAGATAGAAATCCAAAACACAACCAATGACGACCAGCAAATACAAAAAATTGAAGATTGGAAGAGAAAAGTACTTCACGGTCGGCACCCTCATGACCTAGAGCAGTCCCACATAAACAAATTAGCGTCAAATAAGTGGCTAAAAATTGGCAACTTATTCCCGGAAACTGAAGGATTTATAATAGCAATTCAAGACCAGATCATCAACACAAAAAACTACAGAAAATACATAATCAAAGATCCTACACTAACTAACGACAAATGTCGCAAATGTCACGTCCATCCAGAAACCATCCAGCATATAACAGGAGCATGCACAACTCTCACACAGACAGACTACACTCACAGGCACAATCAAGTGGCCAATGTCATTCACCAAAAGCTAGCACTCAAACACACACTCATTCAAAATACAAACACTCCTTACTACAATTATAAACCTGAAACTACCCTAGAAAATACAACACATAAGCTCTACTACGATCGCGCTATTCTCACTGATAGGACAATCCACTACAACAGACCGGATATAATCCTACAGGACAAACTAAATAAAATAACATACCTGATAGACATCGCAGTCCCCAACACACACAACATACAGAAAACTATCACAGAAAAAATAAGTAAATACGCAGAACTCAAAGAAGAAGTTACTAGAATTTGGCGACAAGAAAAGGTATATGTAGTTCCAATAGTCCTTTCCACAACAGGGGTAATCCCAAATCATCTCATCCATAGCTTAAAATTATTAGACCTTAAAGAAACCCTCTACTGCAAAAAGCTGCTATTTTAAATACATGTAGAATCGTTAGGAAGTTCATGCAGATAGAAGAGAACGAGATAGGACCTCATCACAACACATAAACTAACACACCACACGCTGCATTTGCTCTGGTTTCGGCCCGTAAATGTAGCTGAAATCCAGTCTAAGGACTGAGAAGAAAAACACTTTAAGGAAATAATAATAATCTGTGGCTCGGATGTCAAATTGACGTGACGAAAATTTTTTCATCAAACCGATTTAATTTAATATTTTTACCAAATTACCCCAACGAAACGAATTAATCGAAAGAAATAATGAAGAAAAGAAAAAAAAAAACTTATAACAACAAAACAAATTATATGGAACACACCAAAAATGGAAAATAGGGGAAAACACACCGAAAAACAATTGTCATAAGTCACCAATGATTACAAGAAGCCGAGCCAAACAGTTACAAGAGGCACACACACCATCTCCGGGCTCGTCGCTCAGCTCCGCCTCGCAGCCGCCGCGACGCGCCACATCCGTGAGCACCGTGTCGCCGGTCGCTGCAGTTGCGTCGAGCTCGAGCGACGAGTTTTTCTCCCCGCCGTCGACTCCACCACCATCACCACGACGACGAGGAAGAGGACGGCCACCAGCGGGCTTGGGACCTCGAGGCCAACCGGCCCCGAACAGGGTCCCCGCTGCCGGTGGAAATGTGTCGCGCATGCGATGGACTCAGTCCATTAATGAACAAGTCATGCGCGCATATTATGGGGCTACAGAGGGGGGAACTAACCTCACTGCATACCGTGTTGGGATGCTGTCTCTGTTCCAGGTACTTGAACCAACCGTCAACGTTTCGGCCCAACGACTGTCGGATCAGGTGCGGGTCATCCAACGCAATCACATGTTGGACGACGCCGTACTTGATAGGCTGCGCTCAGAGGTACTGAGCAACCGTATCGTTTTAACTCCGGCACAAACCGCGGTGCAAGCGTCAGTTATTGACGCAACCCCGCCGCGGTTCAACCCAGCTGTTGTAGAGGAAGATGATAGGGTTGCTGTGGTAAGTAGCCAGTGCAACGACCGATTGAGGAGCGCTCTGGAGGATGCGCTTCGTGAATATCGATCCACTCCTACCGAACTTAGGCCCCGATTACCACGGTTACCCATGCATAATAAAAATAGGGCGCTGGTGTGTGCCTTGGACTCGCAACTCGAGAATATATTCGAGAGTAGCGAGAACCTCGTTGATACACACTCGATCCTGTACTGTGGGGCTGTTGCGGCATGTCGTTTAGCTAACGTCAAGTTCCCAAATTGTGACGTAGCTACTCGACCAAAACCAGCTGTACCAGCCTGGCAGCGCAGGATCGAGCGCCGCATCGACGGGGCCAGGGTACTCATCGGCAAACTACACTGCTTCAGGGAGGGCAATACACGACCACGTGTGATGCGCTTTGTGAGGCGGGCATTCTCGGGGACTGGAATCAGTCCTCAAGAATACATGTCCCGTGTCACAGAGCGCATCGACTTCCTGAAGCAGAAAGTTTATGCATGGGCGAACCGTATTCGGAGGTATAAGCGGCGGGTTGATCGGTACTCACAGAATCGCATGTTCCAGAGCGATGAGAGGTGGGTATACAGAGCTTGGGAGCGACCCGAGCTAAATATGACAGACGTGTGCCGCCCGGATGATGCTGCCATGAGTTCTTTCTGGCGCAGCATCTGGTCGGTGCCCGTCTGTCATACTGAGGCTGACTGGATGCGTGATGTCGAACGAGTGTGTGAACCTATCCCAGAAATGGAGCCAATCTTGATAACACCTTTAGATATAGCGAGAGCAGTTCGTCCGTTACCGAACTGGAAGTCACCGGGACCGGACGGACTGCACAACTTCTGGCTCAAATGGCTTAGTAGTTCACACACTTGCCTGGCATCCCAATTCCAGTCATCCTTAGAGTCTGGGTCCTTACCGCAGTTTTTAACAACAGGCGTTACCCACCTGCTCCATAAGTCAGGTAGTCCCGCGGAACCCAAAAATTATAGACCGATCACGTGTTTGTCTACGGTCTATAAACTTCTTACATCCATTTTGAGAGCTAAAATTAATACACACATTGACAAAAACTCCATTATGTCTGCCTCTCAAAATGGATGTAGGAATGGGTCCCGCGGCACTAAGGAGCTACTCCTCATCGACATGGCCATTAGCCAACAGGTTCGTCGATCCCGCAAGGATCTGTCTACATGCTGGATAGATTATAAGAAGGCCTACGACTCGGTGCCACATACATGGCTCATGAGGGTGCTGGAGTTGTACAAGATAGATGCAACTCTACGCGCCTTCCTTGAGTCGTGTATGGGGCAATGGAGGACGGTCCTTCGATATCCAGGATGTCGACAGATCCAGGGGAACAATGAACCTGTATGGATTAAACGGGGAATATTCCAGGGCGACAGTCTGAGCCCACTATGGTTCTGTCTAGCCCTGAATCCTCTGAGCACATTGCTGGAGGATTCAGGTCTAGGCTACCGGTTGAGGAGAGGTGGTCAGGTCATATCTCACCTTCTTTACATGGATGATCTGAAACTCTTTGCCCCCAACAAATTGCGACTGATGGAGCTACTAAAAGTAACTGAAACTTTCAGTAGCGCCATCAGGATGGAATTTGGTGTGGACAAATGTGCAGTCATGTATGTAAAGCAAGGGGAGATTATGAAATCCGAGGGAATTCAGCTCTCGGATTCCATACACCTGAGAACCCTTTCCTCAACCGAAAGCTATAAGTATTTGGGTATGTCGGAAGCGTTAGGCATTAACGTAACTGACATGAAGCAATCGTTGAAGGAGCGCTTCTTTGGACGCCTGAACAAGGTATTACATAGCCTTCTTTCAGGCGGAAACAAGGTGCGCGCCTTCAACGGTTGGGTCATGCCGGTTTTAATGTACTCTTTCGGCGTACTCAAATGGACTCAGACCGAACTCGATGCCCTGGATAGGAGAGTTCGTACACTGCTTACCGCAAACCGGATGCATCACCCACGATCATCAGTGATGAGGCTGTACATCCCGCGGAAGTGCGGGGGTCGAGGGTTTTTAAACGCGAAGTCCCTTCACAACCGCGAGATGTGCAGTCTCAGAGAATATTTTTTAAAAGTCGAGGTGGGTATGCACCGAGATGTGGTCGCAGTGGACAAGGGACTCACCCCGCTGTCCATGGCTAAAGAGAACTGGCGCAAACCTGAAGTACTTACTACCGATGACCGCAAGGAAGTATGGCAAGGCAAGGAGCTTCACGGACGCTTCTACCGAGCTCTTCATGGGCCCGATGTAGATTTTCTAGCGTCCGTGTCCTGGTTACGTTTCGGCGATCTCTTTGGAGAAACTGAAGGTTTTGTCTGTGCGATTATGGACGAAGTTATGTTGACGAACAACTACCGGAAATATATTATGAAGGACGGGACGGTTGACGTGTGTCGGGCATGCCACCGTCCGGGTGAGTCTATCAGACATATTATTTCTGGTTGTTCTCGTCTGGCTAACGGCGAGTACTTGCACAGGCACAACCAAGTAGCCAGGATTATTCACCAGCAACTTGCTTTGAAATATAAACTTGTGGAATCTGAGGTTCCGTACTACAAGTATGTGCCCGACCCAGTTCTCGAGAAAGACCATGTCACGCTGTACTGGGATCAGTCTATCATTACTGACAGGACTATTGTCGCCAATAAGCCTGACATAGTAGTGATAGACCGATCAGCGCGCCGCGTAATGATAGTCGATGTTACCATCCCGCATGACGAGAACCTCGTGAAAGCTGAGAAAGAGAAACAAATAAAATATCTCGACTTGGCACACGAGGTTGTCGACATGTGGAATGTGAACTCGGCTATCATTGTGCCGATCGTCGTGACGGCCAATGGCCTTATAGCCAAGAACCTCGACGACCATCTTTCGAGGCTCTCCTTAGGCGGTTGGATCAAGGGCCTGATTCAGAAGGCAGTACTCCTCGATACGGCTCGTATTGTGAGGAGGTTCCTGTCTCTGGAGCCCTAACCACCGGTAGCTTGGACCCTGCTCCCGCTACCGGCGGACCACTATTTTTTATATTTTTAAATGTTTTTATATGGTTTTTGTTAAGAAATATTTAAAAATGTAACTAATGTGTAAGAAGATAAATAAAGGAAATAATAATAATAATCATCTGGCTCACGAGGTTGTCGACATATGGGACGTGAGTACAGCAGTCATTGTGCCGATAGTCGTGTCGGCCAATGGCTTAATAGCCAATACCCTCGACCAACATCTGAGGAGGCTCTCGCTTGGCAGCTGGATCAAGGGCTTGATTCAGAAAGCAGTACTTCTGGACACGGCGCGTATCGTTAGGAGGTTCCTCTCTCAAGAGCCCTGACCACCGGTAGCTCGGACCCTGTTCCTGATGCCGGTGGGCTACTATGTTTTATATTTTTAAATGTTTTTTTAATTTTTTTTATATAGAAATATTTAAAAATGTAAATTATATGTTGATAAAATGAATAAAGGAATAATAATAATAATCATTTATTTCAGATTCCTCATGAGATTACATCCATATTTGTTAGTAAAAAATGCGAGCTTACAAAACTAATGTTAGTAATAAAATAACATAACAAAAACAAACAAACACGGGATCGGTCCGGGTGGACTACCCGATGATGGTGCCAAATCACTAAATGACTGCGTGCATCCGTATCCAGCGAGCCAGCATCGGAGAATCCCACCGGTCCGCTAGCGCGCGCAGGATGGTGTTGGGGCTGTCGCGCGTGCGGCGCATGATAGATGCGCACCGCTTGCGCATGATGGCCGCAAAGCCGTCCGTGCCAGCCGCCGCGAACATCGCGGAGGCGCTGCAGTAGCGCGGCAGCCCCGCCAGCACCCGGAACGCATTATTGTATTGGACGCGCAGATCGCTGTATGCCCGCTGTGTATAGTTAACCCACAGGCTGCAGGTGTAAAAGGACTGACAGTACGCTTTAAAAAGCGCAACTTTGACAGTCCCCGTACACCGTGAAAACCTGCGGGCCAACATGTTACATCGGACAGACAGCGCTCTGCGCTCCCTTTCGATATCCACACTATCCTTAAGGTCCTCGGTGACCCAGTGGCCCAAATACTTAAACCTCACGACTTTACTTAGAACCGTACCACTTAGAGTGAAATTCGGAACGAATGAGTATTGCCTGTTGTCCGGCCTGAAAATCATTACTTCACTCTTTTTCGCGTTGTATTTGAGCCCATGAGCCACCGCATAGGACTCACATATGTCGAGGAGCTTTTGTAAGGCACCAATCGACGGGCTCAGCAGCACCATATCATCTGCGTAGCTGATGTTATTCACGCACACTCCATCTATATGACATCCTATCCCGGTGCTGCTGAGCTCATCGATCAGCCGGTTGACCTACAGGCTGAAAAGCATAGGAGAGGTCAGCCCCCCCTGCCTCACCCCGCATTCCAGCCTATACTCCCCCGATAGAGAGCCTGCCCATCTTACAAAATTCTTTTGATTCTTGTACCAGTGCATAAATAACAGCACAATCTCCCCAGGTAGACAAGTTTCATCCCTCAATTTACCCCATAGAATATCATACGATACAAGATCGAATGCTTTCGATAAATCGAGGTAGCATGCATAGACTGGGGTCTTTCTACTCGTGTAATACCGTACAGTCTGCTTGAGGCACAGGATAGCACTCTCGGTGGAAAGCCCGGGTCTGAAACCGAACTGCGCGTCGTTTAGCGAGACGTGTTTTTCCAGGTGCTGTCCAAGCAGACTGTCCAGCACTTTGGCGACCACTGTGGCTAGAGAGATTGGTCTATAGTTGTTTACATCTGACGTATCACCTGTTTTATTTTTGATAATTGGTACAACTATAGTACGCATTAGATTATCGGGCAAATGGGAGTGGCCCAGACACAGGGTAAAAAACATAGCAAGCACTCTGGGTAGATGAACACCTGCGTGCTGCAGGTGCTCGATGCTAAGGCTGTCGTGACCCGGGGATTTACCCCTCACCATGCCCTTGATCACTGCACGCACTTCCTTCGTAGTGAAATTAACACTCCGCTCACCACAATCCTCAGCAACGAGCACCTGCCGCGCGGGTCCCAGAGGCGAGTCCACCCTGAAGTGGTGGGAGAACATAGTGGCGATCTCACTAGGCTCGTGCACTCCCGCCACGCTGACGGGCAGACCCGGCTTATGATTCATTTTATTGGTGTTTTTCCAGAACTGACCTAATTTCTTTTTTGAGTGAAGTTCAGCAATAATATCCAGTTTTATTTGTTGTTGATTATTCTGACACCATTTTAATTTTGACTTAAAAGCGCGCCTAGTTTCACACATATCATTATAAAGACGGCCAGCCCCGGGCCTACCCCCATACAACCAAGCCTGAAAACATAGCCGAGCCCTCTCATGAGCGCCGCGGACGTGCTTATTCCACCCGGTAATGTATTTACCTCTACGCTTTTCGATAGCATTATAACTACATATAGCGGCCTCCGACAGTGTACAAATAATCTCGTCATACATGTTATCTAACAGAATTTTGTGATCTTTGTTACAACACATATTATCTGAGCAGCTTCTTAATTCTGAAGGAAAATCAATTTCACGAAGTCTTGAGTGACATGCATTTTTAAATTTCGATATTTGAGTCGAGTCACGTTCACCCCAGACTATTCTATTTATAGAAATAGTAGGTATCGCAATCTTAGGCTTAAGTAAATTAAAATTACATTGTATAGCTACAGGGTAATGATCAGACCAATATGTATTATATAACACAGAGGCCGCGGACACGCAGTGCCGCGCGGCACTTGTCACAAGACAGTGGTCGAGCCAGCGCTGACAGCCGTGCGCGTCACTGACAAACGTATGACTGCCCGACGGCATGAGTTCTAAGTCTACACACGACCATGACTGTTCCGCACAAAAAGTTAAAAGTTCAGAGGCAAATGACTCACCGGGGTGCGCATTGTAGTCCCCTAACATAAACACTGACTCCACATTGTGACTGTCAATTATGGCTGTCATTTCACTGAGACACTCTGTGAATTCCACTAAGTTTTCACTGGATTCGACAGGCATATACACAGAAAATATCAAGATGGAACGATCACTTAACTCGATTTTTATCGCGGCGAGACGCACACTATTGCACTTCACTACGGTTACCGTCGGAAACGCAACCTTTCTCCACAGTAGGGCAACTCCGCCGTAGGGCCTACCGCGTAAGACCCCAGCCGCGGTATCCACAGCAGAGGTCCCCGTGCAGGCGAAGTCAAGACAGACAAAGCCGCCGCACACATTCCACTGATCTCTTCACACTCTTACAGTTAAAGCTTATCAAGTTGATATTATTCATAAATTAAATCTGCCAATATTCTCGCTAGTCACACGGACGTTTACCTTATCACGTCTGATAATGTTTATAAATCTCCGATAGGCTACCCCCTTTGGCCAGAAGTCATCACTCAGAAAACTTGTTAACAAGTGTTTGGGTACGAATATTTTGTATGATTCGTAATCCTTTGCTAACTTCATGTCCATTTTTTCAATTTTAACATCAGTGTTAGTCTTCTTCGTTATGTAGGTACGGATGTCACACACGGACACATTTTTCGCCACATTATAAATGTACACGGGAACCTTAGTTTCCGCAGCCATAAAATTACTTCCAGGCTCAGGTTCCGCTTTTCCTCGCTTCCCAACGAAACGATCTCGATTTCGATTCCTCGATCTTTTGTTTTGGACACGAACCCACTCTTCATTCGGGGCCTGTGTCTGCCATTCCCCTTCTCGAACAATCTCTGCCAACGTTTTAGTAGCAATAGGGCTAGATCCATTTTTGTTGGCCGGTGGTAGCAGCGGCCCAGTACAGGCAGCCGTATTAGATAGCCGCGACAACGGGGCCGGGGGCAGAGGACCGCGGCCGCCGGTCGCCGCGGGGGACGGCGGCGGCGGCGAGGCCCCGCCGCCGGCCGCTCCGTACACTAGCGATGGCGGGGGAACGGGCACGGGATGTGTGTGAGAAGCCGCGAGCGATTCAATCAGCTGACCCGCGACGTGAGTCATCGTAACCGCTTCACATAGTTCGACGGTCGGGTCGCATTGCTTACTTTGCGGTGAAGCTTTACTACTACCCTCCGATAATATATTATTCTTACTAACGGATTTTAATGTAGATTTTAACGTAGGATGTTGTTGGTAATATTCACTACTACTATCATTGCATTCTATCGGCAATCGCATGGGACCACTATCGCACTCATAGCTTGCGAGTCTTGCGACGTATGCACCTCTTTTGGTGTTTACATTGTGCCATCCTGACGAAAGATACTACATTTCACTTTTCAACTGATCTACCTGCTTAACTGTAGCATAGTCTCCTTTCATCATGTCGAGATCTTGCCGTAGCTTAACAATGTCTTTCAAAAGCCTCGTAACGTCGACATGATCGAACAGTACCGGGGGTAACTTCTCAAGGTCGCGGGCCACGAAGACTGGGATATCCTCGGGGTCGGTATCGCGAATAAGACAGATTATATCGTCTATATCTCGACCAGTCTTCCCCGCCTTCCTCCTCGTTATCTTCCGTTTTGTTGTCGGCAAGGATTCGAACAACAACTTCTTGGCTGCTACAATTTCACTTTCAGAGAAAGCACTCGCACAGATTCTGCTTATACTTTCATCGTCCATCACAGATATTTTATTATGGACGAAGGCCAGAACTTCGTTAATCACGACATTGCAATTTGCACATTTAACCACAGAGGACATTTTAAAATTCCCCGAATACCACACCGTCACGCACAATATTCAACCGTTCGCATGCGCGCGCGCGGCGTGACTTTTGGCTATGCACTGTAATTTTGTGCAATACATGTTTATTTAGGATTAGGCGTGTCACGCAGGTCACGCTGTTCTTGACAACGCGGCCTTAAAAACGAATAAAACCAGACAATATTAGCGTTTACATATTTTAGCTGTAAGTAGAACTGTGATTTTTATGTGAATTTCTGTGATTATGAAAAATAAAGAAATAACGTTTTATTCTTTGTTTGATTTTTCTGCTGTCTGTACGGAAGTAAACAATATGGCGGATTTTTTTTCATGAAAATAGACCTGTGGCGAGTTTACACATACTTTTTTTCGTGGTGAATTTACTTTGTGGCGAATGTACAATAACCCGATCTAACGTGTTATTAAAATGGACATTGATTCTATTAAAGCGTTAGTTCTACTGAGTTTATTAGTTTCTTTCTATGTTATGTGTCCACAAATAAGTAATTGACTTAATTTTAAAGATATTTCAAAACTAGGATTCGTAAAAATCCAATAAAAAGGTGTTATTCAAAAAAAAAAAATTTTTCTTTATTTATATCTTTACGAATCATTTACATTTTTAAATATTCCGTAGAAAAAAATATAACAATACAATATAATTTTTTTTGTATTATTATTAAAAAAATTTAAACCACAATTTTTACTTCATAAAACCTGAAAAGTTCTACCAAAAAAGGTCAGGTCAGATGGTCTAAATATAGAGTGGTCTACCATTCTGCTGTATATTTAGGACTACGAATTCCACCGCTGCTTTATTATAAAGCACAAATATTAGTCCGAGCTAAATTCGGAGACTACATTGACATAAGCAATCGTAAGGATCGAGGAAAGTCTTAAAAAATATGACCCGTCCTTTGGGCTTTCGCGATAGTCGGGTAAAGTAATAAACGACTTGAGAAACTGGAATCGTGACAAAGTCTTCTTCAGTTTAGTTTCCCTGTAGACCTACAATTTCCTGATGATGCCGGCGGCCTTAGGCGATATAAGAGTTGACTCTCGGTCAGGTGGAAAAGTCATACAAAACACTAGCTTCTCGCCCGCGGTTTGGCCGCTTGGATGTGAACGTAGTATCAGGATTAAAGAATTTCCAACCCAGGTCAAGATTTACCTGTTTGCCCATCGAAATCAGTTCCTACGTACTTCGGCGACAAATGGTCTAAAATAGCTGTTCTTTTCTAATGGATGTCATGTCGGTTGCCAGTGGTCAAACAGTGGAGGAATATGGACATAATGCAATATTGCTCACCCCACTAAGTTAGCGTGAGTGCGCCGTGCGCCTATGTCCTTCTCCAGGTTGAAATCTATTTACTTCTCAAATTCTATTACGATCCGATCAGCCGTTTAGTCGTGAAAAGGTAATAAACAAACAGAGTTACTTTCGCATCTGTCTGTATGACGAGCAAGTGAGGACATGACTAAGATTTTATTTATTTATTCAAACTTTATGCACAAAGAAGAGACTGTACAAAGGCGGACTTATTGCCATTGGCAATTTTATGTCGCGATTTCGATGCTATGTTACTATTATACTATGTTACTATGATGCTATGTTGCTATATTACTATATGTTGCTATTGTCAAAAATTTAATGGTATATGGTTCTACCATAGAATATTTAACATAATGAAACCAAAGATATTGCCAAACATAGTTTGTATACATAATATCAAAAGTAGCACACCCAGTAAAGAGAGCTAGTATCGTGACGTCAAAACTAGCTAATTGGTATCTACAATGATGTTACATGGCTGAATAATCTACTAACGCTTTAGCCAATCACAAACTAGTTTAACCTATGGTCGATAGGTTAAACTAGTTTGTGATTGACTGCGTCTTGTAGGCACCAATATTGAAATAGGTACTTAGTCTGTGACATTTTGGTTACTCATGCGTTATTTAAGTTTGAGCAGCTCGTGGATAAATAATAACAGCAATTCGGTTCAATCTTTAGGTTAAGCCGCGCATGTCTAGTTTGGTATGTGGGTGATCACCCATTACACACCGAGTTTACTCCGTTCCTCGGAAAGCACGTTAATCCGTTGGTCCCGGCTGTCATTTGTAGATCTTTGACAGTCGTTACAGATAGTCAATGGCTCGAAAGTCTGACAACCAGTCTCACAAAGGGGTATCGTTTTACCCAGTACTGACTGGGTTGTGGAGGTCAGATAGGCAGTCGCTCCATGGTTAGGCTGGAAACCGACCCCTATAAAGTTGGAAAAAGGCTAGGCAGATGATGATGCGTAATTTTAGTTATTTACGCTACGTCGCTAATGGCTGGATAACCAACTTTTAACAAAGCCAGCATTTTTGTTAAAACAAAACCACATAACATCCCTTTTAACTTTATCTCTTAACTTTTAACTTAAACAGATATAAAGTGCTCAAGTATTTTGATCTATTCAAGTATTCATACCTACAAACGTATCTAAATCGTTAATGTAATCTTCGTCGTTCGCAGATTGTTTTCTCTTTTACGACTACAGTATAATGCTGTGTCTACGAGGCGACAGTAAAAATATTATTATAGCGAATAGTATTCTGCGTTTTATTCCAACTGTACTAAGAATTATTTTATAGGCACGTGAAGGTTTTATATTTTACTATAGCTTTTGCCCGCGTCTTCGCCTGCATGGAGGTCGGAAATTATGTCACGGGATCGTAATGTTGAGGAAAAAATATTTATTTATTTAATACTTTAAGCACACATAATGTACAGAGGCCAGTAGTTTTCTACCAGTCAGCCTTTGGGTGATGCGGAGACGAACTGTGGTAAGTGCAATTGAAAAAATTGTGGATTTAATATAGTGCCCTGAACTAGATCATAGTCCATGCTTGTTCAAATTTTCGTCGAAACCCGTTTTGCCGTTAAGGCATAAAAAAGACAGACAGATAAAGTGACTTTCGCTTTTATAATATTAGTTAGTTCTGCATTTTATTCCAAAGACCTTATACATAAAGGATTTATATTCTATTTTTCCTTGAAGGGCTTTCCGTATAAGTGTCAATTTTGCTGGAGTGTCAATAGTTCTTTGAAATGTTCTTGTGATAAAACTATCCGGGAATAAAATTTTAATTGTTTTGTGTTGTAAGTAAATTCTATAATGGATTTCTTCTTGTGTTATGATTTATTCCGTGAACAAAAACTGCGACTGAGGGGAAACTGCGACTTAAATACGTCAAGCTTCGGTATCAGCAAGTCGTATCGCTTTGAACAGTGACATACTCGTATAAACAAGTCAGAATGATTATTTGAGTGAAAGTAGTTATTTGTAGTTTAGTAATTGCTTGAAGTTGGAACTGTCAAAAGTTAGAATTCTTCGCTTTGATTTCTTGGACGGTTCTAACTTCGTTATTTTACTTTTTCTATTGCATACAAATGGTTGTATAAGTAATTACATAAACTCAAGTAATCTGTTTTCTTCGTAGTCGATGTCGCAATATGTTCTTCTGTATACTGCCAGAAATGTCAGAACAACGAAAACGGCTCTTACTGCTACGATATAAAAAAGGCTTTGCTTTCAATCTCAACCCGAAACTACAAAATAAATAAGTCAGACTCCACTATATGATTCTTGGCCGATAAAAATATAACAATGAAAACTCAAAAATCAAACCTAACTAAACGATCCAGTATAAACCATCACTGCAGTACCCTACAGTAGACACAGCTCACTCACAAACGTATCCAGTAGATAAACACAGCTCTACGCTCAGCTAACGTGGTTAGGACAATCTCATTCAAAAACTAAAACTAGTGAACGCACATGACTGTACAGGCGCTTGAATGACATTGTCCGGAGAGCGCTTTTAGTAAAGATTTGTAAAATTACCTGTGGGAATTAGTATTCAAATAACATTATGTTTAAAAAAACTCAGAAACAGGGTTTAGAGTGACGTCATTATATTTCTCGTATTCTTCTCAGCAAACCCTTTCATTTGAGACCCATATCATAGAAATACATGATAAAATTTCTAGTCCGCGTTCTCAAATGTTCGTTTTCTTCGGCTTCACCTTCGGCCTCAGCCTCCTTTGGCTTCGGCCAGAATAAACTTACTTTTAGTTTAAATATCAGTAAATATATTTTTTGCTTTTAGCCAGTCTTCAACTGAATTTCTTAGGGTCATTAAACCTTCGGGGTGTGGGCCGTTAGGGGTGTGGTGGTACTCTTCTTCAAAAAGGGCGACAATGCCCGGCTGAAGAACTATAGGCCCATCTCACTTCTAAGCCATGTCTACAAGTTGTTCTCAAGAGTCATCACGAATCGTCTCGCGCGCAGGTTTGACGATTTTCAGCCTCCCGAACAAGCCGGATTCCGAAAAGGCTTTAGCACCGTAGATCACATACATACGCTGCGGCAGGTTATACAGAAGACCGAAGAGTATAACCTGCCTCTCTGCTTGGCGTTTGTGGACTACGAGAAAGCCTTCGATTCGATCGAGACTTGGGCTGTACTGCAGTCTCTCCAACGGTGCCAAATCGACTATCGGTACATCGAGGTTTTGAAGTGTTTGTACAAAAACGCCACCATGTCAGTCCGACTTCAGGACCAGACCTCAGAACCTATCCTTCTGCAGCGAGGTGTAAGACAGGGAGACGTCATATCTCCGAAACTGTTCACCGCTGCACTGGAGGATATCTTCAAGGTTCTGGACTGGAGAGGGCTAGGCATCAACGTCAATGGCGAGTACATCTCTCACCTTCGGTTTGCCGACGATATAGTGGTCATGGCTGAGACCATGGAGGACCTCAGTACAATGCTCGATGACCTTAGTAGAGCTTCCGAAAAAGTGGGTCTTAAAATGAACATGGACAAAACCAAAATCATGTTGAATACCCATGTAACACCCACTCCTATCAAGATCGGAGACTCTACACTCGAAGTTGTAGACGATTATGTCTACCTTGGACAAACGATCCAGTTAGGTAGGTCTAACTTCGAGAAAGAGGTCAATCGTCGAATCCGACTCGGCTGGGCAGCGTTCGGGAAGTTGCGGGGTATCTTCTCGTCCAACTTATCGCAGTGTCTCAAGACGAAGGTCTATGACCAGTGTGTGTTGCCAGTGATTACATACGGGACCGAAACGTGGTCGCTTACAATGGGCCTTATCAGAAGGCTTAAAGTCACCCAAAGGGCAATGGTGAGTTCCCTTGCGTGATCGAATCAGAAATGAGGACATCCGCAAGAGAACCAAGGTAACCGACGTAGCCCGAAGAATAGCCAAACTGAAGTGGCAGTGGGCAGGGCACATTGCTCGCAGAACGGATGGCCGATGGGGCCGAAAAGTTCTGGAGTGGCGACCGCGAACCGGAAGACGCTGCGTTGGAAGGCCTCCCACTAGGTGGACCGATGACCTGGTGAAGGTTGCAGGGATCCGCTGGATGCGAGTCGCACGGGACCGGTCAATGTGGCGACACTTGGGGGAGGCCTATGTCCAGCAGTGGACGTCTTTCGGCTGAAATGATGATGATGATGATGATGATTAAACCTTCGGCTTCATCTAAAGCAGATTAAATCGGCTTCGGTTCAGCCAGAAATCGATCTTCGGCCGAACACTATTGAATATGACACTGATTGTTACGCCTCTTTCACAACTTCGGGTGATGTGACTAGCGGTGCGAATTGCCTCAAAAGACACGTACTACCATCAGTTGTTTTCTTCTCATGACTACTGTCGCATCGCGGTGTTTTGTGCGACGCATGCTACTATCGATTTCTTTCATTACTTTTCAACACGCATGTCGTTTGAACGCGAAGCTCGTGGACAAGCAGTTATAGTGACATCTGATAATGGGTTTAGGAGTTAGGATAATCTATTCTGATACGTTGAATAATAGATAGAATTTGGATGGATGCTGTTTTAAATTAACTGTAATTAGAGTTGATTTAGAAGGGTTAATTTCTAGTAGCTTGTTGAAGTATTTTGTAAAACCTTGCTTGCTTCAAATGAAAAGTCATTTGTTTTGCAGTGAGCTTTTCCTTACCTACTGTTGATACAATAATTATTAGATAAACCATGATTCAGTTCAATTCTTTTTATCTCAGTGTTTCGTTTGTGTAGGATAATTTCAAACTCCATGCGGGTGAAGCCGCGGGAAGAGGTTAGTTCGGATATATTCAAGAAATTTTATAAAGGTAGTTCAATATCAGATTAATTTTGTCAGATATTATCAAACATAATTTCACTGAGTTCTGAAGATACTTGTTAGCCGTGACTTCAGGAAAGCAATCGTATTCCAGCATACACGTGGTTGGTTACCATAATGACTGGAATACTCAACACCCAATCTACGTAAGCACATATACGTACGTCTCTCCACATACATCAAGCTGTTATAATCAAGTGCGTGTTACCGCGGCATTTTCTTCTCCCCTTCATAAGAAATGAACGCAACGACGCGTACGTAAATTGTTTTATATTTAGCTTGCTTCGTTGGTTGTTTTTGTGTTCATTGATAGACTCGTTGATTGACCTAGTATTGTTAGCAATTTTTTTTTTAATTTTGATCATCAACACTTTTAAACATGTTAGAATAAGAAAGCAGAAATTATATCTTTCGATTTATTCGTTTAGTGTTGTCTTTCATTTGTGGAATATAGCTTAATAAACAAAAGAACATATACAACAAAATTTTCTTTTATACAACATAAACATAATACCTATCACGTCTGTAATCCCCGAAGAGTTAGGTTAGGTTAGGTTAGGTTAGACATTCAATAGTGCCTGTGATGGTCTAATTGAAATAAATGCTTTGAGTTTTTTTTTTGAGTTATTGGCGTTAGTTGCGACTATGGCTGAGCGTCAAAAGAACCATGACACACCTACATTGGATACCAGTCTCCGACCGATGCTTCGGCTTCACCTTCGGCCTCAGCCTCCCTCGGCTTCGGCCAGAATGGGCATAAGTTTTGGCCGAAACTTACTTTTAGTTTAAAAAATCATTAAATATATTTTATGCTTTCGATTTTATTCGTTTAGTGTTGTCTTTCATGTGTGGAATATAGATACTTAATAAAAAAAAGAAAATATACAACAAAATTGTCTTTTAAACAACATAAACATAATACCTATCACGTCTGTAATCCCCGAAGAGTTAGGCAGAGGTGTACCTAAAAGTACTCCCACATTTCGCCAGTTATGTTTAAGTCTCATGTAGGAGGGGCATTAATTATTCACACATTATAATATTTCTTATTATTTTTTACCCACAATCTATCCGATAGATTCTTAAAACACTAAATCTACCCTGAGATGACGGTCTGACAACTATTGGCAAAATTGAGAAATGAAAAAAAATACCTAAAGAGGATATAGTTTATTCTCAGGGGATCAATCCCAAGGTTTTTCCCCGAAAAACCTGCTAAATCGAGGAAATTTTTGACAACATCGCCATGACTGGCGTTGAGTGGATTCGAAATACTTCTTGCCTGAAACGATTCAGAAAACGGGTGTCAGAAACGCAACCACATAAAAAGCGAAAAAATCCTACGTAAATGTATATATGTACGTAGATTATATATCAAAAATACTGGGGAGACGTCGTAAAAAAAACTCTCGAGGAAAAATAATACATTTCTCCCTTGGAACTAATAAAATGTTGGGGCAATGGCGTCGCTGAGAAACAGGACGAAAAGGAAAGTGCATAAAGCGGCGATTGAAATTCCAGCGTTATTTTTTCCAACTTGTTGAAATTGTTCCCCGTTCTTTGGTCCAATTATTGTTATATTGTTCTCGGGATATTTTCTTAATTGTTCTATATTGAAGTTTTTTTTTATTGTCTTCTCTCTGGTTTTTTTGTTTGTTACGACATTTTTTCTTTTGAATTTATGAGACTCGTTGGCGCTAGCTGATTCTATTAACTTTTTTTAACTAAGGATTTGTCAGACTATTTTATAATAATCAGTTATTGATTGCAGTAGCAGACCTTTCATTTCTTGAGAATAAAATAAGATGAAATAATGAAAAAAAAAGCTATCAAAGTGCCTTTCAAACAATTCAATAAATCAATTTGCAGAACTCAGCATCTTTGCAAATATTCTTGTTCATTCGTGTCAATGGAACTTCATTACTGGGAAATAGTAAATCCACATGCTCATCATGGGGTCACTTATGTTTTGTTTTGATGACCCCACACGATTAACTCAAACGACAACATAAAACCTCCCCAACATCATGCAGACATTCCACACCTCAAAAAGCCATTTACGAAAACCGATCGCTTCATCATCTGCTAACTCAGAACTTCTATAGAACACGACGCGTCTATTTGTCTTCTCTCACGTCACATCGGATCAAAGGACCAAAAGTTTCCCTGTTTGCGGGAAAAGTTCAGACACATCCCCCCGACACTAATCCCGGGAGAAAGGACCGGGAATTATAAAACGGAAACTTTGTTTTGAAAGAATTTTTGCTATCAATCTATTATTATAATGTAGGTCGACCTGTCGAACCGTGTTCACCAATCCGTCTTCGGAATAAGATTAAATATAGCTCCTTGAATGATCATGGAAACGATGTTTTGGAGGTCGTATTTACGTTTACGAGTTCACTTAATAAGAGTTAAACCTATTTTAAGCTTCAACGGTTTATAACTAAACTTACTATCACAAAAGATATCCCGTAAGTGACAGTATAAGTTTATAAGAGTTAAGTTCCAAATGACGCAGTGACTGCTTCAAAAAATCGACCGTATTGATGCTTTTAACTGTAGATAGTGGACCACAGTGTACAAATGGCTCATGGTTAAATAATAATTGCCATTCGGGTCGATCTTCAAGGTTAAGCAAAGCTTGAAGACGTCATTGCGTGGATGGTTGACCATCCATTACAAACTGAGTTCCTCCTTGCGTCCGAAAGCACTTAAAGCCGTTGGTCCCCACTATCAATTTATTGTAGATCTTTGACAGTCGTTACGGAAAATCTAACATCACACCAGTGTATCATATCCGTGCCAGTAGTAACTGGGTTGTGGCTTTGGAGGTCAGATAGGCTCCATGTAAAAAAGTGGTGTTCAGCTATATACGGTTAGATTCGAAGCCGATCCCAACATAGTAGGGAAAAGGCAAGGCAAATGGTGATGATGAGTGGACAACGGTATAACAAACATTGCTCCAGTATGAACTCAAAAGCACTTGCGAAAACGATCCCCAATTAAGTTATCAGCTCAGCGGAGAGCAATTAGGTTGTTAAGTGAATAATTTTAGTTACTCCTGTAGTTGAAACTAAACTCAATAAACATTGAAGGCTCGCTTTCACAAAGCTTTATAAGATTATAGACAAAGTATAATCATCCTATAACATTTGCACTGCTGGGAAACAATCCTCCTCTAGATGAGATGGAATGGTCTGTAATCCATCACGTGGGCCCAGTGCGAGTTGATAGATGTCACATCACTTCGAATTTTTGGTTTTTATGTCAGTTTTCTCAAGATGTTTTCCTTTACCGTTTTGAGAGCAATGTCGATCAATAAAGTATGGTGCCTGCTTGGGTTCGAACCCACAGACCACGCCTCGTAGTCCAGCTCCGATACTCCTGGGCCACCACTGCTCTACATAGACACTAAAGGCAAAGTGTTGATGCACAATACTTCATCATTCATGGACCAACTAGGTCAGGAGATGGATTCCCGAACGGAACAAATATTTGTACGGCCTACGGATGCTTCCGGGTCAGACTGTTTGTGCATGCGAGATTTGTTTCTGTGGTACGCACGGTAAAGGCGAATTTCTATAGATCTAGCGAACCAAAACAACGTAATATCTGAGAGGTTTTTTCGTATCAAAAAATCGTTTTGTATCGTTTTGTTACTTTATCATTCAACTATGTAGAAAAGTTAGTGTTTTTTTTTTGATAATAAAAAATGTTCCATCTCTTTTTCAGTGCCTCAATCTTAATAGTCTTTTCGTAGTTATGTTTATTCTAGCCATGAAGTTGGTGAACCTGAGGTTTGTGTAAAGAAATAAGTTTCTACAGGAGAATTATTCCTACCCCAGGTTAGCTAACTTCATACCTAGAGGTAAATTATCTTTGAAAGAATAGCTTTCAGATTGGCGTTTATTTCCTTTATTTATTTCTGTACACATTAATTATGTTTTTAAATATTTTAATCTAAAGTAATTAAAAACAAACATTTAAAATATAAAAAATAGTAGCCCACCGGTATCGGGAACAGGGTCCAAGCTACCGGCGGTCAGGGCTCCAGAGAGAGGAACCTCCTAACAATACGAGCCGTGTCCAGAAGTACCGCTTTCTGAATCAAGCCCTAGATCTAGCTGCTTAACGAGAGCCTCCTCAGGTATCGTTTTATAATCATGCAATTTATTGATATTAGAAAGAAAGAAAATAGGTTCACTTGGCACATGGCACAAATGCTCACAAAATTAAACAAAAAATAACAAGTAAACTTAAATCTAGACACAAAATGAAAAGATAATTACTGTGTGTCTCACGGCTGCGTCAAATAGACCCAGTTCAGCTCATTTTGTTTAGTTCATATTGCTATTTTTGACAACTCTGTAGTCTCAATTTTGGTGCTACGGCGCTTGGTCCTCTAGCATTTATTACGAAACCCTGTTTTAATGTTACTAGACCGAAGTAATAACTGTATGTTCAGTATATAGCTCGGAAGGTACATAAGTCCGTCCACATGGAACCGTAAGATGCGATTAAAGGCTTATATAAAGTGGATGGGTCACAAAAGTCGTCTGTACGGGCATAATGTTTAAGGTTATGCGAAAGGCTAGCTTAACTGTTTTGTTTTTACGATGGATACTTAGGATTACGGTAGTTTGAATGGAAAATGAACATAATTGTGTTTTTGTTTTTTAATTGATTTTACGCATTTTTTGAGGAGATCATGGCTAAATAATAACAGACTCTCGAGTCGATCTTTAGGTTAAGCCGTGGATGGGTGACCATTCAATACATACCGAGTTCCCTCCGTGCCTCGGAAAGCACGTTAAGCCGTTGGTCCTGGCTGCCATTTGTAGGTCTTTCACAGTCGTTACAGGTAGTCAGTGGTCCGAAAATCTGACGACCAGTCCTACCAAAGTTTATCGTATTACCCAGTACTAACTGGGTTGTGGAGGTCAGATATCCATGGTCAGAAACTCCATGTAAAATACTGGTATTCAGTTGCATCCGGTTAGACTGGAAGCTGACCCCAACATAATTAGGAAAAGGCAGGCAGATGATGAATTGATTTTACGCGCATAAGATACATGCTAAGACCCACTTGCACTATTCATTAATGAAACTGGACGCAGATCAATAAAATTATCACATTTAAATCTTCATCGTTCAAAATAAAAGTCAATGTAACAATTTTAATGAACAATTATGAAACTGATAGCTTAAGAACTCATTACACTTAGCATTAAATGCAGAAATTAATGCGTATTTCTAAGCTCTTCTTCGAAATAATTGATTTTGGATACCAGCTTTTGTAAGACTGAATAGCTTCAATTCTTCATCAAGGAATTCAGTGTTTCTACTCACATACGCATTTCGTTTCCCCACAGCTTGAATATTGTACCCTTCCTTTGTTTTTCCACCATTCATGTTTCCATATGAACCAATGACGCTAGCTACAGTTTCTTTATTTTTGCTTTCTTTCTTTACTCTGTCAGTAACATCGCATTGTGACATGTTGCCTCTAATATATGTCCCCTACCAACACAGATTGGTCGACGATTTTATTTTATCTTTTACTGTACTGCAGTTGTGCTGTTTGTACAATTGTAGCCAGATTTAATTTATGATGTAGGCGAATACTTTGCCTTTGGAATCAAAATAGATGTTATTTTAGATCTATGTTTGTGTATTGAATTCTGTTCGCCCAAAGAAACAATTCATCATCATCATCTGCCTAGCCTTTTCCCAACTATGTTAAGGTCAGCTTCCAGTCTAACCGGATGCAACTGAATACCAGTCATTTACATGGAGCGACTGCCTATCTGACCTCCACAATCCAGTTAGTACTAGGTAATACGATACCCCTTGGTAAGACTGGTTGTCAGACTTTCGGGCCACTGACTACCTGTAACGACTGTCAAAGATCTACTATTGACAGCCGGTACCATCGGCTTAGCGTGCTTTCCGAGGCACGGAAGAAATTCGGTATGTAATGGATGGTCACCCATCCACAGACCAGCCTAGGCAAACGTGGCTTAACCTGAAGATTGATCCGAGCGGCTGTTATTGCTTTAGCCACGAGCTCCTAAGAAAACAATTTTAAAAGTAAAAAATCAATCAATTGTTCCCGGATCTGCTACTGTGATTTTTTTATTGATTTATTATATGGACTAGAAACGGGTTATTTTCCATGTTCATGTTGTGAACATGGTAAATATCCCGTTTCTAGTCCATATAATAATGTTAGTGACCATGATAGTTTAAAATTTTATTGATTTGGTGTACAATTAAGAGCAAAATAAATAAATCCGACTTCGTCAACAGCCTAGCCTTTTCCCAACAAAATTGAGGTTGACTTCCAGTCTAACATTATGCAGCTAAATACCAGTGTTTTACATGGATCACCAGCCTATCTGACCTCCACAAACCAGTTATTGGGTAGCCCCCTTGGAAAGTCCAACTTACCTATGCAAAGCAATTATACAAGGCAACAATGCGTTGCGCCATTTAATTAATTTACAAGCACTGGAGTCCGACTTTTGAGCTGACAATCCAGTAAAGTTCCCTTTGTAAAGTATAAAGCTGGTGCTTATACCTTTGCTGCAGTACCTGTTTTGGTTTATTTTGTATGTTGGTAAGTGAATTATTGCAGCATTTCATACAAAGAATTTAATAATTGCTTGAGCTGATATGGAACCAATTTGCATCGGCTTCTAGTACAAACTTATCTATCATATATAAGTAAACTTAACTGAATACTTTTATGAACCAGGCTTAGACGTCGAAAGATCATTATTTCACTGAAATTGGACTTCACGGTAGAAGAGGAAAAATACATATAACATCACGCCTGTAATCCCAGAAAGGTCAGGCAGAAGTGTAGTCATTAGTACACTCACATTTTACCAGTTATGTCCTATGTGTATGTTGCCTGTTACCATCAACCGGGCACAAATCCAGACTCCGTGGATACTATTGAGAAATGCCTGAGGAAAAACCCAAGAAAAATACAATCAATATTATGTTTACATAACATAACAACAACTCATTTCGTCAGTTATGTTTAAATACCATGTAATGATATAATATGGGGCGAACCTATTGCCATCAACCGGGCACAAATCCAGCAATACCTATTCAGCTATAAAAATCAGATTAATTCGCAACACGAAAATCTGTCAATGTATGAACTACTGATATTTAAAACTTTACTTATCCGGGGACACAAGTGAATCATCCAAAAAGTGAATATTCGTCAAATTACCGACCCGGCACGAACGGGGCCACGGGAGGACGATAGTCTTTGAATAAATTTACAAACCCTGTCATTTTTCATTTCCGCCATCTCTGAATAATATCGACTTTCGACTTTATATGACGTTGATTTTTAAAAAACGATATTTTCCTTCATTAATTTCTATTATCATGGGAAATCTTTAAACTGGATTTTAGTAAGTGAGCTCAAAAAGACTTGTAATAATACTATTTGTGCCACGGCAAAGACCACTGAGAGGATAGTGTGAAGTTAATAGTCAAAGGGAAGTAGTGTAATGAATTCGAATGGTGTGTCACTTCAACTACTGATGCCGGTGTTGAACTTTTAGGACATATTTATAGTGCATGGGAAGATAAATGCGATGCTTTGGGCATTTTCTGCGATTTGTCTAAGGCATTTGATTGCGTTCTTCATGAAACTTTAATCAGGAAACTCCGCCACTACGGAATCCGGAACAGCGCTCTGGATCTTCTTACCTCATACCTGAGTAATAGGATCCAGAGAGTTGACATCAACGGAAAAATATCTCCCGGATCTATAGTAACAATGGGAGTCCCACAGGGCTCGATTCTTGGTCCTTTCTTGTTTCTTATTTATATTAATGACTTACCTTACCTCATAAAGGATAACCACGATATAGTGTTGTTTGCAGATGACACTTCGCTTTTGTTTAAACTTAAACGTCAGCAGCTAGTTACTGACGATGTAAATAGCGCGATTTCCAAAGTAGTGCATTGGTTTAACGCTAATAACTTACTTCTAAATGAAAAAAAAACCAAATGCATTAAGTTTGCACTACCTCACGTTAGGCAGGTGAAAACTAGTGTGTTGGTGAAGGGCGAAGAGTTGAACCCTGAAGATAGCACGGTGTTCTTGGGCTTAACTTTAGACGCTAAGCTTCAGTGGGGCCCACATATAGATAAATTGTCTAAGAAACTGAGCTCCGCAGCATACGCAGTTAGAAAAATTCGTAATTTAACCGATGTAGAGACAGCTCGATTAGTTTACTTCAGCTATTTTCATAGCGTAATGTCGTACGGCATTCTGTTATGGGGGAATGCCGCCGATATTCAGACCATCTTTGTTTTGCAGAAAAGGGCCGTTCGATCAATTTATAAGTTGAGTCCGAGACACTCTCTCAGAGAAGAGTTTAAGGAGATTAATGTAATGACTGTTCCTTCTCAATACATATATGAAAACCTTTTGTATGCTCACAAAAATATAAAGTGGTTTAAAAAATATTCTGATATTCACAATATAAATACAAGGAATAAACATCAATTTATTGTACCCACAACAAGGCTCAAGAAAATAGGTGGATCATTTAGATGCCAATGTATACGCTTTTATAATAAACTTCCAGGCCACATACATGAACTAAGCCTTAATAAATTCAAAATTTTTATAAAACGTAAACTTTGCCAGAAAGCCTTCTATTCTGTTAAGGATTATATCGAGGACAAAAAGGCTTGGAATTGAACTGCTCCAATTGAAATCGATATTAAACTGAATTGTACCCATTTTATTTTATTTTTATTACTGTTTGACATTTTTTATTTTTATTAATTATTGTTCGATTTAGTTGACATTATTTACTTTTTCAAGTACCTGTGGTATTATTATTATTTATTTTTTTTTTTCTTGACTTTATTTTACTTTTTCAAGTGTCGTATTATATATATATATATTTTTTTTGTTTATTACTGTGAATATGAGGACTACGTGGGTCATACTATTATTATTATTTTAATTTTTTAGTTAAGTTAGTTTCACGATTGTCTGGCAGTTTGAGTACTTTATGCGGCCTACCCAAAAGTCCTTTCTTTGGTATTGTTCGTCGTGTCGTTGAGCTCCTTGGATTACGAGTCGAGCTACACGATCACTGACAAATGCTTGCACTGTCTGGACAGGTCCACTCAAATCTGTGTGGTTATTTCTTCAAAATACCATCTCGGACATTAATCTACATGGTCCTCATATGACTTGAGCAATGTCTGGACTTTAAAAGAGACTGTGACCTCTGAGTTTGTTTCGGATGTTTCTTCTCAGAGTAGTCAGGTACGAAACACCGGCCCCATCTAGTTTTAAAAAACAACATGTTGTGACATGTAAAAGAGTTTTGTAAACCAACTTACAGAAATAAATATGATTTGATTTGATTTGATGATTTGATTTGATTTGATGACTTCATCATCATAGTATAAAATACATGAGAATAATACAGGTTATACTGGGTGGAAAGGATACCGGCGTACGAACGCTTACCACGTATGCAACACATCATTCTGAACCCCCCCCCCCCCCCACACCATAAAAAATTGTCAACGGTCATCATCACTATATTGGGGTCGGCTTCCAGTCTAAGTGGATGCAGCTGAATACCAGTATTTTACATGGAGCGACTGCCTATCTGACCTCCACAACCCAGTTAGTACTGGGTTATACGATACCCCTTGGTAAGACTGGTTGTCAGACTCAAAAATTGTCAACGGTAATTTAAAAAAAAAAAAGTAATCAGTTGTTCAAGAGTGGAATAAAATGTATGAAACAGCTGTTTCTTTTTTAAATTGCCCGTGAAAAATTTCTATAGTTCAGAATGATGTATTGAGTATGTGGTAACCGTACTTAATTAACTGTATTTTAAGGGAATAGTGTAAAAAAAAAATACGCGGGCGAATCCGTGGGTTCAAGCTAGTCTGCAACAAATCTCTCTCCACCTCTCCTGCTGGTTATAGATCACCCAAAACCTACACGATAAGCTTGACCATGGCTAAATAACATTCATGCCTGGAATATTTTGCCATCCATAACCTCACACATACATCGCATACAGAGGTGATGGATGATAGAACCGTTGGCAAGAATCCCAGCTCATTCAATAAGATTTCTATTAGCTGATAGTCATTTCTATATTACGTGCTGTTTCTGAATGTATTACTGTTGTTGTTGTTTATTTCTACAGGTTTGAGAAAAAAGACTGACAAAAATTATAAAATATGTGATAATTTTCTAATAGCATCTCATAATATAAGATTACGCCGGTGATCCCCGATGTTTAAGTACCATGTAATAGGAGGCGAGCCTATTGCCATCAAACGGGCACTGTGGCTGCTCCTGAAAAAATCCTAATGGAAAAACCCAATAACATTTTGCCCGACCTCGAAATCGAACCCAAGACCTCATGCACAGCACTCGCGCTTGCAATCACTGGACCAACGAGGCAGTCCTCTCATAAGATTTGAATTTTATTAAAAAACTTTTAAACAGTAGCAACCACGGAGTCTGGTTTTGTGCCCGGTTGATGGAAATAGGCTCGCCCTCTATTACATGGGACTTAAACATAACTGGAGAAATATGGATGTACTATTAGGTACACCTCTGCCTAACCCTTCGGGGATTACAGACGTGATGTTATGTTATTTCGGTTATAGTTAAGACTCATTTAAACCATAAATTCAACTAACTAATACCTGCATTTGACCTTCACAAAACACAAACTAAATACAACTTACTCAACAATCACACAGTTCTGCTTAATCCCTTAAGCTTTAACTTGATAATACTTGGCCAAGTTCAAAGTAATGAACTAATAGTTTACCAGACACCTGAACTTAACGGGTTACGACATTGTCAATTAATGTTAAATAGGTATGTTGGTTACGACAGGAGTCTGTATGGGGTCTATATTGATTGAGAAAGGGCAAATTTGATCTAGGTCTATCGGTTTGTACCCGACTTTCAAAAAGCAGGAGGTTCGATGTTCGTGTACATGTTTTTTTAAATGTATTTATACTGATTTCTCCTAGATTATTGGGCCGCTTTACGTCATTTGTGTGGGATATCTCAACTAAAAAGGGTATTTTTTTTTCAAAAACAAAATTTTCTTACAAAAAAAATAACTTAAATATTCGGAAGTCGGTGTCAAGAAAATCAATGAAACAATAAAGCCACTGACTTCCAAAAGTTAAGTAATTTGTCATGTTTTTAGTATTTTTTTTACAATTATAATTGAGGATATACCCAAAAGAACAGATTCAAAATAAAAATATTATCTATCCTAGCGCAACAGTACTGCTGAGCAGGACTAAGACCTAAAGTCCTGGGTCAGATTCCCAGGACATAATTAAATTGTGGTTTTCTATTAACAAGAAGTTAAGCTTTGTATATTCATTTGATCCGCACAATCACATCTAAAAAGACTTGTATGTAGAGAGAAATATGAAAGCAATTTCCCGAAAGCATCTCCTGAAATTGTGATGTATTCTCGAAAACGTTTGATTCACATTTGAATTTCGTATTGCCTTGTAGATATACTTTTACAATTTCACCGACGTTCGATCCATAGTTTACGAGAAAATCAGCTTTGAATTTCATCTTTTACAAGTTACTGTTCCATACTTCTTTTTCTCTCCTGACAGCGTAGCTTACTGCTTAAAAGTTTGTTAAAATAACCCAAACTTCGTCTTTCAGCGTATTTATTTCAAGAATTTGGAACTTGTAAGCTAGTTCAAAATTTCTACAAAAAGGGCAAGAAATATGTACTTAATTTGAGCTGACTTATTTGAACACATTGAGAAACTTAATTCAGCGTAAAGCCTCAAGGGATTAAAAAGGGGCTAAAAATGGATTTCGTTCGAAAAGTATAGTACAAAAAACACATATTAATTAAGCTACCCCCTCGAACTAACTTGCTTTAAACAAATATAGAGAACTAATAATAATAATCCTTTTTGTGTCCATAAACCAACCTTGAGACACTGAAAAAATATTTTTACTAAAAATTACTCTAATTATTGAAAATTTTAGAGTCACCACAATTAGTTAACAAACAATATAATCACCCAACTTTCCATACAAACTGAAGCACCCACCCAAGTTCTCACGTTGCTTTGTCGCATATCACCACACAAACAAACAAACCACTTGCGTAACACCCCATTGTCTTTAGATTGTTACCCTTACTGCCCCACTAACCTATTTCACACAAACAACTAACTATACAAATTAACTAACAATTGTAACTGACAGTTGGGCACTTTACAAAGCTGTGACGTGTTTCCTTGCGGTACTGTCAATGGACTGATTTAGAGCGCTTTTATAATAGACTCTTAAATTGGTCAAGAAAGCTTCACTGAGAAAACCGGGATTTTCTAGAACCATATACTCGAAAGTATGTCATCATCATCAGCCTATAACAGTCCACTGCTGGACATAGACCTCTTCAATCGCCACTTAACTCGATTCTCGGCAACTCTCAGTTGCTACCAGTCACCCTGCGAAGATCGTCGCCCCAAAGAGCCTAAGGGTGTCCCACTTTACGCTTGCCGACTCGTGGTCTCCATTCAAGAACACATCTACCCCAAAGGTCATACGACTAATATGGCCGGCCCATTGCCACTTGAGCTTACTTATTCTGTGAGCTATGGCGACTATTCTGGTTCTCTGTCGGATCACCTCGTTCCGGATACGAAAGTATGTGCCATCCACCAACCCTCTCCAATCCTGCTAGGTGGATTCATTTCGAAGAGATAAGGTGCAAAAATTCTACGCCGATTATGTTTTTGTGAAAGATCTACCCTTTTTTTTTTTTTTTTTAGGATGGGAAATCATCAATTGACCCCCCCGCTCTGGGCGGAGCGGAAGGGAGTGTCAGACTTGTACTGACTAAAACCCATCCATGTTCCTTCTTTGCCCTTTGTGTTCCAGGGCCGCGGTATCTCTTTCGAACAGTCCCGCAGCCCTGGCAGGCATCGGCCCGTGCGGACCCCTACGTGGTTGCTGACATCTCTTTGAGGCGCGCGTGGAACACGAACGCGCCGTCGACACGGCCTGTCGTCATAAGACGGCCGGACGGCGAGCAAAGATCTACCCTTAAACCTTGAGCATACCTAAGAGAATATACTTCTCATCACTCACAGCATTGTTTAAAAATACCTAGTTGCAAGTCAGGTGTCAGTACAGCAAATAGCTGGTTTTTATGGACTCGAATAAAATAGTGAAATCACAAATAATATAATCATTATTATCTCCATCTTCATTTACCTTTCAACGGAACCGCAATCTGAGTGTAAAGGTTGACAATTATAAGCTTTTCAAGCATCCATTAAACCGGTCGTTTGACTCGATGACCGTGAAGTGACTATTATACAGCATTGTTCTGTCAGCTTCTAATGTCACAACATAATTACGGTGCTACAATTAGTTGCTCTGGTAGGTGTATGGAAAATCAGGCGATTTTGTTGAAATTAAATACTGTGAAAAACTTGTTTGGTATTATTTAAACTGTGATTCAAACTCGAAGTCAAAGCATTTATTACTATAACAGATAATTTTGAATACTCTAGAAGTTGGCGAATTAGAAAAATGGGGCTAATATTACCCATTCCAAAGCGCCCATCTTTCAAATCAAGATGTTGTTAAAATGAAAAATGGACTATCTTTTATTTCGTAGAGTAGTCCTTATACTTTATTTCCTCGGACGGTACTCCTCCATACCACGCTACTGCCAGGAATTTGCGACCACGTTTTCACATAGGTATGTTTCGGACCAGGAGTTTGTAAACAGCCCCATTCTTGGCGGGCTCAATGATTTTTGACTCGGTTTTCTGAAAGCCCTAGAAAAAACGACTCAATTCTGTTTACTGGATTGAAAAATAACAAAAACTATATCGAACACTTACTTTTCCAATTCAGACAGACAAAAAAAACCTTGTGTTTTCTATGTCAGTCCATTTTAGATTTGCATTTTATCTGAACAAGAGAGCACAAAGAACCAATACCACTGGTGTACGATAGAGGTTTGTTCTCACAGCGGATATTACTTTCTGTCTGCAACATTGCCCAATTTCGTTCAACAACCCGACTAGATTATTTTTATGAAAATCGCTATGAATATGGCTATGGTGAATTCAATTTAACGAAAATTGTGATGGCTCTCAGTGCTCTCACCATGCTTTCGGTGATAAGACGAATTGAAAAAAACACGGAAGTGTACTTCTGAGCACCGTAAAAATCATTACAATGATGACGATTTTAAGGTGTGCGATGAATGCTAATGTGTGTTTTATAGTATGTGGTACAATTTTCGTGCTTCTGAATTAGCAAGAACATCGTGACTAACACGTATACCTTTTATCCTGCCGCGCTGTTGTGGTGCATCTAGCATTGTCCGTTTATTACTCCGTTTGCAGATAGTCATCAAAGTTTGAAAATTTTTGGGGGATGGTGCTCGTATCATCGAGCTTTCGTATTTTAGACGAAGATTCCCGAAGCGCATGCTTTTCATTGAAAATCTTGAGATATTAACAAACAGATGCAAGTGGCTTTGCCAAACATGACTTGATTTAACTATCTATAACCAGTGATTTCAATCGCAAATTTCAGTCAATAAAGCGTTTAAGAGTAATTGATTCCCTATTTCACAACAATAATAAAAAAAAGAAATAGTAAAATATTTCCAAGCCATTATTTTTATGGTAGCTCAGAAAGCTCTCGGAGTCTAAGTTTATAGCTCAGCTTCAGACGAATATTTTAAGATCAAGCTGTAAACTGAACTGTTCCACTCATGTTCGCGTGCTGCAGCGCTTCAGTAGCAAGCCGTAAAGCGCAGACAGCGCGTTCGGATGGATTCTGTAAATTCAGCTTTAACATGACGTGATCTAAGAATTTTACCTCAAGTTCGGGAAAATTTTTGCTGTGTATTAAACCACTTTATAAATATTTCATTCTTTTAGTATATGTTTTATAAAATGTTATTTACATACATACATAAACACACGCCTTTTTCCCATGGAGCTAGGCAAAAACAGAACGCCACCTGCTACGATCCTTACACACTCCTTTTGTCTCATCCACGTTCATACATCTGGTCATACACGCACGCCAGTTGGGAGTACTGCGCACCTGAACTTTCTGAAGAACCAGACCAATAAAGTCAGTGTCTGTGTGTATTAAAAGGTTGCTTATTTAGGTAAAAGCTCATTGAGAGTATTTTCACCAATGATATTATAAAGAAAGATACGTTTCGTTCTTACTGAGCGGCGTTCAAATATTGTTGCGTTGTTACGACTGTGTTAGATAATACGGAACGTATGATACAGAAAGAGATAGCTATTGCGCTCGAAGTACTTAAATTACGACAATTGTCTGAATTTGTCTGCAACTAGTTGCGCGCGCTAGTGCGATATCTACTTCTTTTTATTCATAATATCATTTATTTTTTTAGTTATAGATAATAAGTATAAGAAGTATAAGTTGTTAGTTGCTTCACTATTGCATTGGGTTGTGCCTGTAAAAATAGTTGTAAGTAAGGATTAAATAAATAAATTTTAACCTCTTTCACGTCGGGCATCTTAACTTGTTTTTTTTCAGAAATGCGCATTATTATTGTAACGTCATTCTTTTGTGTCAAAATTCAATGAAATAAGCAACAAGAAATAAGTACCTCATCTCATCACATTTCCATATTGGATCGACAACAAGCACAATTTATTTTCATCCACCCTTAACACTATGCATTCTAATCCCCTAGACAAATTCACCAACATGACCCAACTACCCCCCCTCCCCCCCCCCCCCCCCCCTATAGAACCAAAACGTTTCCTCTTCCACAACAAAGGAAAGAATAATATTGACTTAGTAACATCGGAGTAACTGGATGCCATTTACTAGCCATTGTTGAGCCAGTAGAAATGTTTCTGTGTTTACACTGAAATTTAATTAGATGTGCAATAAAACTGGTAATTTTGACGATTAAATTTAATTTTAGCTAGGTTTAACATAACATCACGCTTGTAATCCCAGAAGGGTTACGTAGAGGTGTACTAAATAGTGCACCCACATTTCGCCAGTTATGTTTAAGCCCCATGTAATAGGGGGCGAGTCTATTGCTATATTCTTGATGGAAATAACCAATAACACTTTGCCCGCGCGTCCTGAGAATTGAAACCAGAACCTCATGCTCAGCTGTTGTTCTTGCGACCACTAGACTATCGAAGCAGCGGCTGGGTTTAATTTAGTCACTTTATCTTCCGATTTATCTGATGTTTTCGTGAAACTTGTTGACAAGTATTAACAATTTAACCTACAATGTCATCAAAAACAATGTCCACGAAATCAGTTTCAACCAGACAAAAACGGGGTTCAAGCCGTAGTTCTACGTCTACCCGACACGTCACAGACAGGGTAAAGAGGTCATGAATACGTTTGTAAAAAAGCTCTCATTCAAATTAAGTCCCCTTCTGAATAATTCATACAATTTGACAGGAGTGCCACTTTAGTGACACAATTTGAATCTAAAAACGTTGTATCTAGAAGAATCCCCGTGATCCTGAAAAGTGGGTTCTTGGGGGCTTTTGAGGAAACTACATTACCATACATGGCTTATCTTGTGCCGACGAACAGGCTTATTCTCGCTGCGTACAAAATTCAAGGAGAATAAGGCTAAGTGCTCACAATGGCTGTGGGATAAATATTTCCGCGTCACAACTGTGTAGAAGTGGCGTTATGAGTGGGGTAACTGCGTGTCGTGTGTTTGTGGGATAGTGTTGATTTGAATTACTGTTTTAAGAGAGTGTTTTAGTGGAGGCTTTGCCAGTTTATGGGACAATGAAGAAAACCTTAAAGAAATAAATAAATTGGAGGTGGACACTTTGATTTTTCAAGCTTTGGATGATTACGACTATGGTTGCTAATTATGAAAAATTATGTTATCCCTATTTTTACGAACACAGCGATATTTGAACGAATGCCAAAGTATTTTAGGATATTCAATTCTCGATGCTGACCCGAACGTTACTTTTAATACGGCATTCGTTTTGATGTTGCTGTCAACTCACATGACATCCTCATCATTCCTCTTGGTCGCGTCACACACCAACCATGAGCACGCCTAAATCCTATTAATTTAACATTTACGATAATGTCAAAACAACTGACGTATAAGGAACATAACTTTTATGTCTTTGCCTCATAGACCATAAAAAAATGCGTGTATCTTTAACCTCAAAGTTTTTACGAGCCGTGTTGATAGCCAGATCTTTGGGAGAGCTCTTAATTCCGATAATTAAGCGCATGTCGCACTTAATTAATGAGGTGCCTACGTTTTAGTGCTTTACAATTACTACAGAAGATATTTTATTTTATTGGGTCACAGTCAAGGAGTCTGGATTTTTTGTTGACAATAAGCTCGTTAAGCGAGTACGTATATTAGTAGTCTATTATTTTTGCTGTGGCGGTTTTAATAACATTTTTGAGACAAGCCTGGTTTTTAAGATTTTTCAATCTTTAATTGATCAAAATAAAGAATCTGAACAGTTCACACATTGTTTCCTTAACTATTGACAAACAAAATAAATATCCTATATAAATCAAAATGCTTGTCAGCCTCGTTCTTAAAGCCGCTTGCTGCGCCAGCTTGATAGACAGGTGGCTCCCCCTAGAATAGCATGCAGGTGTAATGTGCGCTAGGTGTACTTAATACGGAACGGGCTGAAAATGTCATAAACTGCTTACAGTGTTATTTCTATTTGTTTTAAATAAGTTTCGATACAATATTTATAGTGTAGTGGCTAGTATTCGTTCTTGTATATTTTGAAATCTAAGATATCATTACTTTTATTTTTTCACTATGTCTTACGTCAAGACGAGCAAGACGAAGCAAGAGCAAGAGGTCCTTGGTTCGATTCCCGGTTCGGGCAAAGTGATAATGGGTTTTTCCTTCAGAAATTTATCAGTAGCACCCACGGAATCTGGATCTGTGCCCGGTTGATGGCAATAGGCTCGCCCCCTATTACATAGAACTTTAACATTACTGGCGAAATGTGGGTGAACAATTGGGTACCTACACCTCTGCCTAACTCTGTCGGGGATTACAGGCGTGATGTTATGTTATGTATTACATCAATAGCATTGTTTATTACTTACTCCCGGTTCCTGGGTCGAAAATCATCACATATGCTTAGTAATTGTCAAAGCGTCAATCACATGACGCTGGTAAGTTTTGTCCCAGAAACCCTGTAAGTGTATCAATCGAAAGTAGCTATGTGTTGCTCTTACATTTTCTTCTCATACAAACAAATCAGCAAGACTCAAAACAAACAAAAACTAGACTAGAGAAAATAAATATTCAAACCTTCAATTTAAGTATAAACAAGTTAGGTACGTCAAACTTGTAACTACCATACAGTACCTAGTCAATTATTCATACTTAATACTATACATGCGAAAGTAACTAGGATTTTCTGTCTGTTACCAAACTTCTACAGGATCATACTTACCTAATAAATATCTGGGATAATTTCCGATCGCCACGCGATTGCTGAAACACAGGTTTAAATAGCCCTAGTTCAGGCAGGTCGGTACCTAACATTTGAATTGAACTATCATTAAGGGCATTACATGGCTCAAATCCCAAAAACAGCGTATGTTCAAAGAAATTTGTTGATGAATCCCTTCGTGCGTTTTCCGTGTAAAAAAAAGTATGTTATAGTTAAGTTCATCACAAATAAATTGTATTGTTTAAAATTTTAATAAACCTTCTCATTTTTTTTTTGATAAATGTAGAAAATAGGTCCTTTTTCAACCTTAATTGTAAATTATCTCTGTAACGCCTGAATAGATCGGCATGAATTTTGTAACAACAAATACGTAATGATATACTTAACAATCTGTATTGTTTTTTTTTTCTGTTATTTCTTTTAATATTTTTAAATAATAAATAAAAACCGAAATTTTGCGAAATGTAAGGCAAGTCAACAAAAACCAGTACAGGGATAAAATCATCAAGGTCATCGAGCAATGTAATGCCCTTAATTGCAACTGTTGAATATTTTAGTTATAGTTTACTTATAAGTACTAATTATACCATTGTATTAGAAATAATACTACTGCGCCTAAATGTACACTCATTGTAATACTTTATATTTTATATTTTATATTAATATTATAAAGCTGAAGAGTTTGTTTGTTTGTTTGCTTGCTTGAACGCGCTAATCTCAGTAACTACTGGTTCGATTTGGAAAATTCTTTTAGTGTTGGATAGCTCATTTATCGAGGAAGGTTATAGGCTATAAAATTTTACGCGGACGAAGGTCGCGGGCAACAGCTAGTACTTTATATAATTAAATTATTCTATAGTGAAGTCACGGGCAAAGTCTATACTAGTTATTAGATAAACAAGTTATACAACAAACTACCTACTCTGTATAGTATTATAGTAGATAAAGATACCCGTATTACCGAACAAGTTTAAGAAGAACTGAGCGATGAAACTTGACGCACGCAGGGAATTACGCACTTACCAAGTTTTATGGAAGGACAGCCTCTTATCCTGCCGTGATGTGTTATTTATTTGTTATTGGGTTTATTGTTTGTGTTTTATCGTTATATTTTTAGTACACTATAGTGAAAATTGGATCTTTACATACAAGAGAGAATGATAAGTATTTCGTGAAAAGTAACAGAACTAGTTTTAACACATTTCGTGACGTATAAAAGTGATTTTAAAAACCAGTTTACAGAAATTATTATAGCTAGCCCATTTTGTCCCACTGCTGGGCAAAATGCCTCCCTCCATTACTTCCTACGGTCACGATTCTGTGCTACTTCTTTCCAATCCTTAAGGTAGATATCCAGTTCGTCCCGCTATCTCCTTCGTGGTCTGCCGCGACCCCGAATCAATGTTTCAGGGCACCAACACTGAGTTTTACGAGCACAGAAATAAATATGTTTAATGATTTGATTTATGATTTAGCGTGTAAACAATTTAATGTTACTTTTCAATCTGCACCAACCCAACATGAGTTTTTTACAGAATTGAATGACTATTTACTATAATAGTTACTGAGCGTTCGTTCTTTAAAACCAAACATAGGTCTTTTACGGTGCTACTTCACCGGAGGCCTTCGCGTGTAATGTAACAATCCAAGATTCAATTTTGTTCAGAAACACTTTACAGGCGAATGCCCTCGATGAGTGAGCACCTTTACTTTTGCCACCAGTAAAGTGAGATTTCACATTATATTAGGACATACTAAGCGTAGAAACTGCAGAAAATACATTATGCACATTTTTTTATCCTGATTACTACAACGGCACGCTTTCTGCAAAAAAAAATCTCTATACAATATCCTTTTAAATTGAAAACTCCTGGACTCTAAAGTTGCATAAACTGATAGACAGCTAGCACCCCCAGACGGCGCTTACGGTACCAACCATTTATAAACCGCTTATAAACGGTAAAACGCAAGTATATCCCAGAGTTTATTCAAGGCGGAGTATAAAACGTGAGAATTATCCGCCATTTTATTTTGTTACGACGGCCCCACACGTTGGTTCCAACGTTGGAGCCAACACCACTCGCGTAACCACTTGGCCACCTTCACGCTCTGGCGACACTCGTCTTGCAACGGCAACTGAAAAACAAATTAAAAAGTTGTTTAAAGGCTCATAAAAAGATACGAAGGTATCTCCGTAGAAAACAAATCTATGAAAACGCATGCGACTTTCTACAAACTAGCGCGACACGACGCGACATTCGCACTCACCGAATCACAATTTGCTATCACGCGAAAGAAAAATGGAAACGCACGCGTGTCTCTTATCGCTTGTCGCATCGCCCGAGGTCTTTAACGGGGCCTAACGTATGTTGCATTTGTACGAATAACGTAAGGAAATGGCATTTTCTCGATCTACACGTTGGAGCCAACATTGGAACCAACGTTGTGATGGCGTTTGTATCGTCCTCGGTTATACTGCACTAGATATTATTTACTGTGGTAGTAAGGAAGCATTGTCTTCCTTCATAAAGTTTTGACGTAAATATGTTTTGGAGATTGTTTGGCTACTCTGATATTGACAGCTCTGTAATGAAGAGGGTTGTGCAAAGAGAGACAATACGTTTCGACCGAGGGCCGAGGGCCGAGGGTATGACGTACTTGATGCTGAGGGCTTTGCGCATCTTGTAAAAATAATAATAAAATATAGCAGCAGTGTTTGTGAGCACGAAACCTTGAGGGATTTTTGTTAGTCAATGTTAAAATCACAATAAGTAATATTCATTTCAATTTAATTTATTCAGTAACAATTTACATTGCATTCGAATGTAATCAGCACAAATCATAAACATTAAATTAAAAGAAAATTCAAAAATTCAAATTCAAAATCATTTAATTCAATCCATTAAGGATCATATGACGCATACATTTGAGACAAAGTGTTACAATTAAGATCAATTAAAAATATCATCAAATGACATAAAATATCATCATTTTTCATTATATGACTAAATCAACAATTATAAAAAAAATTAAAACTCCGGTCACATATTTATAAAAAAAATTAATTAAATAAAAAAAATTAAAACTAAAATTCTAAAATTACAATGACAATAACTAATATACTAATAATACACCTGCCTCTGAGTCATAAAGCAAAAAAAGAAAAAGGCGAAAATATTTAGATTATTTTAGTACAATTTAGTCAAATTTTAACTGGATCTGCCGTACTGTGTGACTTAGATAGAACCTCATGACGGAATGACTTATAAAAGATTCCGGGGTCATGGTAACCATACTTTTATGTTCATAGAAGCGAAATGTTCTAGACTGTCTTCTACACAGCTCTTTTAAACTATTTCACATTTTAAAATGGTGGTCTTATCACAGGTCATCATCATAATCTTCCTGCCCTTGTCCCATTATATTTGTGGTCGACACAACACGTTTTCTTCCTCCATTCTCCCCTGTCAGACGTCACGGCATCATTTACTTCTTATCACAGGTCATATACATACATATATATGTGTGTATGTATGGATGCGTCCCATGATATCTTCAAGAAATGTTTTGAAACAATTGAACGAACTTAAAATACTCGTAGTAGGGGGCAGTCGTCCAAGAGGAATGTTCTAGATAATTTCAAGTAGCCGTTAATAAAAACAAACAAAAATAGAGACAGCCAATTATGAATATAATTTAAGTAATTTTACTGAGGCCCGTGTATTAATAAACTGTGTATAATAAGAATGCCTCGTTAGTCTAGTGGTCGTAAGCAAGACTGCTGAGCACGAAGCCTTGGGTTCAGTTCCCAAGTCGTGCAAAGTGTTATAGGGCTTTACCATCAGAAATTTCCCAGTAGCAGCCAGTCTTGATTTGTGCCCGGTTGATAACAATCACCCCTTAGTCCATGAAACTAAACATAACTGGTAAAAAGTACTATTAGGTACACTTCTGCCTAACCCTTCAAGTGTAACAGGCATGATGTTATGTTTATGTAATAAATAAATAAATATAGAAATTCCTGTAACTCCGCAAAACATCAGTTTCCTCAAAAAGCTACCTTATAAATAAATACCAACATCATTACTTCAAGTTCTTTTCCTCCAAAGTAAAAGTTAATGAATAAATAAACAGGCAACTATCTCATTACGTACAATTCAAATATCTCACCGTCAACCGAAATTCGGCCATTTTGTTTTTCTTTCTTTCTTTCTTTCTTTTGGTCCACGTGTATACTCAATGGTCCGCAAGAGATCTCATCTGTCTAGATAATCAATGACCTAACATACTCGTACAAGTACACTTGCGACCCTACTTAGATCTTAGGTTACGTAATAACAAGCCACTAGGCTAAGAGCTTACGACAATCTTTTTTTTTTGTTTATGCCAGAATTACTTTTCTTTTTTTGTGAAAACTCTCAAACGATGTCATTCACCTTGTTGAAGACTGAGAGCTCTTACAGATATGACCGACGAAGCCACATGGTGTTTCTCTTGCTACAATGTAATAATTATAATAAGTTAATCGTGCATATGTCCTCGTTCTTGCTGAAATTAGCCTTACTGGATTCATCATCATTCTCTTGTTCTTATCCCTTTATTTTGGGCTCGGCAGCTTATCTTCTTCTTCCACACTTCTCATTAAAAAATAATTCTGTGGATCTTAGTAGGTAGATACTTATTTATGGGTATTATAATCACCACACTTGGCCGACTAATTGGTAGCAGTCGTTTTTATTAGCCTGAATACGGCAGTAAATTTCACGTCTCGTTAGTCACCTATAAAAACACCCTTGAGTATTTAACCACTGATTTATTCGTACACTTCAAAGGAACCACACAAAACACGGAAGGTTGTAAATCAACATAAAGTTACAGAAAACGTTTAAGAAAACTCCCTGTTCAATAAACATTGAGTAAAACGTTTTGTCGCCGACTCCTCGCCTATAAAGAATCATTAATGTCCGCATTTTATATCGAACTTTCTGCTGAAAGATTCAATTACTACACTTTCAACGCTTAGTATTGACGACTATTTGAGTTTAGTTCTGGCAAATCGTACCAACCCACTTTTACTTCTATTCCGAAGACACAGTACAGCAATTGTAATGATTCTAATTCATTTTAAATCTGCTCGAAGTAAACGTTTTGAATTCATAATGGATTGATTTCACTGTAAAGTAATAACCACGTTTAGAATGTTGAATTAGTTTGACGATAGATAACTCCTTTTGGCAGAACTAAGACTTCTTTAAGTCTAAATTATACAGATGTATGTAGATACTACATTTTACCTGGAAAATAGAGTTCTATTTAGAGTAGTAGTTTATTGTGTTTTGAGAACTTCTATTGTATTGTATAAGATTCAACTACCATCAAATCTTGTCTTTCTGACAAAGGTTCTTATTGACTGCCAGTATCGTGCCGTAAATTAACAGGAAGCATGTTGAAAACTGTTCATCATCATCATCATCATTTCAGCCGAAAGACGTCTACTGCTGGACATAGGCCTCCCCCAAGTTTCGCCACATTACCCGGTCCCGTGCGTCTCGCATACAGCCGATCCCAGCAACCTTCACCAGGTCATCGGTCCACCTAGTGGGAGGTCTTCCAACGCAACGTCTTCCGGTTCGCCGTCGCCACTCCAGAACTTTTCGGCCCCATTGTTGTTGAAAACTATTGCTGCTAGCGTATTGTTGGTACCACTTACAGTGTCTGTCTGAATTGAATTTTAGAATATAATGTATTATATAACAGTATGAAATAATAAGCATAATCAGCCTATTACGTACCCACTGCAGGGTCAGTGTGGGTTCTTGGATGTTACATCCAAACTAGTTCACCAAGGTAACTAGTTTTAAGACTGTTTAGTCACGATATGTTTTCCTTCACCGTCTTGAAGATGGGGTGTAAACGGACCATTTACGAAGCTTTCAAACAAGAAACGATTTTTTTGTTGGCCTGAAAAACCACGGTTTACAGTTGCATTCGACCGTATGTATACACTCAAACATTGTGCTGATGGATGCATTGAATGGTACAAGGGTCATGGAGGTATTTAAAGTAATTAAAACATTCTTCTTCTTAGCGTATCAATGGCAAAAAGTTTAAATATGTTTAGCCAAAACTCAGCCACGCGAATCCCGCTCACTGATGCAGTAAATAAATCATCAAGAGCGCAGGTGATAGGGCGGGCATGCGGGGCAAGATGGAATGTGGGCCATTGGTTGTGGGGGAAAAATTTTTTTTTTTTTGGAAAAGTTGGAATTTTGAATATCTCCATAACCAGAAGGTTACCAGGCATGGTCCAGAACAAAAAAAAGAGATAAGAACAAGTACTGCTCGGCTTCGTTTTGAGACTTTTATACCCTTTTTCTCGTGACCAGTTCCAAGAAATACCTAGCTTCTTCATAACGATTACTAAGAATACTACCACGTTTCTAGACATATTTAATAAAAAAAAAGACTGCAGTCCGTCTGTTAATCTAAACTAGGCACCTCCCAGAATGCTCTAGGGGCAGCTGTGATTAATCTGCTAAATACATCGTTCGCTTGCACCAGAGAAAGATGGCGCCCATTAACTCTGCTCGCGTAAGTTAAGAGGCGATTTAAA
Organism: Noctua fimbriata; assembly: GCA_905163415.1. Lineage (NCBI taxonomy): Eukaryota > Metazoa > Arthropoda > Insecta > Lepidoptera > Noctuidae > Noctua > Noctua fimbriata. Next base: position 1,520,509 of record LR990932.1, read on the forward strand.
AGTTATGTGGTTTGAGTTACGATGTACGGCTTTGCGTGTGCTTTTTATGTTTATTTATCGTGATATAAAATCTTTATGAAACTTATATTACTAAGTAAGTGCTTAATTTGTTGTGAGGTCATTTTAAATCAAATATTGTTTTCGTTTCGACTGGTTAAAATTCTACCTCGTTGGTCTGGAGGTCTCAATCGCGACTGCTGAGCATGAGGTCCTGGGTTCGATTTCCGGGTGGAGCGAAGTGTTATTGTGATATTACATCAGGTATTTCTCAGTAGCAGCCACAGAGTCTGGAGTTGTGCCTGGTTGATGGCAATAGGCTTGCCCCCTATTACGTGGGACTTAAACATACTGCCGAAATGTGGATGTACTAATAGGTACGCCTCTGCCTTACCCTTCGGGTAACAGCCGTAATGTTCTGTGATTAAAACATTCGTCACATTCAACACCAAAAGCATGGTTAGGCATGACTTCTGCTTGTAGTTGGTAACACTAACCCACTGACGATTCAACAGTCCCCAAGTACTACAATTTAATAAATGTTTATGCTGATAATGTTCTATAAATCCGATCCTGCCACCCAAACTACTCATAACATATCTCCATAATATAACCCACTCCATAACATCATTCACATTCGAACCTCCCTACCTACTCGTGCACGTCAATATTCTTTCCATTGTACTGCTCCTCTTCACTGCAGCACCCTCAGCCGTCCTGACATTATTGTTCGGCACACCGGCATTCACTCGAACATTCGTTAAATGTGCGGCAGACATAAATATATGTCCTAGGTGTGTATGGTTGGAGCGATGGTATGAAAAAGGAATAAAGCCCCCACTACTAAGTAAATGCTGTTCCATCATCATCATTATTTAGATTACAGCAGTCCACTGCAGAACATAGGCAGATCCACTCCCCATTCGATTCTCAGATTCTTATCCAGATGCTACTTGTCACCCAGCGAAGATCTTCGCTTCACCTGGCCTGAGGCCCCGTCCTACTTTAAGATACTAATATTAATTTGGTTGGTTAATTTGTAATGGACTTTTTCTGTTAAGAATTTCTTTAGTTTTAGCGGTGTGAGGAAACCGGCATGCCTGAGAGATATTTCTCGACGGCATGTTAAGCCAAGTCAGAGGTCCATTGGCGGCATAAAAACTTTGACTTCAGGTTAGGCACTAACCACAAGAGCAAGAAAGAAGAAGATACTATGTTAGTGAAAATACGTAGGTAATGCTTGTTGCTCACTTCTATTAGATATCAGAACTGAATAATGTATGTAACATTTGAAGTATCTACTTATTCCCATATCCGAAAAAATAGTACAACTCGTACCACGAACTGAACTTTAATATCGTATCGCGTAGCTTTCTTACATTTGATGCTCACATAGGACGTTTGCGGATTCGCTTCTCCTGAAACGTATTGCGTCAAATAACAAAAATGTGGAATGCTATTTTGTTGTGTCGCTCAATAAATTGTGTTCTACTTCATAGACTGTCCAGTTAGATACTAACTGTTGTATAAAACTTCTGTTACATTTTCTATAGCGAAAATACAAAGTTAATGCTGAGCTATATCACATTAGAAAAATTCTATTAAGTCATAACTAGTTTCAGCAATGTAGAAAGAGTTAGCTAGTTAAAGTTTTTTTTTTGAAGACATTAATCCGACGCGTAATTGTTTCATGACTACTATATATTCTTGAACGCCTTATTTCAACAGCCCGTATTGTTCCACTACTGGGCAAAAATCTTCCCTATAGCCTTCCACTGTTTTTTATGTGTGGTTTCCTCCGACCAATCACCCATAAACGCCTCAAAGTCGTCACGCCAGCGTTTTATGGGCTTTCCTTGGCGACGACTCTCGTCTTCTGGTAGTCTGTACAATGTTTCACATTCAAACCAACTGATACCAAAATCAAAACAAATAAAAATCACTCACAACAATGATATTATAAATAAATAAGGCAGATATCGCAACAGCACGTCAAATTGTTGCAGACAAATTCAGATAATTGTCGTAATTTAAGTACTTCAAGTGCAATTGCTATCTCTTTCTGTATCATACGTTCCGTACTATCTTTCGCAGTCGTAATAACGCAATGATATTTGAACGCCGCTCAGTATGAACGTAGCCTATCTTTCTTTATAATATCATTGACTCACAAACGCAAAATGCCATCCGTACAAACATAACCGCAGTACCGATGACGTGCGATCACGTATGTACGTACAAACTAGAACCAAAATAGTCTACAACGCAATCACGCTTGATTCCGCAGTCCGACTGTCATGATTGCTGGGCAGCATTTGCAGTCAGCTTTGAACCTTTGGCTGTAATTATATCAGCGCGGAAATGCGTTTTCGTCATGTTACCTACGCTGAATTGTGTTTGAGAAAGATTATATTTGACTACGGATGTCACCGCTAATAATGTAGCCACAAAATCAAAAAATACATCGAAAAAATCAAAAGGTTATCGTGAAATAAAAAACTCACGTTAACATACCTGATCACTGAAAACATAACACATCGTTTTTGGACAGTCGTGTAAATACGAGAATCCGCGATAAAGTTGCCAGTTTGCAAAGGATAGTATATCGACCATCCGACATCATAATTTGGAGAACCTTGAAACATATTCTATCTTTGCATATCAGAATCATTAAAATCGGCCAATCGCAGTCCACTGCTAAATAGAAGCCTGCGAAGCTAAACCCCACAATACTCCCCTCCCTTCGTATCCAGTCTTATCAATCAGTCCGCATATCAGTATAGCTCCGTAATTTCATTCGCCTGACAATCAAAAACCGAACGCTGAATAAACTCAGAATTTAGTTTCATTTCCTTCATTTCAATTCAAGTCTACCGCAGCAAAACAGTGAAAATTCTATAACGCTCATCGCCTATAAAAGCAAATCACGGTAAATGCTCACGAGGGAGCTGAAACCCATATTTATCTAAGCGCTTTCCCGGCTATAATTGTGTGCCAGACGTGTCTTGCGTCTAGACTGATTCCGCCTCCAATTACGTAACATGGATTGCGTCGCGTTGCCTAAAATGCGATCCGCTTTGGAAACCACAGAGGAGATAGTAAAATGGAATTTCTATGCAGAAAGGGTGTTTTTTCTGAGACTTTTGGGGTAAGGCTGTGTATCTGTAGTCTGTGTGTCTGTAGTGTTTGTAAAATAGTTCAAAATAATATGGTTTTCTAAACAAATGCAGTAACGTGTAACTGTGCTCCATGACCTTATTTTTTTATATTCTCATTTTCTATGGCACAATATCTTTATAATTTAGAGCCTATGTATTATTCTGATGGATAAACTATATTACTGTAAACTTTCATCAAAACCCGTTCAGTAGTTTTTGCGGGAAAGAGTAACAAATATCCTCACAAACTTTTACATTTATAATAGAAGTAAGAAAGCATGGTAGCTGTGTTTTTTGCAAGTATGAGTTCGAACTCATAAAAGCACCTACCTATCGCTCCATTTACTTACTTATCTGTGGCTTAGAACATTAGAAACATTTGTATGTATAGAATAAGGATTTCCGAGTAAACTTTATGTTCTTCTTTAGATTTAGAATGCCTAAAATAAACCTAAATAAAGTTTTTCTTAGTAAGTGGTGCACTGAAATTGCGTGATTTATTTAAACTAAGACAAAAAACCTCTGATACTTTTATCTAAAATCATAAAGTAAATGAAAAAATATACATACAATTCCAAATTTATTGTCCAGGATTCAGTTCAACAGGTAAAACGAAAATGCATTTGGTAGCTTTGTTTCTTTTTTTAAAAGCCATTAATAACACAAGGTTTGAAATGAATCTGAATAATAAATAGCCAGAGTTTTTACAATAGTTAGCGAACAGTTGCTGCGGTGCTATTCGATTTTTTACCTTTTTGTTTGTTACGTAATATGCTTTTTTTGGGTTTTTTAATTACGGGTAGGATTTGATTTCCGTATTTCCACAAAGCCTGTAATTTAGATTTGACTATCCGCTTCTAACGAAGTGCTGATAGATTGGAGCTCGTGGTTATACAAGTTGTAATAATTGGTCCGTCGATGGGTGATCCATTACATACCGAGTTTCATCTGTGCCTCGGAAAGCACACTAAGCCGTTAGTCCCGATTGTAGATGTTCGACAGCCGTTACAGGTAGTCAATAGCCCTAAAGTCTGACAAACATGGGGCTTCATATATCCCAGTACTAACTGGGTTGTGGAGGCCAGATATATCACTCCATGTAAAATACTGGTATTCAGCTACTTCCGATTAGACTGGAAGCCGACCCCAAAATAGTTTGGAAAAAGCTAGTAGAAGATGATTTGCTACTGACGAAGGTAGGCTATGGTAATGGCTTGTAAGCTTTTCTGGCATAACATCTCAACAATGGTCCTTCGAGCCTCATTAGTAAGTAAAACTTGACAGATAATGAAGATTGAAGAGTCAAACGTATACCGCCAATCTTGTACCTTGTCGTGTCAATGATTCCCTATATTTGAGTCAATAAGCTTCGACTGGAACTCTCTGCCACCTTGACGACGTTGGTGGTGTCTTCGAACAGGTCTCTTAAATTTAAGCAAGTGTTGAGGCACCGCAGCCACACCCTGCTTAATGCCCCACCGGATCAAATTGTATCTACAGCGGTCTACCTGGCTTCGCAATTGGTTTAGGGTATTCCAGGCTTACTAAACTTGTAACAAAAAAGCTTTGATTTAAAACTATGATCTCCAAGAAAAGCCACAACCCACATAAAGGCATACCGACAACATCTTTATAATATTAATCTCCATACTCTTTTGTATACGAGTCAATTTCACAGAAATATACTCAGACGTCTCTATTCAAAGGAAAACGGTTTTATTGCAGTGTTTTTACATAAACCTCACATAAAACTAATTTATAGCTGTTAAGAGAAAGTATCAAACATTCTTGTGTGAAACAATTTGGGTATAACTGTTGTTTTGAGAGTAGGACAAACAAGCGAATGGTATGTTGGCTAGAAAGGCCGGTTTTTAGGTCTTGTTTTTAGGCTGAAACTAATGTTAGGGTTCATAGGTTTTCTCTAGAATGATATTTCAAAAACAACTCCAAAAATTACTCTTTTGTCACAAGGTCTACAGACGCATCAGATTGAAGCGAAAAGTTTATTCTCTCTCTCTTTCTTCTTCGTCTTGTCGAAGATTCTCACTTCCAAGTTAATTAAACCCCGTCTAGAAGTCTGAAACATCGACAACGTTACCAGTAGCTTCGGACAGGTCCCTCATATGCACCTGGATTTGCACAAAGAGACACAGGAGGTGGGGCATTGTTTGTGATGTCGATGGCTCCGCTGTCACAGTCATAATGATTTACAACTACATTTGTCGGACTTTTACAGCTTAAAACGCTGAAGTCATCATTTGCTCAGTGTTTGGAAATAGTGCATCCTATGAAATAATTGATGATCAAACTACCAACCATAACATAAACAGTTTATAACATAGAACCTCATTCAAAATATTAACTCATCATCATCATCATCATTTCAGCCGAAAGACGTCCACTGCTGGACATAGGCCTCCCCCAAGTGGAACCCCCGTGGTGTCCCTAGGTGGAAGTATTAACTAAAATACATAATTTAAAGGTTCATTTAGCAAATAATTAAATACATGTATTAATTATAATAATTTGTGGTCATATTAATCGCATCTCTGTTGCGCGCAATTATCGCTTGTAGCTTGGATTTGTAGCGATTATCACCAATTGTGGCGATAATAGCAACACTGACTTTTGACGACAGCAATAAGGGGACAATATTAGGTTTGAGAGTACGCATTAAAATCTGTAGCTCTGGTTTCATTTTAAAGACCATTGTGGCGTTTTAAACGGTTCTGTAAATATGTCTTTATTGCAAATTGTTTTTGAAATCATACCATTAAATATTTCCTAGGAATACAAAATGGGAGAAGGTTATTTAATATTTTTTTTTTAAGTGAAATGTGTGACTGGTTTGCGAGAATAGCATAACTTAAGGATAATCAGCCTATTATGTTCCCACTGCTGGGACACACAGGCATCCTCTCGGTGAGTAGAAGAAACTGTTTCACGGAATTAAAAAAAATTGATCTTTACTAATATTATAAAGAGGTAAGTTTGTATGTAAGGATTGGTAATCTTCAGAACTACTGAACCGATTCCGAAAATTCTTTCACTAACGGGAAGCCACATTATTCTCGAGTGTCATAGGCTACATTTGAAAACGTTCCCGTGGGTTCATTTCCGTATGTAACGTGAGCGAAGCCGCAAGCAAAAGGTAGTGAGTTGTATTTTTGGAAATCCGTGAAACCACTGTCCTTTTGCAGAAAGACTTGTAATAAATCACTTTAATGAAAAAGGTAATACAAGTATTTATAACATTACAAGCTGAATACACAACATTTACCTATACAAAAATAAAAGTTACATATTTAAAATTCCATCCTATTGCAAGATTAAATCCTCCAACGATGAAGGTACATCAAATCCTTCCAATATTCTATTTATCACGCATGGCAACACTACCTATTATACACCCGCAAGTATGTAACAGCCTTAACATAAACTCCTCCGTCTATCCGTCCATGTTTCCGCAGTTTTCGCTCGATATGACTCCCATTCTCCGAAACAATAGACTTTTGCCTATAAATAAGATACATTACGCTACATAATACAGTTTTCTTAATAAATAACTAGCGAGGCTGAGGAATTTTGCTGGTAGTTTCAAGGAAACTGTTGTGAGAGGAAGTCGTGGGTTTTGATAATGGAAAGCTTTTTATAACAAAATTATTCATGTAAACATTCGTTACGAAAATTCATGCCATTAATATCTAAAACTAATATTTTTCAGGTTCTTCAGAAAGGTCAGGGGTGTAGTGCTCACGTAGGGGTCCGCACGGGCCGATGCCTGCCAGGGCTGCGGGACTGTTCGAAAGAGATACCGCGGCCCTGGAACACAAAGGGCAAAGAAGGAACATGGATGGGTTTTAGTCAGTACAAGTCTGACACTCCCTTCCGCTCCGCCCAGAGCGGGGGGGGGTCATTTGATGATTTCCCATCCTAAAAAAAAAAAAAAAAAGGGGTGTAGTGCTCGCAACCGGCGTGCGCGTATGACCAGTTCTGGACAAGGCGAAAGGAGTACCTACATATGGATCGTAGCTGGTGGCGTTCTGTGGTTTCTGCCCGCCCCCATGAGAAAAAGACTTGAGTTAATGTATGTGTCGAATTGTCAGGATTTATTCCGTTAGGCTCGTACATCATGTGGGTAGAAGCTGGGTTTCGTGCAATGAAAAACACCGCTTTTAGCAAATTACTTGAAATTACAGCTTAAGACGTGGCACAATTAATCGGATACAGTTCCGGGACGTCTCAACTCCATTGCGATCAGACACTCTATCTCGTTCTCGCCGCGAGCTGTAAACACCTCAACTCTGTAGAAGCACGCTGAGTTGTGGGTGGACAAAAAGTAGGTCGCGTGATGTCAGCAGTACACACTGACTTACTTGCGATTCATTTTGTGTCCGTACCAAAGACCGGATCCGACACAATGTATGAAATGTGTAAAACTACCATTCATAGTTGTTTGAGAAGCAGTCAGACAGGTACATCTCTGTGTAACTCTACGTGGAATACATGCGTGATATTATGTATTTGTTATACAATATCTTACCAGGGGATATCGTGTTACTCATTATCTCGGATGTGGAGGCTAGATATTCCTAGAGACTCTAGGTATAGTACTGTATTTAGCTTCACCCAGTTAAAATGAAAGCCGACCCCAACGTAGTTTGTGAAAGACTAGGCTTATGATGAACTGGACTATGAGTTGTAGTTTCCTACAACTCATAATATCATTTTAAAGTTTTCTATAATTAATACCGGTGTGACAGTTCTGTACTTAACTTATACTGTCACTTACGGGATATCTTCCGTGATTGTACATTATTGTCAAACCGCAATCATGGCGCTTGCAACAGCGTCGAAATATCGGGAGCCCAAAATAATAAACAATCACGGAAGATATCCCGTAAGTAACAGTATTAGTTTATTTGTAAACCGTGAAAGCTGTACTTAAATTTCCAAGGGAATATTGTAAAACCCTTGAAATACCCTCACAATACATATTTCCTATTTCAAAATTACGTTTTAAATATGGCAACTCGAGCAACAAAAGCTAAGCCTTCCAAGTTACACGGAGAAGGTGCTTCGATATAATTCCTTTAGTAAAAGTAACCGCCACTCTGTTTTCACTTTACAAATAAAATTGTTTCGCTCTTCAACTGTCTCGCAATACATCTTTAAAAGTTTTTACGTAAAGTAAGTTATGAGTAATTTTTCATTAAGTTGTTTCAAGATGGCTGACAATTAAAATGTCTCATACTCATGACAGTAAGGAACGCCAGATAACTATTTCAAAGCTTAAATTCATATCTATACTTCTATACTAATATTATAAAGCTGAAGAGTTTGTTTGGTTAAACGCGCTAATCTCAGTACCTACTGGTTCAAATTTAAAAATTCTTTTAGTGTTTGATAGCCCATTTATCGAAGAGGGCTATAGGATCCTTCACTAATGTACGTTAAACGGCCATCTTTGCGTCACCGACTTACATTATGTGTACCAAATTTCTACACAATCCATCCAGTAGTTTCGGAGTAAATTGGCTATGACAGACGGACTGACAGACACCCGAATGATCCTTTAAGCCTTATAAAGGAAAACACGGAACCTCTTATAGTATAAGGGGTTCCGTTTTTTTCCTTTTGAGCTACGGAACCCTAAAAAAAAAGGAAAATAAAATAAAAAATCACGCGGACGAAGAACGCGGGCAACAGCTAGTGGTTTATAAGGGAGTGAGTATACATATCAAAGCGGAATTTTTTGAAGAATTTCATGCAAACGAAATGAAAGCGATGAAGACATCATTTATCAAATTTCGGTTCGGACGACATGACTCGAACTAAATGGGAAAAAAAAATGATGTCACTCCCTAAACATAGGGCTCCTAATAGTACGAAACTCTTAACTATTAAGAGTTCAACGAGGAAATGTTATCGGTTTCGACAGTTAAATAATTTATTAAACCACACCAACTGAAACACGATTGAATGAACCAGCCTCGTCAGTAAATATCATAGCACCTACAAGCAAAAATATTTCAAGTCCGTAATATAATCCTCGGAGGTCCCTCATTGGGATTCGTCCCCGATTGTCGGGAACTCGTAAAGATCCGCTAAAGTTAAATTAGACCCACTTGTTACTGTCACCGGGCTTATCACAGCACCGTTTGTTTTTCGATAACACCATCCAATGACGAGATAAAAATAATTTGCGAACCTTGGAGTGAAAAGTTTAATTAATTTTGTAGGCGAACCGTTTGGGTGGGATTGATCGGGAAACTTGACCTTTATGAGAAGGACTCAACGTTTATAGTAAGCTAGGTGTTGACCTACATTCGTGGGAATACAGATTGGGGGCTGCTTTCTGGAGGTACGTTTCAAAATGTTACTTTTACGATTACTGAGTTTAATGTGTCTAGTGTTTAGGCAGAATCTAAACATTATTAACAGACGCCAGTGTTCCTATTTCTTTGCCTTCTTTATGTTTGCCAACTTTAACTACTTAGACATCAACGTACATGACTTACGCATCAAAGCGATCTACTGGTCGGTCAAAATGATCGCGACGGTCGCGTGTTTTCGCTACTTAGCTTTGGTTATACATCATCTTCCTGCCTTTGTCCAATGTTACTTGGGGTCGGCGCAACACGCTTTTTTCTTCCATTCTCCTCTGTGAACCGTCACGCTTCCTTTATCTTTCTTATCATTCCTCACACAATCCATCGTTTATTTAGTCTTCCTCTCCCTCTCCGTCCATCAACCTTTATATTCATCACTCTTTTAGTCACATGCGATTCGTCCCTCCTCATCACATTTCCATACCAAGATAGTAGATTCCCTTTCAGCTTTTCTGTAACTGGCGCAACTTTTAAACTTCCTCTAATATACTCGTTCCTTACCTTATCCATTCTTGTCACACCAGACATCCACCTCAACATTGTCATCTCCTCTACGTGCAATCTTTTTTCATTCATCTTCTTCACAGCCTAGCATTCCGATCCATACAGTACGACAGGTCTAATCACGGTTTTCTAAATTTTCCCCCTTAAGTTGAAGGGCATCCGTGGGCCACAAGTTGTTTGTCCTGAGTTAGGATACATTTGGTATAAAACTACACTTATATTTTTTGCAATTGGACAGACGATTTTATTATCATCGTAGGTCATCAGCCACTACCATGATTTATTGAATACTATCCACATAAAAAAGCCACTTAACAATACGAAATGGACATAAAAAATAACCATTAAATATGTTGTCCCAATCCTTACGGACAAACAATTTGCTAGCAAGCATTCCTCGTCCCAGAAACTATTAGAGCAGATTTTTGTCTTTCCCCCAAAATTGTATGTTGATCGGGGGATGAATAAACATGTGTCGGCAGTTTATCATCACGTGTGAGTCGTAAAATTGGGGACGAGAGGGTTACGGCGAGATAAGCCGACGATCTGTCACCGGAATATTATCGTATCTGTGGCCTGACGCTGCTATTCGTTTATAGGATCAGGTTGGAGTGCCTACTGAGATGTTTTTCGAGATCTTTCTGTGGGGGATTAGGTTATTTTTTTGCTTGCAATTACTTTTTGCGTGGAAGTAAACTGATTCTTTTAAAATGCAGTTGTTATCTTACTAATATTATAAATGCGGAAGTTTGTGAGGATGGATGGATATTTGTTACTCTTTCACGCGAAAACTACTGCACGGATTTGGATGAAATTTGGGGCATAGATAGTTTATAACCTAGATTAACATATAGGATACTTTTTATCCCGGCAGTATGATCCCGGGACAGTTACCGAACATCACGCGGGCGAAGCTCCGGGCTTAAGCTAGTATGATATAAAATAACGCTTTAACATTTCAACCTTTTTTATTAAAATGTGGTCTGATGAGGTTGGAGTTTCCTAGCTGACTACTCTGAAAAGTAATCAAGAACAAACTCTGCGGTCGAAGTCCCTTTTAAACTTTATGAAATAATCAGATCATATGAAGATCATGTTCTGTATGGTGTCCGGACGTAAAGAATAGCACCATCCCATGTCTTCCCGTGGGTGTCGTAAGAGGCGACTAAGGGACTTACCAGAGAATGGGCAGCAGCGTTCTCTGTGTTTTATAACAACCATACTGCGATCGCCAACCCGCCTGCCAAGCGTGGCGATTATGGCAAAACCCCCCTAGACCGGTCAATGTGGCGACACTTGGGGGAGGCCTGTGTCCAGCAGTGGACGTCTTTCGGCTGAAATGATGATGATGATGATGATGAAGATCATGTGATCTTCATATGATCTGAGTATCTCTTGATAAAAGCTAAATACAAGTTTGAGTGGGCTTGTCTAGACAATGCAAGCATGTGTCTTTTGGTTTCCGTTTTGCACAAAGTTTTTTTCATTCGAAATGATTGCATTAAAATCCCTGTGAATCCTGTGACCTATTTCTCAAAGTCGAATTGGCTTCGCTGAACAAAAACTAAAATCTATAATATCCATTTCACACTAGTGGAATATTTTGAACAAGAGATAATCCTATTTATCCCATATCGGTTCACTTTATTTAGTCGTTTACATTTTTTCTGTATCATTTGAACGGTTTTTGTAGGATTAATTTATTCAGGCCTCTTATTTCATTCGCTTAGATTCAAGAAAAACATTGTAAGATATTAATTTTGCTTCTTTACTAATTCTTCAATTCGTTGATATTGAAGAATCGGTAAATATTTATCAGCTTTGATTGTCAAACATTGGATAACTCATTTTGTTAAATTTTCATACTGATTGTTGCTGAATTTGTTTAATTAATTTTACTTCTGTCTCTAAAGCCTGAGGCCATGTAAATCGTTTTTGGTGGTTTAATACAAAAAGAGATTAAAAGATTATACCATTGACAACGTAAAATCAAGAATGATCAAAGACTGTAATACGATCTTCTGTTCATTACGTCATTAGATCAAGTCAGTTAATCTCAAAAGGCTCGCCATTTGAAGTTAGTTAGTGCTCCTAATTCTGATTAAACTTAAACGTTAAATTAATTAACATTTTCCTCCAACTTTCAGCTCAAAAGATAGGCAAGATTAAACAATTAAGTGTAACTAAATAAGTCTTATGAGCGACGAATAGTAAATTAGGAAGCTGAAGACTGTTTGCTGGATCCGCGGTGTCAGTTTCTGTTGATTCTACTGCTCAAAGTTACGAATTGACACTTACTGACACAGACACGCTCAAGTAACTCCCTGTGATTAATTAGGCACACTAATTTCCTTGCTTCAGGGGTTCCTGTTTAGTTAAAAGCGTTTAAGATCTCAAGAGATTGTGAGAAATGACGTCAGCTAGTTTTGATGGCGCATTGGAGAATTTCGCTCTTTGTAAACCATGTAGTATTTTGAAACCATGTAGTTTCTTCTCTGTCCGTTCTTAACCGTGCGTTGATAAGTGTGCATTTATATGAAATAAAACATATTGATATAAGATTTTAAACTATCATGGTCACTAATATTATTATTTACAAAAAAAAAAAAAAAAAATGGGAACTCAAAGAAAACAATAAACATGGTAAATATCCCGTTTCTAGTGTAATAATAAAATATATTGAATTGGAACTTGTGAATTTTTTTATTGGTATCAGAATGTGAAAGGAATTACAGCACCAAACCAAATAGCAACAACCATTGCATTGAAACTTCACAACAGCATAGACAACACAATAAATAAAAGTAGTAACCATAAAACAAAAATGTACATTTATTTATCACAATTTTTATTATAAAACTTATAGAAAAACACGAAAATAATTCATACACAAGCGGCCCCGCGGACAAAAACAGGTTTAAACATAAATCGAGAGGGGAAACCATTTTTATGACGCGTAAAAAAATCTTCATCGAACAATTTCGCCTTTAGTTTTCTCTGAAATAAACGAGTACAGTTTTGTTCCAAATAAATTTATGTGCGCACCACTTTTTGCCGCGGTTCGGGTTATTTGGGCGTCTATTTTTGGGTACCCAATCTGTTGATATAACTTATAGCTTAATATTGGCTACGTGTCGTGAGGTCTGGCGGTTTGCAGACCCACTTCCAGTACACTGGGTTCAGTGTTTGTAATCAGGCAAGCAGGCAGGTAATTCTATGTTCTATCTAATACACCTCATCATGATCTTCGTGTTCATAAAGGTTATTCACTGATTTATTTAAAAACGAACCTTCTGTCCGTACTACTACAGATTAGGGTTTGCTGAAAAAAAGTTCACAAGACGGCCAATTTAGAGTGTCAATTTTAAACTGGTACACTAATTTTTCCTTAAGATGTTTTCCTAACATATGCCCCTGATCTCAAATATCGGAGGACAAGGGCAGGAAAAATGATGGTCAGATACACTTGCCTGGGCTCTGTTCATCCTAACTAATATTATAAATGCGAAAGTAAGTTTGTTTGTTTGTTTCCTTTTCACACCTAAAGCACTAAACCGATGATCCTGAAATTTTGCATATACGTTATCAGGCGTACAAAAACGGACACAGGGTACATTTCGTCCCAAAACAAAAATTTGTTAACGAGGAAAACAATAATAACGTTCTTATGATAATAGATGGCGCCACGTGTCTTTCGAATCATGATTGATTTATATTATTATAGAAACTTTAGTTGTGTGGTAAGAGGTTAGTTGTCAAATTCTAAATTAACGCGAGCGGAGCCAGGGGCAAAAGCTAGTTTTTTTATAAAAAATGAGACTTCCTTGAGGGACAATTTATTACAAATTGAAATAAGTACTAATTCCTTAAGAACCTAGAAACATATAATTATCTATTTACTTATAATTCTGCTAAAGAAAAAGCATCTAACGGTAAACACAGACATGAATGATGAATGCCTAAGTGGTTCAGCTTCGCTCGCATGAATTATTTCCCCGCGATCCCACGGGCACTACATATTTCTTCACGATAAAATGCTGGTATGTCTCTCTTGTAGCCTTGAGGAATCTGTATGTATCATGTTGAGCGGAAATTCTCTTGTTTATTATATACTGAATGAGAAGATTAGGTAGGTTCTAGGTTTATGTAATATTTAATGAACAGGTAACCTATTTAGGCGATTATGGCAAAACCCCCTTCTTGGGGGAGGCCTATGTCCAGCAGTGGACGTCTTTCGGCTGAAATGATGATGATGATGAACCTATTTTTTTGCGACTCTCTGTGTATGACAATGCACTCGCTTTTTTTGGTTCGTTAGGATTCTATTTACAAAGAAAAGCAATATGAGGAAACTAAAAGGTCTTAGAACCGAAAAATTTGAAGACATTTCACACGGGATCATTTAATTCCATAAAAACAAGAGTTACTTAAATGACTATATATAACGATGATGTATATAACGTTGGTTTGTTAAAAAGTTACCGTAAATATACAGAACGTTCAGCAAGTATGACCGATATTCTCAACGATCTTTGAAACCCACTAAAACGTGGACATACTATTTTCATACACTCAAAATGTATTTATGTAAAGAGACAAGAAAACCGCTTAACGCTTAGGACTAAATTCTACAAGGCGAAAATAGCCTAAGTGGAGTTCCAGCACTATCTTCAATATTGTAATATTAAAAACAACCCTTTGGAAAAATCTTCGACTCGAATAATTGAAAACGAGCCAGAAATAGAGACAGCTTTGAATATTGAAGTTCTTATTTCCATCGAAATTTGAGATTCTGTTGTTCTTACAACGCAAAGTTTAATTTCGAAGTCAACGGCAGTCTTACAAACAAACTACAATATGCAAGAGAGTTACATAACCATTAGTTGCTGTAAAATCCGCGGCGCACTATGTTAGGGCTGAAGTTTTACTTTTGAGATAGGACTGTACTTCATTTACGCGTAACGATACAGCGTATCTGATGAGTTATGTTCGCATAGGGTGAAATGAAATTAGAAATTGTCGATAAATGAAGATAAATAATAATAAAAAAACAGGCATGCGTATAGGACTAGAGGCCCTAGCACGGGCACGCGGCGTAAACGTTACGTAAATATGTTTTTGATATTGGATTGAATCTAAAATACAATTATCCATTTTAGTTAATTTTTTTACAACAAGCACAATCAGTAAAATCCATAGATATGAATACATTCTTAAAATTATGAAAATATTATACTCGTCTTAGGACCTCAGATAATTATATGAACAGAAGCAAAAGAAGTAAGTAAATATCACAACAAGTTCGTTGTTTCTGTCTACCTCCACGTGATAGATTGTGAGTTTATGTTACAGATGCCAGCTACTACAACCTATCAAATTTCTTTAATAGATTTTCAACTTTATCGCTAAAGCATTAAGTTCAAGGTTGATTGGGAAAATTTGACAGTTTCGGGTAGCTTGATATGCTGGCGTCTGTACATACCAAAAATACACACTACCATCGTCCATTGACTGTCAGTCAGTTCTATAAGATACTTGAAATTAAGATCTTCAATTTTTTGTGTCATCGTTACTGAACACATTTGGGAACTTTCGTTAGCTAATTCAATTTGACCCTGTATCATGTGACGTCACGCCGCTCTATGGTAATAGCTAGCACAATCGAACTGGGTATACAAATGTAGGATACAATGGCTGTATATGTGTTTTGTAGTGGAGTTTGAAGGAAACTCTATGGGGATTGTGTTGTTGATAGGTTCATTATTATTGTTTGAAAGTGTTTGATTGAGTCTACCCACTGTGATTTCATGTTTTATTAGTTGGCAGACATGATTTTATCCATCATCATCATCATCATCCACAGTGTCAAATTATGAATCTGAGAAAAAAAATCGAGACAGTAAAGGACTGTTAAAATTATCACAAAAAATACCTATAGACATTATGCCATACATACATATACAGGAATAACCCTCCACCAAAACGCCCTACATTACGATATGGAGAAAATGTGCCCCACCTTACATTAACTTCGGAACGTTTGATAAAAACGATAAGTACATATCTGCCTAATATTTTCCTCCATAACGCAATTAAAGCGATCGCTTTATCACCTACCTAGCTTAAACGGCCCCGACTCCCTTATCTTAATTACCCCATAAAAGTAACCGATTTACACACTTCCAACAAAAAATACTCTCTTTTTCAAAGTAATTAAAAATCAATATAAAAAGCATTACTACCCAACTTCGAAATAAAACGGAAAAGCGGTATTAAAATAAAAAGCTTAATAAAATTTTATGCTGATCATTATTACATTCGTAGACTACAATAAAATTAAGGGAAAAATGTCGAATGATCGCGTAATGTAAGTGGTGGCTTTATCCGATATATTATTCTTGTTGGGGTTACCTGCAACTTTTTACCATATATCGTTGCATTTTATAAGATAAGCAGAAAGTTCAGGCTGGAGATTTATGACAGCCATTTCTACACGCCTGTAGTTTTTGAAATAGTATGGAACTAGTTATAGTTCGAGAGCATGCAAGTAAAGTCAATTTTTATAAACAATTCATCTAAACAGTGGAGAAAGTTACATAGCATGTTCCTCCTGCCATTAACCCAGCTTATTTGAAGTCGGCCCAGCAGTGCTTTTTAAATTAAAAATCTAATTTTCAACAGTGTAACGCGCACCGTTTTACAACGTCTCAAAAGCCTCATACACAGAACACACACACACACACATCACACATCACAGAACTATAGCGCCGTTAAGTTGGCGGCATGTGGGTGAAGCCAAGACACCAACCTAACAAGCGCGTCCCGCCGCCCGCGCCATATACAACATTAGTTTTAGTATATGCGAAACCTGATACATACACGTGTCTAGTATTTTTACGTAAAGAATCTGTGTACAAAATTTCAAAACAGTATCATGAAAAATCACAAAGTTATAAACTTGTTCTGTTACCTAGTTGTCCGCACAAAATCATGCTCACCACGCAGCGCGCGCCTCCAGCGTCGTCTTGAGCTCATTGATAATAATAATTTGGCAGTAGGTACCTAAATTATTGCGATAGGTACTTAAAGTCGCTTGGTGTCCAACTTTTAACTTTTTATAATATTTTTGGGAAAAAATATAACATGGTTTAAATTTATTGGAATCGATTCAGTTACTTATTCTGAACAAACTATATTCAGGTTTCACATATACTAAAAATAATGTTGTATATACCTCGTTCGCGCGCTTGACCGCGTGCTTTTTTCTCTGTTCATTGTTGTGTTGTTAACTTCCTACTACTTAAGATAAAAACCTGTGTACACTTTGTGCTTTAAGTTAGTTTTTATTGACATTAAACCAGTATCAACGAGTGTGCGGACCATTTTACTTAAAAAACCACTACAACAGTAATTTTACTTTTATCATAAAAACTTAATTATCTGCTTACCAAAACTACTCAATGCTTTAGCCACCCGAAGCATTTGTAACATTCTTCCCCTTTTATTTTAATGGTATGTCTTATAAACTACTTGGGACTATTAGTTCGTATTTTAATAACAGCGTCAGTAGCATTTTTTTAAGTCCTCTAAAGTGTAGGTGTAGTGATACTTTAGACTCTCGAAAACACCGCATTCACTCCGAGTGCAATCCAATTTGCAATTTATTAAATTATTAATAAAAAGTTTTAGCCTTTACCATAAAATATCTATCGATACTTGCAAGAACCCATCAACAATATATTTACGATGCAACTTTATAAATCTCATTTTATTTAAAATGGTAAAATTTTAGCAGCCAGCTCTCGAACTATCGCAACTAGGTTACGAATTGCTGTATGCGGTAAAAAAAAAGAAAATTTACGAGTGCACGTTACACGGAACGAACAGACATTCTGTGGTCTTTGCTTGTTTTTTGTTTTTAAGATTTTTTATTTTGTAGTGTCAAAGCTCAAGTAGAATAAAGGATTTTCTAATGAATACTTACTGGTGTATGAACAATTCGTTGTATGATTTATCGGATCGAATAAACTCCTTTTTGTTGAAGTCTGTTATTAAATTACCAAGTGAAACTTTACTCTCACGTCTGTGGAATTTTGTCGTATTATTCAATTTGATCTTGTAAAATATATTTTAATAAAATGTTCTTTTTCAATTTTTATCCGATATCATTCCTGACCAATTGTTACTCTGATCAATATGATTTAAAAATAGTATGCGTTGATTAAGTTAGAATAAACTTTAAAGTATCATGACATGAAAACTCACTTGATTTTAACAGTATGTTATTAATTTAACCTTCAACATTCCTACCATTACCATGGGTACCTAATCAAAATTCAAACCACGATTCGCAAATGAACACAGTTATTATTTTAATTAATCATAAGTCATATCCCATGTATAATACCCCCCGCTGAACACAAATCAATACACTTTACCCCCTTCCACCCCCTCTCCTTCACACAACACATTAAACAACTTTGCATACATACTATTTCACTTTCGCTAACAACGTCAGAACAGTGGTTCTCAATCTGAGAGGAATTATGATCGATCGGGCTTATCTGTTTCGCCATATGGTGGTTTGTTTTCCAATAAATTATTTACTTTTTATCATACAATATTTATAGAAATCTCTAATAAGCAAGAAGTTGTTTTAATGAAATAAATATTGCATCACAGTTAAAATCCATTTTCCCACTCTTTCAAGCACTCAGTTTATATACGTGTATCTGGGCTAGTTAATCAACTAGCTCAGATACACCTTTAAAAACTGAGTTCGATGAAGTTCTGCGATAATTAGAAATACCAACATCGAGTCACATAATGCAATATATCTGATATCAGTTTTTTATAAATCTTTTGGAATCTACACTCGTTTCGTCTTACATAATTAGCTAAAATCCAGCCGTAGCCATGGAGTCTGGATTTGTGCCCAGTTGATAGCAATAGGCTCGCCCCTACAACATGTCACTTGAAACATAACTGGCGAAATGTGTGTGTACTCTGCCTAACCCTTTGGGAATTACAGGCGTGATGTTATATTATTTTATGTTATAACCAGCCGTTTCATACTATACTGCGAGGGTAACGAATCCAACAACAAAAACAATATGTAGATACGCACAGAAAAAACAACCCATTGCAGTTTATTAAAAATTTAAGAGAGGCAAAATCTGCGACCCCCCCGCCCCCTCCACAAGTGAACTTTGAACAACACTGAACTAGATACTTCTCACCATTTCTCAATATTCAGTGAACGAGGCGTTCTCGCTGTCACTGACACCCGGCAGTTAATTAATGTTCATATTAACAGAAATAATTATGTAAACTGTATCGGGAGCGGACAGATGAACGTGACTATTAGGAGGAATTATTTTTAGGTTGAATGTTGCTGTTTGATTAACCTTTTGAACGCCATTGTCACATATACGTGACAAGCAAATGCGTGTCCTGTACGCCAAAGACACAAATATGTGACAAAAAAATACGGAGCACTATTATGTAACACGAAATAAACAATTAAATAGATTTAGAATGGCTAGCATAGGCTGATACTAGGTTATGATATACTTTGTATACTACATGACTGCCTCATTGGTCTAGTGGTCGCGAGCGCGACTGCTGAGCATGAGGTCCTGGGTTCGATTCTCTGGTCGAGCAGTGTTATTGGGTTTTTCCATCAAGGATTTCTCAATAGCTGCCACGGAGTCTGGTTTCGTGTACGGCTGATGGCAATAGGCTCGAACCCTATTACATGGGACTTAAACATAACTGGTGAAGTCTGGGTATACTTGTTAGGGACACCTCTGCTTAAACCTTCGGGTATTACAGGCGAGATGTTATGTATGTATGGTATACTACGTGTAGCTGCTTGGTAGCTAGGACCAGCAGTGGTCCAGAGATAACGACGTCCAAACCCAAGCAGACACTAAACATCGTGTAAATCATTTACTCAGCACTGCTCTCAAAATGGTAAAGGAACGGTAAAGTCCTTCCATCCTTCCACCCACACTACTGGATTGTCGTTGTGTATAACCGCATTCTCCCGCACGTAGAGAGACAGCCTGTGGCCTAGCAGAAGGTACATTCTGGGCCGATTATGGTGCCTACAAAAAGATTCGTGATCCCAATTACAGTAATCAAGTATTCACAGCCTCCACGGTCTACGGTAATGGAGCTACCAAGACTAAGTAATAAAACTCCAATTAAAACTCGTAAAATCTTATTTAATAAAATAAAATATGTAGTAGTTTAAAAAGTTACTAATGAGCAACCATTTATTTCTTCCTAGAAAGTCGAAAAGATATCAAGTTTCCTACAGTGTAACACTAACAAATTCAGAGCATGCATAGCACGTACAACGATATAAATAAAATGTTTACAACTGTTGTTTACGACTTGTGCACTTATGCACTTGCGACCCTAACACATATTATTACGGTTTTGCAAAGGGGCTTTTGAAGGTTTAACCTCCATATAATTTTGAGGGGGTTTCATCTCCCTCAATACAAGACTTTAATTATTCTGGTATATATGTAGTTTCTACGATCGTAGCAATATCGTAGCGTCTCGTAGCGCTACGCCGTAGCGTTATGTAGCGCTATGCCGTAGCGTTTCGTAGCGCTACGTCGTTGTGCGTACCAAATGCGCTACGACGTAGCTTGTTCTGAATCTAGTCAAAGACGTCGAAAACCGTTTGTAATAGTGTTTTCTAGTCTAGGCTATAGCAAAACGGTTTTTTAATAGTTAACAATGAATATACTGTGACTGATGGCAAATTAATAGACAAATACCCAGAATTTAATTTGTTACTTTCTAAACGTATTTATTCCACAAAATAGTAACCAGAATAGTAATGTCCACACAACAAACCAGTTTTATAGATCAAATTGTCACCGTTAGCAGGAAATAAATTAGTTTGTAATTGTATGTAGGTCAGTTTGCATGTCGGTTACTTGTAATTAACTAAATACCGATTGAACCAACAAACAAAACCAGGCTAAATCAAATAATTCGTTTCCGAGAGTTACTCTGTTTCGTTTGACGATGGACTAGTAATACAATTCTGTGAATTAGTTGCTTTTGTTGTGAAATTACTATTGACTTTGGTACCAAAATAGTTTAGGTATTGTACCTGCATCATCCTCTGCTGACAGATGGCCGATGGGGCTGAAAAGTTCTGTAGTGGCGACTGCGAACCGGAAGTCATTGCGTTGGAAGGCCTCCCACTAGGTGAACCAAAGAGATGGTGATGGTTGTGGGGATCAGCTGGATGTGAGTCGCACGGGACCGGTCAATGTGCGACACTTGGGGGAGGCCTATGTCCAGCAGTGGACGTCTTTCGGCTGAATTAATGATGATGACGATGATCATCCGCTTTTCCTTGTGTTCAAGTTGGCTTCCAGTCTTACCTGGTATCGCTAAATACCAGTAGTGCACATTGAGCGAATGCCTATCTTACAGAAAATATCTGATTTACTACACGGAACTGACGCTTAACGATAGATAGACAATAGTCTCAAATATGACCCCGACTAAATAACCATGTCCAATGTCCACTTCTCTTCTATTCATTTGTCACCTATTTTATTAAAATCGTCATCATTACAATGATGAAGTCTTCGAGGATGACCTACAATGACAACCCCTAAATGATCTTTAAAAACAAGCATTAATAGAAACCGCCTCAAAACGTAATTTATTTAATGCAAAACGTTCCTTAGAAATACAATCGCATAAAAATGGGTAGGTAATTAAAAAATCTAAAGGAATAAAAACATCTTGAAGGGGAAATAATTTAGCACCCGAACGAAATGAAGAAAAAAGGAAAAAATGTAAGAAGACCCGCCCCAATGAATAGGCTATAAGAGTTATATTTATTCAAGATCATAATTAACGATGTTTCGTAACGATTTAAGTAATTATTCATTTACTTTGGAAAATTGAGCGCTTATAAAGGGTCTGTAGGTAAATATAACAGATTGGATCGATCGTTTTGAGTGTTTAGCAGAGTTTGCAGATGTTGTTATTATTCCGTCTATCATCGAAAATATGTGCGTAAGCACATGTTCATCATTAATTTGGGGTCGGTGTAGCATATCTTCTTCCATACTTATCTATCACTCGTCATCTCAGCAGTCACCTCTTTTCTTGCCATATCATCCTTCACACAGTTTATATACCGTTTCTTTGGTCTTCCTCTACAGTTATACCCATCCACAGTCATACTCAAAACTTCGTTCACGACATTTTCCTCATTCATCCGCATCACATTTAGATTTTACGACAACCGTAATCACATGAATCGGGCTCTAACTCAATCTGTTTTTAACAGACACTGCGTTTGAATGCTCTTACCACATTACTAAAAAGTTTAATAAGGTGACGTATGCACTGACAGGTGGCTTGCGAACAGCTAAGTGAAACAAACGTTCTAGACTCTTTGCACCCGGCCGCACTGCGCGCTACTTCTATACACGCTAGGCGACAAGCGATGCGCCAAGCGGGAGCATTCACGATGCGATCGACAGCACGCTCTGTTCTTCGCTCTAACAAGTGACGGTTCTGATCAACAGACAGGTTAGGAGCATAGAACATTGCGATTCCGTGCTGTCAGATGAGGTTCAACCCTAAAACGTACCTGACAAAAATTTGGTATCATAACTGCTTACTCTTAATAACCAAATTCGCGGGATTCTTCCATTTTTACAGGTTCATTCATAAACACCAATTAAAATTGAGAGACGATTAAACATCAATGTATGTATCACGTAGCGGCACTCAAAAAGTACTACAGCAACATAGAACAAAAAATACTACAGCGCCATCTGTGACACAAATGAAGAACTAAAATCTAACTCCTAAACCGCGCCGTTAAAGTTATCTGCGACTTAAGACCATATAGAAAAACGCGACAACAACTGTCAGGCAATAGCCCATCAAACAACACCCGTCTGGGCGAAGGATCCTCCCTTTTCTATGGGGGATGAAGAACTTTACACCCTGTTATTCATACCCCTATAAATGTACGGTTAAGCAGGCGTAAGTCCTTACTTAACAAAAATTACCGTTTACAAATAAACCCCCTATATCGCAAAAGACTCAAAAAACTACATCCAAAACAGTAAACGCTGACAGAAAACGAAAAGACCACCCAACTTACCAAGCTTAAAACTTTAATCCGAAAAGCGATCCTCTCCTAAAAAACAAGGAAGGTTCCTGACGCCCTTTCGTCTGGCGAGGACTTGGTAATTGAAATGATTAATGTCTCTCTCGGATGCGTGCGGCCGAAGCTAATTATAAATAATGAATGAATGGATTGCGACAACGATGCAGGAATGAGCCGAGTTGATTATGAGGGATTAGATGTTGGATCCTGATTTTAGGGAGTTATTTTGCGTAAAATATCGATGTTGTTGAAGGTGCTTCGATTATTATTTGCTGGATATTAGAGTAGATTGTTTTTTCAGCCCGTTCTCTATAAACGTTACTTAGCTTCTTTAGTAAAGTCATTTCGCCTTCTCTGTCTGGCACTGCCAAACTGGTAGTTTGAAACAGGAACAACACATAGCCAAAGTTGGTGTCTGTTTTTTTTTAATAACTTGCACTGCTGGGCCTTCCCCAATTCCTTCCTTGTGCTCTTTTCCCGAGCCTCCTCGAACCAGCCCCCGCGGTAATGTTTATAAATCTCGGTCTTTACAGTTCCATTCATCGTCCGAAACCACAGTCCCTTTACAACCTACCCCTCTTATCACAAGTCTTTCTAATCAAGCCCCCTCCTCCGTGTGTACAACCTGTTCATAAACTTACATAGTTAAAAGAGGAAACTACCCTCATGGCCCGAGGCAGTACTCGCACTCGTTGTATCCTGCAAGGATTTGTAATTTAAAACGAGATGACAAGGAAAGAATAGTGTAACCCTGCTGGCAAGGTACGTTTCTGTTGTCATTTGTTTTTGGGACCTGTTTATCCCTTTTATTTTAAAACAATGATGTAGTTCTTACGAGTTTTGTTCGGAAGTGACGCATTTTTTTCCTCATTTTTTTTTTTGTGTTTTGTGCATCTACTAACCTAAGGCACGAATGGTCCTGCCAGGGCTGCGGGACGGTACGAAAGAGATACCGCGGCCCTGGAACACAAAGGGCAAAGAAGGAACATGGATGGGTTTTAGTCAGTAGAAGTCTGACAATCCCTTCCGCTCCGCCCAAAGGGGGGGGAGGGGGTCATTCGATAATTTCCCTTCGGAAAAAAAAAAGACACGAATGGTAACTCCTTTCATGAATATAACATGTAATAATCATAGAAGGTCAATAGATTTTTCTTCATGAATACACGAAGTATTCATGAAGAAAAATCTAAACCATTACTCTTCTTTTGACTGTCTTTTTTTTACTCCGACACAATTGGATCAAGAATTTTCATTCACTGGTTAGTACCAGGTTTCATAGCCTGGCCCATCGGCGCAAAGTTGCATGTTTGTCGGTCTTTTACAGATTGTACTTCGGTGAGTGTGCTCAAGAGCTCCACGAACTCATTCCACCATCTCCTTTCTTCCATCGAGAGTCCAGACGTACTGCAGGTTACCACCCATACCTTGTCGATGTTCCACACATTCGCACGAAGCGCTTTACTACATCATTTATTAAGCGCACAACCAAGGAGTGGATTCTCTGCCTACGTCGGTGTTTCCAAGTTCATATGACCCCAATCTATTTAAAGCGCGAGTTAATAGGCTTCTTTTGGGTTAGCTCGTTCCATCGTCGATCTCATCTTTGTCCTCAGGACTAGATTGAGGTCAAGAGTAAGCCCATACAGAATAAAATAAAAAAAATAAAAAATGTCATTGGGATCAGCGTCCTGTCTAACCGGATGCACCTAAATACCCGTATTTTAAATTCAGCGACTGCCTATCTGAACTCCACAACCCAGTTAGTACTGCGTAATACGATACCCATTGGTAAGACTGGTTGTCGGACTTTCGGGCCACTCGACGACATACAAAGGTCAGGACAAATGACAGCTGGAACCAACGGCATAACGTACTTTCCGATGTACGGAGGAAACTAGGTATTGGGTGGTCACCCATCTACGCACCAACTTAGGCAAGCGCGGCTTAACCTGAAGATCGACCCGAGCGGCTATTATTATTAAGCCACGAGAAACAGACAAAAAATACAAACATATCCCCTATTTCCTGAATCTGTGGTTTCGTCACCGAATCATTATTTAATTAGTACGTACCCACCACGTTCGTATCTGGCCATCCATCCTCATTAGTCACCCGCCTTTTTGGCCGCCAAAGAAGTCTAGTGACAAACCTGAGCATTTGTAAAGTGTCCCTCTCTCGGCGTTAAGTCTCGCAGTTTAGAAGGCTTTGGGAGCCAAAAGGGTTCTGCTGATCCTAGTTAAACGAGGCTTAGTAAATTTTTTAGTGGATGGAACCGCCGTACATTTTTAATGCAACAGATTTTGCTTTATTGTACATTTGTTTTAGTTAGTTTATGAGAACCAAAACTGTGAGACAGCAATAATTTAATTTATCACACAAGTTTTAAAAAAATACTTATTTATTGTCGCAATATCTATAGCATGAGCTTTAACTATAAAACTCCTCATAATAGTTAAACCGGTGAGCACCGGTTACGATCAGTTTATATTGACAAGCTGAAGTAGCATTTTATTGGCCATGTCTGCCAACAAAGGGGATGGCAACTGTGAAACTAATGGCTCTTACATAGCTGATTCCAAGGTTGAAAATCTGGTAATGTCATTTTATATTTCAAAACTGAGGCCTAGCTATGGTCGCGCCATCTACAATTTGTTTTTAACGGTTTTACCCATTCATGTACTATTTAAGAAGACAATAAATGAAAAAAATCTTTAAAAAAATACATGTATATTTTGCAACTTTGTCCTGGGCCTACAGCATTTAGCTAAAATCTAACATAAACAATATTTAAAATCAAAACCCTTAAAAAAATATCTATTACCGCAAAAAGAAAACCACAAAAAGCTAGTTAAGATGTAAATCACGAATATTCTCACCAAAAGATACTGATAACACAGTTAAGAGGTTTAAATGTAATCCTTCCGAAACAAAGCGCGTCTGAGTGTTTCAGGAAGAATTTCAGGTAAAACAGAGATTAATCTTGCAAATCTTGTCGCTTTCGCGTTTCAGTCTTGCCTTTTTGTTAGAAATTATCACAGCCCTTGAATAAATGGAATTTTGTGGCGGCTGATGTAGATCTTTAATCATTCAGACTGTGGATTTACTCGTGATTTTCTATTTGACCTTTATATTTGATGTGTAGCTAATTAAAGATATTTCGAAGGGAAGGAAAGCAATCAAAGTTATTTACAATCGATCCCTTCGGGAAGCCTAGAAGAAATTTTAATTTCGGTTTCCTCTGAATTCCAATCAAACCGCTCCATTAAGAACCCATTTAAACATGTTTTAACAGCAATAACGAGTCAATCAACTTTTGGGAAACTTGGTTATTATTCTATATAAATACTTATAAATAAATTTAATTTCGAAGAAACCCTAAACTCCGATCTGGAAGTAACTTTGCGAAATTACAAAACAAGCTTTTAGGGGAACCTACAATAAATATTCTTGCAAACTCCCTCCGCCGAACTAAAAACTTACAATATCCGCGATAACCGGTCCAATCCGCCTTAGACCGGTCCAAACTTGCCCGAGCCAGTCCAAACTTGTATTAGCCAACTTCATTTCACGGAACTATGGGTGGAGTATAAATTTTTCATAAAACTGATGTCGGAATTAAGTGGTTCCGTACTTTTTGATGAGGGTTTGTAACTTGCTGGCAAGTTCCGAGTTACTAATTTATCTGAGAAACGTCTGGACCCGACTCAATGTTTAGGGAGAATTTTGAGTATTTGAACGGTTTTTACTTATGGGTATTTGATGGTGTGGCCGATACGTGAAACTTCTGTGTGTCACTGATGATTTTGATATGATATTAGTTGCAAAAATAGTTGAGAAATTTGTGAAAGGGTTTTGTCAAATTTGGCTGTCAAATAGCATTACTGAATAATAATTCCACTGGTGGGATACAGGCCCCCCCACAGTTACAAGAAGTGGGCCATAATCGACCACGTCGACCATAATCGACCACATCGGCACAGTGCGGCTTGTTAGATGTTATGTAACATACATACATAACATCACGACTGTAATCCCCGTAGGGTTTGGCAGTGGTGTAATAGTACACCCAATAGTTTCGCCAGTTATGTTTAAGTCCCATGTAATAGGGGGCAAGCCTAATGCATTTAACCGAGCACCAGTCCAAACTCCGTGGCTGAGAAAAACCTAGTAGCACATTGTCCGACCCGGGAATCGAACCCAGGACTTAATGCTCAGCAGTCGCGCTTGCTCTTACATGGTCGAAATCATCGATCAACGAGGCAGTGTTAGATGTTGTATGTCTTCGAATTTTGGTTCTAGGACATGCCAGTTTCCTTAAGATGTTTTCTTTCACTGTGATGAAGGCAGGGCTAGTAAAATGCTAGTAAAACACAAAGTAGCGTGCCTGCATCGTTTACAGGCAAGTAAAATTATAAGGACTAAGAACACTCGAACTCAACAAAAA
The DNA here is from genome assembly GCA_905163415.1 of Noctua fimbriata. Taxonomy (NCBI): domain Eukaryota; kingdom Metazoa; phylum Arthropoda; class Insecta; order Lepidoptera; family Noctuidae; genus Noctua; species Noctua fimbriata. Next base: position 1,548,175 of record LR990932.1, read on the forward strand.
TGGAAAGAAGCGAAAACGTTACATCCCGACGAGATTAATAAAAGTATCTTTTGACTTCAAGTGGCTTTCTTTGAACGGTGGAATTATAGGCTTTCAGGGAGATCTGACTGTTTACGTAATTAAATTGAATGCCTCTGAAGGTTCAAATTCGTTAGTGTTTTTTTTAAGTACACACTTAGAGAACTTGGCAGGTTCTGTTTATTAAGTTGCGTATAAAGACGAAGTTTTTTCTGCATTTCCCTGCTGCTATCATACCTACTGTTACACTCAAAGTGTACCTCCCTGTATTGTTTGTCACAAAACATAACTTCTTTGGATTCCGATGGTCCCATGTCACCCACATACTTTCTAACACTGTTTTAAGCTTTCACGGTTTACAACTAAACTTATACTGTCATTTACGGGAAATTAAAAAAATAAAAACCGGGATATACCGGGAGCTCAAAATAATGAACAATCACGGAAGATATTAATCAGGGATCTGCGAGTAGCACGGGACCGGTCAATGTGGCGACACTTGGGGGAGGCCTATGTCCAGCAGTGGACGTCTTTCGGCTGAAATGATGATGATGATGATGATGACGGAAGATATCCCGTAAGTGACAGTATAAGTTTACCTACTTTCTGATTTTATACACATTGCACACCACTCAAACAATTGTATAACCATAGAAGTTGTTTCGCACCAAACAAAATTTTATAAAGTATTTGACTATGCTCAAAGGACGCTCATATTCCTTTTTGTTTTTTACAATGCCGTATAAGCGGTCTCTCGTCATTTCTTTTATAGTGGGTGCACATACATCATTTGCCGCGCCTTTTCCCAATCATGTTGGGGTCGGCTTCCAGTCTAACCGGATGCAGCTGAAACTAGTATTTTACATGGAGCGATCTGACCTCCACAACCCAGTTAGTACTGGGTAATACGATAAGCCTTAGTAATCCTGGTTGTCAGTCTTTCGGGCCATTGAGTACCTGTTACGACTGTCAAAGATATACAAATGTCAGCTCGAACCAATGGCGTAACGTGCTTTCCGAGGCACGGAGGAAACTCGGTATATAATCGGTGGTCACCCATCCACGGACCGACCTAGGCAAGCGCAGCTTAACCTTAAGAACGACCCGAGTGGCTGTTATTATTTAACCACGAGCTCCTCACAGGGGGTGCACACATACATACTAATACAAATCACACATGCAAAAATAGCCAAACAGTTAATTTTGCAAAACAGTTCCTCCAAGGCAACAACTTCCAAGGCCTTCCTAGCTTTTAATACCAGTTTTATTCAAGAAAAACTATTAAAAACTTTATATAATAAAGTTAGCAAGTACCAGCTGGGCCTTATTACACAAGTGTCATAACTATCCAAGAGCTTTATTGTCTTCATTATAAGTGTGAAATATTAGCTATCAAATAAAGAAAATGAACATTCAATTAAATTAAATAAGGCTATGTTGGGGGCTGTAACTTAGACAACTACAAACACAACGGAACCTTAGAAGAAGGAAAATAGAGTTCTTTTTACGTTGGAGGTCCTCCCCCATCAGTTGCCGCCGCGATAAGGAAAGAGGCACTCGAGGTCTAATTCCAACCGTTAATTATTTTTGTATCCCCTGTCAAAGGAAAACAAAATTAAAGAATATTTCATAACTAAATAATGTATCACTTAGAATGAGGTCCCCATTAATAATGGGAAGTTAGAATGATTTGGACTTTACCGTTGTTTTAATGTTTTGGATTGTCATTATTATTTCATTCATCATCATTATCAATCTCCAGCCCTTATACCAGTTCATTTGGGGTCGGCGCAGCATGTATTCTTCTTCCATACTTCTCTATAACTCCTCTTCTCAGCAGTCTCCTCCTTTCTAGCTCCTTTCTTCACACGGTCATGGATGGATTGTGTGAAGGATGATATAGAAGGTTTGAATTGTTATTGTTTCATTCATGGGTATTATTTCGTTTAAGGTTCGTTAAGCCTTTGGTCTCGGCTGTCATTTGTAGCTGTCTGACAGTCGGTACGGGTAGTAATAGGTCCGAATCTGATTACCATTCTTGTACCTTGATCTTGTGTTCTTGTGTTTGTTCTTGAATCTGGTTACCTTCATTGTATTATGATACCTAGTGACTGGGTCATACTGGACAGCGAGGCAGACGCTCTGTGTAAAAGACCCCAACGGAGTTGGGAAAGAGTAAACAGATGATGTGATATAACATAGTATATCATCACGCAAACTATCTAGTCTTTTCTTATTTATGTTTTTTTCGGTTTCCGATCTGACCGGATACAGCTGAGCACCAGTTATGTAGCGACTATCCGAACTCATCCTGTCATCATCTGCCTAGCCTTTGCCAACTATGTTGGAGTCGGCTTCCAGTGTAACCGAATGCAGCTAAATACCCGTATCTGACCTTCACAACAAAGTTTAAATACTGGATAATCCGAACTCATCCTGTGTGCGTCTTAAAACAAAGACGTAACCTGCTAAATACACCTATCGAAAACAGATCAAAATTCCATCAAAAACAAGCATTTCAATGTTCAAACACATGTACATTTTGTTCTCTTGCATATCAAACGGCTAGTGACGGTAAAAACAGGCCGATACAGCACATAGCTGTGAATTGAAAAGGAAAAGACAATGACAAATACACGCGGATTTAAATCGTCCCAATTTCACCACTAGTGCTGTACCGATGAACCAATGTTATGATTTTTGTGGGATATTGCACTTCCTATGTGTATATAAATACTATAAATGCGAAAGTAACTGTCTGTTTGTTACTATTTTACGCCTTAACGGTTGAACGGAGTTTGCTAAGGCAACGACTGAAAAGTTTTAAAGTAGAATGCTTTAATTTCCGATATTTTGTTCCCATGACATAACTAATCAATTCTACGCAAGCGAAGCAGAGAGTAAAACCTAATCAGTTATACTTCTTCTTTCATCATTCTCTTGCCCTTATCCCAATTCATTTGGGTTTCGGCGCAGCATGTCTTCTTCTTCCATACTTCTCTATTACTCGTCATCTCATCAGACAACTCCTTTCTTGCCATATCATTCTTGCCACAGTCCATTCATCGTTTCTTTGGTCTTCCTCTACTCATATACCCATCCACATTCATACACAAAACTTTCCTCACAACATTTTCCTCATTCCTCCGCATCACATGCCCATACCACGACAACCGATTACCACACAACTTTTCAGTCACCGGCGCCACTTTCAGACTTCCTCTTATATACTCATATCTTATTTTATCCATTTGCGTAACACCACACATTCTCTTTAGCATTCTCATCTCCGCCACATGCAAATGCCTTTCATTCATCCGTTTTTTGTGGCCCAACATTCTGATCCATACAAGACAGCAGGTCTTACCAGTTATACTTCTTCTTTATTTCATCAAAATAGAACCTTCACCAATACTTCTTAGAATCCGTATTTTTATATTTTTTCAGAAGTCAAAACAACACAAGGCTACAGTTTCATAAATGAAGCTCATTAACGATCATTTGACCACTAATTACTACTCGAACAACCGCGATGCGTTGCTGACAATATTAACCACAATGTTGCTGAATAGAACTAAGGTTATAAAGCTAGTTCACATGATTCCGACGGCCTTTTCCAGCTGCCGTAAATGGGGATTATAGAATATTATCTTTGAGGGATGAATAGCAGATATAAAACAAACAACGATTGCCCTTCGTCACCACCGTGTATCTCAAAATCAGTCTACAGCAGTCAATTGGTGCAAATGCCTATCCTCATGCTCTCCACTTATCTGGTTTCTACGCGACTATCATACAGGTACTACCAGCCAACCTGCGGAGATCGTCGCTCAACCTAGCCCGAGGGCGTCCCACCGTTCGCTTGCCGATGTATCTGGAATATTTATATATTGATATATGGTGGATGTTTTGGGACAATTTCTTTCATTCCTTTTTTTCCTGTCTTCCGTTCTTCATGATGTAGGGTTTTATTTAAATCGCTAGCACAACAAATTATAAATTCAAACGAGCGTCTTCTTTTTTTTTCTTTTCTTACATTATCTTCATTTGTTTTCTGCGTTTTTTTCTGTGTTGCCACATTTCAACAGTTCGGATACATTCACAAAATCATTTCTAATTTCACCTACGATCGGATATACACACAGCTAATTCCATATTTATAATAGGTTTACTGCCAGCAACTATTTTTATTTCCGTCTAAACAAGATATGATATTATATCAGCCTAAGATTTCTTTCTTTCTATGAGTAGATTATGTAAGTAGGAACGTTGATGCATAACTTAAAACGACGTCCCAAGATCTTAACCTTGGCCGACATTCTCGCCTCTTGAGTATATTATGACGTTGTTGTCAAACAGAGGTAGGCAGGGTACAGAGGGTGCATATTTAAATAATGTTACCACAACGCTTTGAAGGTTTGAGTGCTTAGATATACGATGCCGCTTAAAAATTGATACTTTTATGTAATTTTACGAACCGCTTGGAGTTGGTACTGATTACTGTGAGACAAAGGTATATTTTTGTTATGTATTGTTCTGATTTTGATGTATATTAAGTAAAGGTCTGCAAGTCTTTGGCCGAGATATCAATTAAGCAGATACTTAAACTATTTTAAGCACTAACACTCAACAACACTATCTAGTAACTTACCGCTTGCCTGAAATTGTCAGAATACATAATGGAGTTCCTAAAGTATGCGTAAATGAACAATATATCACGGCTGTTGCAGTATTCCAAGTGTGTTAGCAAAGATCATAAAATGTAAATAACTGACCATTTTCACATCATGGTAGTTTTTAACTGCGTGGCTCGTTGTTTTTTTCATTCCGAAATTCTAGCCATAAAACGGAAGAGGACAACGTTGATTAGCTGACCTATTTATTCGAGCTATATCGGCGCTCCTATTTCCATCCTAAAATTGATGTAAATTCGTCCCGCCAAAAACCGAATGTCCCGAAATTGTTCAATCACATATTCACACAACACTATTCGAGCCTTGTTTCATCTGGCCCACAAAATGGCTGCGGTCCGGCCGTACCACAAATACGAACAATAGATGCATTAGCACCAATTTTTCTGCTCCCACCGAAAATAATGGCTATTTCGATTGGATGGGGACAGTTCCAAAACATTTGTTTGTACGTAAGTAAGACTTTAGTAGTCTCTTGTCGACGTGACGAGAATAAACCTCGATGGCTGAGTAATTTGGAGGACAATAAGGAGTAATGGATTTGTCAAAAACAGATATTAGAGAAGAATGGCGAATAATTCGATTTGTAAAACAAGGGGCTCAGAGGACTAACATTGTTTGACAGTGAGTCTAAAAGCTGTGAGTTGTTTTAATTGGTGTTGAAAAGATGTTTACTTGGTGATCTAAACAGCAATATAACAGGACTATATTTAATTTGGGATAAAAGCTCTTAGCATTTTAATTTGTTTAATGCTCACTGTGTCTGTTATAAAATTGATCTCATTTCAAATTACGCTTTTATGATTAATGTACTCTAATTTGTTTCTGAAAGCCATCCAGTAACTTTTGTAGCTTCTTTTGAATGTACGGAGAAAATTTTGTTTTGATTTATCGGTGGAAACTCTTCGCTCATGCTACATCTGGCACAAGCACAGACGATTGTTAATGTAATGTTACTATCCGATGTTTTTGTTTGTTGTTGCGGACAATAACATCGCGCCGGCCAGTGCGATCGGGTCATGCGGTGCTACGTCATCAAAACGCCCCACCTTACGCTAGGCCCTCGACCATACCGAAGGACACTCGCTTGCCGTCACTTACCGTGAGCAAAGATCGGCCATTTACTTATACATTAAATTTGTTAACCACCCTAACCTACCATAACTAAAGAAGCAGTTTTGACAAGACTCTCAAACAATCCTATTTCATTTACGATAGATTCTGTTTGAGCAATCGGGACTAAACTATCAAAAATGTTAGGTTCGATAACCCAAAATGTTGAATTAATAGCATTTTAAAGTCACACTGATTGATATTGATTTATTTGATTACTGATCTCTTTTTACGCTTCATTTTATCCATCGCTTCGAATCAAATCCCTTTTATTTTAATAGTGGTTTCAATACTGAGTATTAGCCTCGCACATGACCGGTCAAAAAGAAAAATAAATGATATTGACAGCTATGTGACATTGACGTCTTAGCTATTACAGGCTCTTCTAAAATACAATGTTTAGACACTGAATTAGTTAGCAAAAGGCCAGTAAAGACCGTTTTCTTTAAAACTAGGCGTCATCTAAAAGTAGGTCATTATCATCTGCCAACTATGTTAAGCTCGGCTGCCAGTCTAAACGGACGTAGCTAAGTGTCAGCATTTTACAAGGAGCGACTGCATATCTGACCTCCACAACCCAGTTTGTACGGGGTAATACGAAACTCCTTAGTAAGACTGGTTATCAGACATCCAGGCCACTACGTGTAACGACTATCAAAGATCTACAAATGACAGCCGGGACTAAAGGAAACCTAGGCTAGGTTTAGGCTTTCCGAGGCACAGAGAAAACTGTATGTAATGGGTGGTCACATCCACGGACCAACCTAAATAAGCACGGCTTAACCTAAAGATCGACCCGAATGGTTCTTATTATTTAGTGACGACCGTCGTCATCTAAAAATAGATATCTCCTCATAAAAGTATATTGTGAAAATAAACAGTGTGCTTTTATAAACACTACGCTAATCCTAAATGTAATATGTAATCAAATTACATTTAGGATTATCGTAGTGTAAATTATAATGAGCATTAGCCTTTCATTAACATAGAGAGTCCACATCATGTTATCCTTAATGAGATTATACTTTAAACGAGGAATTCAAGTTCCCAATGGAATTGAGCCATCAAAGCCTTCAAAAAATGTACAAATCAATCTTACCATTCAGTCGGAATTGAAGGCTTCTTCACGAGTCGGCAGAGCATTGACTCAAGGGTCTTGATTATTATTAAACTGTATTGAATTCAACCAAGCAAACATGAGTGTTTGAACTCAGGAAAAATCTTTATATTTTTCCCCAAATTGAAAGTGATGATTTAGGTCAGAGTGAGCCTTTTTTAGGATAGACCTAAGCTCTTATTTCGGTGCGAAAAATATTTGATTTAGTATTTGCCAGTGGATACCTAAGCCAACGGCTATGTCAAGGGATTTCACATAAAAATATCTTCTCAAATGTCGATAGGTATTGAAGGTTTTTTCGGCTCAGAATATAAATTTTGTTACGGCATAAATTACTTGTCAGAATGTACGTGTGGACTGGCGTAACAATTTCTTAAAAGGACGCTTTTTCATCTACATTGGCACTATTCAAGAATACATGGATGATATTCTTCACATCGAGTAGCTCGTGGCTAAATAAACAGCCGCTCGGAACGATCTTAAGGTTAAGCCGCGCTTGCCTGGTTTGGTCCGTGGATGGGTGACCGCCCATTACAAACTGAGTTTCCTCCGTGCCTCGAAAAGCACGTTAAGCAGTTTTTCTTGGCTGGCATTTGTAGATCTTTGACAGTCGTTACAGGTAGTCAAGTGGCCCGAAAGTCTGACAACTAGTCTTACCAAGGGCATGGGGTCTCAACTAGAACAAATTATAATTAGTCATGAATAAAAAATCATAGATGGCAGCATAGGTAACAGTTATGAAATTAACAACCACTAAAATGAGTTAAACGGCAGATTTTGGCTGAAGTAAGATTAGTAAAAATCAAAACATCTTTGTTTGATGCTGATTTATCTATTTACACTCATAAATCACGTAATTTCGACAAATAAGATAACTGAAGACTTTTACTTCCAATCGAATCCATAGAATGATAAAGTTAGCTATCTGTTTTCCATTTTGTTTAGACCTGCTTGCAATAGATGGCGTTTTACTTAATTGTCACATACAATCGTTATTAATATATTTGTTATTACATTAAATCTATTACTGTGCATAGAAATGTAAGAAATTTTTTAACATGTTTATGGTACAAATTTATATATTTTTTTCATTTTACTATAACTGCAACTATAAACATTAAACGAAACGTTTTTTTAAAAGTAGGTAGTTACTCTGTCTGTCAATGTCAATTCTGTTTTCGTCATGTTTGAATTGTTTGACTCCCAGTGGCAGTTGTTGAGTGTTTACTAGTTTCTTTTATCTGTTTCGAATGCGTTTTTGTTTTCTTATAACCGACCTGGCTTCGAATTACGGATTTTGGAAAAGACACCTCCCTATGACTAGACCTGGACCCTGGATACTGGACAACAACGAATCTTGCACATACGACGACTTAAGCTAGTGAAAACTTCGGATTTTGATTTTACAAAATACACTCAATATGGCTCCCACCAAGTGCTCATATTTTAAGTGTAATAATACGTCGAAAAATTTCTCAATGTTTCGGTTTCCAACTGGACACGCAAGTCGTTTGGAAGTTTGGTTGAGCAATTGTGGTAAGTGTATCTACTGCTTAAATATTATGTAGGTACTCACTTTTGAGATACTAAAAATAAAAATCAAATAGCAAATGACGAAATACATTAAATTTAATAACTAAAAATTTTATGTAAAATTTAATTTCGGTGATATCCTGAACTCGCACATACACAGATTCTGTTTTAACTACTCATTGCACAAACTAATTAACTTAGGAATACATAGTATGATCAAATATAGTGTAAAATTAATAAGTATTGTGTGTTAAAGGCTCTGTAAAATAAAATACGTACTTACTATAGTCACAGATTATATAATACTAACTTCTATAGCCAATCAATACTCCAAATTGTTTTTATAAATGTTGATAACTGAAAAATAACAGCTCAACAATATACATCTAAAATGTGGCCATATTACTCAATAACATATTGTTTGTGATTTTAGGAAACATGACGATAGCTCACCTTAATCATCAGGAACTGCGGAACAGATACCTGTGTATTGCACATTTTGATGATAAGTTCATTCAGAATAAAACTGGCAAAAGGAAAAGTTTATCAAAAATAGCAGTGCCTCAAAACCACAAGAATGAGCAATGCTTGGTCATGACGCCGCATTCACCATGTCCATCAACATCACAAGGTATTTTTTGAGATAATCACAATTGTACCTCATTTATGGAAATTCTATGTGCGAGTTTTTAAGAATGACAAGAACTGTTTTTACAGGTTGTCAATAGTTTGTAACATAGAGTTTTGCTTATCTGTTTTTTTAGCTCAAGAAACTTCACCTGTACTGAAAGTTTTAACTCCAACCAAAGTGTACAAGACACAACTGACTCATAACAGTCCAAATGTTGAAGAACCTACTGAATCTAGTGCACCTTTATGTTTTGACACACCAAAGAAAAGGAAATCAACTGACACTCCAAAGTGCAAGAGATTAAAAATGAGCCTTCAAATGTCTTCCAGGTTGATCAAAAGAGAAAAAATCAAATATAACAGACTGAAAAAAAAAATATGTAGTAAAACTAATAACATAATAAATTTAGAAAAACACCACTTCAAAAGTGATGCTTCAAGAATTTTGACACTTATGCAATTAAAACAATCTAAAAGACAGTGGAGTGAGGCAGAAAAAAATTTTTGCATGTCACTATATTATAAGTCACCTGCTGCCTATAAACACTTATTAAATACAGGCATAGTGCTAGCCTCACCGACTACCATTCAACACTGGCTCCAATCATCTAGTTGTCTGCCAGGTGTTAGTGAGGATGTTTTTCATAATATAAAAAAAAAGTTTTGTGATCAACCAATAAATTATAGGGCCTGTGGTGTGTGCTTAGACGAAATGAGCATTATGGCTGATTTGGAATATTCAAAAAATTATGATTTGATTGAGGGATTTGAAGATTTTGGTGATTTTGGTGAAGGAAGCCAGATATGCTTTGGTATTTGTGGCCAGAGGAATTTACTCCAATTGGAAAATGCCTCTGGCATATTTTTTGGCACATAAAAATGTTAATTCTGACAAATTAGGATTAATTATAAAACAAATTATAAACAAATTATTTGAAAGTGGTTTGTTGCCAAAAGTAATTATATGTGATCAAGCTACCACAAATGTCAAAGCAATAAAATCCTTAGGGGCTACCAAAGATGATCCTTTCTTTTTTATTGATGATCGTAAAATTTATTCAATTTTCGATGTACCTCATTTGATTAAAAATATTAGAAACAATTTGCTTGATAACAATTATTATTTAAATGGTAATGAAATTTCATTCAATGATATAATCAACGTTTACAATATCGATAAAAATAATAAAAGCAAATCATTACGAAAATTGACCCCAGTGCACTTAAAACCTAATAATTTTCAAAAAATGAAAGTTAAGTTTGCCACCCAAATTTTTAGCAATTCAGTAGCAGCAGCAATTGAGACTGTAATAGCAAGTGGAGAGCTAAAGAGTGATACGGCAAAACATACAGCTGATTTTATAAAAAATATCAATGATTTGTTTGATTCGCTGAATTCAAAAAATAAATTTGATAAAAATCCATTTAAATGTGCAATTACGAAAAATAGAAATTCTTACGTTAATAAAACATTAATTAGGGGCTTGGAGATCTTCAGTGATTTAAAAAAAAAGATCATTAAAAATAATGAATCAAAATTAACCCGTCCTCCCTGCTTTGATGGAATACTGCAGACTATTAATGCTGTACTTCAGCTCTCCACTGAAGAATTTTCTGAAGGCACTGAGGTCAGATTTCTAATGACATACCGCTTAAATCAAGATGTGCTTGAAAATTTATTTGGAATTTTTAGAATTAGAGGTGGTTGTAATCGCAACCCGACATCTAGAAGCTTAAGAGGTATGTTCCGGTCCCATCTATTAAATAATTTGATTAAATTGGATAATACTAATTGTGATTCAGATCAAGACACCTTTATGTCTACGCCGGCCGAGAATCAGCAGCAAAATACACAACCATCAACAACATCATTGGAAGATCCAGTAGCAATTGCTGGCCCATCGAACGCTGAGCCCTCAAGTGTTGTAAATGATCTCCAACTTGAGGGCGCGGATAAAGAAAATGCACAAGTTCCTAATGTAATTTCGGGTGGGGCACCACCCGAAATTACATTAGAAACTTGTTCTATTGTGTATTTTGCTGGCTGGTTAGGCAAAGTGTGTGTAGAACATTTTGATTGTGTTGCATGCAAAAGTGTTTTGATTAATAATGAAGTTGATTTAACTGATAAGAAACAATTATTGCTGATTAACAAAACTTATTCTAATTTGACCACACCAAGTCTTAAATCTCCAAGTGATTTTTTATATGATTTAGTAACAAAATTACTTGATTTATTTAATGATAGCATTACCATAATTCACAAAATCAATTTGTTGTCTGATTTAGTGAAAAAAATTCAAATAAATCTTCCCAATGATTACCATGATTTTAATCACATTGATTTTTTAATTAGAAAATTATTTGAAGTGAAAATATATGATTACTGTAAATCAAGAAAGAAATCAATTGAACCAAAATCAAAAATAAGAATTCTACAAAATAAATAATTGAATGGCCTGATAAGCTTAAAAGCTACTCTAGAAAATTTTTTGGCTAATCAAGGTTCAAAAAATTTCAATGTGGGCATTGAAATTTTTCATCGGTTATTAAAAAAAAACAGCTGTTTCTTACAAAAGTGCAATACTACACAGTCAAAATGTATTGAATGGGGTCAGAATGATGTACTGAATAAGTGGTATCTGTTTTCGCGTCGGTGTCCGTTCCAAATTAAATTAGCTAGCGAAATTTTACCACGTGTTACGAACCGATATCAAAAACATACCACAAACGCGTGCGCAAGGCCGCGCGACATTCGCTGACCGATTGCAGGCATTGACCTCAACCCTCGCGGTGCGTTCTATGGTGCATTTAGATCAGCCGTTTTTGTACTGATCACTTTGCTATTTAGTTTTGATAAGTACTTGATTGAAGTATTAAAATATTTTTATAAAATTATTCCGTTCGTTTTTTTTTATTTATGCTATCCATCTTTCATCCTCCTACTCCTATTTAATTTTATTTCCTTGCCGCAGTAGCTACATAAAATTAAAAGCAATTTTATACCTAGGTTTGATTGATTTGAGTAATACTATTTGAGTATAATTAGCTGCCGGAGTATCTAACGTAAGTAAATTTCCTCACGTTTTTTGCAATTTGCAGGTCGGTGTCAGGTTGATTAAAATATGATTCGCAGCTGTAACATGTATGTTGTTACTGAATCGTAATCATTAAAATCATCAATACAACTCTCTAAGTTCATTTAATCCCATTGAATGACTTTTTCATGAAATAGTTATTCAATAGGATTGTATTGAAGATTTTAAAGACATAAGTGTTACGGTCGTGAATTATATTTTGTTCAACATATAGACTGACACTGCCCTGCGCTGCACTAACACGGGATATTCTTGCATTTTCTCCATAAGAGCGTTTATATCTTACGGCATTTCATACAAACTTTCAGGTCCTTTGTTTTCGAAGGACTGAACCAATTTTAATGAAACTTCATACGAATAAGCAGGATACATAAGTTTAAAAAGTTATCAGAGAACATTTTCGAAAGGTCTTTTAAAAAAAAAATAATTGGAAATTTCTGTTTCTAAGGAAAATCTAAAATCGGTCTAATTTAGCTATAACACTATTTTTAGAAAATGTTCCCTGAAAACTTTTTAGAACTATGTATCCTACATAATTAAGCGTATGAAGTTTCATTAAAATCGGTTCACTCATTTCGAAAAAAAGAACTTGAAAGTTTGTTTGAAATGCCGTAAGTAGTGAACGCTCTTATGTATTGAAATACACAAAAACACATGAAGAGGCATTCGCCGCAACGAGATGTTTGTTAGCTCACTCGAAAAAATGAAACCGTTCCGCCAACTCGAGATATTTTTGTTGTATTGTTATTACCTACGTCCTTGAACGCACGGTGCGATGTACAGAATCTATATAAAAGCAGCGCCATCTAGTAATATTGATGCCACTTAGTATCGATGCTACCTAGTAACCAGGCCGACTCCTAGATGGCGTTGTAAAACTACTTTATCTGGAAAATAGTGAGATGTTGGTGCTGCCATCTGTTGAAAAAATTGAGGAAAAAATTTAGCCCGAGCGTTAGCCAGTTTTAGGGAGGTGTCATTTCTTTGTATGGGATTGGGTATCTGTACGTAGTATTATATTATCTGTGCCAAGGGGTATCGTATTACCCAGTATTAAGTTTGTTGTGGAGGTCAGATAGGCAGTCGCTCCATGTAAAATACTGACACTTAGATGCATCCGGTTAGACTGGAAGTCGACTCCAACATAGTTGGGAAAATGCTAGGCAGATGATGATTCTTCCCATCTTTCAAAATTTAAAAACATACAATATAGGTAGGTAAAATCGTATAAGTGAATTGTAAAGGTAAAATCTAGCCAACATTGCCATTGTTCATACACTGAAAAAGCTGATTCTATTCATAAAACAAAATCGTTAAAATGTGTGACCGCAATACATCAATTGGAATGAATAAAAAGAGTTGGATTATTCCGGGCAACATCTAAAGCTTTCATCGCATCGGGTAGATTAGACGAGCTTTAAAAGTACATATATGGCTGTAAACCTTTAATCAATTAGGCTTACTGCTTGGTAACGCCATGAGACATTGCCTGATTTCTATTGTCGTAAACAACATTATTAGAAACTCAATTTGTACAGTTAATACCACAGATATAGATAGACCTAGATAACGCAAGTATCACGATCTGTATGAAAACCAAGCGTGCCATTTTTTGACTACCTATTATGACGTCACAAGCACTATTTAGTGATGGGAAAATCAAATCGATTCAAAGACGCCCCCTTCGTCCTACTCCCCGCCATGACGCCCACTGACGTCCGACTAGCGCTATGCTCCGATGCAGACTGAGTTCGAAATTGGCCACTTACGATTTTTGTACGTAAGCTACATAATAATATGGCACGCGAAGTAGTTGCTCTCGCGTTATCTAGGTCTATCTATATCTGTGGTTAATACACTTCTTTTTAATAAGCACAAATAGGTAAGTATTCACCGTATGTGGTTTATAATAAAATCTCTCAGCGCCCAAAATTGCAAATCCAGCCTTTATTTAGGTATTCACTTAGGTATCTCCTAGGGTATGTGATAATGATGGGCAAAGAAACGAGAAAATTTGGGGTTGACTGAACATTGATAAATAAATATTTCTGGAGTCACGAGTGCTACTGACGTGTTCCTCGCAAACCACAAGAAGTTATATTCGGAGATGATGAGCAACCTTCATCAATTAAAGGGAGAACTACCAAAAGAAGCAGAAACTAGGGCGTAAATAGGGTAAAAATAAACATTTGAGAGTCTAAATTAAAAAGAGTAAAACGTTTTAGGCAATTTGTCGTTTAATTTTCCTCAAAAAATACTTCTCCATTTCTATTAATATTTTCATTTCAACCGAGTCATACCTACGTCAGTTTCATAAAAAAGGAGGAAGCACATAAACGGTCTGGCATACTTTCAGTAATTACTACGAACAAGTTCCGTAAAGGAAATGCCTTTAAAAGAAACATTACATGCAGGCAATCTTTTAAAAAGGGTCGTAAAATAATGATTGTGTAACCTCTTTGGTCGAACTGTAGTAAGTACCGACCACAATTTACTGGCTGGGAATAAATAATATTGAAAGCTTCGTGGTTTCATGGTTTCCATACTAACCATACAGTCTGTTCACCTTTATTTTACCTCTGAGATAAACCTTATGACAACGAGAAAAAGGTCACTGTACTGCAATCTGCCTTAAAACCTTGTCCCAATTACGTTGGGGTTAACTTCCAGTATAACCAAATGCAGCTGAATACCAGTATTTTACATGGAGTGACTGCCTCCACAACCCAGTTAGTACCGGATAATACGATACCCCTTGGTAAGACTGGTTTTCAGACTTTCAGGCCCCTGACTAAATGTAACGACTGTCAAAGATCTACAAATGACAGCCGGGACCAACCGTGCTTTTTCTGAGTTACGGAGGAAACTCGATATATATCACCCATCCACGGACCGACCATGAAGATCGGCTGTTACTACATATTATGACAGGAGCTGCACTGTTATAACAGAAGTAAAATACCAATGAAATGATAGTAAACTTAAACATTGGGAGCACACTAGCACAGATATAGATATACCTAGATAACGCAAGAGCACCTACTTCGCGTGCCCGGCTTAAGAAGTTTATGCTTACCGTGACCACTGTCGCAGCAAGCTAATTTGT
The DNA here is from genome assembly GCA_905163415.1 of Noctua fimbriata. Taxonomy (NCBI): domain Eukaryota; kingdom Metazoa; phylum Arthropoda; class Insecta; order Lepidoptera; family Noctuidae; genus Noctua; species Noctua fimbriata. Next base: position 1,563,481 of record LR990932.1, read on the forward strand.
TTTTAACAACAACGTTACAAGTCAAGAACTTAATTCTATACATTTAAAGAAAAAAACATAGTCCTTTTTTATTGTAACTTGTTTGTTTATTAGGTAACTAAATAGTGCTTATGACGTCATAGATCTAGTCAAAAATGGCACGCATGGTATTCATACGGATCGTGATACTTGCCTTATCTAGGAATATTAATATATCTGTGATTAGGAGCCTCATTACGATCGGTATCGTTTCCAACTGTAATACTTTATCGATATTACAGATTGTCAGTCATCATGAAAAGTGATCAGTTTAACGTTGACTCCTACTGTCATGTGAAGATACATTAATCATCACAGGAATTGACAATCGCATATGAAACTGTGAATGTTGCCTTTCTTTGCTATTGTTCGTCGTGTCGTTCAGCTCCTTAAGTTATGAGTCGAGCTACTCGATAACTGACAGACGCGTGCACTGACTGGACAGGTCCAGTCAAATTTGTGTGGTTCTGTCTTAAAAGAGACCATCTCAGAAACTCACGGTCCTCATGTAACTTGACCAAGATTATATGTGGACTTTAAAAGAGACCGACCGTTGGGTTTGTTTCTGTGCTTTCTTCTTGGAATAGTCGGGTAGGTAAAAAATACCGGCGTAATCTACATCGTCCAAAAAAAAAATTACTTGTATAGTATTGTTAGTAAATTAAATTAATCTATCTTTAGAATATCAGCCCTCTGACCTATCATCACATGTTATTGGCAAACAATTGCTTTGAATAAGATACAAATAATTACTTTTTTTTTCAGATCATGAAATGGCCGCTCCCACTCTGGGTGGAGCGGAAGGGAGTGTCAGACTTGTTCTGACTAAAACCCATCCATGTTCCTTTTTTGCCCTTTGTGTTCCAGGGCCGCGTGACTCTTTCGAACAGTCCCGCAGCCCAGAAATAGGTACTTCAGAATATGATCTCATTATGAAGTCTGTAAACCAGAATTCGAATTAGAAATTAACGACAACATTTTGCTTCAATTCCTAAAACTTTTCCTAAACCATCTGATGCTTTTCCAAATCAAGTTAACCCCCAAAAACTCCGGTTGGTCCCTCGGTAGTGCTAAACATTACAAGGACACAACTACTTTGCTTTCGGGTCAGTTGCTCCAATTTGTTTTATTGCAGGCAACATGCGTGACGAGCCCAGCTGTATTAGAGATCTGTAGAGACACATTTAAGATGTATGAGGCAGAGATTCTTTTATTGGATGTGTAGATCTGAGGAATACGGATGTGGAATGTTGCGATGGTGTGCCCTTGGAGATTAAGAAACGAAAAGGGTTTTCTTTTCAGCTGTGGAATATGACTAGTGATCTTTAATAAATATATAAAGTACTTAGTAACAACTAGTTGCTGTATACTCGTGATAGTGACGACAAAAAAAGTTAAACATAGCAAACCTAGCAATTAAAATGGCAGACGAACGCGAGGAGGAAATTATAGACGACAACACATGAAGCTACTACAATCTGTCTTTCTTTAATATATTTTCATCTTTATCATTAAAGCATTAGGTTCAAGGTTGATTGGGAAAATTTGACAGTTTCGGGTAGCTTGATATGCTGGCGTCTGTATTTACTATAAACTTCACTACTTTCACGTATTCACTAAAATACCTTACACGCAAACTACGTCTAAACACCCCCAAAAACTTGCCCAATTTAAAACAATTCATACAATACCACAAAAGTGAAAACCATACAATTACGACTGAAGTCCGACAGAGTTAGTTGCAAGCCGAAAACTTTTGCGACGTCGAACGGCATACGATATTAAACAACTGCTTACTCCCCCACTCCACTACAATTTCAAATGAAGATGAGTAGCACTCAAGTCTTAACTCTGAAGTTCTACAATGCGAAGTTTCTTGCACTAGATATTGAGATGCGGACGCAGTCTTGAATCACAGTGTTGGTACTTACAGTGGTTCATGTGTTCATTGCTGCATGGTTTTTTGGCGCGGGACCTTATCGAAACTAACGCCGCCATATTGTTTTTTTGTTTTTTCAATACAATATTGACAGACAATTTTACTGATCAGATGTTAACAGACAGCGCTCTCCTGACAATGTTATTAAATTTCAAAGTCCCATGCAGCACTGGTCTCAAACTACTGGTTATTTTTAAACCCACGTAGTGAATAATGGCCGACTCACTCTCATAGAGGAGGCCGTGTCCCGGCAAATGGGGACGTTATAATCGGATTATGTTATAAACTGCATATCGGGACAAAGACTCCGCCTAATTTTTTAAAAGATAGTTTTGCGAAAACGCTCTCATTGAACCACTGTAAGCAGTAACACTATGTTAAAATTCAGATATTATGCACTTACAAATACAAGGAAGTTATGTAAACAGCTCATTACCGTGGTTTCACTCAGGGGGAATTAGATATCATCCCTCCTTAGGGAGCGGGAATTAGGGTGGAAACACACATATGAACATCTATCTGAATTCGGTTGGGTTGATCTTGATTGAAAATCTAATTTCCTTACATGATTTGTGGACGCTTAAATTCACAGTTGCTTCACGTAAAGGCATTTTTGTGGATGGAATTTTTACCTTCACGTCGGTGCTGAGTTTTGGATTGTAACTTAACATAACATCACACCTGTAATCCTCGAAGGGTTAGGCAGAGGTGTACCTAATAGTACATCCAGTCATCCACATTTCGCCAGTTATGTTTAAGTTCCATGTAATAGTTGGTGAGCCTATTACCATCAACCGGGCGCAATTCCAGACTCCGAGGCTGCTACTGAGAAATTCCTGATGAAATTATGGACCAACAAATTATGGACTAACAAACATACTATAGGTAAAGCTACCTTACCTTTTGGGGATCACAGGCGTCTTTTCTTTTATTAATTAGCTTTTTATAGTAAAAACAAAAGTATACAAAACATTTAAAAATATAAAAAAACAGCCTATCGGCATCAGGAACAAGGTCCAAGCTACCGGTAGTCAGGGCTCCAGAGAGAGGAACCTTCTCACTATGCGCGCCGTGTCCAGGAGTACTGCTTATATTAAGTTAATTGTTACTGCAACTAACTTCCACTGTGACGTTATACTCTTAGGATTAAGTATTATCAGTGACAAAGAAAGTGTAAATCCTTGTAGCTTCTAACATTCTTCTACTGACCTAGAAACCGAGAAAGCTAATACCTAGCCTTGTGCTCATAATAATGCAAGAAGTGTTTATTTCATACAATGTTCTATATATACGGTTTCTCTCCATCATAATTTTCGGTGGTTTATCTTCAAACCACTCATAGAACTTGAGGTGATTTTACTTATGGAACTTATGTGTCAAGGGTTTCAAAAGTATGAAGACTCTTAACCTACTTTCAAAAACGAGGTATTCAATTTAAATATAAAGTATGAAAGCTCTGCAATGCGTCTAAATGAGAGAGAGATCTTTATCGAAGATTATCGCCTTGAAAAGAAAACTAAGCTAATAAATGACAAGCACCATGTCGTTTTAAAGCAGAGGTACTTATTACTAATCCTTGTGCTTTAAACCGTTTACGTTACACTGTTCTTAAAAAAATTAAGAACAGTAAAACGCATAAAATCCACCTCTGTGCATCACGTGTGAATTATAAAGTTTAAAAAATAAACACACAGCTGACAAATAAATAATTATCTGTTGCTGCACAATGCGCATAACCTTCCAGTGTATATCACTCGTCGCTACTTATTGCTTTACATACGGATTAGAGATGATAACAGGCAGAATTATACGGCTGCACATCCTCCTAACACTGTCCATAGCACGACTGAGGGGGGTGTGGTCTTAAGTTTTTGAAACCCACTAGCAAAATCACGACATACTGTCACATATTGACTATTTCGTTTTCATGATCGCAAGCGGGACTGCCAAACATAAAGACAAGTCTTAGACTTATACAAGTGCTATTTTACTCGTATTTTATTCTCTAAAACATAAACATCGTGTGTTTATCTGCTCTTTGCTGAAATATGTACGAGATCTAAATAAAATAACCAAATAAACGTACCAAAAAATCAATCAGGTCTGTACCTGATCAGGAATTAAACACCCCCCATCAACTGAATGCAATCAGTTCGTCTCATTTCCAAGTGGGATGCGTCGTTTGCCGCGTACCTTGAGTCGTGAGATAAAGATATGTAGAAGTATTACTCTGAACAATAATAGGTGTAAAAGTACCCATAACGAAGCCGAAAGGCACTTGTTTTCACCGTCATTGCGATTTTTTTTTTGTTCTGGACTTTACCTGGGAACCTTTAGTTATGGAGGAATTGACGGTCAAAGTTCCAACCTTTTCAAAAGCTAGAAGAGTAGTAAGAATAGAGGAGAGTGGAGAGGAGAGGTTTCACATTATGGACACCCAATTTACTTCCCTGCAGTCGCTATAACCAGACTAGACCAAAGGAAAAAATTATCCCATGCACATGATCTAATCCTGCCCCATATCATGGTCTAGCCGTGTGCTAAATTACATCCAAATAGAAATTGGTGAGGCGTTAAAAGACTGACCTACAAACGTAGTAAGAGAGTTACTTTCGCGTTTATGGTACAAAAGGCCATTCTCAACTAGTGTAACTTGTTCGCATTCACAGCATACTCGAAAATTCCAAATCGCTTATTACTCTGCCTAAGCATGTTTCACCGTAATCAGTCTTCCCTCATTTCTTAATGGTCTAGTCACAAGATGATGACCAGACTTGTAAAAGTCATTCTAAAAATACCCACCAGAAATGGTCCTTCTGAATCTGTTAGTTTCCTATCCATACGTTGTTGTGTATGTATGTACGTATGTTTACTGAATTCAATTTACCTGCAGACAGGCGCGTGCCCGCGGCTTGGCTTCGACATTTATGTTAATATTACACTTTTATTGATCCGTCTGCGCGTTACATTCGATGTAGGAAAATGGATTGAGTTTATTTAATTTTGGACCGTGTGGTGTGGGTAAACGAACGTATAAATTCAATTACTGCTGTGTATATGTAATATATGTAATATATAGTAAAATGAGTCCAGATTAATATTTAAATTGCTAAACGTAGAACTTGCACAGTGACTAATTTTAAATTAAATTTTAATCTGTGTCTTCTTTTACTGTCTAATAATTAATTTGATGTTGGAAAACTGCGCATTATTTAAAAGTTCTGACCATCAGCATAACGGATAAATGAATATTTATATAACGTGAGTGGGCCCACTTTTTCAATTCAAAAAATCACTTAATACCGAACACGCTAAAACAACCCCCAACCGGCTTACCAACGACAAAATAAAATCAACCTTTTTTATAAACAAAATAAATGTAAGCCACATCCCCGTCCCTTTAAAGGTACAGCCAGTTTGAGTGGTTCATTCGATTTTCAATTTCAACCCAATCACTGCGCAGCCGGGTTGAACTCCGGCGACAAATTGGGTTCCGAACCGTGCAGTCAAAGGCGCATGTTATCAGGCCAGGCAGAGAGGTAGGGATATGAAGATTTAGGGATTAATGACAAAGTCAATGTTTATGCCTTGTAATAAGGTCAGTTTTTACAAAAGCGTTTGCGTAGTGTTAGTAGATGAACGAAACCTTTCTGTAGTCACCGTTGGGTGCAATTCATCGATGAATCCCACCATGTTTACGATGGCGCCCAACTAGAACCAAATGGCGCACAACTGGGACAGAATTGCGCCCAACCTGGACGAAATGGCGCCCAACTGATAATAAAAGGCGCTCATCTAGAACCAAATGGCATCCAAGTGCTATCAAAAGTGCGTCCAGCAGGTACCCATAAGACTTAATGGCTCCCAACTGAACCAAATGATGCCCAACTGCAACCAAATGGTGTCCAACTGGTACCAACTGGGAGCAAATGGCGCCCAACTAACACTGCCCACTACCCGTCTCTACAATCTATCAATGATCAAACCTGCTTACTGCAGAACGGTATAAATAAATTAGTTGCTCAAGAGTTCTTTTAAACTACATCAAGCAACGTGAAGGGTTTCCAGATGTTTCCACGATCCAATTATTGTAAACGAATTTACAAGATGTAGCAATGCAGCCGATATTTTGAACCAATTGAGAGTCCATTCACTCAGTATCCTTTCTTTGATAGAGTGAATTAACTTCCTACAAAATACATAATGCCTACCCTGCTAAGAATATTGGATAAAGTAATGTTTTAGGTTACTACCGGTTTTTGTAGACTCGTTTATATCAATATGATGTTTACAATCTGAACCGAGCCACGTTTCCAAGCATCAAATTTTAATAATGGAGAATTTTTATGGCCCGAAGTCGGGATTTGTGCCCGGTTGATGGTAAAAGGATCAACTCTTATTACGTGGGACTTAAACATAACTGGCGAAATGTAGATGAAATATAGGTAAACCGCTGCCTAAACATTAAAGGTGTAACTTAACGTTATATATGGTCAAAGAAAACCATGGAAACAAATCTTGCTTCGGTGATTCCTAACTGACAAAGTAAAAGCGAAAGAAGAAAAAAACAGTGCGGGGAAACTCCAAAGCCTAGACAATTATCAGAATCAATGCAAATGGCACTCAAACAACAACTCGACTCCAATAAATAACTTAACTTTATTTAACTGCACAATAAAAACAATTGTACTTTATTTTATTGCGACCTTTTATACGTTATTGCTTACGTGGGGTCCACATTACATGCATTGGTCCCGCTTGGTAAGCAATTCTTGTTCCGCAAAGGCAAAAGTGGTGAATTAAATAAATGTCTTGCAAAACACGCTTTATTCTTTTAATGCTACTTGATGTTGTGTGGTTTCCGGATTGAGAAAAGGGATTTTTCTTTGACTTGGAGGATTCCCAAGAGTAATGACGTCAATTGGCTGTCCAAAGAGGTTCTTATGATATAGTAATAAAATGATCCATTCGGCAGTTGAAGTCTAGAACTGACGGGTTGCTTAAAGTGAAGTTACACTACACACACACACTACTCATACACACTATTCATTTAACTCAACCAAGTTAGCTTGTCGCAGTTAAAGGCTAGATGTCAGTAGGCCTTTAAACGGAAGCTGATGAATTTGTAAGGAGGAGATCCGGGTGTTCTGGTGGGAGTACACTAAGATTTCAAGGATATGTCTAAAATGCTACAATACGTATTGTGAAACCATAAGGGCTGACCCAAAATAGTAGTAAGCTTGCATAATATTAATATTCTTGCTAAAGTTCACAACACTTATTCAACAAATCTTAAACCCTAGATTAAGCTCCAATATTTGTCGAAGATAGCCCCGGAAACGGCTTAGCGTTTGTGGATTTTACTTCAAAGGTTTTAACATACGTACGTACATTTAATATGAATGTGGCCTTTTACCTCTATTGATGTGAGAGAGAGACGGCTAGTGCCGGTAGTAAGTATCTCACTCATTGAACAACATTGATAATCTTTTGAACGGAATGGTTGTAGTCCCATTTCGGAAACACACTTTGATGAATATACAATCATATTGTGTATTTGAATAGACTAGTGAGGACTGAATCTGAGTGGGGGAGTCAATTATTGAAAGTGTTTCTAATCAATACTGTTCTGTTTTCAGAGGTTTGTTCCGGTAGGCGAAGCACGAACGCGCAAAGTAAACGTAACATATTAAATCGAACGATTTTAAAGGGAAAATACGCAGTTACCATTATACTATTTAAGAAGCGACATGTTGGTAATGATCTTTAAGGTAAAATGTGGAAAATGTCTTGAAAAAAGTTTTGAGTATGAATGTGGCTATAAGACTAGAGAAAGACCAATGAAACGATGGATGGATTGTGTTAAGGATGATATGGCTAGAAAGGAGGTGACTGCTGAGATGACGAGCAATACTAGTAAAGTATGGAAGAAGAAGACGTGCTGCGCCGACCCCAAATAAATTGGGATAATTGCGAGAGAATGATGATGATCTTAAAGGCATAAAACAAAAGAATGCATAACTGATACAATGGACTGATAAAATGACGTAACGCCATATAAAAATAAAGCTATACAACCAAAAGACCAAATCAAGAGCAACAATGAAAAAACCCCAAAATGTATTCAAAGCTAAGTTGGCAAACATCTCCAAGGGATCAAAACTACAATAAAATCTGTAGCACATAGCAATAAAATGTTCCAGTATACAAACGTAAACGAACTCGCAATGGTCGGTTGTAACTCGAATGTTCCAACTTTGTTGTTGACGTTTAATAAACTGTCAAATGTTGCAGACTTCGGGTTAGTGTTGTAACTGAGCGGTTATTGTGCTGTTTATTTGTTATGTTCTGAATGCCGTTCGCGGTGATTTAAGGAATTGTTACATGTGGTTGACAAAGTAATTTTTCATGCTTTTATACTAAGTCTAAGTAGTAGCTCTATGTATACATTATTATGCAAACAATAAATATAATAGTTGAAATGAGGATGGATGAAACGCATGTGACTAAAAGAGTAAAGGAAATGAATGTTGATAGATGAAGAGGGAGAGGAAGGCCAAAGAAAAGATGGATAGATTGTGTAAGGAATGATATGAAAGAGAAAGGAGTAAATGATGCCGTGACGTCTGACAGGGGAGAATGGAAGAAGAAAACGTGTTGCGGCGACCCCAAGTAGAATGGGACAAGGTCTGGAAGATGATGATGAATAAATATAGTATTTTATAGCAACTGTGTAAAATTACTTTTACAGGGTGATTGATTAAACGTTGACAATACTTTGTGAGAGTGAAGTACTCATTAATATGAGCAACTTTAACTATGGGACTAACTATGAAACATGATTTAAAAAATCTGCTGTTACCTACATTTTTTCGTGTTAGGCGTTTGCCCAGGTTGGTTCTTGGATGGGTAACCACCCATTGCATACCGAGTTTTCTCCGTGCGTCGGAAAGCACGATAAGCCGTTGGTCCCGGCTGTCATTTATAGATCTTTGACAGTCGTTACAGGTAGTCAGTGGCCCGAAAGTCTGACAACTAATCTTAGTAAGGGGTATCGTATTATCCAGCATTATCTGGGTTGTGGAATTCAGATAGGCAGTCGCTCCCTGTAAAATATTGGTATTCAGATGAATCCGGTTAGACTGGAAGCCGTCCCCAACGCAGTTGAGAAACAAGGCTAGGCCAATGAGGACGCGACCAATAATGTATTTTGGAGCAGCTGATACTTTTTCCGATTCCAGGGACTCCATTTACTAATTTTCCACGAAGGTCGGTCCCTTAGTAAAAGTGTTCAATTTCATGAGTACTACACGCGACTAATTATATTGCTCATGTTTGACAAATCACCCATTAAAACTGTGGCAGATCTCTTGGGGCGCGGACAAAATGCTAGAACTAACAGCACCATCTTGGTTTTCCAAACACATAAATTTTCAGTAAAACACAAATGGTATTTAGTAGCAGTGCCCCTCAGAAAAAGTCATTCGAACGCCAAAAAATCCTTTAGACCCGAAGTCCACCAAAGTGGAGACGAGCGCAGCGGAGAGAAGATGGACAAGATTCGACCAATCACAGGACAGACGAGAGACTTGATGTAGATTTCAACCAATGTAATTAGTCGGTTTCCGCACGTGTGCTCTCCGCTCTGCTCGTTTTTGCTTTGGTGGAGTACAGGCCTCAAGCACTATATAAAAATTGGATTATTGGATAATGTACTTAAGGCACATGTTAGTCATATTATTTCAACCTGACCTAATTATTCTAACCGAATTAAAACTGTAACAACGTCCTCCGCCAAAAACACCCAAATAAAATTATAAATTTGTTATTACATCGCAAATTGGGTGAAAACTATATTCGGGCTATGATGGCCGAGCAGATTAGTGAAGTAATAAAATAATGAAGTTAATTTTGTACAAACCCAAACATATCTCGCAAAATGTTAGAAACTCAAATAGTGAACAAAATCAATTTCATTTTAGTAGAGTTGTTTTCTGTTCCGAACATTTCAAAGGTCAAAGCAAACTGATTAACATAGAAATTACAAGATAAAACGAAGTTTCTTATGTAAATGTTTTATTTCCATGCTAATTTCACAACGGAGAAAAAAGTTTTGAAACTTTTAAGAATTCCTGTGGTATTTGGATTTTTTGTCTACTTTGTAAAGTAAAAGACTGAACACCAGCTTAAAATCGATGGAAGGAATTAGCTGGATGAATGATAGTGATCTGAGAATGAAGTAGAACTAAAGCTATTTTCAATACGGGACATTAGTGTGAGCATTCATCTAATGGGCGGGTAATCAATGAAATTTAACAAGGAACATTCCTTGTTTTATCACACAAGTCAAAGTTGCTGACACCTTCGATAATATTTTTCTTTAGACCTTTGTAGACACTATTTTATGGTATCTTGTTGTCTATGCCTTGTTCTTTTCCAGGAATAAGACAGAAACTTTGTAATTTTCCTCACACAAAGTAAAACTAAGTTTGTGATCATTAATTCTGGCGCAAAGCTAAGAACTGCTTCTTCATAATAATATCTCTTGAAAACCAACCAACAACGTTATCTTCAGTACTAATGCAACAAACTTTGTAGTTGTCAGTAAACAGTAGCCTTTACCCCCACACCCTCCCCGGGGCCCCGGTGTTCCCCGGGAGCTTCGGCCACAACGTTTATCCCTTTATCTTTCAACCTCTGCACTCCTAGTACGAATAAAAGCGCTCTTTAGACGCTCCGTCCACGGCGACTTCTTTTAGCGATGCTTTCTCTTTCTTTCCACATCGCTGTAATCGCATTTGTAGTGCGACAGAATAGATGCCCGCTCGACTGTCTGGACGGAGTCCATCTTGCAACTGTATCGATCACAGGCTTTTCTGTATCGGTATTGAATCGCGTTTGCATCGCGACTAAAGCGCAATAGAAGCGATACAGAAACGTCGTTCCGTTGGAGAAGGTACATAGCCATCGACAGTATGACTGTATCGCTGCAAAAAACCAAAAACCCGCGGTGGATAAGAGCCCTTAGTTTTTTCTAAAGTTCTATCTTTGTTTTTAATGTGGTTAAAAGGCGGCGGGAAGAGAACCCTTGTTAATATGCGGTGGAAAGGAACGGGGAACTTGTGAGATAATGTGTGGCTTGGATGTGTGGTTTTGACCTCGAGTGGAGTATTTTATTCTCATGGGTGTTGTAGAGGATGTTGGAAATCGAAAGAAGTACATTGCAGAGGTGAATGTTTTAAATGATATCTTGAATTGTTTATTGGTGATTTTGTTGTTTACAGTCCAAGCAATAGGTTCCTTGTTAGCTTTAGTTATGTCTTGTAAAATAGAATTTACGTTAAATCGTTAGCGAGATTTTGGATTACCATCGCAGTGGGAGGCAATTAGGTAATCAGTGCGAAAACTCGCCGAATGCCCAGGGTGCGCCGGACGCAAAGTGGCTTAGTTGATACGTCGTTCGGAGAGGCTCCTTTCATGCACCCGCTCGAAACTAGTAGCCGAATTCCATCCCGACTCAATTTAGATCTCATTCGAATCGCTAAGAAGAAGCAGCTAAATGAGGCTGGTGTGACGCGATGCATATTATTTACACACACCATGACTTCATGCCTGGCCTTTCCCTCATCACTATTAAACCTCGTTCCCTAGCAACTCGTCATTAAAGTTAACGCAAATATTGTGGTTTTCGCCCCAACACGTACTTAGAAGACACTATACACGTGTTCTTTGAAGGTTAATGTGGTTAACTAGGGTTAATGCGTAGGTAAGTGTTGTACACTCGCCGCAATAAGGACTAGAGTTGGATATCAGTAGTTAGTTATTAAATGTAATAATCATCTAGACATGTTCTTGAGTGATGAAAATATCATCCCTCAAGAACATGCCAATTTCAGTGTTATTTCGGGTAAAAATCAAAATATTTTATTTCTCATAGATGGGCACTATCCCATATCTTCCCGTGGGTGTCGTAAGAGGCGACTAAGGGACTTACCAGAGAATGGGCAGCAGCGTTCTCTGTGTTTTATAACAACCATACTGCGATCGCCAACCCGCTTGCCAAGCGTGGCGATTATGGCAAAACCCCCCTTCTTGGGGGAGGCCTATGTCCAGCAGTGGACGTCTTTCGGCTGAAATGATGATGATGATGATGAGATGGGCACTTATAAAACGTCGACAAAAAGGTGCGCGGTTCGGGTTGGTCGTTTCCTACGGAGAAGAACCGGCAAGAAACTCCATGGTTACTCTTTTGGCGGTAGTGCTACACCTTGGTTAGTTGATAAAAAGGCTTTCAAACTCAAACTCCAAGCATTTATTTCACAGGCACTTTTGAAAGTCAAAAAAAAAAAAACAAAAAAGCGAAGCTACAGTCATAGTCACAAGGTATAATAACTTGTGGAAGTACTGTAGTAGTGGTTTTTTTCAATGTCATTATTGAGGACGACTTTATTCTTCAGTTATGACAGTCACATTTCTACTGAACGTGACGAATTATATATATCAATGGTGTTATACCAGAACAAACACATCTGAAGACCATACCTACAAATTTGCCAGCGATACGCACAGACAGGCAAGTATAAATTGCCAGCATCATATCAAGCGCACATCCAATCACTTTAGATGATTACATGATTAATACGATAGCAGCCACCCGTAGGTTCACCATGATTCACCTCATATCTACCCTCCTAACTAATTGACGCACGTGACGTCACGATATCAATTAACAACCGCAACGTTAAGCAAATCAGGGGTTTCAAGCTCAATAAGCAACTCATCGCACCCTCATTAATCGGTTTCGAAACCAAAGGTCCCCATCGATAAATAATAAATCGATTCAGTTAAAGCAGAGGAATCTAATCGGACGCGCCTCGGAAATGTCCTCGATTACAAATTAATGTAGTCTCGTACGAGCGAGTGTGAATTTGCGAATGTATGGGCGTTTAATATAAGGAATCATTAACGGGCTGTTTGGGATAGTTTGTGCTGTTTTTGTTAGGTGTTTTGTATGGACATGAATGAAGACTTAACCAATATTTAGGTATTTATCATTACATATTAAGAGTATTGGCGGTACAGTTGTAATAACCGGACTTAAGTACTGTACAGGATGCATCCGGAGTTGTTTACTGTACGGACCTTGTAGAAACTATATAAAATTTCCGTGTGTTTTAACGTTTTTGCCATCCCTATTATTGGAATCAAATTTAACAGCTCACAACTTAGGACTTAATATTAACGATAATATTTATTCGTGGTGTTTGGTAACTGGGCCTATCCTAATTGTAAACGTCCCTTTGTGCCTATTGTCCTTATTTTGTTCTGTCTCCTGCTGATATGAAGGGAAGTCATCATCATCTTCCTGCGCTTGTCCCATGTTACTTGGGGTCGGTCCAACACGTTTTTTTCTTCCATTGTCCTCTGTCAACCGTCACGCTATCATTTACTCCTTTATCTTTCATATCATTCCTCACACAATTCATCCACCAATTCACACATCCATCCGGTTCTTAGGCCTGGCTCTCCCTCTCCATCCATCAACATTTATATTCATCACTCTTTTAGTCACATCCAATTCGTCCTTCCTCATCACATGTCCATACCAAGACAGTCGATTCCCTTTCAACTTTTCTGTAACTGGCGCAAGTTTTAAACTTCCTCTAATATACTCGTTCCTTACCTTTGCATCCACCTCAAAATTCTCATCTCCGCTAAATGCAATCTTTTTCCATCCATCTTCTTCACAGCCCAGCCTTCCGATCCATACAGTACGACTGGTCTAATGGAAATTAGTAGACAAGAAGTGGAAATTATGTTTTTCCTACTCCTCCACTATTCTTTTCTGATTAAATTCGTTGCGGGATCCAAGACAGCTAAATTGTTTCTCAGGAACTTCGTCGAGCTTCATTGTCTCGGCGCTTTTGTGGTGGTCGCTTTCAGGAGTTGCAGTGGATTGGGAACCTGACTGACGGAATTTCTGCGTACCTAGGAGCAGTAGGAAATTATGCCCGGTTGATGGTATTTATGGTCTATCTTTTCATACACGAAATATTTTAAGAGTAACTTCTATAAGTCGTAAAGTCGCCATAGCAACGAAAAAAAAAATATCTGAGTGTTTTTTTTTTTACGAAATTATTAAAATTCTAAAATTTTTGACAAATTTTGCTTAAAACCTTTACTCCCACATTCTAACAATGACAGTCGGTAAATACGACGTAGTAAACTAGCGTAATGGATGTTTAAAAATAAGGAACCAGTATTTATTTTGTGAGTCAAGTAGGTAATTTTAAATGATTTATTATTTTAAAAAAATATAAACAGATAAAAAAAATCCCTTAATATGGCTTTGTTATAACCGTTAGATGATTCTCTGAAAATATTTCGTGTATGAATAGTTAGACCTTATAGAATCGCCCCCTATTATAATTATGGAACTTAAACAAACTAGCGAAATCTGAAAGTAGTATCCGTAGTAGGTACACCTATGCCCAACCCTTCGGGGACTACAGTCGTGATGATGTTATGTTACATTTAAATAAGAGACATCTATGGATGCAACCATGAAACGTTATAACAATCCAACACCAAGCATAGTATCATCTTAAAAGTTTAGAAATATAACAACAGATGGCGTTGCATCAAATTTTTTAAGGGGGAACTAAAATCAATAAGGTGCACAGTGTCGGGCCAACCAAGGGGTCAATTTGATAGTCTTGCGGTCTGAACGACCCGACATTTTGTATGTCAAACATAGTGACTCTTTTTGAGACGTTTTTTTTCTCCAAATCTTGAATTTGTCTAACAGACAGCTAGCTAGACATAATTATTTGTCCTAGGCCGCCTGAGTCGGTACCTGGCTGCCTGATCATGACTAAATAATTATTGGGGCGGATTTTTAGATTTTTTGTTGTTAAATTCGATACTAAAGTTCTTTCACAGTTAATTCGCCTGTGATTTTTTATATTTATTTACTATCTGGGGTCGTCAAAAAAACTACAGTGAAAGAACTGTAGGAAACGTATTGCTAATGTCATCATTCCCTGATCACTCATCATTTGCATAACATTAGAGACTATTCTCAGATTCATGTATGCTAGCTTGGCGATTATTGAGGTTATAGAAGGATAGGTGGCGTCCGGGCTCATTAGTATAGCGTAAGAATAATCAGTCTATAATGTTCCCACTGCTGGGATACACACAGTTCTCTTTTATAAGAAGGAGAGTAGGACGTGATCCATCACACGAGCTCAGTGTGGTTTGGAAGATGTCACACGTCCCAGAAGTTTTGGCTCTCGGAATCGCTGATTTCCTTACGTTGCTTTCCTTAAACGTTTTGACAGCAGTGGGAGCGAAATAATGTACCTACTCTGTTAAATTAGCCTGTGCGCTAATTATCTCTAATCCTAAATAAAATCCGTCAACGAATACTAATTCGTTACTTGGTTACGTTATTGGCATTTTTCTTCAAACCAAATCAACGTGTTGCCACACTTACCACAACACACTGCAACATGATGCCCTCCCATAATGATACCTGACTTTATGATGCCAAGGAGTTGACAGTGTGTTAACTGTGAACGACTATGAGGAAAAACTTTACTCGGTCTCCGAATGCTGAGAATCGTGAAACATGTGGTGTCTTGATATTGTGTAGGACAACAAGGTTTAAGAAATCAATTTAAACAACAACATTGTAAAAAATCAGTCTTTAATTACTGATAATTATGACAGAGTTTTATGAAAGATACTTTAAAATACTAATTAAATATAGAATGAGTACATGCAAGCTGATATCGCCTACGCTTGATTTTATAAATTAATCATAAAATAATATATGGAAAATCACTAAGTCATGGATCGGATTTCCTAAAAAAATTCTCAAGATTATCCCCTATGAATTCATAACAATGTATAAAGTATACATTGTTATGAATTCATATTATCTGCGTATTAAAAAGCTACAGTGTTTCGAAAACTATTTTTCAATGTTATATTATAACTACAAACTGGCTATCAGAACCCGTGATGATCAAAGAATTTTGGAATAATTAAGCACATACATCCATAATTTTAAAGCATAGCTGTGACACCACGTTTATATTTAAAAAAAAAAAACTAAATTATCCTTAGAAATTATTTATTATATCCTTTTGATACACACACACCCTACGGAACCACGCAAAGATTCTCTTAACTCCGATTCCATCAAAATCGACAAATTTAAAGAAATAGTCATCGCCAACGAAGCTGATCGTCCTGATCGTTTTGTGTATGCGCCTACTGCATCATCTTCAATTTGAACCTTAAGACTAAGTAAGAGATTACTCTAATGAAGACGAAGAGTGCGCACAGAGCGCCGACATCAATCCAGAAATTGGCCTTATCCATAGTCATTTCCTTCAGGAACAAGTTAGGATTCCTGAAGTGGCAGTAGGCTTCGGAGCAGTGAAGTTTTTCTCTTCCGAAGCCGTAGACTGACAACATGGCGCCTTCGAATCCGTATCGAACGTAGCTGAGGTAAGTAAGCCATTGCAGGTAGCCGAGTATTGCGTTGAAATTAACAAAAAATCCTGAGAGGAGTACTACGGGGATTGTAGTAACTGGTCCCAGGTATACCCCGGTCTCGACCTCCATAGCGGCTCCGATGAGCAAGCCAAAGGATTGCGCCACCAGGGCCGAGAGGGTGTTGATGGTCGTAAACATGAGGACCCAGTCCGTCTGCATCGGCTGGCCAGTTATGAAGTATACTCTCATCACGTAGAGGCTGGTGAAGACAATCTGGGAAAGGAGGAAAAGGATAAGATATATGTACGTATACTGTATTACGTTTGTATGGCAAATAGATGATAAGTATACGTAAACCTTAGGTAAGAGAAAAGGATTAAATAGACCGGCATGCAGTGTAGCAGTATAGCAGTGTATGTATTTAGTCTAGATTAATATTTGTTCTTATCTCTCAGGATGATATGTCTTATTACTTAAGGTGATGATAAATAAGCAGCTGCATTAATACGTGTATTGTTTTGTCTTTAAATACTTTATCAACAAAGGAATTAAATATTTTCTTATAAATTGTTTTTATTTCGTTGTTGACTCTTTATTAGACATTGACCGGCTCGTGTCAACATTTAACTTTCAATTGTGGCTTGATTGCAGTCAAGTACCTAATAAATACAGCAGCGGTCTTTATGAACAACTGAGGCCATGTCAGAAGCAAATAGACAGACACTATTGGTCATACAGCATTTCAGTCAAAGTTTATCGACTACAATTTTTTTTATCGCTTATAAAGATAGCAATGTTTTATGCCTACTACAAATCTAACTTTCTAACGGCAATGGTGACCTTTTTGATTAGAAAGTTAGCCTAACGCGTGACTTTGTATATCTACGATATAACCAGTTCGTTTGAACCTTAACCTCTCAAATATGACCATATTCCAAGGTCAGTATATGAAGAGGACTCACGGCGTTTTGATTTACACATTTGCATTTTAAACCAGTATAATGTCACACGGCTCTTGAAACAATTTCAGAACCCCAATTATGGTAAGTTAGCTTAAAGTGCTAAACATCCTGTCAGAGCAAAGGCCTTTGCCCTGCAGTTAGACAATCTTAATATTTACCTGAAACGGTAGATCCGCCATAGTTTTAGCGAAAAAAAGGCCTTCAGTGACTATCCGTAGTTCAAATGCTCTCTCACAAACACTCTCATCTCAGTAGGGACTGTAACAAAACAAAACAATAATTATTCTAATGTTAATGGGAAAATATTTGTTATTTCCACAACTAAGTATACTTAAGTCATCAAAGGATGGATATTATGGAAATGGGAGTTCACCAAGGGATTTTACTCAGTCCACCTTTACATTGCAACAATTCAATGGATGTACTAAGATTCATTTAAATTTCTCAATGTAAAACTGGATTAGTCTCAGTATGTTTACGCAGAAGAGGATGTTTTATTGATTCTCGCAATTATATGTAGAAACAATAAATAACAATGACACTAGTCATAGCAATGATCACAATAGAAGAATACTCACATGTAAAAATAGTAGGCATCATAGCAGTAAACGTAGTGAACATCAGAAGATATTATGAATACTTAATAAACCTAATATTTATTTATGAATCACTTAAGTATCGCGAAGATTGTAAAAACAAACCGTACCGTCAAAGGCGATAGCAATTTGTAAACCGCACACGACGCGACGGCCAGAACGAGTATTTTGGATTGTTGGTTCTTCTGGTGAGGGTTCTTCATTTTGTACTGCCAGAATCAAGGCAGGCTTAAGTCGGTCAATAGACACTGTCTTTTCTTTGTTTTTAACAATCATTTTAAAAACTTTGTTGTTCTGGGTATAACCCTGTGTGGACCGGAATATGCAGAAGTGGTGCGTCTTCTCTGAGGAAAACGTGATCACAGGTTTCAAGTTTCCGAAATAAAACCTTTAGTTTTTACATGGCGGGAAGCTGATTCAGGTTTCAATTTTTGGGCGAAGCCGTGCAGTTAATTCAGAAATGTCTGTGGTACCACTGAAAGTAGGCTCGAAGAACTTACCAGGTAATCTCAGCAACTCCCTTAGACAATTTCCGCAGAAGAGGCTTGTAAATCCTCCTTGAAGACAGATGTTACGCCCAACAAGGCCCACGGCAACGCTTCAGTCCACCCTATCGTTAGCATGGCTCACGATTGCAGCAATCGGCATGACGGTGGAACCGTTCAATTAAACCGTTACAAGCCGGGTGTGCTTGTACTCGAATCCGGCAACCTTCGTCAGACATTGGAATAAGGTCATAACATCACGCCTGTAATCCGACCCACATTTCGCCAGTTATGTTTAAGTCCCATGTAATAGGCGCGTGGGAATAGGCGATATTGCCATCAACCGGGCACAGATCCAAACTCCGCGGCTGCTATTGAGAAATTGCTGATGGAAAACCCACGACATGGACCATGGACCCTATAAGACTTTACCCGCCCTGGGAATCGAACCCCAAACATCTGGCGCAGTAGTTGCACCTGCAACCACTAGACCGGCGAAGTAGTCATTATCAGAGACACAGAATTAAAATAGATGTACCTAGTTTATCGATGCATTTTTACTTAACAAGCAGTGCCACTTTGAATTGCACACTTAAAGTAGTCATACTGTACTTTACCACGCATGCAGTCTGGTTTGGAACATAGAACTTTTGGTTCTAGGATACGCCGTTTTGGGAGCAGCGGTAATGAAATAATATACACAGAGTAATGTGCCTGCCTGCGATTTCTACAATTCCTTTCCCACTAGGCTAGTATTTCTCTTTATGATGTTTAAATCATGAACAATACCATCTGTGTACCTACGTGTGTTATATGTAGTAAAATTATTGAATTGACAGTTCAGAAGTAATTGTTTGGCATTTGGCAGATATCAAAGTGTTGCGCACGTCAAAAATATGTGTCTTACACTAAAACAGCTTATCGTTGTCTTTTGTTTAGACAACAACATATTAAGGACTCTCCCATTGATGTCCAACTTCATCCCCCGTTTTCTGCATTTCGTCTATGTCTACAAAAGCGGATTCTTTTATGCTGCCATGGTGTTGGCAATTTGTATTTTTATACTCCGTCCCGCAGTTCTGAGGACCGCGACCCATCTTGATAATATCTTAATTTTGTAAAGGACTCGTTAAAAGGTTTGAGAATTCAAACAACAACATTATAAAAATCACAGTCGTTTATTTAATAATAAATACTGGTAATTAGGATAGACATAGAGATTTACGAAAAAATCTTTAGCGTAATGAAAGGTACTTTAAAATACTAATTAAATACCTAAGAATGTTGAGTACATACAAGTTGATATCGCCTACGCGTGATGTTATAAATGAATCATAAAATAACGTATGAAAAATCACTAATTAAGGAACTTAAAAATTAAGTCATGGGCCCGATTTCCTATAAAACCTTAACGACTATCCCCTAAGGGTACGTATAAACAATCTATACTTTATCTGCGTACTAAAAAGCTAAAGTATTTCGAAAACTATTTTTATTATTATAACTACGAACTTGCTATCAGAATCCGTGATGATCAAAGAATTTTGGAATAGAATCGGACTTAAGACCGTTGAGCTATATGGAGCTATATACCCCATTAAGTACATCCCTAATATTAAAGCATAGCTAGCTGTGACAACACGTTTATATTAAAAAACAAACTCCCATTAACTCTACGAGCCTGAACACCTCATCAGCAAACACACGAAGCTCAAACCAACTTAAAACATAATAAGTTATCCTTAGGAATGATTCATTAATATCCTTTTGGTACACACACACCCTACGGAACCACGCAAAGATTCACTTAACTCCGATTCCATCAAAATCGACAAATTGAAAGAAATAGTCATCGCCAACGAAGCTGATCGTCCTGATCGTTTTGTGCATGCGCCTACTGCATCATCTTCAATTTGAACCTTAAGACTAAGTAAGAGATTACTCTAATGAAGACGAAGAGTGCGCATAGAGCGCCGACATCAATCCAGAAATTGGCCTTATCCATAGTCATTTCCTTCAGGAACAAGTTAGGATTCCTGAAGTGGCAGTAGGCTTCGGAGCAGTGAAGTTTTTCTCTTCCGAAGCCGTAGACTGACAACATGGCGCCTTCGAATCCGTATCGAACGTAGCTGAGGTAAGTAAGCCATTGCAGGTAGCTGGGTATTGCGTTGAAGTTAACAAAGAATCCTGAGAAGAGTACTACAGGGATTGTAGTGACAGGTCCCAGGTAGACCCCGGTCTCGATCTTCATAGCGGCCCCGATGAGCAAGCCGAGGGATTGCGCCACCAGGGCCGTGAGGATGTTGATGGTCGTGAACATAAGGACCCGGTCCGTCTGCATCGGCTGGCCTGTCATGAAGTACACTATCATCACGTAGACGCCGCTGAAGACAATCTGAAGAAGAAGTATGTAGATTAGTTACTTATAATTAATCTTATAAAGCAAATAAAAGATGACGTTAACGTTGGTAATTATGTAATACAGATAATAATTAAGCAGGCAAAATAAAATACGAACTTGTTACAAAATAGTGTAGTTAATCTAGATTTACAATTTTCCTATCTCCCACGATGAGACATCCTTTATGATTTGTTAGATTGGAGATAAAAAACACCTGCACTAATACATCTTTTGTGTTTAAGGAAAATATCGTTAGCTACCAGGTGTTATTATTTTAGCGACTTTATCAACAAAGGAATTAATATTTCCTTACAAATTGTGTCAATTTCATTGTTGACTCAGTATTTGACATTGACCAGCTCGTGACTATATTTAACTTCAAATTGTGGCTTGATTGCAGTAAAGTACCTAATAAATACAGCAGCGGTGTATTTATGAGCAATTGAAGCCATATCAGAATCGATCGGACAAATATTTTTGGTCATAAAGCATTTCAGCCAAAGTTCACCTACTACAATTGTATCTCTACTGATAACAACGTTGTGTGCCTGGTACAAATTTCACTTTCTAACGTGAACGCTGACCATGAATACCTATTTGATTAGAAAGTTAGTCTGACGCATGACATTGCCACATTAACTACAAAAGATCTAGTTTTAGCCTAAAACTTTCAAGGTCAGTTTGACGAGAACTTGTGGTGTTTTGATTTACTAAAGCGTATTTTGCACCTATATAACGTCAAAACGCTTGCAAAACCACCGTGGTCCTTTAGTGATTATCATCTTCTCATTATCTTCCTGTCCTTACCCCATGTTACTTAAGACCGGCGCAACACATTTTTTTCTTCCATACTTTAACTACAAAAGGAAGAGATGTGATATACTAATAAACGTAGCGTGACGCTTTACTAGAGACTATTCCTCACTTATTCCGAGTGGCGAGTGCACGTACCCTTAAAGTAATTCATCTACTTACTGATAATTTGGTGGCTTTATTCTAAACCCTAACTAGTGTTTCTAGTGAACACCACATATGATAGTTTATTTTCGTATTTACCTGAAACGGTAAATCCGCCATAGTTTTAGCGAAGTAGAAGGCTTTCAGCGAGTACCAGTAGTTCAAATGCTCTCTCACAAACACGCTCATCTCAGTAGGGACTGTAACCAAGGAAAAAACACAATCGTTATAACAACATTGTTAGATGGTGAGTGGAAAGGATGGATCTTATGTAATGGGAGTACACCAAGGGATTGTACTCGGTCCACCTTTACACTGCAACAATTCAATAGCTATGCTAAGATTTATCCAAAATTTCTCAGTGTGAAAGAGTCTCAAGATGTTTACGGAGAAACGGAGGTTTTATTAACTCTCGTAATAATTTAGAAACAATAAATAACAATGACACTATTCAAAGCAATCATAATAGTAGAATACTCACATGTAAGAATAGTAGGCATCATAGCAGTAAACATAGTGAACATCACAGTAAAGAATATACATCCAGCATTGCTCATCACTTTTGCAGCATCCCTCCCAATATCATAATACAGGAACCCGATCAGCAGCCCAACCACCGTATGAGAACAGAGCCTTAAGTGTGTCAACATTTGATCTCGCAAAATGCTTCTAAAGGTACGTTTCAATAAGATCCAGAATTGCTTCCACCCTGATGTGGGGAAGCCGGTCTTGATGGGTTTCTTCGTGAAGCTTTCACTGGAATCGAGGAGTGAGGTGGTGCAGGTAACTGGTGCGAGGTTTGTGGCGTTGGGTAAAGCGATTTGCTTTTCTGTGTTGAGGACTGGTTCGGACATGTCTATCACAGTGCAGGTTGGTTTATCTGGAAGCCAGAAAATAAATATTAGTTTCTTTATCTAGAAATGTTGAGAATATTAAGTTTCTCTGGCTATGGAGTTAACTTTGTCATTGCTGGATACAATATCTGATATCAACTCCAATAGTTTCTTATCTAAGTGGAGTAGAGTGTTGCATGAAATAGTCTAAGTACGGACATACCTCCAATTTATAGCCTGCAACCCTGAATCTCTGTATAACCAACGTTACTACAAATGATTTGCCACTAACAATTTTACACGCTTCTTTCTTTTATCCTTTCTTACCTATCACAATGGCAAGTGCCTGTTGCTCCGCCTTCTGAGCGTTGTTCTTGCTAGTCTGGTTATTGTAGTTCAAGTTCTGAGGTACGGAGGACGATGATGATGACGATGAGGACTGGCCCCGACCACAGTTGCCTTTGTTGACTGCCATCACCAGCTTGTGCACCCAGTCACCGTGCTCTCCTGTTGCTACTTCCATCACTACAATAAATGAGATAAAGAAGGTTATTACTGATAATAGTCAACCTAAAAGTGCTGGAAAAGGCTACATCATATTCCGGCTCTTGTGTTTTAAAGTTAATGAAAGGGACTTTGTCATTGAGGTAGAGGAGAGTCTTTTGAATTAAAAATTCGATGGTATTAGTTAATTTCAACCAAACATGTTGTCAACTATAACTTATTTGTTTTCAAAACTTGTCACAATAGGCATTTACGAGTATCGGGTTATGATGAGAAATGTTGTGGAAAGTTGTTTTCTTGATGAAGTAATTAACAGTTATCGAAACACAAATAATTTTCATTGCATCAAAGATATTAGATTCTTACGATCTCACGTCATAAATAAACATAATCTACAGTGTTGAAATGAAATGATGCTAAGCACAAATGTTTTCACTTTTTGTGCCGCTGATTCACAAGTAAAGACAAACAGTGATATCGTTGAAGAAACAATGAGAAACAATGATTTTTTCCTCACAGGAAGTTATAAAGTTGTTTGACGTAACTAGATTATTGTAGTGCTAAAAAGTTATTGTTTTTTTTGCATCTCCCTTTCGTAATACTGATCTGAATATTATAAGAGGCTCATTTGGAGTAATAGGTACTATAAAAGGCCTAAATTTAGAAGCACGTTTGGAAGACGAAGGGTTCGCAGATGGTAGCACTTTATTTCAGGACGAATTTGGGTCAGTCGGGTAAACAGATACAAATGTTGATTGATCAAAAAGGTTTTCGTACATATTGGCAGAGGATGCTCTAAGGTCATAGTCTTAAAAGAAGCTCCCTACACTGTGAGTAATAGAGGTATACAGGCTGTCTCGAAGATGGACGGATACGTTTTACTTAGGGATAGGGCTCTCCCTTATCAACTAGGACCGTCTTGAGTATCATGGTAATTGAAAATCTATTTTCTTTTGTATCGTTCATCTCTTTGATAGAAACACCCTTAGTAAATATTTGTGGCTAGATGAAATACGAACACCCTTGCTAATAGAAAACCAACATAATTGCCAACGGCATAGATATCAGTTTAATTACCCGCACGATAGTTATAGTTGACGGTTTTTGTCTTCATGTCGTCACACAGTCTGTTGTGTTTAAAAATAAAACTTCACAAATTCAACCTTCATCCTATCATCAAAGAGGCAGACATCGAGGCCGTGCTATGGTGTACAATTAAACATGTTTCTTGGGTTTCTACTTTATATTGTCATGTCCTATAATATCAATCTTTATTACTACTGTTGCGTTATGTAAAGGCCCACTTAGACTACAACTTACTAAAACATTTAAAATGTATCAAGAGCCACATCTATCACGTCTATCTACACTGCACGGAATCGCATTTTTCCATGCTTGTAAGGTTAGCATCAATCAACAAGCTTGTTGCCGAGCGCATCGTCGATGCTGCCGCGTTTGATAGCACTCCCGCTCTGTTTCGCGCTGTAGCAAATGATGGTTCACGGATAGGAGCATGGAAAAATGCGATTCCGTCCTAATAGAGGTGGCTCAACCCTAAAACCGTTCAGCTCAAAATGCGTGTATGTAGTTATTTCTAGTGGAAAGGAAGGCCCGCGCCTTATGGTTAATACTGATGACAAATTTAATGTTATACTGCAGATACACCCACGGCTTTATTAACAAACAAGTGTTGATATTTTTTAACAGTTTCAAGTTTTTAAGTTAAACTTACTTTTGCATTGAAATTAACACGAGTCACAAGAAAAGAAAACAATTAAACAAAAAGGCGAGGTAACCTATTTATTTGTTTTTCGTAAAATAATATGTGGATCTCTGAGAAGTTTCAATCAATACCACTTCACTTTTAGTTGGTATTGATCACCTAAAACTGGAGCAAACTATAACTACGGAGATGCATGTGATCTCAACAGTTGATCATTTTGTTTACGACTCAAACAACTCGTGCTATAATAAATGAGACCGGACTAGTTGCGCCAATAAAAACAAACTTCATTCGCTTTCAGCTACATGGACTATTTCGATACCAACTGATCTATAATTATTACTTGAACTAGACACGAAATGATTTCAGATGTAAAAACTTTTTTAATCTGAATCTCTGTTGATATGATTAGGTTTTGATTTGTGACTAAGAGGACCATCATGAATGCGTGATTCTATTTAATGGTGGGTTTTAAGAAAACGACTCTTAAAACAGGCTAAATAAAATAACAGCTGGCTAGCTGTATCAAATGAAATGTACAGACGACAGCACATAAAGCTATCAGAAACTGTCAAATTTTCCCAATCAACCTTGTACCTACCTTGACAGATTGTAGTAGATTGATGTGCTGGCGTATTTACGTTAAAATTGTGTCTTATTGTTTAAAACAAATGAATGCCTTTTGAAAATCGTTTGGTTCTTATAAAGTAAAACAATACCGATTCATAAATAAATATGTGTTGATTTTTCTAAATCGTGCATTCATATCATAATATTTTCTTTTTATACGAACATCTATTGAACAAATAAGCATGTTAATTCAATAACATTTTCACATTATTTGCTAATTTGCAAGCCTTTGTTTAAGAATCAGGTATTGTATTTTCTTCAATTGGCCTTATAGTTTTACCGATTCCATCCATGTTTCACGGTAGTTTTGTTATTCCGATAACTGATGTTATCAATTTAGTAGAATAAAAAATCTAAAAAAATGTAGTAAGTACCTCAAACTAATCACTATCTAAATACAAGTATTAGGATTTAAAGTAGGAAATTGCCGATTTGAATGGACGATTTTGTGAAAAGTGATATTTCCATTCTAACATTTTTCTTATTTTTCCTGGAAATGTCTTAACCGATTATGTATGATGAAATTGCAAGAGTTAGAGTGGAAAAAACTGCGCTGCACTGCGTATCTTAAATTCTCTAAACACAGACTGTGTTTTGAGAATTTCATCACAAAATATGATACACCGATAGCACATCGGAACAGGTGTTTTGACACACTACCCTATGAGGTAATATGCAACTAGTAGTACGGTTTTTAAACTCTAAAAGGTACGTAATTTAACAGTTAAATCAATAAAACCAATCAACAAATCCAAGAATAAGGAAAAAATATAACTATACGTCAAAGTTACAAACAGAACAAAATGTGAGAAAAAAAACAGCAATTTTATAGTTAAAGCCCATACCTATTACTTCTAACTTTAATGAATAGGAAAAAAAGTCGAACTTTGAAATAATGGATTAGTTCCTAAAGCCATAAAAGCACTATGTCATTTGTTTTTCTACGTTATTACCTGCTGTTTTATTACTGTGTACCTTTTATTTCGAATTAACATGAAGCTTAACAAGTTATTATTTTATGTTGCTGTTATTATATTTGGTAAACTTACCGTAATCAGCAGGATTGTGGTAACTCGGACAGTGAAGACCCATTGAAGACAAAAACGGCACTAAACCACTAACTCTTCCTTGATATATACACTGCCCGTCGGCCAAAGTGTACAAAAAGTCAAACATCTCAAAAAGCCTTGCGGACGGTTGATGTATAGTGCATATGATAGTTCTACCGCCTCGCGCTAGCGACTTCAGCAATGATATACACTGGAAACACGATGAGCTGTCCAGTCCTGAAGTAGGCTCATCGAAGAACATCACAGGTGGGTTGTTAACTAACTCTAAAGCTATGGACAGCCGTTTCTTCTGGCCGCCTGATAAGTTATTAGTCCTCGTATTTCCTGCTTCTACGAGCCCCAGCATCTCCAATATCTCGTCTATGACGATCTTCTTGGCAGTGACTGTCATGTCTTTCCCTAACTTTAGATTCGCCGCGACGTGCATAGCCTCTTTCACGGTAAGGTGTGGCAGCAAGCAGTCGTCCTGCATTATGTAACAGGACAACTTTCTGAACCGTCTCAAGTTCCTCTCCTTGCCGTTTATGAGTATCGATCCGCTGACATTGGACGTTCTGGAAGCAGAAAGTGTATCGTAAACGAAAAAGGAATTTGGAACATTTTTGGCATTACTCCAATCGTAGCATTCCGCACGTAATTCGTCATTTGAAAGCCACGAACGGGAAAAACATGTCAGTTTATTGCGTCTACGACGTACATGACAACACAACCTAAATATATGACAATATACAACTTTTTTGGGTACACATACACTTAAGATGACCTCAAGTTCATCTTACATCAATATCACACTAAGAACAAATTAAATGTTTCTTATTTTTACTGATAATGGCATAATTCAAGAAGTTATTTATTTAAACACTGATCGAACACAAAAGATAAAACAACCACTTACTTGTATCCCGCTAAGATATTCATAAGCGTACTTTTCCCAGCCCCAGAAGGTCCCATGATGGCCGTAAGTTCACCAGATCTAAATGTGCCATTTATGCATTTGAGCAAAGCTTTGTAGCCCCTTTTCCTTCCCTCGCTGACGGAGTACGATAAGTCTGTGAACTCGATGTCTACTGGAGGACGTTTAGGCAAGTGTGTGAGTGAGGCCATCGGCTTCTTCTGGTCTCCATACCCGTTGGGTATTTTTGGAAGGCCTGTCATGGCTGTTGTGCCGGGAACACCATTGCACAAGTTAATCTGTGATCCTCTGTAAAACATAAAAGCGAAAATTAATAATTACTCCAAAATTCTGTACAATTTTTTATTATGCATTATCGTAACAATCGTATCAAGGTCAGCTGCTGATTCCAATATTGTATCAGTAGGAAAAACAACGTAATATAAGCAATTCAAATTTTGCTACACATGGAGTTTTTCTATAAATAATATCTTTCGCCATCTGCGAGCGACAAGGTTTTTCTCTTGCAAAAAACTAATAAGCAGTATTACCCACAATATGCCTATAGCTGAAATGGAAAAGATCGAAATTATCATTTTACTTCTAATAAAATGAACCTCATTATTGGGTTTTTGCAGATTCATGTATTCGAGAAAACTAAGTCTTTGTTTGAAGTATAGACACTAACATGTTCAACCCTATCAAGGCAATTATAAATGGAACCAAAATAAAACTTTTGTGTGAATGAAGACCGTCTAGACCACATCAAACTTAAATGAAGCTAGATGCTAGCGAAGAGATGCGTATAGATTATATAGACATCATTATTGTGCTATATTCATTATGGGCATGAATATAAGCCTTAAACTGCTACTTTATTAGATTCAGACCTTATTTTTATGGGATCTGTAGTACTATACTTTAACATTTATTTTCTTTGCCGCCACTAGTGATTACACAAAGGTGATAGCAAGCTATTCTCTTTACACTTCTAATCCTTTATGGGTGTTTTATGTAATCTTCTTAAATACAGATTATTGTTTCTGTTTTGTTACAAATTATGTATGAAAACAATTTTGTCAGTCTAACCAAATTGCCTTATGCATCATTTGCGTAATTCTATTATTACAACCTTTTCACGTACGTCGGGCAGGTATTTAAATTTTACTTAATTGTTCCAAACATGGCTATTACAAAATTTTAAGCAGAAAGTGCTGCAATGTCAGTTATTCAGTCATTTACAACGGGTTGGACTGTTGCCAACTGACATTGTTGGTTTCGCGAAACAGTTCAACGGAATCCAGTTGCATACTTGAATGCATTTCAGAAGAGGGCATAGAAACATCAGTTTACAAACGTGTCAAAAAATAAAATATAAAAAAATACCTGACTCTGGAAAAGTTATCAAATGTGACAGAAAACATGTTCAGAAAGAACTCTGTTACACATAATCAAACATTGACTAAGGCACATTTAATTCACAATTTGAAATTAAGTAATGATTTTTAGAGAGCAAATCTTAACACAACCGTTGACAAATAACACCAACTTTATACTAATTATTTTGTATGACATGATACTCTTAATAAAAATGATAAAATTATTAATAGGTCACTACTCGATATCATTGTTTGCGGAAAACGACCCAAGGGCGATATCGCAATTCGCGTAATGGATGAGTTCCATTCAATTATATTCTGACATCACGACACAGAAGCATAATATTTATGTTAGAGAAAGGTCAACAATGTAACTAGAGTAAAAACATTATCTATTTTTAACTTTGTTTCGAAATATTATTGTAAAACGTCATAAAAGCCTAGTACTTCCGATCACATTTATAAACATGAAATGGATAAAAATCTGACGCCGTAAACTCAAAATAATCTAAGCACCGATTAAATATTCTTAAATTAAGAAACTAATCATACTGCTAGCCTAAAAAGTATCCTTGACTGTGCTTTTATGTTTATTTTTACCATACCAATCAGTTGCAAAAGAAAGAAAGAAAGAAAGAAAGAAAGAAAGAAAAGAAAGAAAGAAAGAAAGAAGATTTATAGCTACACATTCCAAAATGATATCCTTCACAATATTTGCGTTGAAAAAAACCACCGTATCTTTTTGCCTGCCGTTCAATCTCAAAAGATTTTTGATGCCACTGATCGAGATCAAAAAAGCAAACGAAAGTCAGCTAATTCGCCCTCATACACTCGAATACAAAACGCCTGATAAAAGGACTCAGTGGTACTAGGGCGCAATGAATTAGAAGTAATTACTGCTAATGCACCGTTGCATGTTCGCAGTGATGAACAAACTTTCCCTACGAGACTTCTAATGACACCATTAAACCCGAGAGTACTTGGCAATCAACTTACAACGAAATATATAACAGTGCTTGTAAATATAAACGGCAATGACGACACTGGCCTAAATACTGGGCTTTCAGTTTTCTTTATTTCAGACCGTGATTTCGTTTTCAATAATGTCCTAAATTTTTCTGATCTAGGTATTAAATGTTGTGCGGTTTAACTCACGTATCCATTTGGAGTATTCCCTATTAGTTTCGAACTCGTACGGAGCTCATAGAAGACCTTATCCCTCGTCGAGATCGCGAACCGAACTGAAAGTGTTCGTTCCTGTTTACCTAGATGATATCACGTGATCTGATTTAAATCATGTCCAATTCAACCCATCTTTTATTTATTAGGAACATTATGTAGTGCGGCACATCTGACAGCAAAAATCTAATATTCATAAATGCCTACGATCTCACAGTTCCTGATTAATAGTGTAGGAGCCATTGACGTCAGAGCTGTATTCAATTCACAAGTTAGAGCTGAATATTGCATCCGTTGTGATCCCGTTATCAACACTGTTAGTGGACTCATGATTTTGTTTGAAACAAGGGATTCTGAATCATAGTACAATAACAGATACCGTATGTTTACGATTAGTACTTTAGCTAGTGCTGTTTTTCAGTGAGGGTAGGCAGAAACAGCAGAAAGGCCTCCTGTGATTGATAAGATCCTTACGAGCTCCTTTTATTTCTTCTACGAAGTTTACGGATAGTATTCGCACGAATATACGTGCGTTTTACTGTCTCTTCTATCCGGGTTCTTGTTGGTGCTTTCAATATAATATGTATGTATTTCAGTGCGTCATAGCTTTATTTCAGTATTCTCCAAACTGTTGTCAAGTTTTATCTTCGCATAGTGACAGGATTTTATTACGTTTAGATGTTTTTTTTTTTGCATTTTCATATTGTCTTCTTTGAATATCTCTCCAGCCTATTACGTAACAGTTTATAAAACATATATGGCTAGGAATCATCATCAAGGCTTTTCCCAGCTATGTTGGGCTCGGCTTACAGTCGAAGAAGACACAGCAGAATACCAGTATTTCGCGAACGGTACAAAACATAAAAATACTCCTTTAAACCTAGCAAAATAAAAATCATATTTGATTATGGAGACCTAATCAATTCAATTTATGAAAAGAGTCATGTGATATTTATTTTCGAGGTCAATTCACAATTTAATTTGTGCCTGACATTAGTCTGTACAACCACTTAAAAAATACTTAATCATGTTGAACTTTCGAAATAATCTGCCTTTTCCATTATCACATCCTACATTAAAAAAACCGTAAATGAAAGTCTATACAAAAACCTACGTCAGGTTTTCGACCTTGATTCTAGTAAGGTCACACCACTTTTCAGCCACCCTTTTCAAATAGCGTGTGGAATACTGATGTTTCGTGGAATGCCGAATATTCTACATACTGACTGACACCCTATTAATAATGCCTGTTTGTTCAACACAGAAAAAGATTTGGGGTAAAATGTTATTGGGCTGTTATAGGAAAAAGCTTGTATTTTTCCGAAATCAAACAAATTGAACTAGACTTAAATACATGCCTAGAACACAGTCAAAGGAGGTTTCGAGAATTGAAAAGAAAGGAATTTGTAATCAAGTAATGATAACAGAAGCTTTAATTTAGATACAAATGGACCAGATTGCTTCAATAATTGAAATTGAATGGGCAATAATATCTCCATTATGTAAAACATAAACCACTTGATTATGACTATAATGAACTTCTTAATAACGAAGAAAACCATTAGCCCTAATTATTTATTTAAAGAACTTTCGTCCAATTTTGGTGATAATTATACACGCTTTAATGTAACAACTGGTATTATATTCAGCCTTGAAACATAAAATAGTGGAGCATCATACAAAATTAACGAACTAAGTAATGGTATGGACAAAAGAGTCGTTTCAACAAGCGGAGCCAACACCCTTAATAATGTTTACACCGAATCTTGTTCATGAAAATGTAAAGGTTTCTGTAGATAGCAATCAGAATATTTGAAAGGGAGCGATATTAAACAGGGATCCTGAACAAACTGGTGCAGAAATAAAAGATAATTGCGCTCTTAGTACGATTGTGTTCGGTTTAAAACCGCAAAAATGTTTTTAGGGTTTTAAGTGATAGCATTTTGATGTCACTTATTATCTTTTGACGACTTTTAAAATTAAATTTCTAAAAGCAAATCTGCAAAGTGTTGAAGCAAAATTTTTAACTGCGTACACATAATATGAGACCCCTGAGCTCAGCAGAGGACATTTATATTCTGGTTTCATTTAAAACAATGGCCGTCTGACCTCTACAACGCAACCTTTACGAAAATTAGGTTTTTGTAGTACCTGTCAGTGTGCCTGAAGGTAATGATGTTGCCTTACATAAGAAGCTTCCTTAGGAAAAAAGGTTGGTTTAAAATATTGAAGAAAGTAAGAACTGCAAATATTGAATGATACTTAAGTACCTTTTAAGATATCAAAACATATTGTACCGAAACGTAGATAAGTGACTCTTCAATAAGATTAGAAGAAAAACACATATCAACACGGATTTATATATAAGTAAGTGTTCACGTAAGTGTACACGGAAGGAAGCCCTTGAAGTGGGTCTTGAGAATCGTCAGCAGCCCTTAGTGTATGAATCAGCTGATGTGTGTTATAAATAGGATGGGAATGGAGGAAACAAGCGTAAGAAATAATCAATGGTGGTATTTAGTTTAAGAATAACTTGGGACTAATGGTACTCTAGAGCGGCGGTGGCCTAGTGGTGGCGACCCCGACTTACGAGCAGTAAGTGGTGGGTCCCAACCCAAGCAAGCGCATTACTTTGTGTAGTTTATTTCATCATCGCTGCTCTCAAAACGGTGAAGGAAAACATCGTGAGCAAACCGGCATGTCCTAGAACCAAAAATTCGAAGACATGTGACATCTACCAACCCGCACCAGCCCCGCGTGATGGATTGCAACCCACTCTCTCTCATTGTGAGGAGGCCTATGTCCCAGCAGTGGGAATATTAAAGGCTGATTATGAAATGGAACTCTCTTTCTATCCTTAATTATATTATCATCAGCTAACGGTATTTTATGTACATCACGGTCAAAATTATTTCATTCACAAACGTGAAGATAGTTGCTAAATATTTCTTAATTAAAACGAGGTGAAAAGTCTAATTAATTGAAACTAATTTCAAACTACAGTTTGAGATGCCTCGACCCGCTGAATTTACCGTTTCAAGAACTGACGTCAGACTCAGTATCTTACCAAATAATTCGGTTAGCTGCAAAGAGCAAAAATAATTTCATTCACGCACATGACACGCTTCTAAAAATACTTCTATCAGCCACCTTTTATGGTGTTAATTGTGGTAATTAAAAGCCAATCATAAAGTGCTTCACGTGAGAGCTCTAATGGTAACGTGGAGAGCACTTGGAACTTAATTATAGGATAAGACTTAAGTAGCCATTATATCTCAGTATATATCGGTAGATATGGAGACGGATTAGATATTAACTGTTTATCTTTTAATAAGACTTGACTTAGATATCTAAAGGACCCGCAATTATCCGGATTGCTTATTACTAAATATTAATCACAGCTTTAAGTGAATTTACACAGATTTTCTAATCGTTAGATATTATTTATCTTAGGGATTTTACGTTGAGATAATAGATAATAGGCAAATTGTACACTAATAAAGTAATAGATACTAATACGGAATTATTTCTAATGTCATCTTTGTTATATTAGGTTGTTTTATAACCTGTGTACACATGACGACCAATCACGCTATGCAAAACCAGTATACGCTGATCTCTCATTGTACGGGACGTTCGTACAAAGAGAGGTCACGTTATACTGGATATGTATAGCTTGATATATCGCCGTGTGTACTTTCAAAAAATTCATCATCTACCGTGACTTAAAACTGTTATTATTCTCTCACAAATACTAAAACAAGAATATTAATGAATGGACTCTTGTACTAAAGCTTCATAACTATAGCTTTTGGCTGTTTTCCAAACATGCCTCAGCCAAGTCTGTGGTAACAGCCAAGTTGTTCGCCATCACGTTTATTTACGCTCGCTTTCGTACAGGGTTGGCGGAAAATAAGCCCTCTACCCTTTTGCCTGGAGAGGACACGTTTTTATACAAAATGTGTTTGCCTTAATTAAAATTTTACGTAAGGATGTTAGTTTGAAATTTAATGTTTGCACTAAAACGTACATTTTATAACTAAAAACCTGTTTAAGTTTTATGAAATCTTCCCGTGTACCAGTTTTATAGACAATTAAGATGTGTTGCGTGTATTGTTCTGCGTAATTAATCTTGAGTAGGTAATTAGGAAATCCCAACGTGACTATTAATTTAAAATAATAATTAGTTGTTTCTGTTTTATTTTGAAATTCACCGTAGGTACCTAGATATTTTTTTTTACATTAACCTAAAACGACTATGAGCTAATTACATTAAGAAATATCGAAGTTTATAAAGGTTGTAACAAGACAATCAACGAAACCGAAAGGCACTTGTTCTCCCCGTCATTGCGATCATTTTTTTTGTTCTAGACCATATCTGGGAACCTTCTAGTTACGGAGATATTGGGGGTCAAAGTTCCAACTTTCGTTCGGCTTCCTTAAAGGTCTTGTTACACCCTGTATGATAAATAACTTCCATTACAAATCCTAATTTATTCAAAATACTTCAACAATATACCCAGTCTACAAAAACAACTAACTAATTCCGTGTCTCACAAACTTTTAAATAATTCTCGCCTTGAACCTGTGCTCAACCAAAAAAACCAGCATGGTAACCACCGAACAGTCTATTATTTATACTTGTTTGTGACCAAGCTAATAGCATCAGATTGGCGAATGACGGCCGTATACGGAGAAGAAACGACTAAGTACGTTCCTCAACTTTTTGTTAACGGCAAAAACTTTTGGGTACACTCGCACTGAGGATAAAACAAAGAGTACAAAGTTTGAAGACCCCTTTTTTTAGCAGCATCTTGAATTGAATTTGAAATGTCTAGGTTCTAGCTATTTTATGTATGTGGTTTCTCGCGACCTTTTCCGACTAAGAAGTGAGCCAAGTGCTAATACAGACGTCTGCACGTTTTTCAACATTTTCTTTTACATTTCTTTTAGATATTTGTCAAAAAAAGATTTTTATGTACATATTGAGTGTGCCATAACTTTTTCTAAAACGAATTCGTAACATTTCGCAACCGGCCTGCGTGTGTGACCAGGGGGGCAAAAATGGTCGCTTTAGCAGTCATAATTGGATTTTTTTTAAATGGTCACAGACGTTTATATTATGAATTGACTTTGTGGCCATTTTACGAACAATTCTACGAATTGAAACGTAATTCATATAATAATATAAATTCTATTATGATTCTGCAAAAGCCGCGATTTTAGGACCCCAGGTATGAAAGTGGACGAAGGAGTACGTAAGGATCATAACAGGTGGAGTTTCTGGCTACCCCCAAACCATTGCCATAACGAAAAAAGTGTGAGTATTTCGTATGTATGATGTCACAGACCAAAGAGCGTTTCTAAGTCGGTAATTTTACATCCCCAATTTGACCCTTATGACTCAAATTATTCTGATTCCTGACTTATTTCGCCAGATCGGAAACAGTTATTTAACTTAATAAAACACCAAAACATCGACCGACTCGTTTTCATCTCATTCAGAAAGTTATAAGTAAACTGAAATTGGTTTTGGCCTTTACCAGACTGTAGGATTATTATTCTCTGTCCGTACCTCACTGGGGGATTCCGTAAGTCTGCGTATATGTTTAATAGATTGTATCTTGGTCTTTGGGTGTTTTCATCACTGGATTCTTATTATGAATGTTTGATAGATTTTTGGCTTGTTATGGACAAAATGATGAAATTATAGTGTTATGTAAGATTTGCTCTTTATAAAATGATTTGCAATTAAATGATGAGCAATTAAATGGATTCTTTTTTTAAACTCGGTCTGCACGAAAAATATGATAAAAAGTTGCCAGCACAATAAAAACAGCAGCAATACCTGATCAGCAACTAAATCAAGGATTATCAAAAAATAAGTAGATATTTGGTCAGTTTATATCTTTGCAAAATAAATAGGATACAAAATTATTATGTGGTCGACAGGTTTTTACAATCGGTTAGCTTAAAATTATTAAAAGCGAGCGAAGCGAACCCTGGACTTGGGGCACTCCGACTCGGATAGGTTAGCTTCGAAGGGGTGGATAATCCTTATTATCAAGCACATGTTTACTAAAAAAAACAAAACAAGAAGAAAGTTACCCCAACAGCTGTCCATTATTGAGTTGCTCAGCGAAGGGCGGTGACTTGACCTGGGCGAAGGTCACCTTGTCATTCAGCTCTCCCCGGCTGCCGCGACCCATTAGCGGCAGGTGGATCTGGGTGCCTTTCGACTCCATCTTCAGGCCCGACGTCATCGCTGCATTGACATCGTGTGATTTGGGGCCCTGGAAAGAGGGATAAAGGTAGTTTAGTAGTTATACTAAACGGAAAAACGAAAACGTACGAAAAACGAACGAAAATACGAAAAAAAAAACGAAAATACGACGAAAATTGGACCATGTTAATGGCAGAATTTCCGTACTGGAAGATCACTGAAAGTTTTAAAGAGGCTGTAGAAATAAATAACAGTATCTATGATATTGTTACGACATCTATACAACCTTATACAGAATAATCTGACATATTCCATATTGCGATATTAAAGTTATCCACGCGATTAACACAATATATACAGAAACCCGACGACCACCTTTGGCCCACCAGACACAACACCCGTCTGAACTGAGGATGCTCTTTCCATGGAGGGGGAGGAACTTACACCCTATTCCTCATACCACTGCAAAATGTTAATAGTAGTTTGGCCAAAAAATTACCTACGACCATTTAGTTTAACACCATTGACACAACATTTACAAACACGCTACGTATCTTACTTGTATAATTTTTTCTTAAAATCTTATCGTCATATTACAGCACACTACTTCTGTTATTATCTTAACACTTATTTAAATGCTCGTATTGTGTTAATTCCGCGTAAATATCGCAGGAACGTTAATATAGTTATTTAAATATCTCCGACAACAGTCATTAATATCACTTCATACATTTACTTCCATTCAATTTACGTTTAAAATAATTACAATTTCAAAAGATTTAAAAATTCAAAACGACATTTTGATTGATATACAACATAATTTATTTTCAAGCTCAGATTTTGCAAGTTTAAAGATAAGTTAAAATAAGCAAGATTGTAAAGATATTTTTAAATGCAATAAAAACTTAAGCAAGAAACTTGTTATTTTTCGGCTCCTCGGCTCTAAAAGTATGAGATGGAACTTTTAAACTTTTTACAATCCACTTTAAAATAAACTAAGTTTTATATGTTGTTAACTGTTTTCAAACAATGCAGTCAAAATTAAATGCCTGAGATTACAACAAAGATAAATAAACTTAAACATAATCATAAATCGCTGATTTTTAATCTTGCTAGTATAACAATAATAAAGTAAGTAAAATTATTGATCTTCCTTATTACAGATTGCATTAATATTATGATGCTAATGCTAGAAAAAACTGTGCTTAAACATCCTTTTAAATGTGTACTAGATAATGATATTTAAACTGATCAGACGAGCCGATCAGTCAGAACCAACTGTTTAATGGTGTGAAATACGAAATAAATCTACCAGCCTTTTTAACAGTATCTGATAAGTAATACCTCGAACCAAGATTTGTATCATCAACTGAGTGGATAAAGACTGTCAATCAAAGTGAAGAAGATGGATTCTATTCAGACGTCGCAACATCTAACAATCGCAAAAAAAATAAAGCTGGCGCGGTAGGACAACACAGACAACTTAATGGGAAAACAAGAAAGAAATATTTCATTTTGAGAGCAAAAGCCTTACAAAAGTCACATTCGCGAACAATTGTGAATATACACCTTGATGTGTCGCCATAATATGTACCTACATACATAAAATGTCCCAAGGTCTATGACTCCCAATGGGTTAATCAGTTACAATTAGAGCCAAAAGCCTTAGTTAAACCGCGTTCATTTGGCACAGGTGCTGTTAAAAGTTGATATAACGGCACATTTTGGTGACAGACCTTTGCTGGCGTTGCGTAACTTTATTTATTTATTTAACAATTTATTTACACACTAAATACAGAAAAGAAGAAAGGAAATAGTACAAAGGTGATGCTTATTTCTAAAGAAATCTCTTCCAGCATACCTGCGAAAGGAGATAATTTTCTTTATTTATGATGAGCAAAATGTTCATCAATCTGCTTTCGTTTTTTTAATACTATCAAATCATCAAGTTCGCTTTGCTCTCTGCATTTGGGAGGTCTGTTTTTAGTAATATTGACTTTTATCAGAGAAGATGTCTCAAGATTTGATACTAACAAGCTAGAAGGCTCAATAGCAAGTACTCTTTTTAAATTAACCTACTTCTTTCTACCTACCTTAATACCATTAATAACTTAGATATTATCTACTCCAACACCTTCATCATTTCCAAATAAACTCATAAACCTTACACCACGTAAGTTTCCATCAAATAGGAACTATGACGTAAACCGTATGAGAAAAACATTGACCGCGACATTTATTGAACGTAGGAGGACTATCGATTTTCTTACGAATGACGTCACACTAACAGAATTGGAAAACAAAATGGATTGGACAAACATAGAACTTGTTTGTGATTAATTGATAGGGTTGAAGTAGTAACTCCATTTTTATAATGCTCAAACAGAGTAGATTTCTGCGAAGGATGCCGTTCAAAGAGACCCTTTAAAATGAAAGATGGTTCCATAAAACTGGAGTTTCGTTGGGAATTTACAGAGTTTTGAACAGTTTTTACTAAATGTATCCAAAATTCTGAATGAGGCTGACTTGACGTGAAAATTCCAAAATACTGCAATAATAAATTTATAGCTACTGTGTTTCAGCGATTAATAATAAAGAAAATAGACAATAATCAAGCTGATAGTAACCAAACATCGACAAAACCGATAATAAACGGAAAAAAAGGTGTAAATACTTGGAAAAGTACCGGACTATAGTACTGTAATGGCACTAAAAGGTCTACAAACAATAACAGCAAAAAAATAGAAGTCCAAGCCAAGCAAATCAATCAACCGAATTATTGTAACCACTCCCAAGAGTGGACATGAGCAATATTTTCACTACAAAAATTTGATCTTGTTTATTATACAAACTAAGAGGGTTTAGACATAAGGGAAGAGCTTACAAATGGTGGCAATCTGGCCACATGTGATATGGAACAAACGCTTCGTATCACGTTTCTCTGAATCAATTGTGTCGCGAACGGCAACCACTTCTTTAATTGTGTCATTGTCTACAAGAGTGATATCCTGTGTATCGTTCAGTGCATTCAATTGTACTTCAATATTAAAACCGTAGTCTTCTGTTAAGCCTTAAAATATGTATGTAACACCCCGCTTACTCGCTGGCTAGTGGCTATTTCGGGAGCGGAAAAATTTACTACGTTATTCATGTTACGACTAGGAAATGAAAATTTAGTTATTTACTTTTCTATCACCGTAAAAGATTATGGAGTTAAGGAGCCATGTTTAATTTGATTATAAATATTCAAGACTCAGATACCGCAATTGTTTAGTGAAAAAACGGGCGGTATCAAACACCGAATCTTCAAGCCGCTGCCCGAGTATTTTTCAATCGTTGATGGTACGTTTCAAGGCTAAGTAGCTACGCGTGTACTTACGGTGTACGTCATTCGCTACAAAACCTCTAATTACTATGTCAAAGCAGCTTGTTAACCATTTCATTATACTCATATTTATGACATTATTTTTTTTTACAACTATGACAGTTGGCAGTAAATGATATTTATAGCATACTATCTGCATCAGTACTTTGGACTGAAATCTAAAGATATTATATTATAATAGCTTCAGAATTTTCTTTTTGCTTTCAATCGATAACCTCACGATTAATTTCACTGGATTATTCGATTCATCAGTAGGAATAGCGCTCCCCAAAAAAGTTTCTATATTTTTAGGTATTACATCTGACTCTCATAGGCTCACTCCCTGAGCCCCCCTACACATAACAGGCGAAATGTGGGTGTATTAGTTGCACATCTGAGGAAAATGTAGTGTAATGACGAAAATGTTGAGTTTGAATGTAGGTGGCCACAAGAGTAGAGTTAGACCAAAGAAACGATGGATGAGCTGTGTGAAGGATGATGTGGCGAGAAAGGAGGTGACTGTTGACATAACGAGTAATAGATAAATACAGAAGAAGAAGACATGATGCGCCGACCCCAAATAAATTGGGATAAGGGCAGGGGAATGATGATGATGATGAGTCATCATAGGGTACATAGGGTGCACCTCTGCCTAAGCGTATCGACCATCAGACGGCTAGACAGTATTCTAATCTCCATAACAACATCTAAAGGAAAATTCATACTAAAATATCCAACTAATATCACGTAACTATGATATTCAATGAAACTGTCGAGAGCAAGTACTTAGTATTCATAACACGACGCAAGGTGACACGTCAGGGAGTATGAAAAACGACGGCGATCAATCAATTTTTATGATGCTCTTCTATGATCATTGGACACCGTTCTTCGGAATTTTATTACTTTATTGTGTGGGCAGGGCTTTGTGATATTAAACCTGCGGTTAAAGTTCGGGGAAATTAGTGCAAAAAGACTTTTGTAATATTCAATACGTCGTTTCTTCAAAGTTTTAGTCTGTAGTCATAGTTTTAGAATATGCTTGAGTCGTTTCTCAATTTTGGATTCAGCGATTTCACTATTCATTAAGATCCAGTCTAAACCAGATTTATCTGGAAACCAGTAAAGCTAGATGGTTTAAGTGAATCCCATTACGATACAACAGATTCTAATTTTAACACCACATGCAAATTCCAGTTATCAAAAGTCAAATATAATTACCGCAGTAAAATCAAGTTCTTTATCTCTTTTCAATAATTATTATTTACGTGAAATAACTGGTTTTTAAGACTAGTATCACCAAGAACAGTAATATTCGTACCTCTTTAATAGTACTGATTCTGTAGGATGATTTTTAGGTGCAATTTAAGCTGGTGAATAAAAAAAGACCAATTTGTAGTACTTTACGAAGCACACCATGGGGTGTAAGAGGGAGTCGTTGTCGATAAAGATAACAAGGGACCAATGATTGAGATATCTCGAGATTACGACTAGTACGTGGACGGCATTACAAAAGAAAGAGGATTGCCTGTTTAACTCCTTATTCTTTTTCTAAACCACACCTAGCTATTTAATAAAACAGACAAATGAAAAAGAAGAAAAAAAAAAAGAAAAAGAAAGAAAGAAAAAACGAAGCTACATAAATGTATACTATACAAAATATTTTACTTCAATCAATAGATACTACAGTACCAGTAATTCTTTCTCCCAACGCAGAATTAACCTTGCTATTGGAAAATCGGTCTTTAACCAATATATGGAAAGGTACACCGTTCCGTGTTCCATAAATCGTACACATTCAGCTTTGCTAGAATGCCCGAACAACCGAAATTGCTTTCGTGCATAAATAATGCCTGCTTTATCGTTTTCCGATATATCATACACCAAATTCAGCTAACATGGGAACTGTTGTAGAGATCATTACCCTTTTGGACATAGTCATCAATGATTGTAAGATAATGGTATTACGTAGGTACTATACTAAATTAGTATTTAACACCTGTGCCATATATACAAAGAAAAGTATAGGTAGACAGCTGTGTAGTTTTACAGGATTAGACTGATAAATTACTTTTTAACGTAATTTATGATGATAAAATATAGATACCTAAGATGTTACGTACTTATCTTGCTATGATTGTGATCATAGAATTTGGTCGTTTCAACGATAGAAACAAAATCCCGAAGATTGTTTTTTATATAATTGTTAAATAAAGATTTGAATAAGAACATGAATGGCTATTAGAATAGGAGAAGACAAAGAAACGATGGATGTACCGTGTGAAAGATGATATGGGAAGAAAGGAGGTGACTAATGAAATGACGAGTAATAGAGAAGAGCTTATGAAGAAGATGACATACTGCGCCAACCCCTAAGAAATAGAAATAATGGTGATGTGACAGAGAAACTAAAAATTAGACAGAATAAAGAGCCATAAAACATTCTAAAATGCGATGTAAATGAACTTGTGGATTCAATAAAACTGATAGTCAATTCAACTGATTGGTCAACAACTCCAGCGATGCAGTTCATTCGATTTCACTAACAACTGCCCACACAGTTTTCATATACGTGGGCTTCGCTAACTAATTTATCAACAAGTGGGGTTCTACGTTGAAGAAAAGTTTGTTTTAAGAGAGAGATAATTAAGCATGTTTTACATTTTATTCTAAGGAGGATTTCTTGAATGTTGAAATGTGGGTATACTATAGGTTCACTACACCTCTGCGTTACCTTTGGCGGATTGCAGGCGCAATGTTATGTTTATGAGGATTACGTAAATCGTACTTTACTCATCTAAATTTTATTTATCATACCAAAACTAGCATACTCTTGAGACAATCACTTCAGATTACGCCACCGAAGACAATAGTAGACTTTTCGAATAATAATGTGAAAATACAAGGACAAAAGTAATAGCATCATAAAAACTTTGAAATATTCTTCCAATTAGGCTTGGAAACACTCTGCTCTAGCGAATGACGTTCTTTGTGATGTAGGCTTGACGCGCCATCGCATCTTCATGAGAAGTGGAGGCTTATACGAGAGAGAGGGAAGCATTCTTCATAATCACTACGACGTAGTCGGATTTTAACTAATGTGAATGAAAAAATGAAAGTTTTCGTCCAACAATCTAAAGTGAAGCCAATGCATTAAATAACAGTGCGTAGTGCAAGAAAGGTAAATGAAGACTCAACACAAGAATATGAAAATACTTTAATGAGTTGAATTTGATAACAAGGCGATGACCATTGATTTCTTGTTTTTATTTGATTACCTACTTAAAATTCCACCTACATAATTAAAATCACCATCATCATAAACGATCGAATCAAACCGAGGTATCATTCATCAGTAGCAACATTAACGGTAGCTTAATGAGAATCATGTTTACCAGTATCGATAAGGACTAAATGAACGACTGTGTCAGTAGGTAGGAAAATAACGTTATCGTACACAGCCTTTCTTTGTTTAAAATCTGATAAAAGCACTAATTACCAAAGGTCGACGATGATTAACCTGATTTTAGATTCTTGAAAGCGCCCTCTTAATGGAAATTGAATAAAGGAAAACGCTATGAACTGAATTATGGCTAATGAGCTTATCAAGAAGGATAAAAGCTTCTATTTGAATCCTGTCAATAATGTTTTACATTAAAAGCAGTATTCAAGATATCAGGCTGTATTTTCCCAGAAACCTATCATAATGATCAAAGGAAAGATCATATATTTCCAATAATGATATCCTTCAAGACTTCAAGAGTATAAATTTATAAACAAATTAAAAGACGTCATAAATTTTACCAGATTGTCATGTGTGTCTTATAACGAATATAATGTTATGTTTAATAGTTTTATTATTAGAATCTGTGAGAAGATTATCAAACAATCAACATATTATGCTGCACATCACAATGTATTACATAAGGACAAGACCATTTCTAGACAACAAAATAGAAGAAAAATAAGCCTTCATTAATAATAAAGATGAATTAATATAAACTAACAACATCAAGGCAGAAGCTGATTCCGAAATTGCAATAAAAGCTAACTTTAAAACGATTCCATTCAGTATTCAGAACGATTCAGACGATTCGCCTCCTGAAAAGCTTACTGAACTAAAATACTGTTAGCATTTCGCAAATAGTTGGAAGGCAATACAATACCTTTATGCAGACCTGGTTCTAGACCGTTTGGAAAGTAGACTCGGATCTGTTTCTGTGTCCAGAGTAAATATACAGTTTATAAATTCTTTCCACGTGTTTTGCTGTGTTTGATCTCGTTTCAAAATTAGACCGTCCTTGCAATTCTTGGCGTTTAGTAAAAGCTACGTTTTGCTTCTTTTAAAGATATTTGATGGATGGAGATGGCATATTTTTGGTACCATTCGGAGGATTAGTATGTCTGTCATAATATTTTCATTAAGTTGTACAGCTATCATTAATCAGTCTGCTAAGCTTCTTTGCGAAACCAATATGTCCCAGAGTCATTTATTATCGCTTGACGACCTTCAAACTATTTTTAAATCAAACATTTTTGTAACAGACGTTATAAGTATCTATTAAAAGACCACATGACACAGTTATCATATCACAGTCTGTATTTTAAAGAATGTTTATGTTGACAAATAAATTACTATAAAATCCTATACTTTGTTTAAAATATCATCAAGATATAGTCAATTTCTCAGCGTATGAGTACAATAATTAGTTGCAATGATTGATCGCTATACTTCGCAGAATCGGGCTTGCAAACCGATTTACTATTTATACTGTTCCAGCAATTTCTATTTGCATCCATCAAAACAACATTTTACGAGTTTACAAATAGAAAGTTTAAATAATTAGGTAGCTAGACACCTATAGATTATTTAACACAATTATGCTAATTATTCATTTAAAACAAAGTATTTGAATAATTCAAAGTCAATAGAAGAATGAGTATTGCTCACACCTTCGCATTTACAAAACTTAGATTATTAATCTATCGTCTAAGTTCGCTGACATATTCATAAAACCGGTATTTCTAGCACAAGACTGTCTGTGTCTATCATTTAAAGAAACTTGAAATATTTAGTATCACGTCATCAAAGCCACTATTGATTGCCCATAAACACGGTGACCCATATCTCAAAAATATTGCTCGTGCACTCTCAACATTTTCTTTAACTCACTGCATCGGAGTAAACAACATGAAGCTCAGAAAGAAGAAAATATTGTCGTAATTGTAATGA
Organism: Noctua fimbriata; assembly: GCA_905163415.1. Lineage (NCBI taxonomy): Eukaryota > Metazoa > Arthropoda > Insecta > Lepidoptera > Noctuidae > Noctua > Noctua fimbriata. The sequence continues at coordinate 1,608,377 of LR990932.1, forward strand.
ATATAATTTTAGGCAAGATCAATACGAACCTTTGGACATAAGCCAATGGGTCTATTAGCATAAAAACAAAGCTACCGGACAATGTAGCGTACCAAAAGGTATGTAAGCGAGTACAATTTGGGTACATGCGTACGCAGGAACTTACAAACATACTTAAACTAACGCCTTTTTTCCACGGGGGTAGGCAGAAACTACAGAGCGCCACCTGTTACGATCTTTGCATAGTCCTATCGCCTCGTCCACGTTCATACACCCACGCCGGTTGCGAGTACTACGCACCTGACCTTTTAGAAGAACCTCGCCAATAATGTGAACACTGTCCTCCTAGGGCAGGAACATTGATAGTATATTTTATTGAACACAGAACACAGTTAATCTCTGGCAACGTGTGGGTGTAGTATGGGTACCTCTACCTTACCCTCCGTACATTAGGCATGATGTTATGTCTTATGTAAGCGCTGGTATTGTCCAGCAATTTCAATCCAATTATTTCACTGTACAAAGCTCCTAATAATTATTCCAAGAACTGTCCCAATTTGTCGATCCTTACAAATTAGGCCTAATTTGACGTGGGCGACCTGAATAGGCTCAAATTAATATAACTTTACTACAAATATTCGAAATGTAATTACTTAAATCAACGCCAAGAGTACAAGAGTTCACAATTACCGATAAACGTACTACTCATAACACTAAGAACAGTAAGTAATCGTGTAACCCGAATCCCCAAACGTATAATAAGCCTCGGTTTCTGCACAAAGTTAATTTTCCCAGAACCTTGTGAGCTAAACTAGATTGTTGAATATTACAGATTTATATTTGCTCACGTTCCAGCCCTGATATTGTGAGTTAGGTTGAAATAGGATTACCTATTTTAAACGAAATACGTGGAACAACACATATTGGATTATGCCATATCCATTTTTCGTCGGAAATGTTGGAATATTTTCTGGCCTGAAAATCAATAACTTATCACTTTTCTATTTCAAGCCAAATGCAGTAATTTCGTTCATGATACAATTTTAAACCATGTCTATGGAAATCCCCTGTTTTGGTTTTGTTTCTAAACTATTTGTAAAATATTGTAAAAAAAATAACAGATTAAAAGTACCTAATTAGGTGTTTTCAAAACACCCAAACAGAAAACGAAGTCATGATGATATTTATCATCATTACAATGTTTCAGTAGATACTCCCTAATCAAAATAATCCTCATTCCAACACATGTTGATAGGTGATACGATAAGTCGGTCACTATTTCGAAAATACGAATACGATAAAATGAAAGCATTTTACAAAATAAAAGCATTGAATATTTCAAAATAATTATAACCAGTCAAAATAGATCTTAACAGAACTGAACTAAGGTAGCGTTTAATGTCTTTATCGTTTACCTGGTGAGAGAGATTAACGTCAAAAGCAGTATTCAAACCATTTGAGTTTTTCGCGAGGCGATCAACAATAGCAAAACCTCTGCGTGTCGTTGCTCTTAACTGAACAAACTAACACGTTGCTAAAAAGCTAAATACACCGTTGAATACTCCAAACGTTAAATTTCAAACAATGGCTAACTTTACCGTTAACAAGAAAACACAATAGCTAAGCAATTTGCCTCTCACAATGTTCAGTTCAACTTACAAGGTTTCAGTTAAAAAGTAACAACAGTAGTCACGGAAATTCTAAATTAACAAATGAACCTCATTTTTGTGAAGTTCCTTTCTGAACATAAGCCACCAATGACAAAGAATCGTATGTAAGACTGCTAAACGCGTTGTGAAAAACTAATAATACATCAGATTTTGAAAGCTAATCAACCATTGCGGGAAGTAAAGCATGAAAACTGCATGAAGCTAGTCACAAAATCAATTTGTAGCTTCAAACTCCACAGCGAGAAAAAATGTACGAATATGTAAACGAGATAGCCAACACTACAAGAAATTGCAAATGCATTTTCGAAACAAGCTCTGACCCTAAATTGATGGCCGATATAGCAAATTTTGCAGACTGAAAAAAACAAAGAGCTTAACCTACCGACACTAAACAATTCGAATCGAACTTTCAATCTAACTGCAGCGCAGTAAAAAGCATTATTGCTCTGTATTATCACGATCAGTATTCCTTTTGATTCTTGGATTTGTATCACTTTTATGTGCATTTACAAGTTTAGTTTTTCTGACGATTGTGTCAGAACCAATTTCTCGTTTAACAACTACTTCGATTTTTATTCTATTCCCACGACCTGTTACTAAAACAAGATTAAAATCTTGTGTAGTTTTTAGAAGTACTTCTAATTGTTACTTTACTGAATTGTAACCCTCTTCATTGAACCACGGCGGCGAATCAACTATGACAAAACCACAATTACTTTAGTTAAAAAGCTTAAAAGGTTACGCCTTCAGACTAAAAAAACAATTTAGGCCAACAGCCATTGAACCGACTTCTCCATTAACGCTACCAAAATTCGTTTCATCTTAACTAAATTCGATTGATCTAATAATTTCCGTGTCTTATACTAAGGTTCTTGAACGAAAATGCTGTTACAGATCGACTCCCGAGGCGTTTGAAGTTCATTGAACGTAGATAATATTTGGTCTACTAGTGAGGCTTATGACTTAAGCACGAAGAAGATCCTAGTTCAGGTTTTAATGCTGTTTGACTAAGCTAATCTGTTGTCTCACAAACAAGTTATTGTAATTCTGACCCGAATCGTCTCTTCAAATATTTTTTTGTTTTACTGTTCTTTTATACGAGTAATTTTCTTTGTTTTTTATTACGACTAATTCATTTAGTTTCTTTGACTTTGTACAAAATATCAATTTTACAACGAAGTTCTAATAATTTTAGCTGAGTTTGAAGTTTGTTCAAGTTTATTGTTAATAGAAGTTTACGTCTCGCCATATTAGCTTTTGTAGTTAGAAACTGAAATTGGGCATGTAACCAAGTTTTATCATTACAGAACTTGTTGTTTTTACGGCTTTGTATTTATAGCAGTTTGGAATAATATGTGACATTTTCATGATAAAATTATTGTAGATTTTTTGGTAAAAAAAAAAATATTTTCGTTAGGTTTATTTCTATTTTTTTTAAACAGAGTAAGCAAACAGCTTAGTTTGAATTGAAATGGTCGAGCCTGTAAAGGTGGACAATAGTGTACGAGGTAGTGATTATGAAAATAAGGAAGCACCTATAAGCAAAGTATATGGATGTTGAGGTGAAGGTAAAAGAGATTTTAATTGTGTATACATAAGATTCAAATCATAATTGAGTTTAATATAGTACATATTAGGTTTGCTACCACAATTATTAAAACACATATTTGTTTTATACCAAAAACAAGCAGCGGCAAAGTTACTTAATATAATTTTGAAACAAAACCAAATGCTAATATTTTCATTTCTCAAACTCTTGTGGGTGGAGACAATGACAACTTTCCGGATGAGAAATTCTGATATACTTCATGTATAAAATACATATGAAATCAAAAGTAATCAGTTTCTTCTCCCACGCGTATGACATGAATAAATTGAAGAATAATTTCAACAATGTTATAGAAGACTACATAATTATAGTAAAATACTTAATATCCTTTCATATCATGTTCTATTGCGAGAGTATGTTTAGCAACTGGCAACTCCCCCTGGAAGTGTTTTATTAGCCTACTTGCATATATTGGCGCGGGAGAATTAACAACCACATTGTAACATACGGTTGCTTCCACGTAATTATAGAGAATAGAAATAGCAAGAAATACACGTACGCTAAGAAAAACCTCACCAAAGCAATTTGTACAAAACTGCGTCAGAAAACCCCAATCATTAGTTTTTAAAACAAATCTACTATTGAAGAACTCTAAATTCTAGTTGAAGATGATGTTCTTTTAGCTTCAAACTCCATGATTTAGGCCATTTTGTTCAGAGAAACATCAAAAAGCTGTTACTCCCGTTACGAAAGGCATAAAACAGAGCCATGACGCAAACTTAATTGAACACAGTGTTAGGAAAAATCACATTTAACTTCGAATTTGTAAGCACGAATAAAAACTTACTTTTTTAATATTACAGTTTCACACAGACAGAATGAATTGTAAGGACACCACGCAAGTAATATAGTTTTGGATTTATGTATAGTCCACCTAACTCCTTCGACAAAATTGTGTGGCTCCCGTTATACACCGAAATTAAAACAAGTAATGATGAATAATAATCAGTAATAAAGACCCACCTGCACCCAAGTTGCGCTTAAATTAATCATAACACAATTTTGAACCACAACCACGTCTAACACTTGCGGGACATCGGCACTAATTATGCCAATTGATTACATATCGATAAGTCTTAATTAATTACCGAAACCTGCGAACCCGCTTAGTAACTATCTCAAATCTTATGATAACAATTCACGTCATACTGGATTGTGGATAGGGAAATGCGTTATGACCATTGGGGATTTAGGATTAACAGTACATGACGAACCTTGAAATTTTGAAGATTACGTTTTGCAAAATGTGAGTTAATCAACAACTGACGTAACTAAAGGATCATAACATAACCATCGTGTTATAAGACAATTAAACAAATCAGCTGCTATCACACCAAAGAACTACAGCGAGAAACAAAGTTAAAAGGGAAACTCTTGGCTAGACTTAATGCCATAAAGCATTCTGCAACAGTCAAACAATTATATGTGAAGACAGACGATGACTTGGCAAATAGTGACCACATACACCAACATAATCTTCTTCAAACCCACCACATTCATGCCAAATCTAATTTCCAGTAGAGCTTTGGCACTATCTCTAACCTTGCTTATCCTGTCTGAGAGCATAAGGCGTGGCTTCATGTAAATAGGCACTATGTACGTAGAGTAGGGTGGAATTGAGGACGGCGGTAACACCTGGCCCAGCATCCAGTGCCAAGCATTGATTACAAGAACTGGCAATCGTGAAAGCAATTTAGCATAGAAGCTGAATCTAGAATCCAAAATGTAATAACTTAAGCAAACGTGAAATTATTTGTAATTATCCAAGGTCGAATACAGAAATCGATCTAAAACATGCTAATGGATAACGATAAAGCAGTAGAAGACAGATACGAACAAGCTAACAATTTAGCGTTCAGTCAATGACACTGACAAATGACAATAGCCGATGATTAAATAGATAGTGTATTATACAAAAGAAATGGACAGAAAGTAATAAATATCAGGATATTTATTACTAGTTAAATAGTACAACATATGTAACAAAATGCAATAAATGAAACCAACAGATAATCAATTAATATCTACAGAAGTACAATCGTCAATAAAATTAAGATAATAAGGTAGATACCTGATTTCTCTATTAAATACTAAGTCTGTTAATAAACACAAGATAACAATACTTGAAACGAGAATAGCATTTCAATAACTTTCTTCCCACGCTCTCCGATTAACTAATATTAACAGCTATGATAATAATCATAACAATAATTTTGCCATGACAATGGGAGATTATTGATTTGATAAAGGTCAGGTTAACAAGGTAGATAAGATTAATAAAGTTGTTTGATCATATTGATAAGAAGTCATGAATGAATTTATCAAAATCGTGAACCAACGAGAAGGTTAGGTGAGTGCAAACCTTTTTGGTGTTTTGTCAGATTGTGTTTTAGGTGAATCAATTCACACCTGCGCACATGAAGAGCAGCAGAGAATGGATGTGGATGCGTAACAATCTATACGCGTGGGCATTTCGCGAACAAGTCCAAAAGTGTCCATACTATGTTCTTAATTTGCACGGGAACCGCGCTGTTTGTCACAAGAGGACATTATAAATGGCACGCCAACTACTCGCTAACCTTTAAGACTAAGATTTGCTAGCAAATCTGTCCAAAGGTGTCCATACTATGTTCCTAAGATGCACGTGAACGGCACTGTTTATACACGCGCGCCTTGACATTTCCTCTGGATTGTGGATATTTCTTCTCGTATAATTTTTCTAGGAAAGTACTTTCCGCGGCTTAACCGAAATTGATCGTTTTACTACCTTATTTTTCAGTTTAGCTTATCGAAGTAACGACCGACTAAAACTGTTATCCTATGATTTACTCGGAGCTAGCAATTTATCATTTTCATAACGGTCGCAATCTTCAAGCGAACCCTGCTATTATTGAAAATAACTTTAAGAATTGCCTTCAGTGATATTTAGAATTGTATTAATTATATATTTACAGCCTACATTTTCCCACTGCAGGGTAAAAGCGGGAGGACTATGCTTTACTCTTTCGTTCCACTCCATTTCATTCTCATTCCATCTACGGCTATTTGGAACCCATTTTTATCGAAACATGCCAGCCCACCATCTCCACCTGAGTCTGCTACGGACTCGCCTGCCATGGAAAGGAGTCCCATAGGGTGGTGCGTTTGGCCCTTTGATAATTTGTCATGCGGCAAATATGTCCAGCCCAAATGCATTTTAGCATGGCAGCTTTCTCTGTGATATCAACTACTTCTGGTGATAGATAGTAGTATTGTTAAACTGGTCTCCAAGTTTGATACCCAGCAAACACCGTTCCATCTGTCACACCTCGAGACCTCAGTGATTAATTTAAAACCGATGAGGATGAAAAAAACACGTGTACGAGTCGTCTCTTAATTTTGTTAAACTCATATGTTATCTACATGAGACCTGAGACTATCGTACTTAGCTCCAACCTCGTATATTTTATACAGTTCTAAGAATAGCCGAGGTACCCTATTTCATCACGTTGGTGACATAAGGGGCAAGTTAGGAACTACCCGCCGAGGCGTGGGCGTTGTGGCTTTATTAAGTTAAATTTCAAAACGTGGTTGGCATGAGGGTGTTGTGAATTTCTACTAGATTACCGTAACAAGATATTTTCAATTAACTATTACTTCGTTAAGATAGAAAACATCAGTCACTAGAAGAAAACTGGGGCAATAAGAATTTTAATTTTCCGAGACTATGTATGAAACAGTAGCTAAATTCTAAATGCGAAGGGATATAACCTGGAGCTCTGTTTAATAAAAACAAAATATTATGAATGACGCAAAAACTTTGAACACATAAAGCCCTTACATAATACGAGTGGTCTTAAAAGGAAATATGTAGGCAAGGTCGAGTTACAGAATGGAACAGATCACAATTTCCATAACTAAGAAACTTGGGTATCTTATTTGTTGGAGCCAGTTCATGTTAAGATGTAACACAGGATATTTATGAAATGTAATACAAAACAATGTATCTTTCATAAAACATTTTTTTTTGTACCACTACCTTTGTCAGAATAGGCAGTGGCTTGTGTAAATGACCTTATTCAGCTGTATCCGGTTAGACTGGAAGGCGACTTCGAGATTCTCCGGAAAAGGCTTTGCAGATGATGATGTGGGTACTACTTACTGTTTGTTTGTAAAAAGCTTTAGTTGGATGATAAGAGCAAGATATGAACTACCTTCGAGAATTTCATTCTACACAGATCACAGGCTTGGTAGATTTTGGCCACAGGTATATTTTGAAAGAGTAAGTTCATTTGCAATCTCCACGTATCTTAAGAAACAGTAAATTCATTTCTGTCCATGTATATTTACCTACATTGAAATATTCAACATCTAGCCTTTTTCCAACTATGATTAAGTCAGCTTCCTGTCTAACCGTATGCACCTAAATACCAGTATTTTTTATAGAACGACTGCCTATCTGACCTCCACAACCCAGTTAGTACTAGGTAATACGATACGCCTCGGTAAGACTGGTTGTCAGACTTTCGGGCCACTGACTACCTGTAACGACTGTCAAAGATCTACAAATGACAGCCGAGACCCTTTACGAAGCACAGAGGAAACAAATTCTCCCATCGATAAGTTAATCAATCATCCACCAAATGCCAAAATTCTAAAGTTACGTAAAGTAGGAGTAAAACCAAAACAGTGTTGAAGATTTCATTTTACCTACATCTAATCTTACTACACCCGAAGTGAGATTGCCATCAATTTATTTCATATCATTATGGCCTACCTTCAAAAGGTTATACCAATATTTTACCTGTAATATCACCACGTGTTATCTTTCGAATTTATTTAATGGAAATGTATTCAATGGAACAAAATAAATTGGTTTTCTTGAAGACCTTAATACTTAAATATCTTCATAATCTCACAAGAAAAGAGTCTGTGAAAAGAATATTCTTCTTTACTCTGTAGAAAAATATAGTATCTCGAAAGTCATGGTTCCATTTCTTTATTTTCTTCATTTTGATATCAAGAAGTCCAAACCACCAGAATTCGCAAAACTGGAAGGCTCGTCGTCCAAGACCTTTCTGGGATCAATTTTCTAAGTAACAGTAAAGAAAATCTATAACATCTTTGCATTATTCATAGAAATATGAACCAGTCAATAAATTAACATAGTAAGCTATCAATGGTAGCCTCTTTGTTCATTAGAGGAAGCGATAGTTTTAACATCGGCCAGGAAGTTTCCGACTGTGCCAAGGTCCAATCTATTAGGTCTCGCATAAATATTGTGGCGTTAGCAGCTGACATCGAGCTAATACCTTGATTACACGTATACAGCGTGGTTCAGAAAGATGAAGTCATATTCAAGGGTGTAAAATAGACCATCAAACTGAACAACTTTTTCCATAGGACCATCGAAATCACAAAATAGAAATTTTATGATGTAGGTTCTATACTGAAGGTTGTTTTGTTTGATTTCCGTACCACACCTAAATATAACCAGACCTTTCTGAAGCAAGCTGTAGAGTACAGTGAATTACAGAGCAGAAACAGTGCACTCAACCGAATGCACCTCTCAAGCACTAAGCCGAGTCTTCTGTCTAGACACTGACTCGCCAATACAGTGGGAACATGAAGTCAAGGCGTAAGTCCGCCTTTTAGATTTATGGCCCCAGTTTTAGATAACATTATAAAAACTGGTTTCGTAAAATCTGGGACAGATTTATCAAATTACACATTAACAGCTAAGGAACTATTTATTATTTTTATCACACATGAATAAGTTGTAAAACAAGTAACACAATCATAAATAGATAAGAATGGAAAGAAGTAGTTAAAATAAAACAGCTGCTGTACCCTTCGTTTGCTAAACTCTTCACAGATTTCAAAACAACATTTCGTTATAAATTACTAAAAACTTTATCATCATTCTGAAAATACGAACGCAGAAAACATCTTGGACTAATCCTTGAATAAATGAAAAGAGATAATACAGAACTAGACAATATTTGTTTGAATATTTTATTAACATTTTCTCAAATTGTATTTCATGCTCAGTGTGGACGCGGTGCTTCCTATCAGACCATGACCCACTTGCTTGATTGTCCAAAATGTACTGTTCTTTAGAGGACACAAAACGGCACTGACATCCCGACTAACATGTCCAAGTAACTTGACAGCCTTGCCCATCGATACGCAAGAAGAAAAAGAATTTATATTTCCAATACCGTCGACAAATTGTTCCTACATCAGATAACGTCACAAAATAAAATCATTGTCAGCGCATCAAAACAGATTAATTATTTGTAACATTGTTGATTTTATCAGCGAAATCTATGTTATCTTCTTCTGTAGGTACTTTCAATATCCCAGACGTATGAGCTATAAATTAGTGGTAATCAGATTACTCTGATTTGGGTACCGAACACTTGTCAAATAGCGTCATTGATAAGACTTACGATATTAATGAAATAATGATGTATTAAGAATATAAAGACTTCAAGAGAAACCAATAGGAATTGGAAGAGGATCTAAGGCAATTACCATTATTAACATTATGGAGGTTCAGAAACAGCTTGATGGACCTTCCAGAAGGTGGCAAACTCGTAAGCAACAACCTCAATTTGTATTACCATGGATACGCCCAGAAGACATGGAAACACGTTAAGATGTTGGTCCCGGGTGTCATTTGTAGATCTGTGACAGTCGTTTGGTAGTCAGTGGCCTAAAAAGACTGACAAGCAGTCTTACCAAGGGGTATCGTATTACCCAGTACTAACTGGGTTGTGGAGGTCAGATAGGCAGTCGCTCCATGTAAAATAGTGGTATTCAGCTATATCTGGTTCTTAGACTGGAAGCCGACCCCAACATAGTTGGGAAAAGGCTCGGCAGATGGTGATGATGGATAGGCTCAGAAAAAGAAGAAGAGATACTAGCAGTATTGATAATGCAAAACTTGTAGGTGATAATAACACCTTAGAGCAGTACTCTGCGAGAAAACTAGAGATAAGGACTTCAGTAGTTTTACTTCAGCTGCAATGTAGGCAAAGCGATAAGATAGTGGAAAGGTAACGTGTTAGTGAACTTAACAATGAAAGGATTAAAATGATCCGTTTTTATAGCTTAGACTGTTTTCTCACTGTTTGTGAGACCAATGAGATGAATGCAATGAACTAATGACGCATCATTGTAAAATCATTGTTGATGAAGAGTGAATCATTGATTTAAATCCTGAGAAAGAGATAAGTCGTATTCTCTAACTAGATTGTCTTCTAGAACCTGTAGTTGGCAATTTTCAAGCTTGTTAATGCTTCTGAAAATTCGTGAAATAAGATTTTAGTATTTATTTACTGACAGCGAACTTTTAATATTTTGCCTTTCTTTTTACCACAAAGATCGTTTGAAAATGTTAGTTATGAGTAATGTTTAAGCAGTTCAACTAAATAAATAACAAAACTATAGTACCAAAATAAATTCTAAAATTGCTATAATTAGCCACAAGAAGACTGCTGTATTTGAACTGTAATAAACAATACGAACCTCAACAATTCAGGTTCAAGAAACAAAGAAATACTTGAAATCTTTAGAAATAAAAAACTAGCTCATGACGTATGTTAAATTCCTTCAAATCATTCCGATCAAAATACCAAGATATAAGTAAGAAACTTCTAGGTATTTTCATAGAAGCTGAGAACTCATATGAGTAACAATGAAGTTGCTTTAATTGGTCGTTGGCACGGTCCCTTTATTTAGAAGGGTCCCAACCTTGGCCAGAATCTTGTTTAATTTGTTGGAAAGAATCTTAGTAAGTAAATAAAATAGACTTGGTATTATTACTTTGCAGGACGGGTTTGTGTAAGAATGTAAAAGTATCGCCGCTTTCGACTGGCTCTAGAAATAGAAGAATAGACAGATAGAAATAGCAAGTTTGATTCATAGAATATTAAATGGTAGTCGCGCCGATACGGTGGCGGCTCTATTTTTAACTTACAGCAGTACAGTTGAACTAAAATGAGAAACTATTGTCTGCGACACAGTCATGAAGTATAGAAGACTTAAAAATAAGCCATAAGATGTGGATATAAAACAGCTAGTAAAATGACACCATTTGGAACATAACATTAAGAAAAACATTGTACAGCCAATGGGAATACGACAATAAAATCAAATGGTCAATGGGGAACATCCCACACACAATCCTATGGCACAAATCGGTTTGTTCTAAAGCTCCAATCAAATTCCATAATAAAATGGTAATCCTCGATTCTCGCTAAAACAAGATGAAATTCAAAGCAGTAAATGCAAATGAGGGCAGAACAGTCGTATCTGAACTGTCGACTGAACATGAATGCCGGAATTTAAACGTACTTTATGTACGGTTTATTGCCTAACCAGTATATGATTAAGTTCAGGCTGTGTCTTGAGTATATCGATTGATGGAAGTCATGTAATCCTAGTCAGGACAAGTCAAGACATGCACAAAATTAATAAGAAATTCTGCCCAACAGATAACACACATTTCGGTAGTGATGTTGATGTAATCCCATGTTACAGGGGGCGAGCCTATTACCACAATTCAGACTCCAGGCTACCACGGAGACATTCCTAATGAAAAAACCCAAAGACACTTTGCAAAATAAAAACACAACATACCTCACGCCTGTAATCTCCGAAGGTTTAGGCAGAGGTGTGTGTACCTAATGGTACAACCACAACACCAGTTATATTTAAGACCCATTTAATAGGGGGTGAGCCTATTACCATCAACCGGAAGCAAATTCAGACTCCATGGCTGCTACTGAGAAATTCCTGATGGAACAACTCAATAACACTTTACCCGACCCGAGAATCCATCCAAGGACCGCATGGTCAGCAGTCGCGCTTGGGACCACTGGACCAACGAGGCAGTAAAAGAAGTGTATTGAAATATCCATTACATCCATGCTATAGTCTGCTATGGCATTACAGTTTTGTAATTCAATGTACTTAAGGAAGACAATTATTCAAAAATAGGTTACGCTACCTAAGGTAGGCTTAACGACTTAACTGAGTATACGCCGCCATGTTTCAACCATGTTGCTATGCCAACTAGTATATTGCCTGAATAATGAATAGATTTGATTTATTAGTAACATCATGGAAAGCCTTAACGTAACTAGTGTACACAAAGGATCATACTTCAATGTCTTTCGCAAAGACCATCCGTATATCTTTTAGGTTGAATAATGGCTGGTTTAGGACTGAGATTCAAGATGGAGGTTCTTCGGTAACAGTCGAACTACACGACGAAACAAAATTAAGTGAAGACGTGAGATATAGTCCTCTTTGGACTCTAAAATTCCGAACTGTTGTATGAATGCACACTAAACTTGTGGCAGTCTGTAATTTCTGCCTATAACAATGCTTGCTAAGGCATGCGTTTATAAATATACTATAGAACCGAAGATGGTCTCTTTGAAAAGCCAAACTCCAAAATGATGGCCTCATTGAACTGAACTGGACTGCAGTACTTAATTCATGAATGGATGTAAAGTGTGACTAACTTTAGTCATTGTAGGCAAGAGTCTTGTCGTAAGAATAGAAGAAGCCACACGTTTTCAAGATCAAGTATAATGACATACAGTTTTATTTCATAATACACTATTCTTGTCCTCGTACCGTCTCATTTCCTCTGGCACGAGTGAATATAGAAATATTTAGATTTTCTTAAAAATTTTGTGGAGTCTTTTAAAGCATTTATACAGGCTTCAACGAAAATGCTAGATACAGATGCTAATCTTAAGTTTTATAGATAGGTTCGTGATGCTATTGATTTTTATTTTAGGTAGATGTCTTGATCAGAAACGTCCACTTCAAATTGTATATTCACCTCAAGATAAATTCTTTCAGAGTAGTCAAAAACCTTTCACTTTCTGCAAAAACTATGATATCACTACCTCACCACAAGTTTACGTAATAATTCTCATTGTGGCTGACGTAATAGAAATACTCGCACTCAAGTCACTGTAACAATGTCGACGATCGATACTCTTTTGACTGTGCCGGAGCACGCTACCCTTACACGCAAATTCTCATATAAAAATTCTGACCTTCGTACAAGTTCGAATAGCTTCAATTTTATATCGGATTACCAATCCTTGCTTACCCGTGGAACACACGCAACTGTAACTGCTTATCGATAAGAAATGAATGCTTGAGATTCCTGTTGCGAGGGAACAATTTCATTAATGAATACGAAATTAATGCTAAGGAAAAATTAAAAGATGGCAAATATACGGCCAGAGACGATGTTACTTGAATTATAGATGAAGACGTGGATTTCAAAGTAATCAAACTAAAGGAAACTGTTAATGGAACAGGACTCTAATTTCAGTTACAAAAAGTAAATCAAAATATCATTTCTACAACATAATTTGAACGCAAATAGCAGTCCAAATTAGATTACTTCTTTCATTTACTTCAAGACTTGGAGGACTTATTGGAATATCTGCGTCGCCCTGAACAAGAGTTCGTGTGGCTGTAGTTCCTTCATAGACATCCATACTAATATTAGGAATGCTGTAGAAACTCTTTTTGTCTGTCTGTTAGCCTGTCACCCCGATTTCGATTAAATTTAGTACACAAGGAGCACCGCCTTTTTTCCAACTACGTTAGGGTCGGCTTCCAGTCTAACTGGATGCAGCTGAATACCAGTATTTTACATGGATCTACTTCCGATCTGACCTCTACAACGTGAGTAACTGTGTGATACAAACAAGTGCTACAAACGATACTTTTTATGCCAGTAGTTTGTTCCCATGGAATAATTTCTGACCTCTACTTCGCTCTACGATTTCAAATAGAATGATCAATTGCGCTAGTTACTATCAGACGCATGACAGTATTTTTCAGTTGGAAATTGCCGGTCTAAATTACTTTGATTATTGGACCGTGTGCATTCCGTATATGATTGAAATGTTTGACTCTGTCGGGTTCAAGGTTCAAATAACATTTTCGGTATGCTAAATAGTATTTGATTTGAGCATCTGTCATTCATTATTGACTATGTTTAACTCGCGACCTCTTTAAAGTGTAATGCTCCTTTTCGTTTAGACATTTTTCATCATTTAATTACCTGAAGAAACTGGTTCTGGTACTTGTTTTGAAGTTTTATTTTTATAACGATTACGTAAGTAATAAGTTCACATAATAAAGTAACAAACTTGTAACTTAACAAGATGGCGTCGTTTACCATTGTCTGTTCTATTAACTCGGTAAACTAATATCGCTTTGGCAGCCCGGAATGGAGTCGATTTCCCGTTTCTATTGACACGGGTGTTTGTGCAGGAAACTAGTCAACAGATAGAACTACAATACTCTCACTTATTAGCAGTTGTTAAAATACGATTCCTCAGCTGTAACAGAGGACTTTGGCAAGAAACTTCACTTTCAAAGCGTTTCGATTTTCGACGACGACTTTGACAGCATCGACGTGAAGCTTTTCGGCAGATTATGACAATTCAATACATTATTGACTATTCTATCAACTTTATCGGTGATAGAATGTAACTTTGTCTCCTAGACAAAGAGGGCCTAGCCCTCAGAACGCTAGTCAAGTACTAAACGTGCCACTTTGTCTGCCCCGAGAGAATCTCCAGTTTCATCTCCAAGGGCATTTACGTTCATCGTAATTAATACCTAAATTTTGGGACATGTATCATACATTTTCTTGCCCTTATCTCAATGTATTTAGAGTCGGCACGGCATGTGTTTTCTTCTTCTATACTGGAAAACATGTAGTCATCTCAGTGGTCTATTAGTCATCATCCCTTTTTTTACCATTATCGTTTCTTCGCTATCAATATTGGCACTCTGGTCTTTAAGAGAAAACTCATTAATAGCTCGTCAAATTCCAGTGATAATCCAGTATTTGTGATCAGCCGACCCTTTCCAAGAGCTCGGAAACCAGCCTAGTTAGCGTTGATTGATTACTTTACCAACTTTCCGTTCGTACCCTACTTAATGTGGAGTTGGGTCTCGTCCCTGTACTGGTACTGTAGCTACAACTCGTGTGTAGTTCACGTAATAACATTTAGCGGCTTCCTAACCCAGTTTGAGGGATTATAGGAACTGTTTCGAACTTTATATAACTTTATATAATATCACAGTTGAATTTCTGCGAAAGGTTAGGCAGTTTACCAATAAGGCTTTTAAGGTTTTTTGTGTTACTAACAGTATATGGACTACGTCTGAATTAAATGTCTTCTATTCTATTATATTCTATAGTACACCCACATTTCTGCCTGTTATGTTTAAGTCCCATGTGTATCCAAGAGGACCTCGTGACTTAATAATAATAGCCGCTCGGATCAATCTTCGGGTTAAGCCGCGCTTGCCTAGGTTGGTCTCTGGATGGGTGACCACCCATTACATACCGAGTTTCCTTCGTGCTTCGGAAAGCACTTTAAGCCGTTGGTCCCGGCTGTTACTTAGATCTTTGACAGTCGTTACAGGTAGTCCGTGGCCCGAAAGTCTGACAACCAGTCTTATCAAGGGGTATTGCATCACCCAATACTATCTGGGTTGTGGAGGTCAGATAGGCAGTTGCTTCTTGTAAAATACTGGTATTCAGCTGAATCCGGTTAGACTGGAAGCCCATCATAGATAGGAATGGGCTAGGCAGATGATGATGTTTAAGTCTTATGTAAAAGTGAGCGAGCCTATTACCATCAACCGGGCATAAATCTAAAGTTCGGACTAATATTGAGAAATTCCTGATGGAAAAACGAAAAATAACGCTTTGCCTGACCAAAGAATCGAACTTAAGAACTCTTGCTCAGCAGTAACGCTTGCGACAACTAGACCAAAGACGCATTAAGTCGGTTTGTTTGACCCTTCTTATGTAACCACAACATTGTTATAATCATGCTCAGAGTCGGGCATAAGAAATTGCGCGATTATGGAACGGTGCCAAATTCTCAAGGTAATTTAGGTGCATTGTACTACGAGTATTTGTACCTAAAGTACTCGCTGTCTAGAGAAGCACCTGTACATACATTATGAGACTGTTATTTCATGTAATTCTGAATATGCTACCCTTTACAAGATGCCTGTTGTTACCCTGTTTGAAGACAAGTATTTATACTATCTTGTCTTTGTATTATAGGCAAGACTGTGTAAATACTTATATCTTCTTTTTCAGGATCAGAAGTAGGATAATTATGCAGATGTTCAAAAAGAAAAACCAAAGTTCAATTAAGAAGGAATCCAATTAAAAAGAGATTTTCCCTCATCAGACGCGAATGGCAGAGTGCCCAAAACTTCGGCACCATTGTAAGCTTAGCTTACCCCGTCAAAGAAAAGAAACCTATCCACCCAAGTCTAGTTAGTAACAAGCAACTGGAATGCAGACTTAAAACCACTGATTTAAGAAAGCATTTTGAAAAAACGATGTTGGTCACACAGACTTCCCGGGAGATTCAACATTCTTTTTGTTCTTCGTCTGGTGTCACTTTCGATTCTGAATCATCGTTTAAAGACACGTCTAATGCATACGTAGTAGTGGTTTATCATCATCTGCTTAGCTCTTTCTCAACTATGTTAGGCTAGGCTTGAATTCTAACGCGATGCAGCTATTACCAATATTTTGGAGCTGGGAGCTTTAGGAGTATGACCTCCGCAACTCACTTACTGCTGAACACGATAGAATGGTTGTCAAACTTTCGGACTTCTGCCTGACTACCCGAAACGACAATGAAAGACCAACAGATAACAGCCCAGACCTAAAACTTAAATGTGCTTTCCGAGGCGAAGTGGGGAGTAGTTACTGGTTTATGAGCGAATAAATCTATAGGAGAACCGTATTCACGGCCTCAGCAATGAAGAAATGGATACTGTTCTTTTATTTTATTTAAATAAAATAGGCCCAGACCAGAAAGTTCTGGTAATTAATTAAGAACCGACCCGAAATCGATGGGTATAAAGCGATAGAACTAATGAAGCCGAGTTAGCAACTGATGCAGAGATACCGGCTATCCAAACAAAAAATCAGTTAAATTGCAATCTTCACGAAGGAAAGTGGATTATTTTAGGAGCATGCTGACGTAAAACTTTGCGAGTGCCAATGAAATGCATATTATGGAACATTTTATGTTCCACAGTTACAATTCTGGCTGTTACGTACGAGTTTCCGATCTCCGATAAAATCTCATATCGATTGGTTAGTTTCAACTGTAGTAATCGTAAATTCTAAACACGTTATGCTAGGCTTCTATGCTGTTTGGTTTCGAGAAATTTCTTCAAAGGTATTTTTATTATATGGGATTATTAGCTTCTGAATTGGTAGATATCAATTTCTACCTGAAAAGGAATCCTCCGTCTTCAAGCCGTTGGTACCTTTTATATTATTTGGACCATCTACCGTAGATGACCACTTTAATACGATGGTTGTGGTATGAAGTATGAAGGTAATGATAGTGATAGGTATCTATAGGTAAGTAATTATGAGATGACAACAACGAAACACGAAAATATGACGAAATATAGTTGAAACACATGTCCTTTATTTCAAGCAAGATCAGTTTTCAAACGCTAATATTTATACAGTCCCCAAAAAGCCCATCCTTCACCGACATTCCTTCAATATCGATAAATTCTGCTCCATCTCACATTGATCAAATACCCGAAAATTCCAGAATGATACGATAACCCTTACATAAATTCTAGTACCGCTAAGGACCCAACTGATCTAGAGGCAAAATGTTTTAGTTAGAGAATATTGTGGAAAAGTCACTAAATAATGAGACAAAGACCCACTTATTAGACCCAGTAAGAGTAAACGAGACAGAAATATATTTTTTCCATCACTCTCGCGTATGCAAACATTGTACCGACAAACGGCTGCCATGGTACGATTTCCATGAAGAGGCGAGTTTCACCAACTAAATTGATCGAGATCAGCACATCTATACGGCGTTCAAGAGCTGTCAGTGTCAATATTCCTCAGTAATTATGACACAGGCCTGAACGAGGTGCATTGATCGTGTTCAGATCCATTGGCGATTTCAGCTCTTTAGATAGTACCAGATTACAATGACTGTCCAACACTAGCGCTATCTCGTAAGAGTATTCCCTATCTACGGAAAATGTCCTTTATCGAGTCGTACAAGTATCTCTTTGGGGTCAAGGGCAGTGAAGGGCGTGTTTCAGAGCTGATCCTTTAGCCCTTGAAAGTACTCGAATTAAAGACGAGAAGATAAATAGGTAGGTTAGTATTACTTTTCATGAGAGTCATGTAGCTCAAACAAAAAAGGGTGTAATTCAAAGGATGTGTTGGTACATACATTTTTTTGGTAATTGGGAATCGTTACGGGTTGCCAATAACCCGAAAGTCTGTCAACCAGTGTTGCCAAGGGGTGCGTTACCCATTCACTGGGTTGTGGAATGTGGAGGTCTGATGGGCAGTCGCTTCATGTAAAATATGGGTATTTAGCTGAAACTAGTTAGACCCTGATATTGTGGGCTAGGCAGATGATGATGTGTAGGGAGCCAAGTTCATGTATTTCGAATTAAAGTACCTATTCATAAAAAAATTGAAAGGATTCATAATATGCAAAAGTAATCATCTCCGTTTTTGTCTGCATTTTTTTCTTTTATCTTGATGAGTTGGTGACTATTACAAGAATGTGGAGTGAATGAGTGTGTCCACCTGATTTTAACCGCATCTGGGAATGTCTATTTGGATTCAATCCAAATTAACATATTTGACTAATAGCATGGAAGCGGACTTTTTTATAAGACTAAAAAATAAAACAGAAACGATTAAAATAATCTGCGTTGCTTCAAAAATGTTTGTAGTTATTTTATTTTTCTCGAATAATCCAATACGTGACCCTTATATTTAGATACTTACAGGGCTTGATACCATCTGTCTTAGGAGCTGCCAAAAAAGGGATTCTCCGAAATCCTAAGAGATTTGACCGGTTTGGAAACACAATGCTAGGATATCTGAGCCTTTTTTTCTGATTACGGCAGAAATCTTTTAAGCTTAGTTTTACATTGGGAAGATACTTTTATCATCCCATCCTTTTCCTAAGTACCCTGGAATTGGCTTGGGTAGGTACTTAATTCTGTAGTAAATATGCTAAAGATTTCTGAATATCATGTATACATGCATAATCAGCCTATAATATTCCTACTGCTGGGACACAGGTCTCCTCTCTATGAGAAGTAATGGGCTATTATAATCCACCACGCGGACCCAGTGCGGATTGGTAGATGTCACATGTCTTCGATTTTTTTGGTTCTAAGACATGCCGGTTTCCTCACGATGTTTCCTTCGTCATTTTTTAGAGCAGTGGTGATGGAGTAAATTACACAAAGTAATACGCCTGCCTGGGTTCGAACCCATGACTTACTGCTCGTAAGTTGAGGCCGCCGCCACTGGGTCACCGCTGCTCTCGAGTCTCGGGGCACTGCTGCTCTCCACCGCTCTAGTCTGAATGATATTACTTATATGAATATTCAATAAAAAAATAACACAGAAGTCGAGTGTTTTTGCTAAATTCTTAAAAAAGAATATCAACTCGTATCATTCAGTGTTATTTACTCGTATCTCGAAGTTCTTTACGTGGAATCGCTGGATATTATCCAAAATTCAGACAATATAGCTCGCTTTTGAATATCTCATAAATATTTTGCTGGTTGATAAGTTTTCCCAGCTGGTTATTATGTTGTCAGCAAACAAGAGGCAATTCAAATAATGACAAAGTAAATGATAAAAATCTTCATTTTACTTTCATTGAATGGCCAATCAAATTATAGTTTAGGAGCTATGGTACCACTTATTAAAAACATGTTTAGTTATTTTTAATAATGAACAATGTACAATGTATTTGGAAATGAACGAGCGTTCAGAGTTTTTGTTTTTCATACCAACTTGGCAAGAACATGCAGTTTTATTATAGTTGGTGTTACCACAATTACTTTAATGTTTACTTTGTAGCATTTTGTATTACATCAAGAAAATACATTTACTACCGTGGCAAAATTATGTTATACAATTTGCCGACGTTGCTCACAGTTTAGTCAAAGACCTCTCTCTTATGCACTTAACAGTATCTATGCACGTAAGTGTGTATAATACGACTGCAAAATTATATTTACATTTATGTGCAGAAAATTAAGGCTTGTGAATTTAACTCAGTTTATTAATTATAATTAGGATGTTTTACCTTTGCTAAAGCTTTTACCGTCATTAATTGATTTGTATTTGATAATTAAAATGCGTTACATAAGTTTTAATTCATAATTTAACAAAAGTAAGTTCATTTGAACTTACTTTAACAAAAGTAACATCATTTGAACTTACTTTTGTTTCTTTTCTCTTCTTTGCAACATAAAAACATTTCTTGCAAGAATTGTTTTTTTTTCTCGCTTCACAATGTACCTATTTTCTATTTGTTTGCGTGGCAGAAAATAATATTCAATGAATCATTTTAATTTACAATGTCTATAAATAACAATTCTGTTTAGTTCGAATAAATAAATAGAATTAGTATTTTGTGGTTAAATGAATCATATCACAAAGGAGCAATGTAAAAAGTTTCATGTATAACTATAATTATATATTTATTATATATTTATACCTATAAAACATTTAGCTTTATTATTTGGTCAATAAAAAAAGTTGGTAGCAGATGCCCCTCTTCATGGTCCCAAAATTTACTTAATGACAGACGAAAAAAAACTAGAATCCAATAAAACTTGATGCGTGGGTTGGGAAGATATTTGAGCCGAAGTTCGATGAAAAAACGGCTTGCTAGGTCTAAACTATAGAAAGCCTTTAATCATGTGTGAAGCGCATAGATTCTATAGGCTTTACACATGATTAAAGGCTTTTTTCTTCAAATGTTTTATATTTTCTTTGCTAGGTCGTGAGAATACGGCCAATGATAACAAAAGTGTAACTTTCTCCAAGATCTAGAATATTAAAACAAAAGAACCAAGGTCTATGTCTATGATATGTTACGATGTCAAAGAAGAACCAATATGGGGACACTTTTCATTTATGAATGTCTGAATCTTGTCCCAACAGTTCGTCTGTGATTTTAAAGTCACAATTCCTTAACCTTCATCTGGAAGTGTTAGTTCATCTGTACTCAGACAGAATAAACAATTTCAGTACACTTGTTTTTCACATATTCTGAAAAACTGCTTCAGATTACGATCTATTTGCACAAAGGTGTTTTGTTGTAGGTCATAATGACAAAGATAAAAAATAGACATGTGTTTTCTTTGAATGAATATTAATGTGGTTGAAATTTTAATTTGCTTTCAAGAAAAGTGAACCGAAAGTAAAAATAATTCTTGCTGTTACCCACCCAACTTGGCTCATTATAATCTAACTCCAACGCACGCAATTTTCACAGCACTGAAAACGGAGAAATTATTTTATATATTTTTCTACGTAAATTTCTTCTGTAGCTCGATTTGCGCTCGTTTTATTGCGGCTATTAAACGCAGGGTCAGAAACAAAACAAAAACATTACAGTAATTTTTTCGCACTCGAATGGCGTCGACCAATTTTCACACTAAAATGGACGCAGCCATAATTTTCACAGCAATAAATCAAATAATGAATATTCATACGGCCTGCTTTACACAAAAACGGACATTATACCAGTCAACATTCTCATAAAAGAACAAAATAATTGAAAAAATAAATAAACATTTCTTACCTGATTCTCAATATGGCTATCCAAATCCAGCGGTCATAAACAATCTTCTGTCACAATATGCACACGCCTGTCACACACATTGAAATTAAAAAAAGTAAACGAATAGTCTACGCACTACAAAGGATTTGGTTAATATTTGATTGTTGTGTGCGGCAGCTCGCGGCAACGCGTTCTCTCACCACTGACGCTCATGTGCTACTGATTCATCACGACAACGAACTCAACACGGCGCTCCGACTATACGTACTGGATGTACTCGTGTGTCCCTGGCACCGAACAAAGACGATGGTGGCCGAAGCTCTACAGCTGTTTAATGTTTGTGAACCCGACACATCGCCAATCGATTGTCAATTCTAACATCTTGTGACGTAAGGTAACGTATTTGGTGTTATAATGTCGATTTGAATCTGATGGTTCTATAGTTTTTTTTTTCAAATTGTACAACAGACTTCTTTTCTTTTCTTTTTAATCATGTTTTAATTTTCATCCTGTGTGTTATCGATCCAATCCATAATCAACGTGCCTAAATCGAGGAAGTCATTTTAATTCTAACATGAAAAGATCAAACCAATTTGCAACGCTGATTACGTTTCAATCTATCGTTCGTTTCCAGTACGTTTTGGTTACATCAGAATGAGTGCGAATCGAGTACACCACGCACTGTCGCTCGGCGCGCGGGTGCATTCTCAGTGCGGGTGTACCGGCGGCGAGCGAGACGGGTTTATGTAACACTTGCTCTTTCTAACATCGATTTCGGTCATTGTGCCCGTCCTTTTCTGGCGCAATGTGCCCCTCTTTCTGGCGGAGCGGCCGCGCACTGCGGATGTAGCGGCTCGGGAAATAACTGCCCTATTTTAGGATACTTTTAAATGCATTCACCTAACCACGTTAAAAATAATGCTAGTAATATCGTAGACACTAGACACGGTTCATAGAGAAATCGGTCCATTCGGAATTTATTTTAAGAATAAATCAATACTGGCCGTTCAGACTATAAATTGCACTCATTTTAATCAGACTGCTTGTATAGTTCATTCTCTAATTTCGTTCTTGAATAGAATTCTTATTTTGTACGCAGCGCATGCAGAGAGCATAAATAAGAAAGCGAAACTAGGTATTCTTCTAAATACACGATAATTACAATAATTGCAATATTATTTTACAACTTAATATGTCAACCATGCTTAAGTAAATTTGATTTGATTTGTGCTGATTTTCTGAAAGAACAAAAGAAAATAAAATGTGCTTTGTAATTTTCTGTAAATTTTATTGACTAGGTACCTATCGAATTTTATTTTATGACACAGTATTTTGCGTGGTAAAAAAAAACTAAAATTTATAACGATGGTAAAAAATAATCTAGGTCGAGCTCCTAAACTAGGACAACAATTTTATGTTAAAAACAATATCGCATACACTGATTATAATCACGAATAATTTGCTAGCGCAAAGCATAAAGGCATAAACACAGGGTATAATTATTAAGGTAAACTTATGAAAAAATATAACCGAAGTTCTTTTATTTGCAACCCAAGCAAGGTGGGTTACACGAAATCTCTTTACGAATATTATTTTTGTACGCGTCGCTCATTCTAAGCTACTTATCCCCGTTTTTACAAATAGATGACACCTATATGAGAAAGTCTAAATTATACCGCACTGTTGAAATTTCAACCCTCGAAGTCGAAAGTTAAAACTGAAAATCCAACAGTGTGGCTTTAGACATTCTTTTAGCAACATGGTAGTAGCCAAGTACCCTAAAAAGCTAACCAGCACGCGTAGCATGAACACTGTAGAAACAGGTTTTGTGTCCACAAAACCTGTGTTGTGTGTGTGTGTGATTCTTCCGTCCGGAAGAATCGACAAAATGACAGATCAACAAAAGAAATCTGTCATTTTGTCGATTCTTCCGTCGACAAAATGACAGATTTCTGATGGCTGATTTCTGCTGGGATGGTTATTACCGGAGGTCAGGCAGTATCATCATCATCATCATCATTCTCTTGCCCTTATCCCAATTCATTTGGGGTCGGCGCAGCATGTCTTCTTCTTCCATACTTCTCTATTACTCGTCATCTCATCCGACACCTCCTTTCTTGCCATATCATTCTTTATACAGTCCATCCATCGTTTCTTTGGTCTTCCTCTACTCATATAGCCATCCACATTCATACTCAAAACTTTCCTCACAACATTTTCCTCATTCCTCCGCATCACATGCCCATACCACGACAACCGATTACCACACAACTTTTCAGTCACCGGCGCCACTTTCAGACTTCCTCTTATATACTCATTTCTTATTTTATCCATTCGCGTAACACCACACATTCCCCTTAGCATTCTCATCTCCGCCACATGCAAATGCCTTTCATTCATCCCTTTTGTGGCCCAACATTCTGATCCATACAAGACAGCAGGTCTAACCATTGTTTTATAAATCTTCCCCTTAAGTTTAAGGGGAATGCGGGAGTCGCAGATTGTTCCCGTGACCTGCCGCCATTTCATCCATCCCGTGTTAATTCTGTGCTTTACACTACGATCTATTTCGCCATCGCTTTGCACGAGTGAACCGAGATACCGAAAGTCGGAGCAGACAGGAAGAAACGCGCCATCTAGCGCTATAACAGCAGGATATTTTCATGATCACCTACCTAGTTTTCCCAATTTTGTGGAAGTCGGCTTCCAGTCTAACCAGATGTGGCTGCATACTGAAATTGTAGACGGAGCGACTGCCTATCTGATCTCCACCACCCAGCTACTGGGTGTAGCGATAACCTTTCGCATCTGTCAATGTTATCAGCCTATTATGTCGTCACCTCGAACACAAAGATCATTAATTTTCTGTGGGCGAACCGATTATGCCCAAAAACATTTTTTAAATATCAGCCAAAAGATTCTACATTTTCAAGCTAAAAGAACAATCTAAAGTTTCAAATTATTCAACCATCTGTACGCAAAAAATGTGTGTCGGGATTACTCAGTTAGCAACTTGGCAGTCATTGCGCGTACATTTTGTATAAGATTAGAATATCCAATCTTCTACGTTGGTGTAGTGGTCACAAGCGCTACTGCTGAGCGTAAAGTGCTGGGGTCTATTCCCAGATTGGGCAAAGGTATATTGGAATTTACAAACACTGTTACACATAACATAGTATCACGCCTGCAATCCCCCAAGGGTTAGGCAGAGGTGTACCTGATAGTACGCTCACATTTCGCCAGTCAGGTTTAAATCCCATTTAATAGGGGGCGAGCCTATTGCCATCAACCGAGCACAAATCTAGACTCCGTGGCTCCTACTGAGACTGATGGAAAAACCCAATAACACTTTGCCCGACCCGGGAATCGAACCCAGGACCTCATGCTCAGCAGTCGCGCTTGCGACCACTAGACCAATAAAGCAGTTAATGTTAATGTTAGTTGTTGTTTTATAAAAACTGGATGAGGTTGGTGTTTTCTATCCGAGTGCTCTGAGAAGAAACAGCCAAAACAAACTCAGAGTTCAGTCTTTTAAGTCCAGACATAATCTTGCTCATGTCACACAGTGTGTTAAGAACCGTAGTTCCGTTTTTTTTTTTTCATGGTGCAGATATTACGAATCTTTGATATTTAAAAAATCACAAGTCTTAGCGAAGCCGGTGTTGACTAGTGCCAGAAACGATAGAAACTATGGATTACTTGAATAAAAACATAATGACACAAAAATCTGGTTTTTAACACACTATTAGTCATAGTGAGGACGTAGAGTAGTGACGTTGGCTTTTCCATCAGCAATTTATCAGTAGTAGCCCAGAGATGGGAGTAGGGCCGGTTGATGGCAATAAGTTCGTTATTGGCATGACTAGTTCATCCCCTGCGATCTAATATCGACGAGAAGTGAACTGTGATATGATATTACACCTGTCACGCTCCGAGGATCAGAGGGAAGCCACTACATAACATGCATAGTGAGAGGGTTAGCAACAGCATCAACATACAAAGGAAAAGTAAATACTTATCCATAAATAAAAACACTAAAAACTAAGCGTGTCCTAAATTTATGCCTAAATATGTAAACTGCACTGTCAGAATTTCACGCGTCGTAAACTAACAGTGTGCTCTTATGCGATACCTAAATAAATGCCTAACAATCATCTAGTTATCGCTTAGAGCAAGTGAAGACGGACATAGACCATTCATAAATAAAAAAATACTTTCAATATAGAACTAACCTAAAAATCTTAGAAAAAAAATTAGCCAATGCACGGAGATGTTGAATTTTGAAAAAATAAACAGGTAGAACACCTTAAAGAAACGCTGACTATTCTATTCAATTCAATAAAGCCAAATCCACAGCCAAACAATAATAATTTCATTGACAAAACTCCGAACAATGCTATATCGTGGCACACCTATTGATTGGATTAAGTTTACGTAGGCGATCTAAATATAAAACTATATTATTGGCTGCCACATCAACTCTGCCGTCGTAAGAAAAAAGGGCACAACTAACATTTTTGTCAAAATTGAGTTATATACATATTTAGAATCAGAAAAAAAAGGCACATCTACTCATTTTTTTATAGAATTTTATCTTCAAGGAATTCGGAGATACAGTAGGCTCAAAAGAGACTAATATTCATGTTTTATAGAATGAAAATGCACATTTATTTACCATTATATTGAAAAGGCACAAATACGTAGATGTGACTATTACTTCATACAGATTTTTACTAAAAACTACTTTGAAAAGGCACACTTACAATATAACATAAAGAAAAGTCATAAACTTTAAAGTCGATTTTCTCCATATTTATAAAATGTTAGTTGTGCCTTTTTTCATTATGACGGCAGAACTTATGTCCAAGTCAGCAATGTAAGTCTAAAAATATATCTGTCATATATCTATCGTACAAATAACAACTAGTTGCCAGTTGCATAACGTATCATCGTCTACAACAATTACGATTTTAATGTTATGCAATTTACTAAAAGTGATTGTCATTGCCTCGTACAGGAAAAGTACTGAATGAAGTGGTTGTTAGGAGGTAAACACTGGAAGTTTCTATGGTGTGAAGGCTGCTATAACTTATTTATTCACATAAGTTTGTTAACACCTACTGCTGGAAAGGATAAACGTCTTTAATCGATTTATAATAGAGTCTGTTATACTTTTCGTTTATATATCTTTGATACAATTTTTTTTTTATTTATATTTGAAAATAGTATTTTTTTTATTATTGGGGAAAAAATATTAACTAAGTTTATTCATTATTAACTAAGTGAAGTAAACAAACTATTTACATTATTAATTAAAGACTATTAAATAAACTAAAATAAATATAAAAAATATAATAAATAAATTTGATAATAAACACGTTTGACAATGGTATACTATGTTATAGTAATAATAATCACGTATCATGATTAGTCTTTTCCAAAACGAGGGTCGGCTTTCAGCTTAGGGAAGTAGTATTTTCAACACATACGAATGATTTTCGATTCGAATAGATTGGCTGTCGGTTTTTGCTTTTATTATCAAACAGGAGGTACCTCCTCTTTGTACGGAACACGACCCATTCCTCCGCGAATATTTCCTTTTTTTCCAGATCATAACGTAATCGAGACATGGGCGTACCCAGCATTTCTTAAGGGGTGAGGCAGAAGTAAATAAACGAAGTGGTAGGAAATTAAAAAAGCCTTTTATTTACTGACTGATACGTTTTATTGACTGCACTACACCTTATTTCAATAATAACCTGCGAGGGTTCTGGCTAAATATAGCTAAAATTTCATTTTCAAATGTAAGTATGTTGCTTCCAGAACCCTCTTTCTATGCACACTCATCATACAGAGGCCAACAAGACGGTTTTCTGCCATTGTTGGCCTTAACCGAGTTTTCATTTTAAGTGAAAAATTTTAACAAATGTATCATTAATTTTATCACTATATTAATTTTGCCTAAAAATTCTTAGCTTCGGGTCAGAGAGCAGGGACAAGTACCCCACCCTGCCCCACCGTGGGTACGCCCATAAATCGAGATAACATGGGCATAGCTGGCAAGAAAATATGACTATGCATTTACCTCCATCTGTTCTGAAAACTAATATCAGAGCTCACAAGGGCAACCACGATACAACACGACTATCGCTTATTAATGTTATACAAATAATATAATATGAAAACAACTGTGACCTAGTTAAATAGTCATTCATCATTCCATCAAATCAAATCAAGTCTTTAGGCAGAAAATCAGCACTTATTGGGTGACAAAAATAACATGTCCCCCAAAACGCCCCTGCCAGCCCCTCACCACTTCCTAGTGAAAAGCTAGTAAGTGAGAAGAAATGGTGGAACATACTCCCCACCAACAACGACTGACATCATCAAATCACTGATGAAAGTGTCTATTGGGCAATATTTAAATAATTTCATAAAATTCGATAAATATTTGGTCATTGCAGAGAAACGATTCTGAAACATTTCTCCGACATTCGTTTCGCCGTTGATCGGTTCACCGACAGAACGATTCACTTTTCATTTTTTCTCCGACAGAACTTTTCAATGACGAACGATTCGCCGACAGAACGATTCACTTTTGAAAATTACATCGACATAACCTTTCACCGGCGAGCGATTTGCCGACACAACTGTTCATCTGCTCCTGGGTTATAAAACATAGGTATTCGACATGTAGACCTGTTTCCGTTTGTTGTTTACACCTGAATCAAGTTGTGAAGACGAAACTTAAAGTTTTATGCAAAACTTGAACAAAACTAACCAAAAAAGTGACAAAAACGTATTTGCTTCAACGTCAATACATGTATCATACATACATGTAGACCTGTTTCCGTTTATTGTTTTAAAGAAACACACAAAATACAATCAATAATACAATATAATACTAATACATAAAATTAAACTTTGCACTCATAGTCATTCCGAAGGATTTTATAATTTCCGGCTAGCTTATCATTTAATTGCGTATAATTCTAAATTAAATGCACAATGCAGGCTAGTATTATTGAGGTAATGATAGACATACATACTTGATATTAATTACCATAACATGTATGTATTAGTATTATATTGTATTATTGATTGTATTTTGTGTGTATTTGTGTGTTTCTTTAAAACAATAAACGGAAACAGGTCTACATGTATGTATGATACATGTATTGACGTTGAAGCAAATACGTTTTTGTCACTTTTTTGGTTAGTTTTGTTCAAGTTTTGCATAAAACTTTAAGTTTCGTCTTCACAACTTGATTCAGGTGTAAACAACAAACGGAAACAGGTCTACATGTCGAATACCTATGTTTTATAACCCAGGAGCAGATGAACAGTTGTGTCGGCAAATCGCTCGCCGGTGAAAGGTTATGTCGATGTAATTTTCAAAAGTGAATCGTTCTGTCGGCGAATCGTTCGTCATTGAAAAGTTCTGTCGGAGAAAAAATGAAAAGTGAATCGTTCTGTCGGCGAATCGTTCGTCATTGAAAAGTTCTGTCGGAGAAAAAATGAAAAGTGAATCGTTCTGTCGGTGAACCGATCAACGGCGAAACGAATGTCGGAGAAATGTTTCAGAATCGAATCTCTACCGACATATTCTGTCCACTCGGAGATAGCCTACCTTCCAATAATAATAATATTGACTAGTGGAGCAGAAAATCAAACTTTCTGCGTGAGGTGGCTTTGAGATGACCCAATTAAAGGTCGTCTTATGGACCACCTCTTTCCCTGTCGAAAAAGGAAATTTCGAGATTATTTATTTTATTTTATTTCCTAGGAGGTAAAATTAAAAGTTTTCACTGACAATATAAGGGTAGCATAAGAAACAGTAACAGGTAAGAGAAAGTAATAAGTAAGCAGTCGGAGAGAATTATGAGAAGACTGAACAAGTTTCAGTGATCTTTAAAGCGTTTTTTCCATAATATTATTTTTAGTTAAGGAACACTGGTGGAGACTAAATCAAGATCATCAACATTCTGACACATCGAGTTCTATGCTATGGTAGCTCTTATCATATAAGAGTTTTGTCATCATACAGAGGTTGACGTTTCCTTAAAGATGGAACGTCAATAAGATGGGCATAAACATAAGCAAGCTCATCAGCTTTAACCTCTTATCGCAGTCTTCTGCTTGACATAGACGATTGCACCTTCCGCATACGATTTGTCCCAACCATCTGCTTCATCGGTCTTTCGACAGACATGGTCGCTTCGACCCAATTCAACTTGCGTACTCTGCTAGCTATGTCAGCAGCGTCTTTCTGACTGCTCATAACAACAATCTATATTTATCATTCCGTCTTTTAACTGTGCGTTCACACTAGCGAAACATTCACATTAAACATGATAAAATCTCTCTCCCCTTCTCTTAGTTGAAATCTTTTATCAGGCAATATGTTTTTATGTATAAATGCTTCGCCAGTGGGAACTGACAGCACAGTAAGCCCAAAGCAACAGATATTCCCTAGTTGACTTTCATACCTATTTCAATATTTCACGACAGATAAGGATAAAATACAATCTTCACATTTTTGTATTCCAGGATGTTATCGTAGTAAAAATGTCTTCCCGAGAGATGTAATGTTGAATTTGTTTGTGTTTGTTATGTATTTATGAGTAACAGTTTATTTTTACTTCTTTCTTCGGAAAATATTACGACGATTTGGATGCTTATTGCCAAAGTTTTATAAAAGCTTCTATTGTTATAATTGCTTTATAAAGACCCTATTATTTCGAGGTCCAACCCAAAGCTAAAGAAAGGTTCAAAAGGCACTTTTTGGCTTCATAAGCAACTTTGTTTCTTCTCCAGTACAAATTCTTGGAATAAAAAAAAAACTTGAAAAGGAGGTCCTATTGTTTTCCTTGACAGAAAGAAACACCACCTTTCAACTAACGCAGATCAAAACGTTGGCATTTAATCTAGATTCCTGACTTAAGTCTATTTCCGACCTAGATTCGTCAGTTAGAACTGGCAAAGCGTAATTACTTTAGCATTTAGCTATTAGCCTGCCTGTGTGTCCGATTGGTGACGTCATTTTGTCATGGTGGGTGTGGATTAATAATGGGGTTACTATAGCTTAGACTAATCAATGAGGCTACTTAGAATTTATTTATAAAATAAATGATAAAGCCATTTTTTTTGTGCATGACAGCAAAGACAGGGTTATTTTTTTTTAAGATGGACTGAATTCACATGAAATGATAGACACCTCACAGCCACCACTGAGACTAGAAGCACGAAGTTTTGTAGGTGCTCTTTGTTTCACGCAATGTATCACCACAAGAACTTGCTAATTACCAATTAATGGGTAAGTTAATTCAAAGCGTATCTTGGCATGAAGCCGAGGAACCGCTTGGAACAGAGGAATTTACCCACACTATTATAATTACATTCTAATTAAGTCAGTCTAGGGTAGGACGTAGTCATAAGATTTGCTAGCGCCACACCTGCAGCTTCCGCTTCTCATCACAGGTTCAAACACAATTAATTGTAAATGTAATGAAATCCAGATAAAATTGATGGTAAAGTATAAACTAAACCCTCTAGCTAAAAAAGATCTAACAGTGTCAATTACATTATTCAAACAAAAACACAAACAAGTTTATTGTCATTTAAACGAAGTTCAATAAACCTGTCCTCATTTATAGGTTGAGTACTTTTCGCTTAAGTAAGACGCTCATTTTCATACGTTGTCAACATCAATTCACCTGAAAATTGTTTATGATTTTATTCACCCCTGCACTGACGTAATATACTCATAAATATGGCTTATTAAACTGTCTAATGAGAATAAAAATGACTCGCTACTACGAATAAATACTCGAGTCTGAAGTTGACAAGTAGTCGTTATTAGGCCTTATTACTTAGGCCGTAAGGGTGATAAGCGGCAGACCGTCAGTGAGTCGATATTACCTGATCTGATCCATAATTTATGGAACAGCCTATAATCTATTCCACTGCAGCCTAGACCGTGGGATACTAACAAGGTGTTACTAAAATTGACATAGTGTGTTGGTAAATAAATTATTCAGCCAAGTACATTTCCTGCCCCCGTAGTAGGACCACCGTAGACAAGGATTTCTTTGACGTAAGGATCGACAAAATGACAGATAGTGCAAAGAAATCTGTCATTGTGTCGACACAATCTGTCATTTTGTCGATCCTTACGTTAAAGAAATCCTTGTCTACGGTGGTCCTGCTACGGGGGCTGGCTTCATATTCTTATACTGTCTCGTTGGTCTAGTAGCCCCAAGTGTTATCTCCGAGTGTGATGTTTTGGGTTTGATTTTCAGGTCGTGGGTAAAGTTTTATTGAGTTTTCTGGTCTGGAATTTTGACGAATCAGTCGGAGTCAGACTTTGTGCCCCGTTGATGGCAATAGGCTGGTCCCTTATTACGTGCAATTGAAACATAATTGGCAAAATGAGAGATTACAACAGTAGGTACAAGGTACTCGTCTGCCTAACCCTTCAGGGATTACAAGCGTGATGCTATGCAATTTCGTTTCCTTCTCAGAAACTTATTCCAACTCATTAATCGTCATCAACTAGTTTTATTTCTCTGTCTCAACATGATAAACAACCACATGTTGTCTATACATTGTCAACATACCACTTTGTCTGAAATATAAGGATGTATTTATTGCCATAGACTTGCAGACAACGCACCGATACTACGCCATAATCGCCTTGCCATTTATATGGCACGGGTTGGAGACGTGATGCCCACGACAGTTTTACGATCACGTGATCGTCTCGTAGATGTTAAAGAAACCACAGAATGAAAATGCGAAAAGATCCTGTGGACTACAGAAACTAATTGAGCTAGCTAAAAACTGCCTCTTTGGTTGAGTGGTCGCAAGCGCGACTGCTGAGAATGAGGTCTTGGGTTCGATTCCCGGGTCAGTCATAGTGTTATTGAGCTTTTCTCAGTAGCAGCCGTAGAGTCTGGATTTGTGCCTAGTTGATGGCAATAGGCTCGCCCTCTATTACTTGGGTCATAAACATAACTGGCGAAATGTGGATGTACTATTAGGTACATCTCTGCCTAACCCGTCGGGAATTACAGGCGTTATGTTATGTGTAAAAACTTCATCCATCTGATACTGCGAGTTTCATTATTCAACAAGAGTGGGCCAGGGTGTATGCGTTGTACACGCGTGTGCAGGGATGTGCAATCAACTCAGCCTATCACGCTCCTCTGCTTGACAGTTCTCCCAAGTTGAGACCACCCATCATTATCATCACCATCCACAGCCTGAATTCACCCACTGCTGAGTATAGGCCTCTCTTTTTTTGTGCCAATCTCCACATTTCTGTGTACACCCATCAGATCTCCACTTGTCGTATTCGGTCTACATCGTCGTTAAATCTAGCTGGAGAGCGTTACATGCTATGCTTTCCGATAAACAGTCTCCACTCCAAGACTAGCATGCTCGAGTTGCTATCGGTCCTTTAGGAGGCGGAGTTGGCAATTGAAATTATGATAGGGTCAATGCATGATAGATGATACCTTCAGTATTATAAAGACAAGAGATATCCTTTGATGTTGAAAGGAAAAAAAACTTCACTAAAAAAGTAAAAACTAATTTGTAAAACCGGTTCCAGTGACGCACGTCTTCAAATTAACATATTATCTCAGTAGTAATTTAACATCTAAATAAACTTGAAGTAACTACCAATTTAGCTAGTGAATCCCTGAAAAAGAGGTTTTTTGGTCTACGATTAAGTGAGTAGGAAAAGGAGCTCGTGGCTAAATAATAACGGCCGCTCGGGTCGATATTCAAGTTAAGCTGCGCTTGCCTATGTTGGTCTGTGGATGGGTGACCATCCATTACATACCGAGTTTCCTCCGTGCCTCGGTAAGCACGCTAAGCCGTTGGTCCCGGCTGTCAAATGTAGATCTTTGACAGTCGTTAAGTAGTCAGTGGCCCGAAAGTCTGACAACCAGTATTACCAATTACCCAGTACTTACTGGGTTGTGGAGGTCAGATAGGCAGTCGCTCCGTGTAAAATACTGGTATTCAGCTGTGTCCGGTTAGACTGGAAGCTGACCCCAATGTAGTTGGGAAAAGGCTAGGCAGATGATGATGATTAAGTGAGTAGGTAATTGGGGTGGAGGCAGGCTTAGCACAAATTATGCT
Organism: Noctua fimbriata; assembly: GCA_905163415.1. Taxonomy (NCBI): domain Eukaryota; kingdom Metazoa; phylum Arthropoda; class Insecta; order Lepidoptera; family Noctuidae; genus Noctua; species Noctua fimbriata. The sequence goes on from LR990932.1 coordinate 1,642,453, forward strand.
CACTGATAGTATTGGACACGTGTAGGTACTGTAGTGGTCACAGAGACATTACGCTAGAAGAGATCCAGAGGTCGACTCCCAGATTGAGCCAAATGTTGTTGGGTTTTTCCATCAAGCTTTTCTCGAAAGGAGCTAAAATTCTGGATTTGTGATAAGTTGGTAGCAGTAGACTCGCCGCCTTTAACAAGGGACTTTATACATAACTGGTGAAATGGAGGTGTACTTTGAACTATATACATCCCTGCCCTCGCCCTTCGCGGAAGAACAAGCGTAAAATTATGTTGCTTTACTACTTAACTAGGACAGAAACCTCATCTGCTTCTTCGTAAAACTGACACGACATACTTCATTAACATTTATTGGTCCAAACATTCACCCCATAATATCGCAATCGTATCGTCCACGTGCCGTCTACCTTAAACAACCCTCCCTTCAGGAGTGCAACGACCCCCACGCTTCAATTTACATCGTAGTCGCAGGGGTCGGGAAACGCAGCGGGGATCGATTTACCTGCGCGCTATAGACCGGCAGACTACGCGTGAATGGGTGACATTGAACTGAGGTCTGAGCTAACTTCCAGACTTCCACGGATCCTGTCTAGACCTGTCTACCTTGATGTTCTTTGAATTATTGTGACGCTGTTTATGAATGGAGAGATTGACCTCTTTATTATTTCTGCGTATTTACAATAAAAGGCTTCTTCCTTCTGTTTTTCTGTTTACACTTCTAACTTGTGTAATCACTTCGGTGTGTGTATGAATAATTACCTAAATGAAAAGGCCTTAAACAACAGTTTTATAAAGACTATAGATTTGTATGACGACCGAATATCCGCTGCTGAAAAAATCTTTCTAAAATGTATCACCATTAGACAATATTCCCGACTCGTTGAGGTTGGCTTCCAGTCGAACATAAAGCAGTACTAGTATTCTACATGGAGCGATGGCATATTCTACTTCCACAACCCAATTACGTAGGGAAGACGATGCCCGATAGTAAGCCTCCCTGAATTCGCCACAAAGATGCCAATCCAATCTATTTTGCCAAGCGTATCATAATCAGTTCCTAGAATTCTGATATTAACTTCAGGAACTGTTTCATTAATCTCTAAAGCTAATTATTAAGTAAAAGCTTTTCTGAAAACAAACTTAGTTTTGTAATAATAAAAACAATTTCCTGGCTAATACAATAGAATTGGAGAACGCTCGCTTTAATATTAATAAGAGAAAATAAAATAAACTTTTCATTGTTATTGTTGAAAATGAAATTTCATTCAAAGCTAGAGTTTGTATTGTAATTATGTAATACAATTCTTCGGAAGCTCTGTTTTCATGTGTTTTTGTTAAACAGAATTGAAATGAAACTGTACAGTGTGTTTCCTGTATTTTCAATTCCTGAATCGACTTATAAAACTCCTTTATTCTGTGTATCAGCTACGATTTATTGCGAAATATTTGACTCAAACGATAACTCTAAAATGCAACGCAGTTTTAATTCACGTTTATAAAATAAAGCAATTTTAAAACAATTAATCTTTATGGGTCTTCTTATAAATTATAATCTTATATTCATAGCACATAAATAATATCTCTGCAAATTATTCTCAGAACATAACTGAGCTTATTTTTTTAATGCATTCATTAAAAAAAACACTAGGTAGTCAGTGGCCCAAAAAGTCTGACAACTAGTCTTACCAAAGTGTATCGTATTACCCAGTACTAACTGGGTTGTGGAGGTCAGATAGGCAATCGCTCCATGTAAAATACTGCTATTCAGCTTCATCCGGTTAGACTGGAAGCCGACCCCAATATAGTTGGGAAAAGGCTAGGCAGATGATGATGATGATGATGATGATTTTAAAAAAACAGTCCAGAAGAAAAATAAAACTGAATGTGGGGCTTTTTAAGGCCTACATTTATCTAGTACAATTTGCATAGCACAAAGTTTCAGGGTAAATAAAAACGCAACATAATGTAGTACACGTGTGCTCAGTTAAAGTTTCATTATGTATCTACCAAAATAGCATTCTCGCGTTGGAATAATTAAATACACTGTCATGAATACTGTTTTAAATTCAGTTCAATTCAAGAATTAGCAACTGAAAATGTTGGCACTGTTTTCCTGAGAATTATTTATTTTTTCCAGGAACGAATTGAGTATCTAACGCCAATGACGCCTTAGTCATCAATATAAGAAACAGTAAACACATGTTCTGTGTTAGATGGTTATTTAGAGAAAAAATGGCAAAAAAAGAAGTGACCATTAAAATGACAGGAAAATAAAGTTGATAAACTAAAACGATAATTAAATCTGTTTAGAACATAAAAATGTAAACATATATACATAGACTGCTAAAATCATATAATCTTATCCTTTTGGCTGGTTTTGCCGGTAGGCGGCAAGTGACACAAAAAAAAGAAGAGATTGCACTGAATGCAAATATTCTACAACATTATTTTTAGTATATGCGAAACCTGAATATAGTTTGTTCAGAATAAGTAACTGAATCGATTCCAATCATTTTTTAAATATGTTATATTTTTTCCCAAAAATATTTAAAAAAAGTAACAAGTTGGCAACGAGCGACATTAAGTACCTATCGCAATAATTTAGGTACTTACTGCCAAATTATTATTATCAATGAGCTCAAGACAACGCTGGAGGCGCGTGCGTGACGCACTGCGTGGTGACCATGTTTTTATGTGGACAACCAGGTGACAGAACAAGCCTATAACTTTGTGATTTTTCATGATACAGCTTTGAAATTTTGTACATAGATTCTTTACATAAAAATACTCGACACGTGTATCAGGTTTTGCATATACTAAAACTAATGTTGTATAAGGTATAGACCAAGATCCCGTGACTGCCAGACCTACGACATTTTATAAAAACTGAAAACTTTTCTGCGGAAGTACCTTGCTGCAGGTAAGAGTTATTATGAAGAGTCAGTCGTGGTGGCTTTGGCAGATATCAGGTAACGAAGTTGTGCTGAATAGCTGCTAATTTACGTCATAGGCTTCAGCGTGATTTTTTTAAATTACATTACATACACCTCCACTGCCAGACGCTTTGTGTGGTGCACACGCCCCGTTAGACACTTTCTGTGGTGGATACCCCCGTCCCCCGCGAGATCCCATCAAAAATGATAAACTGTAATTGAAATTAGGTTATTTTGAAAATTGGAAGCAAACTGGTAATGAACTAGCTATAGAAGTCTGGTACTTTATGCGATTTGAATTTGTTGGACATGAAGGACCCAAGCATAAATACGATGCAAAGGCCCAGGCCGACCTCGAGCAACACAGGACAAGGGCAGGAAGATATGATGTTCAAGGACTTTATTGAGAATTGTATGTGTATTGAAAATGATGCACAGAGAATGGCTGAAAACTGAAGACTAGCTAATGTTTGTGAATGTATTACCTAATCGCGATGACGTATTACTTTCGTTGCTAGGCGTAACATCCGATATTGTTCTGCGTACAGTAAATATCGATGTTCTATATTATAATATTATTAATACGGTGTGCTATTAAACGGCTTTGTTTACTATTCAATATTATACTAAGTCCATAGTTAAATATAATAGATTCGGTCTGTATTACGTGTTGCGCTAGTGTTTTGTCTAATTAACAATCAAAGTATAAGTTCCAACAGAGGCTGTCTGCTCCTGGATACTGATGTATTATGGGGAGAGCACCAGATTAGCCTGCGAAATTCAAATTTTCTTGCGTATTTTGCAATTTGCAGGACAGTGTCAGGATGTATGTTGAACAAAATATGATTCGCGACTGTAGCAAACCTGGCTTTAAAGAGTTATAATCATTAAACTCATCAATACAACCCTCCAAGTTCATTTAATCCAATTCAATGACTTTTTCATGAAAAAAGACATTGAATGGGATTAAATGACACTGACTTGCAAATTGTAAAAAAAAAAATCGCGGGCTACCCTGGCGCGACCTGGGAGACCGCGAGACTGCCAGACCTACGTTCGTTATTTTATTAAAAGATCCTTTTTGTCAACAGGATGATCATCAGCGTGTTGTATTGAGAGGATCAGCGAGACTGACTAACTGCGAGGGTCATAATTCATAAGGTAAGATGTTTACTAACAATAGTACTAACTCTTGTCTATGATGCCCACAAAGTCAGAAAAAAACGTTACACGTTTGAAAGAGAGCTCTTGTACATTTTTGAACATTTTTGTTGAACGACTACATAACATTTTATTTTGCCCGAAGTAGGTATCATTATGTTTGGTCAATCCATTTAATGTTGATGTTTATCATTATCAGTACATGCTCGGAGTTTGAAGGTCAAGGTCAAATTAAGAATACAAGTCTTATCTATTAATAGTTATTAAAATATTGCTGGAAACAACAACACAATTTTTTATCTTAATTTCAGAGTCCATTCGATAAACCATTAGTTCATAACTAACTATATATACTCACCTCATGTGAGCATTTAACCTCAGTAAAAAAACTCGTTTGAGGAGGACCGTAGGTAGTCATTTATAAAGATTTTCGTTATTTATAATACTTTGCCAAGTCTTTGTTGACGATAAAATACTCAAATTAAATAATTATCATCATCGGTCATTTTAAAAGTGAGATAACCGGTTTTCTTAACACTCTGTAAGTTTCACAATCCGAGCTTGTACAGCTACAGAATCCAGGAAGGTAAGAACGTGATCGACATTGGATAAATTCAATCCTATACAGGATATATGCATTCAACAAGATTTGAATTTAGAATTAGCCGTTTGGGGTTGAAACTCTGGGGCCGTGGGTGGGGTCCGCGTGCTCATATCCTGTTTAAGGAAATTTCGAAACTCCTAGTTGACGCTTCCCGTGGCCCAAGGGCTGTATTTTACCTTGGCCAGAGGCTAAGTGTTGCCTTACAACGTGGTAAAGCCGCCAGTCTCTTGGGCACATTACCAGCTGACAGCGTTGAGGAGGAGTTTTTCGATTCCCTTTTATTTATAGTTTGTTGTTAGTTTATTTAATAGATTTTAATTATTAATGTATACAAAATTATTTTTAGTATATGCGAAATCTGAATATAGTTTGTTCAGAATAAGTAACTGAATTGATTCCAATAATGTTTAAACCATGTTATATTTTTTGCCAAAAATATTTAAAAAAGTTAAAGAGTTGTATACCGAGCGACTTTGAGTACCTATCACAATAATTTAGGTACCTACTGCCAAATTATGTTTATCAATGAGCTCTAGACGACGCTGGAGACGCGCGCTGCATGGTGACCGCGTTTTTGTGCGGACAACTAGGTAACAGAACAAGCTTATAACTTTGTGATTATTCATGATACAGTTTTGAAATGTTGTACATAGATTCTTTACATAAAAATACTGGACACGTGTATCATGTTTCACATGTACTAAAACTAATGTTGTATAGTTAGATTACTCTACTTAATACAAGATTTTAAAAACAACAAAACTAGGTCAGATGTATATATATAATGTGAACAAAACAAAAGTGGTATTTAAAGAGAAAATGTGAACTGGCTTGTCGTTTGTGACTACCTCCTTGGAGAAAACTCGTGAGTTTATGAGAGTGCGTAAACACCAAACTGACTCATCTGCCTTCCTTTTCCCAACTATGTTGGGGTCGGCTTCCAGTCTAACCGGATGCAGCTGAATACCAATTTTACATGGAGCGATAACCCTTGGTAAGACTGGTTGTCAGACTTTCGGGCCACTGACAACCTGTAACGACTGTCAAAGATGTACAAATGGCAGCTCGGACCAACGGCTTAACGTGATTTCCGAGGCACGTAGGAAACTCGGTATGTAATGGGCGGTCACCCATCCACGGACCAACCTAGGCAAGCGCAGCTTAACCTTAAGCTTAGCTAAGCTTAACCTGTTATTATTTAGGCATGAGCTCCTAAACACCAAACTAACTACCGAAAGAAAAAGGCTCCATCGTCGACCTCATCTCTGTCCTCAGGACTAGATTGAGGTCAAGAGTTGGCCCATTAAAAAATAAAAAACAAGACAAATGCTTAAGTATCACGGCCAAGATTACTGATGTCGTCTTAGAACTTAGAGAATCACTCTTTCTTTTAATTTTTCTAGAAATCACTCTCTGTAAATTACCCTTCCGATATATTTACACCGTTCCATAATGGTCCACCAAGAACCAATGAAATGCAACCATCAAGCAGGTCACGTAAAAGAGGTCAACCCATCTCGCTTTGAGGGGATGCAAAGATAGCGACGCAAAAAGGCTATGTAAACACGGCCTCAAGTCCACTACGCGTCGGGCTTTGAGGCCTAAGGGGCTTATTTGAGGGATACACTTCGTTATACGGGTATCGAGGGATTTTAGTTGTTATTCTTTACTTACATGTGAAGTCGAGGTTGAAAAAGATTTATCGATGAAGGAAAAGATGGCTACAAAAAGATGGTTTCCATTTTTGAGGGTATTCGTTGATCAAATGCCTGATGCCAGATTTCTATGGCTTACGTATCTTCATAACATTAATACAAGGTGTAAACGAATCCTTCATGAAGCCGTCAACCAAGCATTCTGTACATCAAATTTCGCAAAATTAGTCTACGCAAAAAAAAAAAAGTTTTTTCCCAGCAATAAAAAAGCTGGGAAAAAACTTTTTTTTTTTAAACACTCATGAAATTGTGCTGATGAATGCATTGAATAGTATGGGGGTTAATGAGGTATTTGAACTAAAGTTAGAACAATAAAAACTTATTATTTACACAAGAAAACGGGATATTTACCATGTTTACTGTTTTCTTTACCACAACAGCAACAGCTTGCAACAGCGTTGAAATATCGGGAACTCAATGAAAACAGTAAACATAGTAAAAATCTCGTTTCTAGTGTAAATAATAATGTGAGTGACCATGATAGTTTAAAAATTTCAATAAAAACTTGTATTTAAAAAAAATCTTGTGAAAAAATTCGGCACTTTGACCCCCAATATCTGTTTTTTTTTTGTTCTGGAACATACCTTTTACACCAATGCATTATCCCAGCAATATTTTTTGCGCAGAGTTACTTAGTTTGATGCACAGAATGCTTGGTTGACGGCTTCGTGAATGGTCCATCCAGGCTCGGACATTACCAAATACTTCTATAACTAAATCATGCGTATTTGAACATAGGAAACGGGTATTTAGTTTTTATAAAAGATCAATCTGAAGTCGGTTTGTGTGAAATTAGTTTTATTATAGCTCTTACCGTCTGGCCAATGAACTCACCATGTCGTGTCTAAAGTAATGTTACCAATGAACACAGGACCAATTAGTTGTAGCATTTTATATAGCATATTATAAAGCATATTGCACTAACTCCCACTAGGTGGACCGATGACCTGGTGAAGGTTGCAGGGATCCGCTGGATGCGAGTCGCACGGGACCGGTCAATGTGGCGACACTTGGGGGAGGCCTATGTCCAGCAGTGGTCTTTCGGCTGAAATGACGATGATGATGAATGATGAAGCATATTGCCGTGATGGATCAGTGATTATGTTACTGGCTTTTGAATCTGAATTACGAAGATGTTAGAGCAAAACCCAGCCAGAATGAACATGTTATTCGCAGTCTCGTTCATTGTTACCAAGATTACCATTTTCTGGTGCCAATATTTTACCCGTTTTGTGGTGACCACAGAAATGGATGTATTCTTCTGAAACAATACTTACCATTTATCTTTCAGAAATTATGTAGCTTTCTATAAGTGAAAGATTTTAGTTATTCACAGGAATAAAATGTCACCAACAAAAAAAAAATACCTCTTACTAAGATTACCCAGTACCCTATAGAATTGGTGCAACAGCAGCCTTATAAGGTCGCCCCATAAACAGTCTTACTCTAAAACTAATAGAGGCTGCCTCGTTGCTCTAGCTATTGGTTGCAACCACGACTGCTGAGTATGAGGTCCTGGGTTCGATTCCCAAGTGGAGCAAAGTGTTATTTTTCCATCAGTAATTTCTCAGTAGCAGCTACGGAGTCTGGATTTGTGTCCGGTTTATAGCAATAGGCTCATCCTCTATTACATGGAACTTAAACATCACTGGTGAAATGTGTATATACAATAAGTTAGGTACACCTCTGCCTTACCCTTCAGGGATTGCAGAGCGTGATGTTATTTTTATATACTTGAAAATTTCAAATTCATTAATTCACTACTTGTTTTATATTTTTTAGAAATTGCCCCTAAAACTCTAGTTACCGATGGGAGATCCCATACAGCTCTCGGATTGTGTTTAGACTAAAAACTAAATCGCTACAAGAACTATACTATATATTTATAAAAATCTGCGCAAATGTAAATATTTTTAGCGGAACTCTTATCTCAAGTGCGCATGTACTTATCCAGTACATATTTATACTAAAATTGTGTTTATGTTAGTAGCGCAATGTTTAAAAATTGGTGCGATAAGGATGTATGCAGAGGAAAAGCGTGATTTAATTATTACTTCGTGAATTCTTAACATGTCAAGGTAAAGAATATACGTCATTATGTACTAAATTATCTGTCTCAGGATACTTGTTTACCCTAGAATTTATGCACTTACTGCATGAATTTACTGCATGTCATAGGTAAATCGTAAAGTCTCTTAGTGTCTTATTGGCTAATTTGTAAACGTTATGCACTGAAGAAGCGCTCATTGGTTAACAGTTTCACCCGTTTCATGTCCTGACCAACCAGAAAAGAGATGTTATGAATTAGATTAGCCAATCAACAATCAAGTTTCCAATTGTCCTAAGCAATCTTGGTTTTTTAAAACAATTGACGGACTGACATCATCATCTGCCTAGCCTTTTCCGAACTATGATGGGGTCGGCTTTCAGTCTAATCGGATACAGCTGAATACCAGTATTTTACAAGGAGCGACTGTTTATCTGACCTCCACAACCCAGTTAGTACTGGGTAACACGATACCCCTTTGGTAAGACTGGTTGTCAGACTTCTTGATAACAACAAATACTTCTAATTCAGACTCAAATCGATCTCTCGTAAAGTACTTCGAATGCACTTAAGATGCACTACCTTAAGTGCATTCGAAAGGCTCTGATAACCTTTATGCAGTTGCCTCATTTTACTCAATCAATTCTGTTAATTATGCTCAATATAGCAATAATTATACCTATTGTAATCATTTATATTTGTTTTTACCTCATAATCAATCGTATAACAACGGCTATCGAAATTATTGTTAAATAATGATTGCACTGTGACCTCCGTATCTCAATTACAACAATACAATTCGCACGAACCTTCTATGATAATAGCTCATTACCTACTTTGGTCTATCAAAATGAAAATAAAGTACACATCACAAACTATAGTGCTACAAGAATGTTTTGGCGTTCTAATGACATTGGCATTACCAACAGCGCCCTTTCAAACATTTGTGAAATTATCTGTGGTATTGAAAAAAGAAGATGGCGTCGTTAGTTTAGATTTTGGCCATGCGTCAAATATCTAGAGAACAGCTGTTTTTTATCAGCAGTTTGAAGGTTTATGTAAACACAAATTAGTGTATGGGACAACAGGGTTTTATTTCGATTTCAGTGTTCTCATAGAAAAAATATATTATAATGATGAGTACATTGACCCCTAACGAGGTTTAGGGTAAACAAAAACTAAGCTTGTAAAAGGCTAGTACTGGCGTCAAGTCATTTAGACAAATAAATAAAATTGAAGTGTCTGTTTGTAATTTCAAATTAGCATTTAAAGAATAATACGGTACTTACAAATTTTTTTTTTGTCTTTCTTTCTGTTTGGTCCGGCTAATGTCCGAAACGGCTGAATCGATTTTGACGGGACTTTTACGGACAGATAGCTGATGTAATATTTTGTAACTAAGGGTTAGGGGGGTTAGAAAAAGTATTAGAGTTCTGTACAAAAAAAAAAAAAACTCTTGAACTTGTTAACAAAATCCGATTCAAATAGGTAAGTAATAATTTTATCATAATTTCACGAGAACGAAGGTCACGGGCAACAGCTAGTAAACAATAGAATGCTGACACACAGCTCAGTCTGTTTATTTGCACGCATCGTGAACTATGAGCAATGTAACCACGTGTGACCTGTATACATTGCAACGCTATCAATTACATGGAATGGACTACATATTATCTGTGACCAATTAATTGTGCTTTAGGTTTGTTGTGGAACTTAATTAATTAGTATCAGATTCGCTTACTAAGTTATATTGAAAAGGTGAGGTGATTAAAATGTATTGACATTTTGCTATCAACGATTTGTTAGTTGTTGATTTCTGAGGGCTCAGATTAAGTGACACTCGATCGACGATGGACGAGGGACGACCCGGGAATCGAACCCAGGACCTCATGCTCAGCAGTTGCTTGTTGCTTGAGACCACTCGACCGACGAGGCAGTCAAAGCTGTCTAAAGCTGTTTAATGTAAAGTATTACGAATTTAACTAAAGTGACGCATTGTACCCTTATTTATAAGTACTGTATTCAAACTTACCCAGAACTACCCGCATGTGAACACGACTTTAGTTTGTACCAATTTAAACAAATATTTTCATGCAGCTGTAATTTTGTTACACACACTTATGAACTTTACAATAAGGCTGAATATTGAATGTAATATTCTTAATCAAAAGTTAAGGTAAGTTGGTGTAGTTTTGTTTTGAAAATCAAGGAAAAATCGCTCATTTTACTAACAGTAAATGCACAACGGATTTTGTAAACAATAGTGCGACCTTACTACGAATATAATGTTTATGTAATTGATAATAATATTATTGTGTTTTGCTATGAGTATACTATGAAAAGCATCGTGTAGATTTACGTCAGTTGGAAGCTTTAAAAACATAGCACCAAAAATAAACCAGGTCGCCACCATGACGTCTTATAGCAGGACCAATTCCAGTGTGGGAAAGAGATGGCGCTAGACGACCTGTGACCTCTTTCCCACACTGGAATTACGGTTGCTTAAAGATGTCATAGTAACCCACCAGGTAGGTTACGCTCTACTTTTAAAAACGCTCCTCACGACTTCCCAATTCTGAAGACCACGCATCAACATTAGTACAAGAGTTCTTATAACATCGGAAACAACTCCAGTTTCCTGTCAAAAAGTGATCGATGATCACTCATAGGAAGTTATGCTGACACTGAACCACTCCGAAAAATCGTCTAATAGAGCTGTGGAGAAATACAAAGAAAAGTAGGAGATTTTCTGCTCAGCTACATGACACTTGACTGAAGAAAGGAACTAAAACAACAAATAGCAATTAGTTAGGTCGATAAACTATCAAACTGCACTCAAAATGCACTCGAATACACGCTTCACTATGTAACTGTGGAACACTGTACCTAAGATAAAGTGAAACTTTGTAGACCTAGAAAACATAGCACACTACAGATGTTCTAGACTTTGTGTAACCAGACGGACCATAATAAACTAATCTAGTGTTTATTTTATTGGTCATACAGATTTCTTGTATAAATTGCTTCAGTTATGATGATAGATTTTTAACATAATATTAATATGTCGGATCCGGTCGTTAGTATGGACATAAAAATGAATCGCAAGTGCGCCGGTGGTGCCATCACGCGACTTACCTAGAAGTCTACCCACAAAACAGCGTGCTTCTGCAGAGTCCTGATGTTCAGCTCGAGGCGACATTCAATGTGTGATCACAGCGGAGTTGAGACGTCTCGGAACTGTACCCGATTCATTGTGCCTCAAGTTATTGTGTTATGTTGTAATCTCAAGTAACTCGTTAGTTTTGCTAGAAACAGTGTATCGCACCCAGTGTGTTTTCATAGCACGAAACCCATCGTCTGCCCACATGGTGTACGAGCCTAACGGCATAAATCCTGACATATCCGACCAATAGATGATTCCTTTATATCACAATAGGATTAGTCATGTTTAATGAGTTCTTTCTGTTCTATGTGTTGGTATTTTTTGTATGTTATTCTGTGTAGTTAGTTGCTAGGGGGCTTTTTTAGATAAACACATACTTTGCTATAACAACAAAAAAAGCTGTTAAAGTACCTACATACTTTTTAAAGACTCTGAAGACTGACTAGCTATTTGCTTAGTCTTGAAAAAGTTCACTATTAATAGATCTATTCTGCCGTGGCATAGCAACTGCTTGTGTGAATTCACTGGTCAATGACCCAATTGATCAGCAGAGTCACTTCAGAATTTTTTATAACAGCTGAGTGTGATACTCGTGTATTATTATTTTGGACTCTGGTCTTTAAGAGAGCTGTCGACATCAATTGCCTACCTGATTGACAGTAACCACAACAAAAACTAAACAATATTAAATCATCTTCTGCTTAGCTTACCAAATGCAGCTCAATTAAAGTACTTATTTTACATTGGGTGACTGCCTAAATGACTCCGACAACCTCTTAGGTAACTTGATATCCCTCTTCAAGTCTCTGTGTTAGACTTTCGGGCCACTGACTACCTGTCAGTAGCGAAGGGACAATTTTTGTAAGAGGTAAGCCGGAGTACATATCTTTACTATATAGAATATTATTGGCTATAGAATACTGACTGTGACATTTTTCAAAGGGAAGCCGGTAGGAATCGGGTTTTATAGAACCTTCGCCACTGCTACCTGTAACGACTGTCAAAGATGTACTCTCAAACTGCTTAACTTGGTTTCCGCAGGGAGGGGTCAAGACACCTATAGATTATTATTTTGGACTCTGAACTAATAATCTAGATAGATTCTAATAGAGCTGTCGACATCAAGTACCTACCTAATTGACAGCGACCACAACGACTGATTAATATGAAACTATAGATAGACAATACGTCAAACATATTTATTGACGAGAAGACAAAGTAATTGTTACAAACCGAATAGCAATTCCTTCTCAATTGCCATTAGTTAACGGACACACAATATCGTTTAGCGGCAATCAGATCAATTTGCGCATACGCATCGCAGCTGGGCCGGTACGGTAGATCAAGTGGGTTTGATCTGACGAATACTAGACGATGATTATGAGTAGGCTTTGTTTCATGCGGTTGTTATGATTAAGATTAATTGAATGGTCATGGTCCTTTTTTATGCCTCGTTGGTCTAGCGGTGGCAAGCGCGACTGGTGAGCATGAGGTTCTGCGTTCGATTCCCAAGTCGGACAACAGTGTTACTGGGTTTTTTCATTAGGGTTTTTTCAGTAGCAGCCTTGGAGTCTGCATTCGTGTTCGATTCGTAATTGGCCCGTCGGTCGCCCCCTAATACATGGGACTTCAACATAACTGTCGAAATGTGGGTGTACTATTAGGTACAGCTCTGCCTAACTCTTCGGGGATCACTGGCGTGATCTTATGATACAGGCATGATGTGGTTATAAAAAAAAACACTTATACTCTTTAACAGTAAATTGTACTTCGGTAAGTCACTAAACACTATGAGCAACGACACCAACCCTGGTACCCTGGTGTTTGGACAGTTTTTTACCACGTTATGAACTTGTCTCGAGTCAGCATAACAATTCTGGTGGCTTCAAAGATTAAAACGACTCCCGAAATATGAAATCAGCTAGTTCCAGCCTGTCACTTTTCTGCCTCCTCCAGCTACGCCCTAAGCCGAGGCTTTACCCACAGGGAGTGTCCTTAGCGTGTAGTCGCTTAGTTTGTAAGTTATTTGCCCCGGCTGGAGGCCTTACACTCAAGGCACCCACAGGATTGTCCGGTAAAGCAGAAGCCAGCCTCATAGGTTGATCTGCGAGATGCCATTAAGAAAAAAAAAGATTTATTTTTTATTTTTTTATTCTGTATGGGCTTACTCTTGACCTCAATCTAGTCCTGAGGACAGAGATGAGGTCGACGATGGAACGAGCTAACCCAAAAGAAGCCTATTAACTCGCGATTTAAATAGATTGGGGTCATATGAACTTGGAAACACCGACGCAGGCAGGGAATTCCACTCCTTGGCTGTGCGCATAATAAATGATGTAGCAAAGCGCTTCGTGCGAATGAGTGGAACATCGACAAGGTATGGGTGATAACCTGCAGTACGTCTGGACTCCCGATGGAAGAAAGGAGATGGTGGAATGAGTTCGTGGAGCTCTTGAGCACACTCACCAAAGTACAATCTGTAAAAGACCGAGAAACATGCAACTTTGCGCCGATGAGCCAGGCTATGAAGCCTGGTACCAACCAGCTTATCGTCACCAATGAGCCTCTTGGCTCTGCGCTCAACAGAATCGAGTGTGGCTAATTGGTATTTGGCTGAGCCATCCCAAAGGTGACAGCAATACTCCATCCCGGACCGAACTTGAGCTTTATATAAGATTAAAAGCTGTCCAGGCTTGAAGTAACGCTTAACCTTGTTTAGGATACCCAGCTTTTTTAGATAGTTCTTGTCTTACCGTTGTAAGAGTTCATTAGCTTTAATATATACGCTTCTTCTATCAGATGCTCCACCGTGCTATTGAGCAATCTTTCCAATATATTCCTAGCATTATTTATAAGCCGTTTAAGGGAAAATATCCCATCCATCTGCGTCCTATTACGTGACCATATTTTTGCTTTGCAACTTTTCACGGCATCAATAGCCCCAACATTCATTCCACCATTCTAACTTCAAATTCAAAGACAATTATAGTCGGCATTCAAAACGATTGGTGCTCGATAATGTTCGTCTTCCATCCCTCTCTTTATTCAATGGAATGAAAGAGACAGCAGACAATGGAAAACCCCGCCACCACCACAACAAAGGAATGAACTTTAAACCATTATATAAAGTTGGAGTGTAGTGATTAATCTTTCATACTTTGTCTAACTGGCTGTACTTGGTTGATAGTTGTATCGCCTGTGCACACAATGGCCGAAGCTGAATAGTGGATTCAGTTTTTATGATTTACTATTGTCGAAGAATACGTGGCTCTTGTGGAGTAGCAGAGACACGGGTCGGTAGAGGGATTAGCTACACTTGCGGGGTTGATGCGTGGATGGGTGATCATCCATTTCGTACCAAGACCTCTTCCGGGTATTCAGGATCCTGGAAGCCCAACAACCAGTTGTTAAGGGCTATAGGCGTGTTTCCCAGATACTAGATTGAGGAGGTCAGTTAAATATGTAGATAATTGTATTTTGATAATTGTTTTTTTTTTTTTTTTTTGTAATTTTCAGATTTAGTAGCAGAACTACATACAACGGTGTAGGCGCAGAAGGCCTAATTATCAAAATGGCAACAGAGTCGCAAAAGAACTAGTTCTCAAAATGGCAAACTCTCATAAAGCCTAATTCTCTGAATGGCCAATTCTCTAAAAGCCTAATTCTCTAAATGGCCAATTCACTAAATGGCTAATTAACAAAATGGCACATTTTCTACAATTGAGTATTCTTTTAAATAAAAGATTTTTTTTTTTTAAATAAATGCTTTGAGTTTGAGTTTGTCGGTTACGATAAAATCAAGTCAATTTCAATTTATACCCGTTACTTATGTTTAATTTCAAAATAAAAGAATTTAAGACTTAAACTTATACTGTCACTTATGGGATATCTTCCGTGATTGTTCATTATTTTGAGCTCCCGATATTTCGGCGCTGTTGCAATCACGGAAGATATTTCGTAAATGACAGTATAAGTTTCGTTGTATACCGTGAAAGCTTAAAACTTAAGACTTATCAAAACCATTTTGAAAGCTTTTAAATTAAAGGGTCTAACGAAAGTGATGAATATAACTTGAATTTAGTTTGGTGTTTTAACTGAAATGACATTGTTATGTCAACACTCTTATTCTATAGGGTTTCTGTTCTCAGTAGTGCCTACATTTTGGCGTAGTTCATTCATTCACACTGTGCAAAATTTTCACTAATGTGAATTTACCCCGCTTTGTATTTACTAGTAGTATATACCTCAGGTAATTGCGAGTTTACAATCGAACAATAAGTAGTAGGAAACTGGCAAGGACAAGTAGGTGATGAGAAATAAGGATAGTAAAGTCTCACAAACAACCAGGCGGACAGAATCATGAAGGAGGTATTGTATATTGTTAATAGAAATCTCACAATCAAATCTATATACATCCTACATGTCGATTATCATGCAGCATGCAATGAAGATAATACTTCTATTGTATTGGACTCCAGCCCGTATTAGTAAAAAGATAATCTTTTTTTAAATAAACATAAAAAAAGATATAACACATTAGAACAAAAAAAACATGCGTCTTCTTTAGTGCCGACCCCAAGAACTGGGAATAAGACCTGGATAAACAAGAAAGGCTAAGTGTGATGCGTATTAATGATGAACATAGTTAATAAATAATGATTTAATAAACATGGAAAACATTCTTGATGCATTTAGTTATCTCAGTAGAGAATTGGCCATTCGGAGAATTAGTCTTTTAGAAAATTGGCCATTTAGAGAACTAGACTTTTAGAGAATTAGCCATTTAGAGAACTAGTCCTTTTGCGACTCAGCTGCCATTTTGAGACCCATACAATATACCCTGGACTTTTATAATACCAAACTTGTTTTTAAAAGAGTCCATGACCTTGGAGTTTCATTCCCATTCTTCTCGAATGGGCAACTATAGTCCTGTTACAATTATTATGCCTTCAGGCTGGACTGAAGCTTCACCTTTTTCTTTTTTGACAATTCAAAAGTGCTTGTCACCGGTATTTTTGGAATAAATACTTTCAGTTCAAGTATGAGAACACCATGTCCACAGACATGGTTTAAGGTGGAAGGGTAGCCGCGAAATTCCCAATCTCCATTGAATGACTTTTTCATGAAATAGTTATTGAATGGGGTTAAATGAACTTAGAGGGTTGTATTAATTATTTCACCAACATACAACCTGACACTGACCTGCAAATTGCTATCCTGGCGCTTCCACCGTTGTTTAAAACACAGATGGTGTTAATAGCGATGTACTTCAATACCACAATGGGGATTGGCACTGACGAAAGTGTCACTATGCATTTGTTTCCAAAATCTATAAGAATAAAAGCCAAACATTATATTATGGACATTACATAACTGATCTGTTTGTTTTAAAACAATGATCAAATCGTGATGAATATTGCAAAATAAACTTCTTATCTTACAATAAGTAGTCCTACCTACTCATGTCCTTTGTTATTGTGTTTTAATTCAGTCTGTATATCATCATCATTCTCTTGCCCTTATCCCAATTCATTTGGGGTCGGCGCAGCATGTCTTCTTCTTCCATACTTCTCTATTACTCGTCATCTCATCCGACACCTCCTTTCTTGCCATATCATTCTTTATACAGTCCATCCATCGTTTCTTTGGTCTTCCTCTACTCATATACCCATCCACATTCATACTCAAAACTTTCCTCACAACATTTTCCTCATTCCTCCGCATCACATGCCCATACCACGACAACCGATTACCACACAACTTTTCAGTCACCGGCGCCACTTTCAGACTTCCTCTTATATACTCATTTCTTATTTTATCCATTCGCGTAACACCACACATTCCCCTTAGCATTCTCATCTCCGCCACATGCAAATGCCTTTCATTCATCCCTTTTGTGGCCCAACATTCTGATCCATACAAGACAGCAGGTCTAACCATTGTTTTATAAATCTTCCCCTTAATTCAGTCTGTATAATCAAGAGTAAAATTATATCTAACTAGCGACCCGCCCCGGCTTCGCACGGGTCCAATGTAGATAATATATATATCTATATGTAAACCTTCCTCTTGAATCACTCTATTTATTGCTGAAAACTGCATTGAAATCCGTTGCGTAGTTTAAAAGATCTAAGCGTACAAACAGCGGGAGCGACTTTATTTTATATTATGTAACGATTTAAACAAGGTGTAAACGAACCCTTCACGAAGACGTCAACCAAGCTTTCTGTACATCAAACTAAGTAACTCGTCGTAAAATTATTGCTGGAAAACGACTTTATTTTGGGTGTAAAATCTCGTGTTACGGTAGGACTCGATGTAAGGCAAAAATATTGTGCTCATAGATACATTGAATAGTACGGGGTCGTGGAGGTATTTAAAATAAAGTTATAATATTAAAAACATGTACTTGTGAAAAAATTGAAATTTTCAACCCCAGTTGAACAAGTACCTTTCAGCGAACTCATTTCCGAAGGATTTTGACAGTAAAGTAGTTCAAATTCATTGCTTCATAATGTTTGGAAAATTCGTTAGCTAGCAATGAATATTGTTAAAATGTCAAAACTAATATTATTGGCATTTTGAGTGTGTTACTCAATTAGGCTGCAATTTGTGACTCGACAGAATTTTTGATAAGAAACTTTGCTAGGTATTAAAATTTTTGCTGCGAAGGACCCCAGATTTTGAAGTACATCTAAGTACAGAATCTTTCTGAAAGTAAAAACCTTTTAAACCTAATACTGGTTTTTAGTTTCAGAAAGATACTGTTACTTGTTAGTTCAAAAGTTTTCCAAAGTTACCTTTTACTAAAAGAAAACTAAAAGACATTGATTACTGTTTGGGCTTTTACTCAGTCGATACTTATCTCCAAGGGTGATATGGAAATCTATATCTAGGTAGTCTAATCTATGTGTTACGGCTAAAAACCGAAGTGCGGCTATACCTAGTTCTAGCCGGCTTAACCTAGGTGCGGCCGGTAACAGTTGTGTATCTTTTTTATTGCTAGGACACACCGACCAAATGGTTTGGTTAGGTTAAGTTAGAACTGTGACCAAACGCGCGCGAGCCGAGCGAGCGCAGCGAGCGGTGCCGCGGAAGCGGCCGGCGAGCGCTACGTCCAAATTGGTTGCATGTTCTAACCGAAGTTAAGTATGATACATCTAAGTTTAACCGGCCCTACCTAGGTTTAGCCGGCTAGAACTAAATGTAGCCGCACTTCGGCTATTAGCCGTAACATATACATGTAATGACAATCGCTATTCGTTATTTTATATTTCGCTACGGATATTGATATGATTTTCACCATTATTTGAGAAATAACTTCGAAAGGCTTATGCACAATTAAGCTATATATAATTTAAGACTTGCAAATAATGAAGAAATTTCAATGTTTCGTAAAGTCGTAAAAACCATGCAAAAGGCGGAGGTTCTCTATTCGACACGTATTTTTTTATATTAAACCTTTTTGTCGAAACTCTCGGTAACATTATCTCTAATAACAAGGTTACCTCCCGGAGTTTTTATGAATTAGTTCTGATGAACGGGCAAAATTTTCCACTTATAAAGAATAATGACTCCAACCTAAACAATGTAAGTACCTATATTATCATTAAACACATAATCATACAATAACACCATAAAATGATGACTGGTTTTTTTCGCAACACTTTGCTGGCAAGGAAGAATTTACTGAGTTCTTAGTAGGAGCTAGTAATCTAGAAATAATGACTGCGATGTCGTTAGTGCGGCCATGATTTATGGGATTTTTGGGACACAAATGTTTTTTCGTTATTTTTTTATTCTCAGGGGCTGTTACAGCTGGTGTTCTTATTACTACGCTAGGTCAAATCAAATTCTAAGTGCCTACTGCAGGGGTAGTCAAGGAGGTGGCGGAACGTGAGAGGGAAAGAGCCTCACGTCCCAGCCGCCGCGGGAGACGCCCTGGGCGTCGGGGGTCACGTGGTGGCCCCCGGCCACCGTAGGCGCGGGCCTGTGGACGGCGAGTTATGGGCTAGCTCGCCGTCCGGCCGTCTTATGACGACAGGCCGTGTCGACGGCGCGTTCGTGTTCCACGCGCGCCTCAAAGAGATGTCAGCAACCATGTAGGGGTCCGCACGGGCCGATGCCTGCCAGGGCTGCGGGACTGTTCGAAAGAGATACCGCAGCCCTGGAACACAAAGGGCAAAGAATGAACATGGATGGGTTTTAGTCAGTACAAGTCTGACACTCCCTTCCGCGGGGGGAGGGTCGTTTGAAAATTTCCCAACAGAAAAAAAAAGGGATGAGAGCCGACCCTTGGTGCAAGCCGAAAGCCGCGCGGTCATTTGATGATTTCCCATCCTAAAAAAAAAAAAAAAAAAGGGGTGGCGAAACTTTCTGGATCAATGTGCCATTTTGTCTAAAGAAATGTTTAATGAGACCATAGACTTGTCGTCAAATCATTTTGACTTGGTGATTATAGGGAAACTAATTAAACTAGTTAATACTATCATTTCAAAATTCTTTATTTACAGCTAAAAAAAAACAACATTTAGCACTATACAACATTATTTTTAGTATATGCGAAACCTGAATATAGTATGTTTAACTGAATCGATTCCAAAATTTTTTAAACCATGTTATATTTTATCCCAAAAATATTTAAAAAGTTAAAAGTTGGATACCGAGCGACTTTGAGTACCTATCGCAATAATTTATTTACCTACTGCCAAATCATTATTATCAATGAGCTCAAGGTAACGACGAGGTAACAGAACAAGCTTATAACTTTGTGATTTTTCATGATACAGTTTTGTAATTTTTTACCTAAATTCTTTACATAAAAATACTAGACACGTGTATCAGGTTTCGCATATACTAAAACTAATGTAGTATAGTAATAAATGTTTCAGTTTACGTATAATTCAAATTAAAGTAACATTAGTGTGACTTCTGTAGTTGTAGATTAGATGACAAATCACTTATATTAAGGTTGTAAAAGTATACTTTTAGTAGAATGCATGCTGAACTGAACTTATCTGCCAAACGGTTTTTAAGCGAGTCTTTAATGTTATTCATCTGAAAATAATGACTCGCAGGCACAACCGGGCGCGTCCGCGACTCGCAGGCATAGGCACATGAAAATATGGCTAAAATCGGAGGCTTGGCCAAAATATTGTGTCGCGTGCCATCTCTGGCTCGCGTGCCATTGGTTCGCCATCCCTGGCCTACTGTGTCTAGATTAACTCAATTAATTTCTAATTATTTTGAGCGTTTAAATGTTGTTTGTTTTCAAATGTCTGTTAGTTCCAGTTGAATTAATGCTGTGTAGAGTTTTGATTCCCCTAAAAAACAAAATAAAATATGCGTATTTAATCAGGTGAGATTATTTTGTCTGTATATTAAGCTAAGCACAACCACTCACAGACTATTATTTTGAATTACATTATTGGTGTCTGACAACATTCTTGATTTAATAGTGTTCAAATCACTCAAGAATATTGTCCAAAAGATTTTTTTGCAGCCATTTACATAATAATAACTATGTAAATTACAAAATATTTTAAACATGCATCTATTCCAACGTGTTTAAATATAGATTCTTATATTATTACCTAAAATTCAATACCTAGTGTGTCTGACCATAATTTATGTATAAACGTGAACACGGCAAAAGGAGTTTGAATCATTGTAGAAGACGGCATTGTGTAGTTTACCTTTATTGACTTTATTTATGTAGTTAAACAACAAATGGCGTTAAATTCCATTCTGGCTGGAAATCTAACACCATTATAAGTTTTCCTATAGATTAACCTCTAGAGGTTACCTCTACTAACTTATCCTTAACCTAGGGTCATGGTGGCTAAGTAATTCTAGTACATAACAATGACTATGGACGTCAGAATATCTAACACATTCACGACGAGTATGACGCATTACTGTGAGAAATAACAGATGTGGTAAAGAACACGTATACCTAATATTTATTATAATGAATGAAATGATTTTGTTATTGTTTCGGATATGAGAACTTGAACTAAATTACTACACGTGTATAGGTACGCATGATATAATAATTAGATATGTTATGGATGGAGTGTTGCTTGAAAATTTTGTTTTTTCTTGGTTTTTTCCTACTCCTCCGCTATTCTTTTCTGATTAATTTCGTTGCGGTGCCAAGCCAGTTAAATTGTTTCTCTGGGATTCCGTCGAGCTTCATTGTCTCGGCGCTTTTCTGGTGGTCGCTTTGATTCTGGCTTTCAGGACTTGCAGTGGTTTGGGAATAGTGTAGCGGGATTGTCTTCTCAAAAAAAAACTATTTCCGATAGAGCAACTTGAATCAATTCTATTTACTAGTAAAGTTTGGCATTTTAAAGTGCCATTTACTGTTATTTTATTATTGACTATACATAATTATAATCTATGCAATAATATGCAGACTTTACTACCTGCATAAGTAATATAACACAAAATCACGCCTTGTAATCCCCGAAGGGTTAGGCATAGGTGTATCTAACAAGTATAACCACATTTCACCAGTTATGTTTCATGAGGTGTCTGATGAGATGACGAGTAATAGAGAGGTATGGAAGAAGAAAACATGCTGCGCCGACCCCAAATTAATTGGAATAAGGGCAAGAGGATGACGATGATGATGTTTAAGTCCCATGTAATAGGGGACTGCATAAGTATTTAAATCTTTTTTAACCTTACCCTTGTTGTTTTTCTTAATTTGTAGATCTTTGACAGTCGTTAAAGTAAATCAGTGGCCCGAAAGTCTGCCAACCAGTTTTACCATGGTGTATCGAATTACCCAGTACTAACTGGGTTGTGGAGGTCAGATAGGCAGACGCTCCATGTAAAATACTGGTATTCAGCTGCATCCGGTTAAACTGGAAGCCGATACTAACGGGTCTGGTTCATAATATCGACAGTCACTACATCGACGGTCGCTGTATCGAAAACGTTCCATCGACGGGTTATTGAATCGACAGTACCTCAAATCGATGGTACGCTACATCGACAGTACACCATATCGAGAGTACGCTATATCGACAGTACACTTAATCGACGTTACGCTACATCGACAGTACATCAAATCGATAGTACGCTATACCGACAGTATACCATATCGATAATATGTCGTATCGGCAGTGCATCAAATCGATAGTACGCTATACCGACAGTATACCATATCGATAATACGTTGTATCGACAGTACACCATATCGATGGTTCGCTGGATCGACTGCCTGACCCGAGCCAGATTTAAATTTTATGAACCAGACCCGATACAGGGTAACATAGTTGGGAAAAAGGCTAGGCAGATGATGATTTAGCCTTACCCTACCTATAACTAAATAAAGGTCAAAATTGCTCAATTCAAACTTTACGATAGCCAACCACTCCCAAAAGACAGATGTTTCTAATAAACATTTTAAACCAGGAAATACCTCATGAAGACAAACAAGACACTGAAAGCCTAAACACTACTAGGGCTGCGGAAGTGAGGCGGAAGTTGACCCATGTCTACCTGGAACCTGCTATATCAGGGAGGATACACCGGTAGTCCCATCGTTGAGGGTACAACAGGACCTGTAATGAAGTGTTTCCTGGACCCTGGGGAATGGTTGCATGATAACTACAATAGGTTACAAAAGCTATAGAAAGGAAAAGATAGCCACCATTCTAATCCAACTTAGATAGCCGAGGAAAATAATATTAGGAGTGTAATATCGTTTTTCTTTTAAGTTGGGAAAGTGATATGTGAGGGCAAATCATTTTCCACAATTAACCTTTCTGAAATATCGATTAATGTCATACCTAATCTTTCATTATTGTTTTATATTTTTTTTAAATATACTCCTCCGCATCGCTGTCATCCGGAAACGTGCCCAGAAGACTGGCAGCATTGCAACGTTGAATAGCAATGCTAATTCTTGGGGCAAAGAAAGAGCTATGTGGTCACGCGAAGTGTCGGCGAGAAATTTTTAAATAATATGTATTTAATTCAATATATTTTTGGTATATTCCTGTATCATATACATCGCACGTCCCTTGTCATCTCAGACATATATGTTGTTGTAACACCTCACCGGCTTGGAATATTTATCCAAGTAACTGATTAGCATCAATAAAATTATTATAATTGTAAGAAGATACGATTCTTTTTTTAGATGGGACAGTAAATTCACACTTAAACCAAATCCCAGCTCCATTAAAGCGATCCTAAAAAATAACAACTCACTATCGACAATGTAACGCCTAAACTTTTAACGAGCGTACTAAAAGTGACATAAAGGGAGCGTGTTGTCAAGTCCCGGATCTTGGGCAATCATGGTCACTCTACCGTGACGCGTTTCGGTACAAAGGTAAGCGTCCTTTAAGTACGCGTGTACTTAACCACGTGTACTTAGCATGAAGAAAAAAATGTTTTATATTTTTTTACGAGTTGCACAGTTTGTTTTGAAATTACTATATTTTCTATCTAACTCACTAGAGTATTGTAGTTTTAAGGTAGAAAATTCTTTGATCAGAAAGTCTTGTTTACTTCTATGAAAATTAAACTATCAGTGACATCAACTGCCGCTCGTGGATGGGAAATTCTTTTCCGGAGAAAGTGTTAACAATTGTCAATGTTTGAAATAATACCTTTCCATTACTTTTCGTTCGCGAATCATATTTTCGTCAACATACAACCTGACACTGACCTGCAAATTGCAAAAAACCTAAGAAAATTTGAATTTTGCGGGGTCCCCTGGCACTTCCCCCTTGTGAGTCCCCTGAATGATGTCTCTCCATATTTTATTCGTGGTATCGATGAAGAGCTTCGAACAGAACTCTGCCACAACAACAAAGTTGCCAGTGGCTAAAAAAAAATTTTTTTTTTGTTTATTAAAACTGTTTTCGATGTCTATGGTATCGACGTAAAACGTGATGTGTCTGTGAAGTCTTGCTATCTAATTAAATTTTACCTTATATACCTAAACCAGCACCTAAATACAGTATAACAGTTGTTATGGGCAGCCAGAAAGTTGAAGGTCAGACTAACGATCCAATGTTTCAGTGTTCCCGACTAATTGGGTAGCGGTCCTGCCGAGGTCACTGGGGTCAGCTGGTAAATTGTAATCGGTCCGTGTGGAATAACGCTAACCGATACTTGTGATTAGTACTACAGCGGTTCTGCTATACTACCGTCATAATGAAAAAAGGCACAACTAACATTTTATAAATATGGAGAAAATCGACTTTAAAGTTTTATAAAACATGAATATTAGTCTCATTTGTGCCTTTTGAGCCTACTGTATCTCCGAATTTCTTGAAGATAAAATTCTAGAAAAAATTGAGTAGATGTGCCTTTTTTTTCTGATTCTAAATATGTATATAACTCAATTTTGACAAAAATGTTAGTTGTGCCCTTTTTTCTTACGACGGCAGTATAGTAAACAATGAATTATATACTTTCAGAACATCATGCCTGTTATCCGCGAAGGGTTGAGCAGAGGAGACCTATAGTACTCCCCCCAATTTTTCCAGTTATGATGGGTTTAAGAGTAGAGAAAGGCCAAAGAAACGATTGATGGACTGTGTAAAGGGAGATATGGCAAGAAAGGAGGTGTCTGATGAGATGAAGAGTAATAGAGAAGTATGGAAGAAGAAGACATGCTGTGCCGACTCCTAATGAATTGGGATAAGGGCAAGCGCCATGAAGCCCCATGCAAGCGGGCCGAAATCTAGTCTTCAGGCTGGTACGAAGAAATTCTTGATAGCAAAACCTAATAGCACTTTGCCCCACCCTGGAATCGAACCTTCATGGTAAGTAGTACGACTAGCGACCATCAAACCAACGAGGCAGCAACAAACTATTTGGTCCAATATTAATTAGCAACTCCTAGCAACAATAATTAGTACTAGTGGTTTATTTTCAACTGTTCACCTACTAATTAATAAACAGTTTCATGGTAAATTTAATGGAGCAACGGTCAAAAATTACCACTCAGTGGATAGCAAATAGCAGCAAACGACAACGTGGCAGGCCCAGAAGGAGATGGCGGGATGAGCTGGACTCTTTCGCAAAGGATTGGCCTACAATCGCACTAGACCGCGAAATGCGGAAGGAGGGAAGGGAGGCCTTTGCCCTGCAGTGGGACGATATAGGCTTATAATAATAATAATGGTAAATCAGTCATGATGACTCGTAAATGAAAACTGACACAGCAAATAGTACAGCCGAAAACCGACGTTAAAACAAGAATTAAAAAAAACTGAGGGTGCCCCTGACCTCTGGTAGCTTGGATCCTGTTCCCAATACCGGTGGGCTACTATTATTAAATTTCAATAATTAAAAATGTAATTAATAACATGTTTATTTTATTAATATAGCAGAATGAAAGGAGAGATATGAGATGTCCAAAGAAAGGATTATGCGCGATAGGTCAAACGAGATGAGTCAATGCAACAGTAAGTTTAGAAAAAGACAATCAGACAACTACTTAGATCCTTTAGTTGTTTATGTCAATCATAAAATGTAACAGTTGCAACATAACATTGTAACTAATCTACATCAAAGTCCCATTTACAATGATTTGCACAACAGCACTCAGAGATCAGAGTAATCATTGCATCTACCGTTACGCACTGTAATTGAGTGCAAAGGTAATCGGCCGGTCCAGTGTACATGCACTTAGAATGCACTCGGACAAACGAGACAGCTTTGTCCAATGACGATTGAGCATTTGAACTCTCTCGAACAAAAAATCATGCGGGTTTTTTGTTAGTGACGAACACAGGAAAGCGGTGTTAGTCATTTGATACGAAATTGAGATAATATCGTTAAACGTTGTCTGAATATAATTTAATATTTAATGCTAATGTGGCACGTACGATGGTAGTGATTGTGAATGCGAAATATTATGCAAATAAAACTGAGACAGAATAGTCTAACTCCATATTTAGTTTTGTTGTTAAGCTATCGAAACCGGCACCAAAATTCAAAACGAACAGATTTGATACATTGCACAATCTTAACTCAAACTAGTTATAAATCGAGATACATAATTGAGCTTCTTTCAAAGTCTAGAACCTGTATGAAGTCCGGTTGAAGATTTGCTCATAATCCTCCATTAACAGATCGATGCAAATTAATTACAGTGTCCTCCAAACATTTAGTACAAAGAGTTAAATCCAACACAGTGCATTTGCACTTGAAATGCACTTGATCCAACAACATTAGGTTGTCAGTTTTTTTGCTTGTGAATTCCGAGCCGCTCTTTGTAATTTATGTAACATACGTCAGTACTTGCAGCCATTGAATGCAAATATTGAGGGTGGGAAAGTGACAATGCATTGTCTGGTTAACTGGCCGCACGAGATGAGGTAGATACAAATGTACATGACCATCAGCTAGGAATGACCCACTCCTGGGTACTGGGCTCCCATTTCGGCTGTCTCTCAATTGATCCGGGGCTAGAAAGCGGGGCGAAGGAGTAATGCGCAGCGGAGCTAGGTCGAGAGCACGCTATGACTCATTTATAGCAAAATGTTACGGACAAATCGGCTTGTCCGCTCCGCTTTCCCACTCTGTATTTTAAGTGTAAGAGTTTTTATTCGATTTCGCAAATCCATGCCCACTGCATGTCCAAGCTGAGCGAAGTGGAGTTTAGACTTTATGCAATTATATCGGTCAACATTTTTACAACTTCGCTGGTGTCCTTTCTTCTCCGCTCCAGTGGACAGGCAGCCATCTTCTCCTAAATTCTCGGTTCCGTGCATTCCATCTAAGTGTTTCCTCCGACTTTGACGTCATTGTCAACAAAAAGCACTTTTGGATGGCCCTGGTTTCTTTGACCACACAACCACCTTGGCCACAAGATGTACAAAAGGCCAAAATTAACCAATGCTTAAAAGACCTTCTCAGACACTAATCTGCATTTTCCTTAGATGCTCTGACCAAGGTAACGTCTGGACTCTAAGAATAGCATTTTTCCATGCTCCTATCCTTTGCTGTCGCTCAGAACCGTCATTTGCAAGAGGGTGGAACCGAGCGCGCTGTCCAGCGCATCTTGGATGCTGCCGCGTGCGATAACACTCCTATTTGTCTCCCATCCATGGCATTTGGTGTGGTTTTCCACCAGTGAATGAATTGTCTAAATCGAATCAGTAGTTTCAGTCACTACCTCCAACATCCAAAATTACAAACTGAACGTCTTTGTCGATTAGTACAGGTACTTTTTGAAATGTAAAAGTGTTCGTAAATGAATAAAACCTATTTAACCTATCACACTGATGATAACTTAGAAGGCGATCTTGTCCTTATCTTTCCAAGACCTCTACAGCTTCTGGCAATGCAGGAAATTCTTTTAGAAATTTTCAAGAAATGCACCCAAGACTTGAAGCTTACTCGCTACGAAGCAATATTACCAGTTGTGGCAGAACTTCTATGGAAAACTTTATGACCTCAGTTCCAACTTATCTCTTAGGCTTAGATCTATAAAACGAACTTAGAACTTAAATCATTCAAGTACTTGAAGTATTTCAGAAATTGTACTTTTTTTTTCTTAACTTGCTCTGTCTCACGCCTGGGCAAATGCCCCTCTCCACTCTTTCCACTTCACATGAACCAGCACGTCCCACCATCTCCTTCGTAGCTTGCTGCAA
The DNA here is from genome assembly GCA_905163415.1 of Noctua fimbriata. Taxonomy (NCBI): domain Eukaryota; kingdom Metazoa; phylum Arthropoda; class Insecta; order Lepidoptera; family Noctuidae; genus Noctua; species Noctua fimbriata. The sequence goes on from LR990932.1 coordinate 1,670,718, forward strand.
CTGTATCAGGGCACCAGTTTTGGTGATATTTTGGCCCCCAGTTTGTCCGGCATTGTAACTTATCCGTATGCAACACTTGATCACAGTCGTTTTCAAGAACATGCACATTGATTCCATATACATAAGGTTCATTTTCACATGAGAAGCTACTGTACTTAGCCTCAGTTTCTAAGTTAAACAGATGACAAACATGAATGTCCTTGTTTAAATGGTCAAAGGTTTTTCTAACTAGTATCACAGGATGTGGTTAGTCATACAAACTGATTAGTTGATTCCAAGTACGCGTGAATTAATTATTATCATCGGGGCAGTCAGCCAGTTCAGTGCACGTGCACTCAAAACGCACTCAGATAGCCTCAGCAACGTTAACATTTAAGTTTAGTGTTAGTGAAATCGAATATTCCTCTCACTTTTTTATGTTTTATTTTAAACCGATGTTAATGATGATAATTTGGTTTTGAAATAGACATGCATTTAACTAACCTAGTTTTAGTCTAGTTCAGTTCAAGAATACCGGCTTTATTCGAATGATTTCATTATATTTTCCTTGTAACCCATTCAAAACTATCAACGTATGGATAAATAGCTAAGTTAAAATATAATTAGATATTATAGCCATATGTTGATACTTTTATTACTCATTTTACCAAGGAGCGGTTATTTCATGGCAAACGTATTTGCTACAAAAGTAATAATACTCCTCCTGACCGTTATTCATGGCGACGATTTTCAGCGAAAATTGCCGGCGCCGTAGGATCTATATCATCATCTGTCTAGCCTTTACCCAACTATTTTTGGGGTCGGCTTCCATTCTAACCGGATGCAGCTGAATACTAGTATTTTGCGTGGAGCGACTGCCTATCTGACCTCCACTACCCAGTTAGTTCTGGGTAATACGATATATTTTGGTAAGACTGATTGTCAGACTTTCGGGCCACTGACATCCTGTAACGACTGTTAAAGATCTACAAATGACAGCCGGGACCAACGGCTTAACGTGATTTCCGAGTCACGGAGTAAACTCGGTATGCAACGGGCGGTCACCCATCCCCAGACCAACCTAGGCAAGCACGGTTTAACCTAAAGATCGACCCGAGCGGCTGTTATTATTTAGCCACGAGCTCCTCAAAATAATAGTTTTTTACTGAATGCAAATGAAAATATAGGTATACGGCACTTATAACAAAAACACATTTTTTTTTAACTTTTGTCTTTCTGTCTGTTCGGCATTGGATTATTATTTCCTTTATTTAAATTTTTACAAATTATTTTACATTTTTAAATATTCCTTTAAAAAAAATATATAAAAAAACATATAAAAATAGTAGCCCACCGGTATCGGGAACAGGGTCCAAGCTACCGGCGGTCAGGGCTCCAGAGAGAGGAACCTCCTAACAATACAAGCCGTGTCCAAAAGTACCGCTTTCTGAATCAAGCCCTTGATCCAGCTGCCTAACGAGAGCCTCCTCAGGTATTGGTCGAGGCTCTTGGCAATTAAGCCATGGGCTGATACGGATTATTATTATTATTATTTCAGTTTCGGAGATTACTCCAAAACGGCTTTACTGATTTTGACGGGACTTTTACTGGCAGATTGCTGATGTCATAAGGTCTAACTTAAGCTACTTATTATTTTAGAAAAATAATTAGGGTTGCGTGCAAAAAAACATAAGACCCCCCTTGAATTTGTTAATAAAATCCGATTCAAAAAGGAAAGTAATAATTTCACGCGAAAGAAGGTCGCGCGCAACCACTAGTCTATACATATATATAGTTCCTGCGCAGACGCAGATGCAGTCTCTTATGCATCACTCTCAATGCCTCATGGGTCGGTAATACTACGTGACCGGAGAGATCCGGTTTAACCTTTTACCCGCCACTGTCACATATACGTGACAAGCAAGCGCGTGCCTTGTACGCAAAACGACACAAATATTTGTGATAAAATGGGAGGTGAAATTGTGGCTTGGCGTGGAGGGAACAAGCGTGCGTTTATGCTCTGGTAAAACGAGTATTCAGAAGCACCGGGTATCATACCGCCGACTTCCAAAACTTCCACTGCTACTGATGGAAAACCCCGGTATCACGTTTCCCAACTTGGGAATCGAACCTAGGACCTCAAACTGAGAAGCCGCGCTTTCAACAACGAGACCAACGGGGAAGTTGAACTTCTACAACTGCATTGTCAAATTACATAGAACATAATCAAAATAAATATAGCCTGAAATCTTAGTACCTCGTCATCAAAATCATTATCATTCTCTTCCCTTATCCCAATTTATTTACTTCCATACTTCTCTATTACTGGTTATCTCAGCGGTCACCTCCTTTCTAGCCATATCATCCTTCACACAGTACATCCATCGTTTCTTTGGTCTTCCTCTACTCTTATAGCCACAGCTAGCAGCTAGCTAGCTTACATTCATACTCCTACCATCCTCTCATCCATACCTAAGTACGTAACTCAAGTAAATAAAATATTTTCCTCTAACCTCGACTTGTACCCAGCCATTTAATAGCTAGCCCTTTACCTCAACACCTATTATGCAACTGTTCATCTAGGTACAAAGGTGATCGTTCGACTCGGTACATCTCAGTGCACTCGCACTGAACGCACCCGGCTCCAAGCAACCGACTTGTTTGACGACAAACACTATGTGGCAACTACTGCGTTTTATGTTATTTCATAATATCCGCGACCGGCGCGGCGGCGGCGGCAGACAATGAAACCTCATCTCTCTATGTATGCTAGGTGGAAGGGACATCGACGCGAAAACGGTTACCACATATTCAGTATATCTTTCTGATCCCCACCACATCGAAACTTTTCATCAGTTATTAAAAAAACGCTCAAAATTTATGGAACAGCTGGTAGGTAACTGTTTTCGCATCGGTGTCCCTTTCATATTTTGATGTGAAAATTGAAAGGATTGAAGCTGTGCGAAGACCCTAAATTCTTGCTGCCATCTTCAGCACACGCAGATCACGGAAATCTCCTATAGTAGAAACAGTTATAAACCCCGATGACTTCACGAAATAGGTACCAGCTGAAGATTCTTTACTTACATACTGACCTTCGCCTTAAAAAACTGGTCGCGGAATGCAACTTATCCATTCACATGCAGGCGTGAAGACCCAAGACTGATCTCACTATAATCAAGTCCTTACTCTGACCAAAAATAAATACAAATAACAAAGTTGATTGACCAAGTGCGCTTGCACTAAATGCACTGAAACTGATCGCAAATTCTCTTGTTTGATAACTTCGCTTGTGGTTCCCCACATTGTTTCGTTAACTGTGTATTCATCATCAGTTTGGTTTGTATAAGAGTGAGTAGTTTGCTTACCTTTAGCTCGGTAGTGAGCAAGCAAGGCTAAATATAGCTGCGCGGTTGTGTTACCACCTAAACAACGGTAAAATGTGCTTAGTGTCGGTTTTGTTTGCACTGTATTTTTGTAAAGACGTTGGTAATAGAGGTACAGATCATTGAAGAATGGGGTTTTAGAGAGGAGGATGCTTGGCTTTTATGTGATGCTGACCTCACGTTGCATTTACTTGAGTATGAAATTCGTTGATGTAAAACTGCCCGACCGCGCAGCGCTCTTCGCCTGTCCGCGGTGCGCCACAAAATGTGCTTCGCCGCTTCCGACCCTGCGAAGAAGCTACCCTGGATCCGCTTTCAGATTCTTCCTTGTGAAATGTGAACGCCTGTTACCTGAAAATACGGCTCTAAAAATGTGTTTTCGAAATAGGAAACGACACAGGTAGTTAGAAGTTACTTTTAGAAGAAAATACTGGTAATCAGCTACATCCGTTTAGACTGGAAGCCGACCGCAATATAGTTGGAAAAAGGCTAAGCAGATGATAATGACGAGTAGTTAGAAGCCCAAAAACTTGACAACTAGTCGCATCTTGTTATCAACTGGATTGTGGAAGTCAGATGCAGTCGCTCTATGTAAAATTCTGCATTCAGCATCATTCCTGATTGAAAGCCAACTCCAACATAGTTCAGAAAAGATTAAGCAGATGAGAGATGTAGGAGTTTCAATTCGCAGATACAATTCTCTATAAATCACCTTACTTTTCAGGCTTTTCTTTGTCTGTTTTTCACAATACATATTGTAGAAGATAAATAAGATAATTCTATTAGCACTTGGACTGTTAGCCTTCCGAGCCTCCGTCCTTTAGTACGGTACTCCTCAATAATGTAGTAAGTAGGTACAAAGGTGACTGGCCTCAGTACGCGTGCACCTAACGCACTCGAATACGCAACTTTTGTTTAATAACTTGGTGTCTTGCGGTTTACCGAGTTCTGTATCATATTCTGTAGTAAAAAGTGGTAATATGTTTTGAATATCTTCGTCCTCAATTTTTAGCACTCTTTTTGTTTTGAATTTGTTTTGATCTTTTATTATTATTCTGGTAATCGGCGGTTCCAAAGTATAACGAGATAACTGTATTTTTTTGCAAGGTGTAGTAGGTATCATATTTTGGATTATAGTCAGCTCAATGTATTATTATTGTTCTACGAGGACATGCAGCCGTGAACGTATAGTCTATTTTAATCAGGCTTAAGCACTTTAAAAAATGCTAATCTAGTGTTGCCCTACATTTTACTTTTGAGTCGCTGGCTTAGAGGTTTTAAACAAAAGCTCTACACACAATAACAATCATATCAGATACCTACCTACTTCTCACATAACTATTTACAGTAGTCACAACAGTTAGTAAGTATTACTTCCTAACAACAAAGACTGGAGAACTAAAAGACCTTGAATAGTTTTTATAAGGAAATAAAATACCTACTTCAAGTATCAATACCTAATAGGTTTTAACTGTTGCATTTATTCCTAAGTATGTAGGTATTCTGTGGCTAGTTTACAAGAATGTTTGAACCCAGTTGAACATTAGGCGACACTTATAAACGTACTATACTGTTGGACGCTGAAACTCGATGATCCAATAGTGGCGTTCTTTTAGGGATCGCCTTGTCCTAGTGAAAACAGACATAAGATTTGTAAGTATCGAATGGCCCACAGGCCAGTGTTCAGCCCGCGGGTGCCTTAAACAAGACAAGTAATGCCTGTACACGGATAGGTAGGTAGGTACATCTCGTAACTTTTTATGGGGTTTTTAGATATGACACCACTTTACAGAGGACTTTGCCAAAAGGACGGACCAGCAGTCTTCGAAGAAAAATGACAGAGTTATCATCAAAAGAGTGCATCAAAGAGTGCTCATCTAAATATCTATGAAGTATCGACACTACGTAGAAGAACGGAGTATGAATGGCTTTAACAGTAGGGGAAGACTAAAGAAACGATGGAAGGACTGTGTCAAAGACGATAGGGCTAGAACAGGATACCTAGTTTGATGACGAGTAATAGAGAAAAATGGAAAAGGAAGACATGCTACCCCGACCTAGTCACAGGCGAGCACTTTTTTTTTAAATTCTTATTCTAATTTTAAGTATTCCCAACACGCACTGGGCCCGTGTGATGTTTTATGGCCCATTCCAACTCACGAAGAGGACGCCTGTGTCCCAACAGTGGGAACTTCATAGGCTGAATATTATTGCTCTATGGTTTCACATGAGGCTGGCAAACGAGAGTTCATTAATTCGATCACCAATATGAGGCACGTATGGCCCTAACACAAGAGTAATAACTGAAGTAAGTTCAGTAATAACATTTTTTCAGCGATCCAGTAAGACAATGTAATGAAATATAGAATTGCCAACTAGTTTTACATAACTTAACACAACATCACGCCTGTTATGAACGAATAGTTAGGCAGAGGTGCACCTAATATTGTGTACACTAACATTTCGTCACTTATGTTTAAAGTCCCATGTAATAGGAGACGAGCCTATTGCCATCAACCGGGCACGTATCTAAACTCCGTGGGTGCTACTGAGAAATTCCTAATGGACAAACCCAATAACACTTTGGCCGACCTGGGAATCAAACCAAGGACCTCATGCTCAGCAGTCGCGCTTGTGACCAACTAGCCAGTGGTTACTATTTTATGTTCCTAGCAACCCTTAATTGCATCATTAAGGAACATTATTATAACCATGATAAGTCCAATACTTTCACTTTTAATGCTGTTCGACTGGTGTACTGCAAATTGCAAGCTAGGTCGTTGTAACTAGGTGAATGTTGCAACAGATAAAGCAAATAGAAAAAAAACATTAGAAACTTATCTGCTAAAATACTGAGTGCTGCCATAGGTACCTAAATGTGTGTTATTTGGCTGTTTCGTAAAACTGTATTGAAGAGATTTAACCAAATGTGTTATAAGTAGGAACGAAGACGGTTTCCACAGGAATACTAAATAAAAGTGAGAAATGCTGCTCTATAAACGATGGGGCACTTAATATCGTGTCCTGCTTGTCCTTTTGTTTGTTCACTACAGGAACTGATGGATGCTACCGAAAGCGCCAAACTAGTAGCTCAGTTCTGGGCTGACACAATTTAGATTGCCATCGACACGCTAAGAAGAAGAGACAGGAATACTGTGCCATTCTGCAATATTTTTTATGATTGGTTCATAGAAATGTGGTGATCCTCCTTGTGCTTAGGTTTTCCCTGACTGCCTTTAACCTTTGTCTTTGACTTATCTTTAAATCTTAATTCACAGCAAAGTTGTGTGGATACAGCTCTGAATGAAACGCGACCATCACACGTTGTCTCAAACCGAAACCTCAAATTTTGGGCTGAATCAATTCATATCGCCCTCGACACGGTAAAAGAAGATGAATTTACAACAGCAAACTCATGTTACATTACGTAGGTATTATTGGAATGACTCTCTAATCAATAACATAAGTACGAAGACAATAAAACACTAGTCAGACCGCATATACCTACTCACAACGATAAATAGAAATGTCTATAATGTTAATACTGATATAACAATATTTATAGGAAATAGTACAAACATTAAAAAACAAGACATAACAGACAGTGTAACAGAGTTGTTAAAGTTGAATTGTCGCAAAATAATATTGTGTGCTTTCCCATATTTTGAAAAATTGTCAACCAGAACAAACAATTATATTCACATGCTAAATAAACATGTACATTTTTTAGTAGGTCACTATAGTGACAAGCTTATATATCTTGATATCAACACTTTTGTTGATAAACTTCAGTCGACTCGGGGTAAAGTGTATCTACCTATTAGATGTAGACACAAAATAGCTCGGCTATTAGCTTATAATATTCACTCAGACATAAGCAGTATGTCGAAGTTTAGTTATATTATTAACACCGCGACTATTAGTAATATTACTAATGATCAGGTTGTGACTTTAAATAAATATAGCATTAGTGCTATAAATGTTTACAAAAATTTTACTGAGGAGGATCCATGTGTCACCATGGAAAATTCTCAATTAGGGTATATTAGTAATAGGATTTTATTGCCTGGTGATGGCACGGGAGTCTCGGGACTCACTCCAGATATTAATATTAATTTAAACTAGGAAGTGAGACAACAGAAGGTATCATTAACAATATTGTTAAACCTACCAACATCAAGGTACCTTCTTGCACTCATTTAGTTAGTAAAAAAGGGCCTCAGCAGAATACCTTAAAATTATTCCACCAAAATATCCAAGGCATTTCTTCCAAATTATTAGAAATAGAATTGTTTTTAGAAAAAAGTACTTTTGATATTATTTGTTTTACTGAACATTGGCTAAAGGATTACCAAATGCTTATTAATTATGAAAACTATTCGGTGGTTAGCTGCTTTAACCGTAAATTTATGCTGCGTGGAGGGTCCCTAATATTATTGAAAAATTGTGTTAAATATAAGCAACGTAATGACATAGTAGGTTCTCGGCTGAACATTGCGTCGAACTGTCCTGTGTTGAGCTAGATAAGCATATAATTGTGTGCGCTTACAGACCCCCAAACTATCAAAACTTTTCCTTATTTGAATCAATAATCGAAGATGTCCTGGCAAAACTTGCAGCCAGTAATAAATCTATAATTGTTTGTGGGGATTTCAATTTCAATATTTTAGAAGAAAATTCTAATAGCGGTCGGTTATTAAATCTTTTTAAGTCATTTGACTTGACCAACATTTTTATAGAACCTACGAGAGTCACTCCATCATCTGCTACTTGTATACATAATGTTTTCTGCAATTGTGATTACTTAGATAAAGCCATAGTAAATTGCCTGCCATCTGACCATAGCGGACAAACTGTAACTTTTAGGTGTAACATACCATTGCAAAAAGTTCAGATTCAATTTAGACCTATAACTACTAATAAATTAAATAGGTATAATATTTCCCTACAGAATAAGTTAAGTGCTATGAGCCATCATATGGACGATATTAATATAAATCAATTGTATGATAATTTCTTTTCAATAGTTCACACTGAGTTCAACAAAACTTTTGAAAAGAAGACAAAATATATTTGCCCTAAATTTATATTTAGTGATTGGGCAACTAGAGGTATCAGAAAAAGTAGGGAAAGACTATTTGAGCTTTATGGCCTTAAGCCTTATGTAAACACTGAAACTTTTAACAAGTATGTTGCTAAGTATTCAAAAATTTTTAGAAATACATGCAAGGTTGCCAAAGCCCTGCACATTAGCAACAAGATTAAAACAGCAGAAAACAAAATTAAGACAGTTTGGAAAGTCATAAATAACGAGACTAACAGGAAGAAAATACGTAACACTAGCTACACATTAGATACAGCATGTGGTCCTAAAAGCTCTAATCAGGAAGTAGCTCATGAATTTGTAAATTTCTTTACCGATATACCGTTAAAAACTACGGAGGCTCTAAATTCCTCTCCTAAAGTCTCAATTGGTTTATTAAAGGCGAATGTGTCTGGCTGCCCGGCTGAATTTAAATTTAAACACATAAGCCCAATGATAGTTATTAAAGCTTTCCGGCAAATAAAAGTCAAACTGACCGAAGATCTTTGGGGAATGTCTATCAAAGTTTGTACATCCATAGTTGAGACTATAGCACCATACCTAGCTTTAATTTTTAATTTGTGTGTAGACCAAGGAGTTTTCCCTGATTTAATGAAATACAGTAAAGTCATACCTCTGTTCAAATCCGGAGATAGTAAAGATACAAATAATTATAGACCTGTATCCGTGTTGCCAGTTTTTAGCAAGGTGTTTGAAAAGGTAATGTTGAATCAAATGCTCAATCATTTTAACACCAACAGAATCTTACACGATCAACAGTATGGTTTCACCAAAGGACGTTGTACAACTGACGCCGGTGTAACCTTATTAAAGCACATTTTTACTGCGTGGGAAGAGTCCCAAGACGCCATAGGAATATTTTGTGACCTCTCCAAAGCATTTGATTGCGTAAATCACGACACATTACTTTTGAAACTTGAGCATTACGGACTAGGTAAACATGCACTTGGTTTGATTAAATCTTATTTGAATAATAGACAACAACAAGTTCAAATAAATGGTGTTAATTCACAGGGTTTAAAAGTAAAAATGGGGGTTCCACAAGGCTCAATATTGGGTCCTTTCCTCTTTTTAGTATATATTAATGATCTACCCTATTTATTGAAACACCAACCTCAAAATATGGTGTTATTCGCTGATGATACTTCCCTAATTTTTAAGATAAATAGACGGGCCCAAAATCTAGATGACGTGAATAATGCCCTACTTCAGGTCCATAACTGGTTCACAGCAAATAATTTAGTATTAAATGAAAAAAAAACGAAATGCATTAGATTTGCTTTACCGAATGTTAAAAGTAGCGATTGTGATATAGTATTGAATAAAGATAAGCTTGAATTTGTAGATAAAACAGTTTTCCTGGGGATTACGCTTGATTCAAGGCTACAATGGGGTTCTCATTTAACATCTCTAGCGGGGCGGCTAAGTTCAGCAGCATATGCTATTAGAAAAATCCGTCAATATACTGATGTAGATACCGCTAGACTGGTCTATTTTAGTTACTTTCATAGTATAATGTCTTATGGCATTTTGCTATGGGGACGGGCTGCAGACATTGAGTCTATATTTATTCTGCAAAAAAGAGCCATCAGAGCCATATATAATCTTCGAAGGCGTGATTCTCTAAGGGAACTGTTTAAGGAAATTAACATCATGACGGTACATTGTCAATACATATACGAAAACATAATGTATGTAAGAAAAAATCTACATCTTTTTAATAAAAGAGGCGACAGACACAATTACGGTACTAGAAATAGAGACCAGTTAGTTCAGCCAGGCTTCAGACTCGCTAAAGTAGACTCATCTTTCATGGGGTACTGTTTGAGATGCTATAATAAAATTCCACAAAGTATACTTGAACTGAATGAAACTAAATTTAAAACATGCATTAAACGCACACTATGTAAGCAAGCATATTACAAGTTGAACGATTATATCGCTGATAAAAATGCTTGGCTCAATGCTGGTCCTGCTCCACAAGGACAGGGGCGCATAAATGGATAGCATTAAACAGTATGTTGGAGCTGCTGAAGATTGTAGAACTATCTTTGCAATGTATAAATTCAATCTCTTTTGTATTATATAACCGCATAGCCCATATTGTGTGAGCACTCTGTACTAGAAAGCTGTCATTCGCTAGAAACCTACGTATTTTCTTGACTTGAATGTGCCCTGGCGGTTAGGAGTATGTCATGCTCACTCAGATGTCTCGCTGTTGGTGGCGCGTGTGTCGGATCATTTAGTTCCCTTCAAAATGGTTGAGTTGAATGGTGCCGATACATGCGTCATGTTCGTGAACGGGCGCTGTCAGTTGTGACTGGTCATCTCTTGGTTGCCACGGTTTGTTTGAATTATTTATTTTATTTTTTACTATGGACACTTTTAAAGTACACTTCTTGCTACATCGTTCTCACATAATGTTCCATCTCAACATAAATGATGTAACCAAGTTTTTGTAAAGTATTCTGATTTAAAAGAGTGTCCATGGAGTTTCTTGCCCGTTCTTCTCCATAGAGATCTACGTTAGGGAATGGGCAACTACAGTACTTTCACAGTTTTTATGCCTTGTGACTGGGACTGTAGCTATTTTTCATTGTTGTCTTTGTTTCGACAATTCAAAAGTGCCTGTAATTGGCCTATTTGAAATATATGATTTTGATTTTGATTGATTGATTTTGAATACCTAGCTTACAAAATTAGGTCAGAATTAAAAACAAAAAGCATTCAGTTTTGCGGTTCTATACCACAACCGTGAACAAATAAACCTAACAAAATATATTATTACGTAGGTATAAGACTCGACTGAAAGGACAATGTTCATAGTCGAAAGCCTTCGAATATTTTCAGTATTTTTTTTAATGAATTTAATTGAATATTCAATGATGACAACCCCGAGACATTAGAATCACAAAGGTCGGAAACTTTTTTCAGAACTTTCGTAGACAACTTGGACATTTTTTATTTGGAATACAAGAATGGAAGCAATAGTGCGTTACATGTTTTTATAATTATGTCACAGACATTTCTTTTAAAGAAAGACATAACTTTTTCGTAAATAGTTCGACGAAATAATAAACAGATAAAATGATTAAAATGAACTAGTATGGATAATTTTTTTAGGAGTTCTTTTCTAGATAAGTACTGTAAGCCTCAAAAAGATGGGAACTAGAACAATAGTTCTTTCATTTTCTTCCCTTTGTTCCATCATAATTTTTGTGTCAGTGGTTTCCCAGCAATTTTTACGCAGTGTTACTTAGTTTGATGTACAAAATACTTGGTTGACGGCGTGTGATGAGTTCTTTTACACCAGCCCCCGTAGCATGACCACCGTAGACAAGGATTTCTTTGATGGAAGAATCGACAAAATGACAGATAGTGCAAAGAAATTTGTAATTGTATCGACACAATCTGTCATTTTGTAGATTCTTCCGTCAAAGAAATCCTTGTCTACGGTGGTCATGCTGCGGGGGCTGGTATAATCAAAAAGCATAGTATCTAATGTGTTTACAAATTAAGGAACATAGTCTTTAACCTATGGTTACAGTGCCTACTGGCTGATACAGTAATGATGAATACTGTCAAGAATGTTCTTTTATTTTTGTTAATTTTCCTTGCTATTACTTTACTTAGGTATTTATTTGTTCAATGAATGTGAGTTTATGAGGTAGGTATGTTCCTACATAAGCCTAATGTAAATAAACTTACGTAGGCATGCCTGTGTATATTTGTCACCACAGCTGCTAATATTTATTTTGATATTTTTTCCTCAACAAAGGAATTTATTAAACTTAATTAGTTACTAATTTACATAATAAACATATTTATGCAAACATCAGTTTATTAAAATTACTTTGTTATTTTAACAGAACAATAAGTTATACGAAAAATCTGCACGAAATAGGAACATATAATAGGTAAACGGTGTAACAAGACTCTTAACGAAACCAAAAGGCACTTTATTTTTTTTGTTCTAGACCATACCTGGGAACCTTCTAGTTACGGAGATATTGGGGATCAAAGTTCCAACTTTTTCATAAGTTTTTTTTAATTACATGTTAAGATTTTTTTACTTTAAACACCTCCACGACCCCCGTACTATTCAATCCATTCATCAGCACAATGTTTTGAGTGCGTTACATTGAGACCTACCATAAAACGTGATTTTTCACCCCAAAAAAAAAGTCGTTTCCCAGCAATAATTTTTGTGTAAAGTTACTTAGTTTGCTGTACAGAATGCTTGGTTGGCGGCTTCGTTATGGGTCTTGTTACAGCCTGTATGTACCTACGTGACGTTCTGTATGTTTGTGCAACCCCAAGGAAAAATGCGTGAGTTTTCTTATTTGTGTACCTAATATCAGCTGCAGTTTAGATAGACCGGAAGCCAACATAGTTAGGAAAAGTCTAAGCAGATGATGATTACGGTTTAATATTCTTATTTTAAAATTGTACCTACACAAGTCGTAGACCTACCTAAAGGACTACCACACCAACAAAGAAGAAAATTCAACGTTGCGTGCTGGTAATCACTAATCACACAGGGCTCCCCCTAACTAGACAGACTGCCTACACAATAGGTATACGTACCTATAAACAGTTAGTGGTAGTTGCTTTCCTGTCCATAAACTTACAGTGCCACTTACGGGATATCTTCTGTGCACCATGATCGCGGAATGATCATGGCGCTTGCAACAGCGTCGAAATATCGGGAGCTCACAATAATTGAAAATCTCGGAAGATATCGCGATGTGACAGTGTATCTTTAGTTAAAAACCGTGAAACCTTGAAACAGTTTCGTATCCATTCTTGTAGAAAATCTATAGGTTATTTTTCTTTATTTACTATAGGTTCTAGAGTGACATTATATCATCGGTAACTATGACAAAGGAAAAGTCAATAATATGTTGGTTTGGGATAATTGGAAGGAGGGAAGGGAGGCCTTTGCCCTGCAGTGGGACACAAATGGCTGATAATAAATAATGTTGGTTTGACAAAAGTTACCGAAAAACTTTATCCGATTGAAAGTCACTATAGAAATACCAAAGGCATCAGTCTCTTATCTAGGCCCTTAGGAAGCTTCTTCAGCTCGCATGTCGTGACTGCGACAAGCAGGTTACCACCCAGCATGATGCTGTGCTATGGGGGGCACAGAACAGCGCTGGTTTTCAGTGGTCATCTGAGAAAAAACGTACGGAAGCTAAGACAGCATAAATATTTGGAATACAAAAAATAAGAAAATAAAATAAACAGGTCATTGCGCCGGTTAGCGACCAGTTAGCTGGGTTGCCCACATAAAATGAGGAAAAAAATAGTTTGCATATAAAAACATAAAATAAAGTACATTCATACAAAAATATTTATAAAATGCTGAAAAAGTGAAAATATAGCGAAAACATCGGTTTACGACCATTTTTATCAGTTTATGACCACCAGTGAGCTGGTTTGTGACGGCTATTTTAATATGAAAAATAAGTCATTAAAACAATTATAATCGCTTTAAAAATATTTTAATAATAAGTGCTAGACAAGATCCGACACCTAATGACATTTTATTCACGCTTAATTTAACCAAAGTACCAGGAGCCACTGATGATCAGATAATGGGAATATTGGGTACAATTTCATCACATCCTACAAAAGAAAAACCAATTGACATAGACGAAAAAGTGACAATATTGGATACGGGGGCTTTCAGCAAACATTTGTTTATACATGATCCACCACAACGAGCTCAACCAAAACAATTGAAAACACTTTCTGGCATATCATCTGGGGCATGGCGAAAATTTTACGAAGAAAAAGAAAACTTAAAGACAGAAAAACAGGCGGCTACATTAAAGAGAAAACAAGATAGAGCCGAAGCAGCAAAGCAGAAGAAATTAAAGAGAGACGTAAAGCCACAAGCCAAGACTAGATCAACTGTACACAGAAAAAAAAGAAATAAAAAAGTTTTAAAAGAACTATGCCCCGAATGTGAAGATATTTTAATTAGTGACGCTGAAGAGGATGAAGACAAAAATGTAGGTTGCGACTTCTGTCAAAGATGGTACCATTTAAAATGTACCACCTTCGTCGGATCGTCATATCTTGATGTTATAGATAAACCATTTCATCATCATCATCATCATTTCAGCCGAAAGACGTCCACTGCTGGACATAGGCCTCCCCCAAGAAGGGGGGTTTTGCCATAATCGCCACGCTTGGCAGGCGGGTTGGCGATCGCAGTATGGTTGTTATAAAACACAGAGAACGCTGCTGCCCATTCTCTGGTAAGTCCCTTAGTCGCCTCTTACGACACCCACGGGAAGATATGGGATGGTGCTATTCTTTACGTCCGGACACCATACAGAACAATGATAAACCATTTAAATGTAACATATGCATAGCTGATCAGTAATACTTTTGCCAAAAATTTTAATAAGACCAAAAGATTAGAAGATTAACTTAAGACATTACATAACATTAGTTTGTTCCAAGAACTCTTTCAAATCATTGAACCAAGAGCGTATGGCTTCTTAAGGGCATTACATGGCTCAAATCCCAAAAACAGCGTATGTTCAAAGAAAATTATTGATGAATCCCTTCGTACGTTTTCCGTGTAAAAAATATATGTTATAGTTAAGTTCATCACAAATAAATTGTATTGTTTAAAATTTTAATAAACCTTCTCAATTTTTTTTGGTTAATCGTAGAAAATAGGTCCTTTTTCAACCTTAATTGTAAATTATCTCTGTAACGGCTGAATAGATCGACATGAATTTTGTAACAACAAATACGTAATGATATACTTAACAATCTGTATTGTTTTTTTTTTTGTAATTTCTTTTAATATTTTTAAATAATAAATAAAAACCGAAATTTCACGAAATGTGCGGAGCAAGCCCTGTGACGCATGCTCGGGACCGCGATACGTCAGTGCCTTGACGGCTCTTGTGACGGGTGGACGTACGCGTGTTATTTTTTCCAAATAAAATTCAAAACTGCACGTTTTTAATGATTTCTGAATGAAATAATATTGTAAATGGTACAGTTATTAATATTTCGTAAAATAAGAATAGAAAATACGTTTATAAAATATATTTTAAGTAGTTTTTAATTTCGTTTTGTTATTTGAACCTATCATAGAGTAAGCCTGACAAGTGACAGCTATGCCTAAATCAACACTTCTATACAAATAAATCAAATTGAAATGTCTGTTTGTAATATCAAAATAACAGCTTTTTACTGAATGCATATGAAAATATATCCGGCACTTATAACAAAAACACATTTTTTTTAATTTTTGTCTTTCTGTCGGTCTATCTGTCTGTCTTTCTGTTTGTTAATCTCCGAAACGGCTGGACCGATTTCTGGCATTTTTGGCATCCATAAATGATCGATTCATCTCATACAAGTACAGGATGTTATTTTTTCGAATTTTAGTCGGTTCGACTCCCGAGTGTGGCAAGAGAATTTTCGAAAATCTTTAAAACAGATTTGTATCTTTTGAAAAATTAAGTAATGTTTCCTTTGAGTAAAATTTGCTATCTCCGGTATTTAGAGTACTTTCCCTCCAGGTGAGGTTGTCAAATTCCATCCTGTATATTACAGGCAATTCCGTGAGGTCCTGGAATTAAAGAATACGACCACCCCTTTAATAAAAGGCGACTAAGAAAACATTCGATCTACAACGAAGACAGCTCTATGATACACTGGATAGTCCAGCAGGCCAAAAACACCTTTACCGGCTTGCTAGAGCCAGAGAGAGAAAGGCGAAGGATGTATGTCAGGTTAAATGCGTAAAAGATGAAACTGGAATGGTTATTTCGGAAGGGTTACTTTGAAAGAGTGATGAATGAGGAGAATGACTGGAGTGGTGTGCTTGAAAATAAACCAGCGAATGAGGGACTAGTGAGAAAGGTTAGTTTGGATGAAGTGAGGATTGCAGGAAATGGAATTAAGAATGGTAAGGCATTAGGACCGGACGGAATACCGGTAGAAGTATGGAAGTTATTTCTGATGGACGGATGGGCGTGGTTAGCTTTATTCTTCAGTAAACTGTTGCCGGAAGAAATGATTCCTGACGAATGGTGTAACAGTTAGCTGGTGCCCATTTTTAAAAACAAAGGTGATGTGGTGGAGTGCAACAATTATAGAGTAGAGGAATAGAGCTAATGTCACATAGTATGAAAGGAGCTCGTGGCTAAATAATAACAGCCACTCGGATCGATCTTTAGGTTAAGCCGTGCTTACCTAGGTTGGTCTGTGGATAGGCGACTACCCATTTTCGCTATCCGCCAGCTGTGCGAAAAATACGACGTGCACATAAAAAATTGCACATGGTTTTTGTAGACCTCGAAAAGGAATACGACCGGGTACCCCGTGAGGTACCGTGAAGGAAGTATGTGCAGTTGATCCGTGCGATGTACAGTCGATGCAGTATCCAATTTAAGTCCGGTCTACAGCCGGCAATACCCGGCAGCTTCAATGTGGCTTTCGGCTTGCACCAAGGGTCGGCTCTCAACCCTTTTTTTTTTCGGTTCGGAAATCTTCAAATGACCCTCCCCCCGCTCTGGACGGAGCGGAAGGGAGTGTCAGACTTCTACTGACTAAAACCTATCCATGTTCCTTCTTTGCCCTTTGTGGTCCAGGGCCGCGGCATCTCTTTCGAACAGTCCCGCAGCCCTGGTAGGCATCGGCCCTTGCGGACCCCTTCAATACGAACGCACCGTCGACACAGCCTGTCGTCAAAAGACGGCCGGACGGCGATCTAGCCCATTACTCACCGTCCACAGGCCCGCGCCTACGGTGGCCGGGAGCGACCACGTGACCCCTGGCGCCCGGGGCGTTTCCTGCGGCGGCTAGGACGTAAGGCTCTTTCCCTCTCACGTTCCGCCACCTCCTTCTCTAGCATGACTGCTTCGGAGAAGGAGGTGACGGCTTCCCATTCTCGCTCGCTCCGGACCAGGGCTTGAACCAAGGCCGGACGCGAGAGAGCGCCGCCGCCAATCGCCGCTACGAGGAGGCTCTCATCTCTTAGCTCTTCCTCCCTTACCTATTCCTCGTGATAATGAACGCTCTCGCGTCGGACATCCAGGAAGAGACACCCTGGTGCTGTTCGCCGATGACATTTTGCTGGTTGCTAAGAGCGATCAAGAGGTCCAGAGCAGATTGGAGGTGTGATGGCAAAGACTGTAGTAGAGAATGTTGGTCTGCATTTGAGTAGAACCGAAACGGAATACTTGTTTTGCGATTTCGTCGGTCTCTCCAGTCTAGTGCCTTTAACTCTTGCCGAAACGCCCATACCGATCTGCTTCGACTTACGGTATCTCGGATCGCTTGTCCAAGGGGATGGCAAAGTAGACCGGGACGTAACGCACCTGATCAACTCAGATGGATGAAATGGCGACAGGTCACTGGAACAGCAACTTACGACTCACGGATGCCTCTCAATTAGAGGGGAAAGTATACAAGTCCGTGATTAAACCTGTCGTACTGTATGGATCAGAATGCTGGGCTGTGAAAAAGATGGATGAAAAACGATTCCACGCAGCAGAGATAAGAATGTGTGCGGTGCTTACTTCAAGAAAGTCTACATGCACCATTAACACCAACACCAATTCCAATAAACCACCAACCGACCTGTTCAAGATATTTG
The DNA here is from genome assembly GCA_905163415.1 of Noctua fimbriata. Lineage (NCBI taxonomy): Eukaryota > Metazoa > Arthropoda > Insecta > Lepidoptera > Noctuidae > Noctua > Noctua fimbriata. The sequence continues at coordinate 1,688,824 of LR990932.1, forward strand.
AATTTTAATGACTTTTTTGTGAATGGAAACATTTTGTTCTTATCAGAGCGTGGCAACATTAAAACAAAGCTATATTTTATTTATTACGCTCATCATCAGACATCCAACTTTATTTCTACACGATGTAATACACAGTCAAGTTAAATTATCTGGCGATACCCATCATGCATGTGAAGTTTCGCTATCAAAATTTGATCTTGTAAAACTATAAGGTGTAAATCTCAATCATAAAGGTCATCATCAGACCTTCAGAATGTGAAATGTAGAAGCACCCGTGGTCAATTACATTAAAGTTGAAAGCTATATCATTGTAACTATTTCTGTTACTGAGAACCGATAAGCACTTACCTAGTCATCATCAGACTTTCAGAATGTATCAAGTAGGGATACCCGTGCTCAGTAAAATAACTGATGAAATGCTAGCTAGTCAAACTGTATAATTTATCTCAAAATAAATATGAATTGGAACAAAATGTATTCAAGTCTCTCAGAGAACGAATAAATTAGGCAAAAACGATGACAACAGTGCGACACATCTGTGTTCTTGCTTAATCTTTATTGTAGTAATGGTCGTTTGCCGGCAGGGGCGCCAAATAAACAAAAACCAGTACAGAGGTCAAATCATCAAGGTCATCGAGCAATGTAATGCCCTTAAGTTACTCTCGAGTGTCGCTCTAGCTTAATTAAATCCTTCGGCAGCACGGCATGATATATCGGGATGGCGTTTTAGGAAATTTGAGTACCAGGTTTGTCCCGGACGATCATTCTTAAAAGGATTCTTTGTTCCATGATCTTTAACAATTTGCTGTACTTTGTCCAACAGGTCCTGTTTCTTGACCGGTAATCCGCATTTTGCCATGTCCAAAAGCCACTCTTTAATTTGTTTCTCGCCTTCTATACCCAATACAGGATCTGGTCCCCTTGTCTCGATTGTATCACCCCTCTTCCCACTAAGCCGATCTTGTATCGTAGTCCTTGGGATCTGATACAGTCTACATGTTTCTCTTATTCCCTTCCCATCTTTTCGGATATCTTCGAGAGCTTTTTTCAGGGTTTCTTTAGTGTACTGGACACTCTTTTTCTTTTTTTTTGTTGACTCTGAAGTATTTCGGAGCTCCATCTAAAAAAAAAAGTAATATAAAAAAGTTTATTGTTGTTTCTATGACTAATTTTGTTTTAAACTGAAAAAATATTAATATTTACTTTTCGACTGATTATGTACAAGCAGATAGTTGCTTGCTAAAATAATTATTAAACGGACATTTCAATAACCAACCAATTTAAAAAAATCAGACGTGGTTGCATACTCAATGAACTTTCATACTTATTTCTGTTAGCGGCCGTTATTTCTCTCATACTAAATTATGGTGGCCGGAAACCAATGTCTTTATTTCGATTATTTTGGTTTACGACCACCTGTTTAGTATCCAATTTTGTACGTAAATTAAACAAAGTTCTTTCAAAGAAACTGGTGGTCGCTTACCAAAGAACTACAAAGATAAATTTTTACAATGCTACATTCCAAATTGTAACAGTCCTGTATGAAGCATTAGGATCATATTAATCAAAATAGAATAACGCGGTTCTCGTCGGTTTGCGACCATGTGGTCGCTACCTAACGTTTTTGATAAATAAGCATTTCGATTACCGACCACTTGATTTTATCTTAATAATAAGTTTAAAAAGAGCAAAATACAACTAAATAATAACCAAAACTTATCGATTGTACAATTTAACATCTAACTTGTGTGTAAACCATGAAATAAGTAATAAAACTTACCTTTGAGCGCCGCGCGCCGTGCTATTTTTTTTCCAACTCGCGGTACGTCCACTCACCACTGAATCAAGACGCGCACTGAGCAATTTTTTTTCGACTCTGGGTTAACCCATTTGTTTCAAACTGTGTAATTTCTTTTTCATAATAATTTATAAAGCACGTTAGATTTATTTTTTATTTATGTTACCTCTACAAATACTATTTATCTTGATTTAAAGAAACTTAGTCCGTCAAATGGTCGCCTACTGAAGGTGGTCGCGATACCGGCGAAACGACCCTACTTGGATTATAATATAAAACAACCGTAAGAAATAAAATAAACACGACATTATTACATTTTGATATAAGTGGGAAAACTTTGTTATTGCATTCGAGGCGGAATTCACGACCGAGCCGCAGGCGAGATTGTTATGGAGCCGAGAACTGCAGTAACAAATGCCCACATGTTTTTCAATATACTTTCTAAGAAATAAAATAAAATAACGAAAAGTATTTTTGACATGAATTATTAGGAAATTATGTTTTAATTTGCGTGTTTTTCCGCGCTTTGCTTTCGCCGGGTTGAAGAAGAAGCAAAGGTCTGAAGCCGCTAAACAAACAGCTTAATATGAAAATAGAAAATTAAAATATTTTTTGAATTTAGAATACAAATAAAAGTTAATGATTTCGTAAAAGTAAATATTTTTTAAATAATCATAATAAAATGTTAATTTGTTTTTGTGATATTCTATTTATAAACACAATAATATTCAAAAAATATTTACGCCGTAAAGGCGCATAATATCTCTTTGCTGAGATAAAAAAAAAACAATCATCGCCTACTGTAAGCCGACTTAGTATAAGTAGGTACCTGCTGGGTTATCTGCTCAAATTTTTATTTCCGCACACGTTGCGATAAATAAGTAAAAAACACGCGTGTGAAATCCATTGGATGTTGAACCTGATTTTAGTGCGATAAGAGTCAGTTTTCGAGGAAGTGTATTGAAAAAAATATAATAGTATGTGTGTAGGATAATAAAACAAATTTAAATTAATACAAAATGAAGACGTCGTGTTTTTTTGCCTCGCTCCCACCCCACCTTCGCGTCGCGTGATAAGAATACCTAATACTGTAAAAATATTAGCCAGTCAGCAACATGGTGGCGGAAACCCGCTGAAGTAAGCGATGCGTACAGACATCTTCATGAGCAACTTAATAACGACAGCAAACAACCGTGAGAAATAAAAAGAGTGGAGGGAGGTCCTTCCCAGCAATGGGTCGCGGTCTGAAATTAAATGAAAGCGGGGACCAGGGTGTGCTATGGAAGCGGGCTGTCCACCCAGGGACCAGGGTGTACTCCGTGTGCTGTACTTTCATTTATAGCCCAACAAAAGGCTATAAAAACCAACCTCGGAGACCTAATTTCAAGCTGCAAGGTCCATCGTTTAATGACATTTATGAAGAACCCCTGGATAGCAGTAAAACGACCATAAAAATAAATCTCAGATTAGTTTTATGTTAGGAGTAGGATTAAACTTGGTTCATGTTGAGATTACAGTTAAAGGGGCAGGGATTATGGATGATAGCGAAACGTGTTTACGTACTACGCCTGAGACAGACAAAATTTTATCAAATAAATAGAGGCACAGCCAAAACACTAATGTTCCCTTACATATTAAGCACATTCCTTGGAATGTGCTTAATATGTAAGGGAACATTGGCGCTGCCATTGACCAAAACTTGGAATTGGCGAAGTTTTGGGGCAGTAAATTTGAAATTCTCACGCTAGCGACAAGAAAGGAGAAGAAGCATAATTATCTGGGCCTGCTGTCACAATTTAACCAGAAGATTTATTTATTTAAGTAGCTGTTGCCCGCTAACTTCGTCCGCGTGACATTATTATAAAAATATTACTTCCCTATTTTAATCGATTTTTTTTAACAAATTCAAGGGTTTTATTTCTATTGCACGGAACCCTAAACTATTTTCTAAAATTAAAGTAGCCTACATAAGCATAATTAATCACAAACGCTTCGATTCGATATCGATTTTGAAAGTCGTATGTCTATCTCGCTCGCTTTTGTAAATCCAAAAAAAAAACATACGAATCGAAGCGTTTGTGAATAGCTATGCAGCTATCTGCCAGTAAACCTCTATCAAAATCGGTCTAGCGGTTTCAGAAATTAGCAGAAACAAACAGACAGACAGATGGACAGACGGAGAGACAGACACAACTTAGAAAAAAAAGATGTTTTGTTATAAGTACCGGTTACGTATACTTAGACATACATATATGCATTCACTAAAAAGCTGTTATTTTGAGACACTTCAATTTTATTTATTTGTTTAGATTATTATCATTATTCTATAAAATAAATGTCAGTCGTCTGACATTTAAAACCTCTAGGTACTTTATAATTTATTGGGGATTACCATTTTCCACGCTTAATGGCTTTTGACAATAAAAGCCAATCAACAGTAAAAACACATTAAGCGAGACTCAATGTACCTATGACTCAATGACGATGCCCAACTATATCCGGCACACCCTAGTCAGTTCAGTGCCACTACCAACCTCAATAGTAAATTCACCAAAACACGTGTTCCTTTCGTATCGATCGCCGACACGAGAGAACAAGCTAATTCAACGTCTAAACATTTACAAAAGCTTACAGAATAATTTCTACAAACAACCTTCCCATAAAGTCTAAACATAAACGTTCTTAATTCAAAACTGTGCTACGATTTTCCCTAAACAACATCTGTGTAACATTAAATAGCAAAATACTAATTACGTACAGTCTGCGTTCACAAACCAAATGCTAAAACTAACCAACCGTCGCGTAGCTGGTAAAGGAAACCAGCCGTATGTTTCGCAACCGGCCGGTCACCGGTGCACGTGTACTGAACGCACTCAAAACGCCCCAGAACGATGTCTGGATTTGGCGCAAGTGATAAGCGGAATTATGTCATATTATTTTATCGCATTTTTTTTTTGTTTAGGTTATCGTATCGGCGAAGGTCTCTCTGAATCTTTTTGTGTTTTTTTATTAATGTTATACTGTGATTGAGTACGTAACTAAAGGTTAATAGTTTCGGTAAATTAAAATCATATTGTTTCGAGAATGTAATTTTGTGAAGTTTTTAAAAGCTCCAAAAAGTACCGTTTCTAAGCGTGCTTGTTTCTTTTGTACTGTTTTTAATTTTGTCTGCATCTGTTTCACCATGTGCGAGTACATACACAAAGTATGGGACTAATTTACCCGCACCGATTGGTACCAACCCGTACGGACAGGTCCTGTATATCTTTATGCTGGACTATTTTACCCTATCGCAATCTGACCTTCTGAAACTTGCTTTCATTGAACTAATATTTTCACAACTGCATGTTGTTTTCGTGTGTCTCGGAAGAAGATAGCGAAATTCCGAAACAAACAAATTCTCCAGACTAGTTTTCTCAACCTAATGCAAAAACACTCTTCACTGAACAAAATTTTCATGTCTGAGATGTTTTTTTATGTGGTTCAAAAAAAAAAATAAGCCCAGAAACGTATTGAATTTTCTAGTTTTCCATTAAATAAAAAGGTGACCTCCAATAGATTACACTCTTTGTAAACTTACAGACATTTCATGATACTGATTATTTGATGAAGTTATTGGTACCTAAAACAATATTGTTATGACGCCAACACCTAAGCCAGAAGCTTTGAATCACACTTGGTTTTAAGATAGCATTATCTAGACAGCTGCAGTTTCCTACGTACTATGAAATCTCAGTCTTAATGCAATTTCATTTGGATGAGTCTTGTTGTGACGATATCAATACAATGTAGTGTTTATCAATAATCGTTATCACTATCTCCTGATAAATAAAAGAAAGTTACATATTTTCATTCTTCGCTACAAAGTTGCGTGTCATTAACTTTTCGGTTATCAAATAATGCCTTATTCTTTCTGCATGTATTTTCTGTTTTGCTTGGAACAAACGATAAACAGTTTATTCATTAGAGTTCATCTACCTAGTTTCTTTATTTGTGTGTATTTCATGTCAATCTCCTATACCAATTTTAACATTGACACAAACATCATCATACGGTACGGTATGCTGCACAATACCAAAACCAGTGTAAGCATGCCTCTTATTCAATTGAAATCTTAAATACAACGCTAGGCCAGCTCAATATTGTGATGAAGTAAGTAGGTAAAACTTCAGCTTTCTCTTTAAATTATAATGAGTATAAAACGCTTTATTTTTTATTTTTATGGATATACGAATAAGTAAGTGTTAACTTTAGTCTTGACTTAAAACCTAAACATGAAACTGTACACCCTCCCGCTATAACCCATAAATTGGACCAAATCAATATGTACAAACTCGTCACCCGGCAACGGTGAGTCAGTTCGGATCCATTGTGAACATCCGTCTGTGATACATGTCTTTGTTTTGCATATTTTGAGTCTCTGATAGGACGTACGGACGTTATAAGACCATCTTTGCGAGTGTGTACGTGCACTCCTCACACATCGAGAGCTGCTTAATTTTTCTATCTTGTTCATTAGCTTCATCAGTTTCATTGATATGATACCACTTAATGGACGAGTGAGTGAGACTGCTCCGACACAAGCAATATTGTAACTTACTGGCGTTGCCTCAGTTTATGTATGACACAATGTTGGAGATGAAATAAATATTTTTGTTTTTTTTTGTTGCATTTTTTTGGTAAAGGGCCTCTACGTGACCTCTGATGAAAATAAGACATGTAATCCTTTGCGCATTTGCGAAGATGGTTGGATGAAGATAAAGATATCGTAAATGACAAAGACAGACCTATGGAGGCAATTGAAGCAGGCCATAGCCAATGATAGGCAAACCGACAAAAAATATAAAGCACTAACTAAAGTGTAAACCTAACCTATTAACAGGTTAAGAGTGACATGCAGCGATTGTGAAAATATTGAAATTGTATAACCGTTTTGAGTACCAGTATTATACAAAATCCCTGGACCACCGAGCTCTGCTCAGGTGAAAAAAGAGAAAACGATAACTGAAATCGTTTTCTTTCTAGATCGATTTTTCGCCCCCGTATCCCGCTATATTGCAACTTTCATCGAAATCGTTAGAGCCGTTTTCGAGAACGTGATTACATTATTATTAGGTGCCAAAGTAGGTACCTCTCAAAAAATCAGATAAATTGAACCCCGATATTTTGTTCCTGCATAAAACAATAAAACACAAACAGCTGCTGCATAATACTGTGCTCCCTCGTGCATTAAATACCTACCTAAGAGAAAAAGGGGCAATTCATTAATTTATGCGTGCGTGCATAATTATGAGCAAATGATATATCTCTGGACGGCTGTGTGCAAAGCCATACTAATATTATACATGCGAAAGTTACTCTTTCTGTCCATATCGGTCTGTTGCTGTTTCACGCCTAAATTGCTGAATAGATATCGATGAGCACACAAGTAGACCCGTGTTAGGATAATTAATTGAATTTTGGGATCATAGAACTCATCGTTATGATCAAAACTCGACGAAATGAATGTTACAGCAGATATTTTTTGCGATCTCCGTTTGGTTTCATAGTATTTTATTTTTCTTAATGATAAGAACGAACTTAATGATATGACCTCTATTTCGGTACATATTTAAATTACAAACTCAAACAAAACCTTTGAGTTGTTCTAATATTTCAATAATACCAAGTAGTTCCCAATTGCGCCGCCTGTCAAAATATACTGCGCACGCTGTAGCCATACTTTTGTTTCTAATCGCAATGGTTTTTCTAGTAGGTAACGAAGTAGGTCATTATATGTATTTCTGTGGTTTTGTGTGTTAGTCCCAAATTCACTCAATAGTAAATTTACATTAATGATTCGTCGAAAAATCTTCCTCAGTTCTCATCTTTCTCTTAAAAACACGCATCATTGTTTCCAGACTAATCATAGAAGTGCAGTATTAGTCGAATAGTGCATATAATTCTTTCAATGTTAGATACTTATTTAACAGCAAGCAAAACCAAGCCGTCTCTATCATAATACCCTTCATGGTCGTTGACTTATTAGAATTTTTTGACCCCTTTTAAAGTTTTCTCTTGGAACTAAGAGATGGCGCTAGCAGCGATGCTATTTCCTTCTTTGTCTTCAGTAAAATAAATTATACGAAACCAAAGAATAAATTGTGACTTAAATTAAAAATAAAATATGATTTTAGTGATCACTTAATACACTAAAATTAATCGAGCAATTGAAATTATGTAATTATAATATTTAGTTTTAGCTGCTTCCATGAACGCTTTTTCTTATTGGTTTTTATATTGGCTAGATTGAATGGCGTTTATGTTGGCACCTCTGTTTTAGTGTGGCAAGAAGTAAAATATTACCCAAGTTTCAAGATGATACAGTATAATTTATATATTTATGACACAATACAAATAAGTTGCTTAAGATAAAATAAAAGAGAGAAAACGTTTCCCTTGTTTAGATTTAAATTCATACGTATACAGATTATTTTGCGTGACACAAAATGGCATCAATGTATTAAGATTATTGGCTGGCTCCAGTAATCATAATACATTAACGCCTTTTTGAGATTAAAAAGAGGGACAGAAACGGTGATTTCAACCAGTTTCTAATATTTCGTCATACACAGACCAGCGTATTATAACCGTGTTTTTTAATATGGATAACGGTGCGTACTTACTGGTGAAACATTCACAGATATACATGTCATGTTATCTGATGGGTTAAAAGATTTTTCAACTAAGAAGGTACAGAAAATAAAAATTTCATTTTTTTTGTATGAATGTTTCGCCACTGGGAACGCTCAGTCAACATGTATGGATTTTTATTTATCTAATTTTTTCACTTATCGTAATTTTCTACAGTTTAAGTTACGGTACAAAAAAAAATGGGAGACAAATAATACATCCATAATTTCATTGGTTTAAATATATTTTTAAAGTACTACGGGTGCTAGGCATATATTCATTAAAATATAATAAATTAATTTTTAAAGGAAATGCAATATTTAACATCCAGGGTAATTTTTGGTCACAAATAGGAAAGGAGGTAGCCTGGGTTGTTCAGTTCACAGTCTGGCAACATTTTAAAAAGAAAGTGAAGTGAAAGAAATGAATTTACGAGAATAGGTCGCAAGTCGCATAGATTTTTGGTTGATTTCCTTTTCACTTTTCTTTCGTATTCTCCATAAGATCTAATAAACTAGAGCTTATTTGTGTTCCTCGTTATATTTTGATTCAACGGACTCGGCGCCGTACCACCTAAAACAGGATAAGTACAAAAGTGAACAGCATCTTATTGATTTTCTTCCCCTTGCATATGCTTTCAACCAACGCGAAGTGGTGGTGTTGTTATAACTAGCGAAGAACGTGGATCTATGTTTTAACTCATCCGTTTTATATATTTTGTAATAAGTCATAGATCCTGTGACATTTCACCTAATTTGGTGTAAACATAGAAGTAGGAAAAATGATGGCAAATACACTCGACGGCGTAAACGCGAACCAGCCCACGCAAAATGGTAGCAAGGTCCAACCTTGCAATAATGAGTCTAAGACCAACCTAATAATCAACTATTTGCCGCAAACGATGACACAGGAGGAGATTAGATCGTTGTTCTCGAGTGTCGGCGAAGTAGAAAGTTGCAAGCTTATTAGAGACAAAGTGACAGTATTTCCCGACCACATTCTGAACGGGCAGAGTTTGGGGTACGCTTTCGTGAACTACCACAAGGCGGAGGACGCGGAGAAGGCTGTGAACACGCTCAATGGCCTGAGACTGCAGAACAAGATCATTAAGGTATCGTACGCCCGCCCTAGTTCCGACGCGATTAAAGGCGCCAATCTTTACGTGTCGGGCTTGCCGAAGCACATGACACAGCAAGAATTGGAGAAGCTGTTTAGTCCGTACGGAACAATCATCAGCTCGCGCATACTTCATGAGAATGTGAATGTCGGCCATTTACTGCAAGTGGGCGGCGACGAGCCGACTATCGTCGGGCCTTCGCGGGGTGTCGCGTTCATCCGCTACGACCAGAGACACGAGGCCGAGAACGCAATTCGTGAGTTGAATGGCACAATACCTCCAGGTGGAACAGGTCCCATCACAGTCAAATGTGCCAACAACCCGAGTAACCAGAACAAAGCATTGGCTCCACTGGCGGCATACCTCGCGCCTGCTGCTGCTCGACGTTTCGTAGGCCCTGCTGGAAAGGCTCTGCTGGCTATCAACAAAGGACTCCAAAGATTTTCTCCTTTAGCTGACCCGCTCATACAGGGGAATGCCATTGGCGGCTCAGGTTGGTGCATCTTTGTGTATAACATTGGAGCTGATACCGAAGAGAGTGTACTTTGGCAGCTCTTTGGCCCATTTGGTGCCGTCCAGAGTGTTAAAATAATTAGAGATCCCACAACCAACAAATGCAAGGGCTATGGTTTTGTCACCATGACAAACTATGATGAGGCTGTCGTTGCCATCCAATCCTTGAATGGATACTCGCTAAATGGCCAGGTACTCCAGGTCAGCTTCAAAACGAACAAGAGTAAATCTTAAATTATCCAGATTCTAGTCAATAAATTGTAGCTAATGCAAAAATGTTGATCATTACTTTGTCATGGTTTGAAGTTTGACTAATTACTGAGTGAAATACGGAATAAATGTGATTCAAATCATGACATGATGTCAGTTTGAAACAATGTTCATACATTATAAGTACAAAATAAAATCATCACAATAATATCTAGAGAAATTTCTAAATGACTGACATTATACACCAAGTATTCTACAAAATTGACCTAATTTTAATTTACGGAGTCCATGAAATACCTGTCTAGTGAAATACCTGATATAATATGTCCTAAGATAATAAAGTTGGTAACAAGTGATGCAGTACCGAGACGGATAAACTTTGTGTAATATTTTAATGGCTTACCTGACTAACTGAAGTATAAATCAGATGGAGTCAGTAGCTTAGTCATACTCATATAAATTGAGAACAATGACAAACATTCATATTACATATAAATAATTAACTGCATACTTTTTGCTAACTCAATGTGTATGTATTAACTTATGTCCATTGGTATGAGTCTTTTTGTGTAAGACTAACCTGTAGAGTTCTGGTATTGTAATAGGATAATGATGCCAACAAGATTCTAATATAAACCGTAATTCAGGCAATAATTATAATATGTTTAACGATTGACAGTGCAATATTAAACTTTTTTTACTGTAAGTAAAAAATAAAAAAAAATATTTTATTAAAATATGTATATCGAAATGCTGTGCAATTTTTATTGTACCAACAACTATTATTATTTTTTCTTTTGAAAAATAGTTGCAATAATAAAACATAGTATATGTAAACAAAATGTTCATTGTATTATTACCAAAGATGTCAGAAATGCATTGACTGATATATAAAATGATGTTTGTAAGTAAAACTTTGACTAAAAACTATACTTCCATTCATTTTTGATAAATAAGGACGGCCCCATTATTATAATAATGTTGGATATAATAATATATAATTCTGGAGCTTGAATTGTGCACAAAGTCATAAGTAAGGTGGATACATTTTATAGAACAATTATAATTAGGATCATAAATATTATTTGCTTATGTATAATTTGATTCCATTCATAAAATCTACTTGAAATCTGACAAGAAAATCTCGATTGAAATTATGTATAAGGACCATGACATTACAACTAAATTAGTTATTGATCAACATTTTATTATGACTTGGATACCTTCATGTATCTCATTGGGCACATAATTATTATAGTGATTGTATAAAAGTGAAAGTCAAATTGAAAATTATTAATTGGGAATTTTTCGTGTGCTATAAAATCGAAATTATAAAACTTAAATGCAATTTTCTCCTGAAAGTTTGCATATACACTTGCACAAAGCAAAATCCATGACGTTTGACTTTCACATCATGATATTGTCTCTCTAATTTGATTGTATAATCATCACTATTTATTATTAAATTTAAGTAACTTAAAAATTCATTGTAAACATAATTTATTGTCATAATCGTAATAGAAATTATAGATTTCATTTCGATGTTTATATTAATATATTGAATGTAGTGTAAGTTCAAAATTAGTTGGGTAATCTACTCAGTACTATAATACCTTATCCAACTGTTTGTATCATTTCTGATATTCATTAAAGTAATTTCTGTAATAGTTAAATTATTGATAGTCAAATGCATATCATAATTAAAGTGAAATAAAAACCGAGGCGAGATATTCACAGACACCTAGATGGGCTTGTATAATGCATTTTGATTAAGTATTTTCTTTAATTTCTATGGTAAGGATAAATGTTTCATTAATATTAATTATTTATTTAAAGTACTTAAAATACGCGAAACTAGTCAGTTATAATTTTGCGCAACATTTAAATCTTTAAGTATGTATACTTAAGTATTTAAAGAAAACTGTGTTCTCTAATTTAAAATGTAGATTAGGATTTTGGTTTAAAATTATGTTGGTGTGGTGTTTGGTTAATATAAGTAATATACCCATATAAAGCACACAATACATAAAAATACTAAATGGTGTGTATCAGAACTAGTCAAAGGTAGATGTACCTCTGAGTTATATGCTATGATGTGGATGTGCTGTACTTGTGCGCGATTGTACACGCCAACTGCGAGTGGCAATTAGAAGCGTCTAACTTTTAATTGAAGATAAATTAGAAAGGGTTGATACAGACTCGAAATTCGGCTGGAAGGAAATGGCCAAAGTTTATCAAACCCAATTTATAACATGAAATTTTATTGCCGCTTTCGGCTTCCCGTGCTAACAGTGCTAACATGCCAACATTCGCGCATAAAATAAGCAAGAATCCATTTTACAATTACTGATAGTCTATGTTGTGTCGTCCCTGAATGGTTAAAACAAATACGCTTGCTTTCTCCACCGAAAATAATACCAGTACACACCTGTCCACTTATTCGTTTTGTTCAACTTTAGTATTTTGTGTTCTAAGTTGTGGTATTTTATTTATTTAGAATAGTTTCTGTTTAATTTATATAAAACTAACATCTTTCTATTTAGTGTTTATTTATCCCACGTTTAATGATTTGGTTTAGTTTTTTTTTTTTTTCGTTTGTATTTACTTTGGGCAGGTTTGGGTATTGTAGGGTTTGGCCTAGAATGTAGCTAGAATTATAAGACAGAGTACAAATCGCCGATAATGTATGAAAAAGTGTTTGGCTTACTTACATTTAATTTTTGAAATAATGTCAACGAATGTAATCTGACGTAGGGGATATTGATAGAAATTAAATATTGACCTTAGCAATAATACATATAAATAATGTTTTATTTCAAAGAATCTTTTTAGTTCCCCAAAATTCGCTTTAGCAGCAACCAAATCTAAGTATTTTAATTCGAAGCATTTCCTTTCTGGGCTTTATCCGCGCCATCGGTCGGATTACACCATTTGCAAGGGTCCGATTTGCTTGAGATTTGGGTTACGATTATCGTAGACTCGTGGCGTGGCACCCCCTAAAATAAAAGAAGCAGTTTTGAAACAAGTCTGATCATATTTTACTCAGTCAAAGCCCATAGGTTCATATCTATAGATTGACTCTAGTACCTACGTACGGAAGACGCCAAAAGTGGCGTCTAATGTAAGCCGGGGGTGTATGTACGCAGTACGCATGCATCGATCCAAACTACAGACAGCAAGGCGCCACGCCCGGCCCGTATTATTTAGCTGGAAACCCGCGAATTGGTTTCCTAACAAAGCTTTGAAGACTCATTCAGTAGCTAGTATATTGCCTACTTAAGTTTTACTAGCAAGTACCTAGGTAGGTAATGTAGTATAATGGTATATGAGTTGTAGATATGCGCTTATTTATGCCGAAATTAAATTTCTCATACGTGATACGATAGCCCCTCCGGACGTGAGCTTCGAATTTGTTGAGGGGTCGGTTTTCGACAGTGGACATTTTGAAACAAAATCAGAAATGTTGCTTCTAAAATATGTGTGAACACAATAGGTCGTACTGACCTAACTTTTGGTGGTTGATCTTTACAAGATGACGCAAAAATAATTTAATATAGGTACATAGATTGTCTACCTAGCTATTGTTTCAGCGGCGAATAAAGGATGAACGATCAAGGATTCACAAACCCCTACTTAATTAAATATGAACCTATTTTAGTATCCTTGCTTGAATGATTACTTGACTATTAAGTCTAGTGATTTACGAAATCTTGGATGGGAAATTGATTTTAGTAGGTACTTAATAATAACCTAGTCATCCGGTATTAGCTTTCACGGAATAGGTAAGATAGGTACCAATTATATTAATACTTACAAATCGTGTTTCATTGGAATAAAACCAGACCATTAAAAATGATGTCGATGACCAACCTACGGCCAATGACTGGATAACTCAAAACAATAATTACGAGCTACATTTGGACATTTCGTTTATAACAACATGTGCATTAATTAAACCAGGGGGTGAATGTTACCCCATTTTTAAATCGGAGGGTCAATGACCGAGACAGAAGGATACTATGAACTCGTCGACGTAACGCCTGCTATTATTCTTATAGCAACAATGTGTACGCTGGGATTTGCAAAATGGTTGCCGTGGCTAAGTCAATATTGGGAAGGTAATCCCAAGAAAATGCAAAACGGTAAATGAATAGAAATGATGAGAATTCCTGTAGCGTTAATTCTCATCTCTATATTGATGGAATGATTGTAATGTAATCTCAGCGTAGTAACATGAATAATAGAATACCTATATATTTAAGAAATTATGACATTAATTTAAGCGATTTCAAGGTCCACCGTCAATGGATTACTCTAAAAGTAAATTATGTAGGTATCAAGGTAACTAGCGTTTTTGTAACTTTCTAGCTACAATACTAACGCTACAAAGCTACCGGTCGTGATTTTGATGTCGTCATCCCACGTGGTCATTGATTTTTACCTAAAGTTTAGTAAAGCCAATTTGACAAAAATCAATAAAAATGTAACTGCGCACAGAACATGGCATACGATATTCATCAATTTATATAAAAAAAAAAACTGGGCTTAATTATTTCAACTTTTTATTTTATTTATCAACCTTTTTAGTTGGTTACAAAGCATTTTACTAATTTCAAGTGCACAGAGTAAAAATAAATCGAAAGTCATTCATTCAATCATCATGTCACGTCACTAGAAGTCACATTATGACAGCAGTCTCAGTCATCAGTAGTCAAGACAATATTATTGAAAATAATCAAGCAAGAGAAAATAAACAAGTGTAAGCAAACTTGCGTTATAAAATAATATTTCAGTTGTTCTAAATTAAGATTCCATAACGTTCATTATATTGAAGTCATAATCAATTAGTAACTTGTGTCCAGAGTGTTAAAAACTTTAGACGTATGGTGAGAACGTAAACAGCAGCAGTGCTTGGTGAAAAATCATGGAATCATTATCGAAACAAGAATTGATATCAACTATTACTAAACAAGCTGATCAAATCAAGCGATATGAGGGTCGTTTACGAGGTAAATGGATTTCTTTACAAACGGACACAAAACCATGTTTTGGTGTAATTCCTATTTTGTAGTTCCCATGTTTGTGATGATAAGCATAATTTTTGCTACTTTATAAATTGAAGATTATGGGGTTTCTTTTTCCTATCAATTATGATGATTCCAGATTCTTAACATAAGATTTTAACTGAATTATTGCAGCGAAAATTTTTTACAAGTAACCATATATTCATTGGCATTCTACCCTTGGGCTATACAGATCTTTTAAATTTTACCACCATATTCGAAAATTTTGTGAAGTGAAAATGCTAAAATGATATATAGAAACAGTTTGTTACATGTTTATTAGATATTGAATTAAAATAAACTCAAGCTTAATTAATTGGACAAATCTTGTATCTACTGACAACAGTACAAGAAAAAGTACTAGAAACAACAATAAATATAATCATTAAAACTGTGCACAAATTCAAACTATCATGGCTGCTACTGAGAAACTTCTCATGGAAAAACCTAATATCTACCTGTAATTCCCACAGGGTTAGACAGAGGTGTACCTAGGTAGTATACTCACATTTCGCCAGTTATTTTTTAAGTCCCATGTAATAAGGTGCAAGCCTACTGTCATAAATGGGGCACAAATCCATAATCTGGCTCCGTGGCATGTCAGTTGAATAATTAATTATTAAAAACTTTTTCCAGACGTTGTTGCCGCCTACAAAGGACTTATCAAAGAAAAGGAAGCATTGGAGATCAGTTTGAAAGCCCTCAATAAAACTGAGAGCCCTGTTGAAGGAGGAGGGGGAGGTAAGCATGTTCGTTCTTTCTTTGACATCATCATCATTCTCCTCCTGCCCTTATCCCAATTTATTTGGGGTTCGCGCAGCATGTCTTCTTCTTCTATATTTCTCTATTACTCCTTTGACATCATAAGAGGCCTAAAATATACATTATCAATGTTATCTTCTTTCTTACCCTTGACCTATATTATTTGGGGTTAGTGCAACATGTTTTTTTCTTCCATTCTTTCCTATCAGCCATCTAAAACATTCATAAGCATAGGATAATCAGTCAATACTACTACTGTAGAGAAACAGGCTTCCCCTTTGTTAAAGGGAGCGGGACATAAACCACAATGTGGGCCTTCAGGTTGGTGCCTTCAATGCGTGATGTTGTTTTGTTGTGGATCCACATTTTGGCAGTATAATGGGATTGTGCAGATCCACATTTTGGCTATACCAAAGGTTTAGCAACCTGGTACATTTTGATTTTTGAGGATACAATTTTGTTATTAAATAGGAGAATTCTTAGACCCTGATGCACAGTGGCAAATTGTTTGCCTACGAAATGGAACTAAAGTTATAAAAATCCTCCCAGAGAAAGTTATTGGGATCTTGTCAAAGAGGAAGATTGAAATTTTGTAACATTTGTGCCTACAGGGTACATTTATGCTATTAGCTTTATGCTATTGTTGTAAGAAAATTTTGACTAGTATCGATGGAACACAATAAAACAACATGTGATGATTATAAAGCTAAACAGGCCAAAATGATTTTATAAAAATATTTAACTAAGTCCTGCTGTGTGCTCAACACCCATTAAAAGACAGGGTGAGGCTTATTCTCTCCTAGGTTGGTGATTATTCTGCTGTAAGAAATAAGTAATTTTATCTCTCTTTTTCAGAGGAAAGCAGAGATGAGTCAGTGTCAGCTCTTATGGTGTCTCTATCCACCTTGGCAGCAGAGAAGTCTCGGATGGAAGAGGCTTTCCAGGCAGACAAGAAACTAACTAGAGATAAGGTATGTTCAAAGAAAGATCTTTTAAAGAGCTTTCTTTCTTTGTTGTGGTTAGTTCCTAATGAGTGAGATGGATAAAAGGTCTATCTAAAGAGCTTGGCAGTACCCTTGTAACACAATTAAAGAAAGAAAGATGTTTTAGTTTAGACAAAGTTTCATCATTGATTTGGTAGATGAATTGCATTCAATTGGTGTTATAATTGTGTATTAACCTTTTGACCGCCACGTCAGTAACGAAAATCTGTGTTCTCTATGTCAAGCGATTTAAAAATGTGATATTTTCGACGTGCCATGCCGTCCGAGGTGTCGTGAGCACTTTGTGATTCGCCGTCCATAGACGTCCGTGGCGGTCAATAGGTTAATAGGATTAAGTTTTTTTATTTCTGGCACAAGTAATTAGGGTGCGTAAAATACTATGAAAAGGTTTAAATTAGAATAGAGAAAAACCCTATTTAGTTTGTTAGTTTGTATAAGGTTTTTAATGTAACCAAGATTTTGTAACAATATTTTGATTTAAAAGAGTGTCCATGAAGTTTCTTGCCTATTTTTCTCCATAGAGATCTACGCTTTGGAATGTGCAACTGCAGTACTTTCTCAAGTTATTATGCCTTGTGACTGTGACTGTAGCTTCGCTTTTTTTTTTTGTTTTTTTGACATTCAAATGTGCATGTGGTGGTCTAATTGAAATAAACGCTTTGAGTTTGAGTTTAATAAAGAGGCAAGGCGACGACCAAAAACCATGTTCTGAAAAGAAATTAAAATAAATTAAATAAAATTATGAATTTTAGACACTATTGAATGTTTAAAACAGTGTTTGGTGATGCATACTCAATTATTGTTATAGTCATCAGGAACTCATTTCAATCAAAATAAGACTGTTATCAAACTATATTAATTGGAAAACATTAATTTAAATGGGTTTCAGATGTTAAATAAAATGATAAATCGCGATAGTGGTTTGGGTTCCCAGTAATGAGATAATCAATAATGTAAAACCTTTTAGACCACTATATATATTTTTTCCGACATTTGAGTTACTTCAGTGGTTATTGCACTTGTTCTAGTGTACCATTCGTAGGAATCAGAAGAACGATCTTGTTTATTTGTGATAATTTTTAACTACAGTATTATTGCACCTTTTTGTCGACGTTTTATAAGTGCCCATCTAGGCCTATGTGAAATAAAATATTTTGATTTCGATTATTGTCGTTAAAATCTAGATATCGATTCAGGATACGAATTAATTTTATCTTTGTTTTTTATAAGTAGGTGTAGATGGGGCAATGACCACTATTGTCATCTTATATTTACGTTGATTGTAGTAACTATCCAATGACAGTACATAAAAAAAAAATTGCGTAATCCTTCAGGAAAAAGGCGTAAGTTACTTTATGTGTGTAAACCATGAGCCACTAACAAAAAGCCATGTGTATCCATACTTCCTTACTTATTATTGCTTAACTCGGTCTATCTGTAGCAGTCAATGAAATTTGCCTCACAGCTGGTAGACCATGACCTGAGTTATGACATAGCATACTTTATATCCCTTTGGTTCAGTTCCCTGGGTTGATTTCCGACGTCCATCTGGGTAAAGCTGTTAGCTTTACTCAAGCTTTTAGCTTTAATCAGATGGAGGTCTAAGCAAAAGCTGGTACACAATAGCAGTAGACTGATACAAATAACCTCACCATGATCCATATACATCAGGCCATGATGATCATCCTAATACACGTTTTATTCGCAGTATGAAAATCAAATAGCTGCAATGAGAGAAGAGACAAGAACATTAGTGCAGCAGCACTTTGCTGAGATAAACAATTTGAAAGCGAAAATAGCATATGAGATACAGGAGAGGGAGAAAGAGAGGGCTGATCATCAGGCTATGATGAAGTGAGTATGAGATCAATAAACATTAGCACATCCCTGACTAAGCATTATTCCTGTCACTGTTGCACAGATGTTAAACTACAAGTGCAAAATAGAATATGAAACACATTTCCTACATACGGATTCTTCTCAGCTATGCTGCATTTGCCCTTACGGGTTAGGTACTTCTGAATGATCGCCAATTTAGACCAGCTTGACGCCCACTGGCTACCCTCGTGGCGACTGACGCCCAAACACACACACACACACATGCATTTAAGGCAACACAAGTAATTTATTAATCCTGTCCTTTGAGTATTTCCTAAAACACAGAAAGAGCAAATAGACAGAATATAGGCGTTACTAGAACCTAGAACCCTAGAGTCCTAGAACTGTTGAATTGATATATTTAGCATACAAACATGAAATCGCATGAACAAAAGAAATAACCTTGTTGCAATTATAATTAAATGACACCAGAAATAAAGTTTACGGTTTGAGTAGTTTTTTTGAATATTTAAAGACATCCTGTAACAGAAAGCTAACAAAATTAATATTTAATTTTCAGAGAATTACACCTAAAACTAAATAGTGAAAGAAAGACAAAAGAAAAGCTAGAAGACAAAGTCGTGCATTCCAGTGAAGCTCAAGGTAAAAATCTTATTACGTTATAATCCGTGTCTCGCGTTTCCCACACGCAAAGATGACGAACTACCATACAAGCCTGCAACCTCCTAGGCGTTGCTGGCCTGAACAGGGGTGGGTCGAATGATTTTCCCAGCGGAACGCAAAGTAAGCGCTTTGGACGTGAAGATATACATACCATACAAACCTTCGTCCTTATTTGACTCCAGTCTCGGTTCTACAGGAGGCCTGAGGTCATACTCGGGCTACTGTACAGGACCCCTATTGATATTTACCTATTGACTAAGCTATCTGTGAATTTTATCATTATTTTCATTAAGTACTAAGTAGACATAATACCACAACTTTATACCTTCCAGCATCACAAACAGAGCTAGAAAAGCGTGTCCGTGACTTAAGCAGTTCGCTGGAAGCGGCGCAGCGTCGCCTGCAGCGCGCTGAAGCGAGGACCGTGGAGACGCCGGCGCATCTCGTGCGCCTGCAGCAGAAGCTGGCGCTGTTGGAGCAGTCGCATTCTGTTGCTATAAGAGAAGTAGGCACATCATGCTCATCTATATTCCTTGCCATAATTCTCTAAAATGGAACACAAATTGATGTGCTGAAACACAATTTTACAAACGTGACGTTTATGCTATGATTTTTTAATGTTATTATAGGAGCAAATAAAAGCGAAACGCGCCGAAGAATCAGCTCGCAAGATATGCGCCCGTCAGGAAGAGAGAGTGGCTCTTCTAGAGAGCAAGATAGCCGAGCTGTCGGAAACTGTGGGACAGTACGACCTGAGACGAAGGCACGACCAGCAACTTATACAGCAGCTGAAGGATTCCGTCAATGACCGGCTGATGGATAAGATCGCTGCTAATGCTGACTTTGGTAAGTTTGGTCTTTTAGTGGTTGTCTTCTTTCTTTTTCGTGTCGTTAGTGCCTAACCTGGTGTCAGAGGTTTTATGCCGCTAATGGGCCTCTGATTTGGCTTTGCATGCCGTCGAGAAAATATTCTCAGGCATGCTGGTTTCCTCACGATTTTTGCCTTCAGTGAAGGTTATAAGGCTAGTGATAATTATACAATACGCACATGCATCGGAAAAATCAGAGGTGCGTGTCTTGGGTTCGAACTCGAGACCTATGACTTGGCAGACCGACAGTCACACCACTTGGCTATGACTGCTCTCAGTAGTAGTGAAAGAGGTCGTCCGGAGAAAAATTACTACAATACCGGTTTCTGCTGCCAAACAGCAATGTTGGGTTCCGATTTGAATGGTGTAGGGGTTCAGGTAAACGAAACATAACATAGTTTTGTCTCAGTAATGACAACGTAGCTGCCATGCTTCTGGTACTGTTCATATCCATGGCAGAACAGAACATTTGCTTTGAGGTGGGCCGTCGACTTATTTGCCATCCAAAAACGTAAGCCGGAAGCCGGAAGTTTTCTTGGGTCTCTTTCATCCATTTTTTTTCTTTAAGTAAACGTTGGCCACTAGGAATTTCTCCTGTATCGTGGGTGTGTTTAGAAACATTGAAACTCACATACACAAACAGACAGACCCGGAACAACTACGTGTAGGCCATACAAATAGTTTTGTTCCGTATGGAGATCGGCACGTAGCGCAGCAGCTACTGCGCCAACCGTTCCGTGCAATGACAATGTATGTGCAAACCGTTGGAGATGCAAGTAGTTATAGGAGACGGTTACCATTGTACACTGATTGGTCTGCTAGCCTAACTCCCACAACTTTTTAGACTTTATTTTTCGAACCAACTGTCGGTTAGATGCAATCTGTATTTTTAACTGTAAATGCAATGACTGTGTTCTTTTTTCAGAAGAAACAACAGACCCGTCACAAAAAAGCGAGACAGACAACGAAAAGCTAGCCGACAGCGAATACTTACAAACACTCATAGACAAAATTCACATTTTGAAAAAAGAACTCATCGCCGAGAACGATAAACTAGGCAGTCCCATAGACATTTCAACAGTGTTCAAAGTCCAAGGATATGAGAACGTACATTTGAAGTGTAGAGAAGAATATGAGACTTTGAAAGTGGAGTTTGACCTCTATAAGCAGCAGATGAAGGTTAGAGATGCAGGGAGTGAAATGGAGGATATAGGGGATTTGAAGAATGAAATAGTGCTACTAAAAGAGAAGGTGGAGACCTTTAAAATGGTGTTAGAGGAAGAGAAGCAAGATAAGTTGGATACTTTAAAGTTGTATGAGGAGGTAAGAAGTATTTTTGTTATTTTTACTTACCTAGTAGTTCAAACTCTATTATTGAGCACGAGGTCCTGTGGGTGGGGTTTTTCCATTAGGAATTTGTTAGTAGCACCCACGGAGTGCGGATTTGTGCCTAGTTAATGGCAATATGCTCGCCCCTATTACGTTTTTGTTTTAATTTAATATAGTTTTTTTTTTAAATTACCGATGAAAAATTTTTATGCGGCAAGATATACTAAATACGTGATAACCGTTGATGCCTCGATGTCCCGTCCATCTGTGCATACTATATGTATTCGCAACATAAATCTGTCTGCACAGCGTTCGCGGTGATATTATTTAGATTTTACTTCAGCTTATGATGTTGGTGAATGTCAAAAGTTGTTGTATAGCTTAAAATGAAGTTCTAGAAACCACTATGACTATAACAATTTCAATATTTTGACCTAGATTTACACTGGGCTCTCTTTTGGATATTGTTACTGTCTTTCTGTCTGTACCTGCAACTTTCTCTATCAAGGAAATCTGACATACATAAAAATAGGACAGATTAACGTTGATTTGGTGAATGACAACAGCAAAGTTGACGTCACGGTTGGCGCAGTGGCTGAGCGATTGGCTGCTGCGCTGCGTGTCGCGAGTTCAATTCTCGCACGAAACAAATATTTGTATGGCCTATAGATTGTTCCGGGTCTAGCTGTTTGTGTATGTGAGTTTAAATGTTGTTTGTAAACAACTTGCGATACAGGGATTCTCTGGAGGGCCAAGGTTTTTTAATAGACGTATCTAAAGTACTAATATTCCTGTATATATTTCAGAAAATAAAAAATGAGCAAACCTACCAAACGGAAATCGTGTCGGACCTCAAGACCCGCATCCTGAGCTTGGAGAAGCAGGTCCAGACCCAGCGCGAGCGCTACTCGGCGCTGCTGGACGAGACCGACAACTACATCCGCGCGCGCAACGACCGCTCGCGGCGCGTCAGCGCTGAGGAACACACGCATTTTAAAGATGGGATGCTTTCGGTAAGCTATCTTGAACCCTTTGTAGCCCTCATAAGTCGCGATTGCACCAGGTGTGTTGTTCAACCATAGAAAGGCGAGAATGATACCTATTAATTTGTTACTCATAGGCAATTATCGCCCTACATCGAGGGATTTGTGAATTGATGTTTGTTTAGAAAAAAATAACACCATACATCTTTTTTAGTAGATTTAATGCTGTGGAAATGCGTTCCTTGCGAAGCATGTGTGGTGTAACTCTGAATGATAAATTGAGAAATGAGGTCATACGAAAATGTTGCGGTTCAACAGAAGATCTAGTGACTAAAATTGAAAAGAGTATGCTTAGATGGTTTAGCCATGTGGAGAGGATGAGTGAAAGGCGACTAACAAGAGGTATTTACAAGGCATGTGGCAACGCCGGGAGGGGACGCCTTAGAAGGACATACACTGACGTTATTGGTGAGGTTATTCAGAAAGGTCAGGTGCGTAGTACTCGCAACCGGCGTGCGTGTATGACCAGCTGAATGAACGTGGACGAGGCAAAAGGAGTATGTTAGGATCGCAGCAGGTGGGGTTCTGTGGTATCTGCCTCCCATCATGGGAAAAAGGCGTGAGTTTATGTATGTACGTGTATCTTTTGTTCGGGTTTAGAGGGTGGAGAGGTGACAGCGTAATTACAGACAATCATCTCAGTTCTAAATCTTGAATTGGAAATTAACGTTTCTGTGAATCTTTTGGTGTTGTAGACTTTCAGAGGTGGCAGCGACTTGATCAGGTCCGCTCAGCCCTGCTACACACATGCTTGCCACAGTGTGACCAAGTTTTGTTTGGAGACGAAGATAATACAAGCTTTTCTCTCCACTGGTGAGCCCTGACTGATATTGATGACTCATTCAATGTCCTATCAATTTCCAGGACGTGTCAGCACCGCCGCATATGCTACACTATGCGCACGAGTTAGCTCGGAAAGATCTCGACATATCGCAACTGCGGAAGGAGAAACATATCATGGAGGGTCAGTTTAGGTATGTAGCATAACATTGAATTAACTAAGATAATGCATATTGACCGCTAGTCAAGTATTGATGAAATCACCAAGGACGGCCCAGAAATAGGCGAGATAATCAGGGACTGTATTAGCTTGTGTTAGAACCATCAATATTCCAGTACGAGAGATAGATGGAGGTGTTCATGATGAATAGCACCATACCTCTTCACAACAAAACAACTATGCTAGCACTTTTAAACGGCTCCGCGAACCGTGAGGGCAGGTTCAAGGTGACCTAAGAAGATTGTCAGCTAGTTTGCTAGCAATAAAAATGTCAGTCTATCTGGAGATTTTCATGGTGCCATTGTTAATTTACTATGTAATTACTGACGTTGCTCAAAAAGCCGCTAAGCTGAAGTGGGCCAGGGCTGCCGGATGCCCAATAAGCTGTGAGCCAATATGACCACTTTCTGGAGCCACGACACAGCCAGCAGACGTCGCGGTACACCTCGTAGAAGTTGCAGGACGAGTTAGACAAAACCAACGATCAGTGGTCCACATTAGCCCTGAATCGAAAAAACTGGAAGTCATGAGGAGAGGCGTTTGCCCAACAGTGGGAAGGTGTAGGCTAACAGTATCAGTATTGCTAATGTCATGATATTTTTCGTTCAGCGGAAGCGGCTCCTCCACTAACTATTAACGGGCTAATCTACAAACCAAGTCGTTTATATTGCTGTCTAAACGGATGAGACAAGATGAAGATAATCGTCATATCAGCGTCTCTTACATTTAGGGCTTCCCATTTCAAAACAATCTGCACAGAAAACATACTGTCACACACATACCACACTTGTACAGACTTTTCATGAATCATGAAATACTTGTGCCTTTTTACTGTTTTCATAATATTATTATATTTTTAATTTGTGTTAATATGTTTTATAGGGATTGTCAGCGAGAGGCTACAATTGAAAAAGAACGCTTCAAGGAAGTTATACGGACATTGAAAGAGGAAATTGACAGGTAATGTAATATACTTACTCTGTAAGATATATTGAAGCGAATTCTTTTTAAAAAGTTGCCCCGCACTAGGAATTTCTCCTGTATCGTGGGTGCGTTTTACAAATATTTAAACTTACTAACACAAACAACCAGACCCGGAACAACCTGAAGGCCACAAATATATAAAGGGTGTAAAAGTACCCTTAACGAAACCGAAAAGCACTTGTTCTCCTCGTCATTGCGATCATTATTTTGTTCTAGACCATACCTGGGAACCTTCTAGTTACGGAGATATTGGGGGTCAAAGTTCCGACTTTTTCACAAGTTTTCTTTTAATAAAAGTTTTTAATGTTATAACTACGATCTCCGTACTATTCAATGCCTCTATTAGCACAATGTTTTGAGTGCGTTACATTGAGTCCTACCGTAAAATGTGATTTTCACCCTAAAAAGATAGTCGTTTCCCAGCAATAATTTTTGCGTAGAGTTACTGAGTTCGATGTACAGAATGCTTAGTTGACGTCTTCGTGAAGGGTTCGTTTACACCCTGTATGTTCCGTGTGGGAGTCGAACCCGCAACACGTAGCGCAGCAGCCAATCACTCAGCCATTGCACAAACCGTGCTGTCAATTGTCGAAGAATTGGTTGAATTGGTGATCGGAACTGAATCGTTGAAATTTAGAAAAATTGTTTCCAATGACTGCTTCGTTCATTGCAAGAGCGACTGCTGAGCAAGAGGCTCTTGGATCGATCCCTAGGACAAAAAGCATTTTTAGAGTAAGTTCTCAGACATGGTTCGGAGTCTAGATTTGTCCGTAACAAAAAGTTCATTCCAATTACAAGAATTGACGTGTTGTTGAGTGTTAGTGAGTACTGCTCTGTTGGTCTCGTGGTCGCAAGCGCGACTGCTGAGCATGGCGTCCTGGGTTCGATTCCCGGGTCGGGTAAAAGTGTTATTGGGTTTTTTATGAGGAATTTGTCATCAGTAGTGGAAGTAGTTAGGCAGGCGGCGGTCACAACAGCAGGACAGTGTCAGGGGCGAGGTACTGTAATACCTCCCGCGCCGATAGCTAATCCTCTGAGTTTGGCCACCGTGACCGAAAACGGTCAGGTTTAAGTGTCCTAAACACTTCTAAAAGTAATGCCTAGATCTTTTGACAAACATGTTAATTTTAAAATACAGGTTATTAAAAGACCATTAACGAAGCCGTCAACCAAGCATTCTGCAGCGCTGAAAGGTGCTATTTATGTTGATAAAGTTGTGGTCTTATGATTACAAAATCTAATCTGCAACGACATCGTTCTCGACAGAGTCAATGCATTTAATTCGTTCGGCTCCAGCGCGCTTGAGGGCCCGCCCTTTATTGATTCAGAAGAAAAAAGTTGGCTGGTCTATGGTTGGTCGGTTGGATTTAATCGTGTTTTCATTAACGCTCAACCTCGAATGTAGGTAACTCAAGTGAGATTATAATCAAATGCAAGCCTAATTAAAATCTAAGGAAATTGACAGAAAACTGTTATACAGGGTGTAAACGGACCCTTCACGAAGCCGTCAACCAAGCATTATGTACATCAAGCTAAGTCTGCTGTCCGTTTAACGCGTGCATCACGGCTCCGAAGGTCCGAATTTACCTCAGTTCGATGTCGGGGCTCGGAATAGTCTGTAGACGACTTCCGTTCCTGGCGGGGTGTTGTGCTCGGTAGAGCAGCCACCGCAAAAATTATTGCTGGGAAACGACTTTTTTTTTTGGGGTTAAAAATCATGTTTTACGGTAGGACTCGATGTAACGCACTCAAAACATTGTGATGCTGGAAGCATTGAATAGTACGGAGGTCGTGGAGGTGTTTAAAGTAAAGTTCTTACATTAAAAACATGTATAAAAAAAAACTTGTGAAAAAGTGGAACTTTGAACCCCAATATCTCCGTAACTAGAAGGTTCCCAGGTATGGTGTAAAACAAAAAAAATATCACAATGACGAGGAGAGTAAGTGTCTTTCGGCTTCGTTAAGGGTCTTGTTACACCCTATATAGTTCAGTCTTAACTTTTCTACCATTAATTTCAGGTTACGCCGCATCCAATCCCGTGAAGGAGCAAACCTAGAATACCTCAAAAACGTTGTTATGGCGTACCTCATGTCAACAGACTACGCAGGAAGGAAACACATGTTAAACGCTATAGCGGCAGTGCTACACTTCACACCGAACGAGAAGACTTTGGTTTCAACCAATCTTTAGAAATTGTGATTTTGATTTAAGGTTTTGTTGGCATATTTTTGAGGAAATACATGTGCTTCCAATGTTATACGGTCGCTAAGTTTCTGTTTATATGCAAAATCTCTTCAATTAATGTCATCGAAGGTGATTCTAATTTTTTTTACTGAAATACAGTCCTTTCCTATGATAGATTATCAGATTTAAAAGAGTTGTAGAGCAGACATTGACAATATTGTCATACAGAAATGTTGATCTCGTACGTCAGTATTTCAATGGCGAGGGCAACTGATAATATAATGGCGCTTGCTTAGCTGGTTCCAATCATAGTCAAATCTGATAATATAATTTTATATTTCAAAATAGCTTTTTTTTTTTCGGTAGGAAATCATCAAGTGGCCCCCCCCTCCCGCTCTGGGCGGAGCGGGAGGGAGTGTCAGACTTGTACTGACTAAAACCCATCCATGTTGCTTCTTTGCCCTTTGTGTTCCAGGGCCGCGGTATCTCTTTCGAACAGTCCCGCAGCCCATTTCATGATAGCATGACCTCATTGGTCTCATTGGTAGCCAAAGGCCTAGGGGCCAACAATACGGCAAGTCTATTAGGCAAGAAGACTGTTCAGAAACTTGAAGAGTGGGGTTATGGTAAGCCAAACTTTTAGGCTTGTATGAAAATACCGCAACTAGGTCGCGCAATCTACAATTTTAGCTTTTTACGGTTTTCCCATTCAATTTTGACACAGAAATGCTACCGCACAAGGGGGCGCATGACACTAGACCATAGACAACCAGACCAACTTGTTACAAAGTAGTTACAAGTAGCAGATTACGATTTTCTTCGCCTTGTCCCGTCTATCGCTCGTAAATATTTGAATGCCTTCATTTTACGTATTAATTTAAATAAATTTCAGCTCAATCGTTTGAGGTGAACTGTATGGAAATTCTGTTGCTACATTTGACTAATATATATATATTAGTCAAATGTAGCAACAGAATTTCAAAACTGTAAAGGACTGTATGTGCGCCGTCTTTCTTTTGATTTTTTTTTAATGGTTCCTAATAAATTGCGCAGAAACATGTTTGCTCATTAAAATTTATATTCTTGCTCGAACTTTTCAAGGATTTTTAATTATGATTAGTGACATAATAGATTTTATAACGTGTGTACGTACTGTATCTGGGCGTAAAAATATCAAATCGAGCCACAGAAAAACTCAATGACAAGGCTTGACAAAGCTGAAATTCTAAAATTCGATTTGTCATTGTTACGGTCCATACTGCAAGTTTATCACAAAATATGATCTTATACCTTACTAGCGACCCGCCCCGGCTTCGCACGGGTGCAATGTAGATACGAATACACATACAAATCTCCCTCTTGAATCACTCTATCTATTGCTGCAAAACTGCATTAAAAGCCGTTGCGTAGTTTAAAAGAGCTAAGCGTACAAACAACGGGAGCGACCTTTTTTATACTATGTAAAAATACTGTAATTAGGAAATCGAGGGCCTAGCCCTGAACAAACAACCTGAATATGTAACAAGTTACAAAATATAAAATTACCATTACAATTAAAACAATATCATAATTAAAATAAGAATAGAAATTAGGACAATTACTTCTCTAGGATGAAAAGCGAATTAAAGCAATTTTGATAATTGTATATTTTGGTAAGAGATTTATTGTAACAGTAATATTTACAACAAACTATAAATATCTATCACAATTTATATTCAACGAAATTAGGTAAGACTTTATTATCTAAAACACAAAATGTGTAGATGCACTAATATTATGTACTGTCAACATGTGAATGCTTAACACTGCTTACCCTGTCGGGAAATACAGACGTGATGTTATTATGTGTCTAAAGATGCTTTACACGGTGTACGGAACATCATGAATTTAGCACATGAATCTAGCTACCAGCGTAGAAGTTTTTAGTCGTTAAATGATGTCCCTCACACCCTGTATTATTGAGCTAAGTTAATATTAATATTCTGAGCGTATATTAATTGTAAAACTGCTCACTAACCAAGTTTTTGGTAAATTGCGTGGGTGCAGTTAGTAGCCCCAAAAAAACGAAAACGTTCACAACTATATCAATCTGCTGTTTGACAGACATTAACCTTTTGAACGCCATTGCCACCATTTACGTGACAAGCAAGCGCGTGCCCTGTACGCCAAACGACACATATGTGGCAAAATGGTAGGAGAAATTGTGGCTTGGTGTGGAGGGCACGCGCGTGCGTTTTTGCTCTGGCGTTCAAAAGGTTAAAGCATTTGACTGAATTTATATTCAAATCCAGTTTAATGCTTGATGTTCGTGATAGAGGTATGTATATACATCGTATTGGTGGTTTTTGTAAACACGCTAACATTCCTGTTGTCTATTTCTAAAAAATAAAGTTTATAAAATTACAGTAAATACGTAATTGTTGATTTATTTTACTACCGCCTTTGTTTCTGATGTTAGTAGTATCCCTATCCACTGCTTTATATTATTGTATCATGCGTGTGTATTATATGTATGAAGTGTCCTAGTTCTTGTGCGTGAAGAATCACTGCGAAGAATATGCTTAAAGTGACTTTTCTCTCGTGTGGTGGCCAGTTCTCTCAAACGTGAACACAATGTTCTTAAATAGAGACACAGATAATATAGATAGAGAGAGGGATGCTAGGAGCTTCGACTCCGACTTCGATTAGTCGGAACATCCGATTGCATCCGATGGCACCTCCGGTTCCTACTTCAGCTCCGATACTTTTAAATCGAAGGTGCGGAGGTCGAAGCTAAGCGGATAGCGGCGGCGGTGCAGCGCGGCCAATGTGTAGGTACAAAGATACATTATTGTGTGTGTGAGTGAATATATTTACCGTGTCCACCAAGCTCGGCAGCATTCATTTCAATTTAATTTGCTAACTGCTATTGAAAACATGATTATTTTTTATTGTCAATGCCTATGTTAAATAGGTTTATTTTTTTAAAATTGAAAGTAAAGAGGCTGAATTAATAATATCTTTACTATTTTATTCTCGTTTGAGCACTTGGTGGATACTATTTTATTAGACCTGCCCCTGTAGCATGACCATTCTTCCGTCAAAGAAATCCTTGTCTACGGTGGTCATGCTACGGGGGCTGCTGCTCTTAGCACATCTCTCTTCTGTCATCACCTCGGAATCCGACTCCGGCTCCAACTCCAACTTCGGCTCCGATAAAACAATTCAACGGACTCAATTAAGATTACTATCGCTACTAAGAAAATGAATGCTGAGACAACTTATTGCTGAGATCCATCTGGACGTTTCCAGATGGAAACATGAAGGCGGTTTTTTTAATGGGCGCCATCTATGCTACAAGCTTCACAACTTGAAACTAAGTTCAGTTTAGGCAGTCAGACGTGTTGATTTCATAAAAGTTTCACTTTTAACATAGAGATGGCGTATAAAATAAAAGTTTTGACCAACTTTAGAATAGTTTTTAAGATACTTTTAAAAAATAGTAAGTAAAAGTCATTCTTACTTTCTTAGAAAAATGTTGCTTTACATTATTGACTAATTGGTTTACCTTACAAAATTCAGTAAGATATTGAGGTATGGAGGGACCTATTAGGTAGGTACAGACGCCAGCACATCAAGCTACCCGAAACTGTCAAATTTCCCAATCACGATAAAATTGAAAATCTATTAAAGAAATTTGACAAATTGTAGTAACTTGGTTGTATCAATACTACATATATTTGTACATGCCTTACTAGTTGATAGTCTTGCCACGGTACCTAGACGAAATTGTAAGCTGACTAGTACGTTATGAGCCTAACATACAGACACCTCATGATTTTACGATCGCACTTAGCGATCAGACCAATCGCTTGAACATTACGGTTCCCTGCAATATAGATCCTTGTTCGGAGTTTCGGACCCACTTTCAGTAATGTGTCGGCTGTAAGCCCGGATAGTGGCAGTAAATGTGTAAAAGACGTACCTATGAAGGATGTTAAACTGACAAAATGTGAAACGAGAAGGGGTCGACGGGACCCCATCTCGGTTCACATCGTGAGACCGACTCGGACGATATTATCAGTGGTCTAAATCATGGTCAGGCGCGGTACCAGGAGAGGGTCGCAGGGTTCATGACCCCCTCCAAAACATTGATAAACCTTAAAATAGCTTTTTTTGGGTATAAACTGTTACCTAATTCAATTAATTCTGCTTAATAGTTCAACAAGAGAAACTAACCTTTTCGAGGCAGAATGCTAAAATTTTCGATCTCGCTTCCAAAAAGAACTTAATTTATCCGAGGAAGGGGGCAAAAATTTTCGAGATCGTTTCGCTCGCATTCATCTAAGTACCTACATAACTGACTCTTGTATGAATGGTCAAAACAAAATCTAACCTACCCGATGTAGAAAAAAAAATTTCAAGCTCGCTTTGCTCGCTCTGACATTCTGCGTTCTTGCCAGTATATCTTTATAAACTGACACAATTTATGAAAGCTAAAGATGCACTCCTCCAGAAATAAACCTGTAGGCGCCCATGATCGTTTTGTCTATATAAATCTAGTTAAATCCAGAGATGGTTGATATAATTTCGTTTTTCAAAAGTTGTCCCTAAAAGTTGTAACCCCCCCTCCCCCCAATCGGTCCCCAACCAAATTTCTGGGTACGGCCCCTTGTGACCCCCCCAAAGTCTTAGGCTGGGACCGCGCCTAATCAAAGTGGGCTCAAACTGGAGGGTCTGGAGGCGCTGGGGGCACGGGCCGCTAAACAACGCTTCAATGCGTAAAGCGATGCTTTCCGGGGTCGGATGGATGGATGATCATCCATCACATACCGAGACTTCTCAGTGCTTCGGCCGCGACCGGGTTAGGAGTTCGGGTCAGTTCGGAATAATCCGAAAACACATTCAAGCAGGTATTTAGCTGCATCCAGTTTAGACTGCAAGCCGACCCAAGATGAAAAAGGCTAGGCAGGTGATGACATTAAGGCGAGGTTACCCAGATAAACGTCGTTTTGTATTGTGTTTTATTCGTAGATAGCAAGGATTTAAATTCTGAAAAAAATATATTACATACCAACCTAATTATTTCACACTTCAATGTAGATATTTCAACCGTGCGATACGCCATTACTTGCACTTTCCTTCATCCAATTAAATCGAAGTCAGCAGTTTCCTACAAAACTGCAATACCTACACGGTAAAAAAAAATATACGTGTTGAATTTAGAACCTCCTCATACCTCCTCCTCCTTCCTCTTTTCGTCGGTTAAAAATGTTTGGAATAGCAAATATGTTTTTTTTTTTAAATTATCAATGAAATATATCGAAGTGTGATTCAGAATGATGTACTAAATACGTGTGTGAGTCGGTTTCCCTTCCACCTTGTACCTATACATATTCTAGATGCAGAAACGACCTAATCTTCTGATGCTGTCAGAACTAAACCACACAAACATTTCATTTCATTAAAAAGTATTAGAGAGCAGAGTACTCGGTGTAGAAGCGTCTCAGGCGATACTGCTCATCCATCATCGCTCTTTTGTAGGTGACATCCATGTAGGGCGACCATTGTCGATTTCAGCTGTAAAAAATCTAATGGTATGAATGTGAAGAAAAGTTTACTTTCGTTATTAGTTTGTTCAGTTAGTAAAAACAAAATAGGTATTTATAGGTATAATATCTATTTTGTGTGTTTTAAAAGGTGAAACTATTAATTCATTCTAGATATTTCTGTAAAATCGACCACACTTCCTTAGTAATAACATCGGTACCTACCCCATAAGCTGGCCTCGTATTGTATTGAAACTCGGTACTGCGCTAGATTAGACCAGAGTGGTACCTCAAACATGCAGTCTGTACAAACCTCGGCTGGAGTTACAACAGTTCCACAAGTAGGTATCTGATCTGCAACTAGTATTTTTTTATCTTCTTAACCCCAGGATGCTTCAAGCTAAAATAAACATAGACAGATGTGGGAAGGTAATTAATAACAATGTTTCTATCATTCTCCTTTCATTAAACCTGATCCTATGGTCTCCCTAAGAAACACGAAGCGTTTTGCGGGCACCGCGCGATGCCGCGATCATATCGATTGTCTTCCAACTCTTTTGTCCCGCGAACATTTGCTAATGGACTTGGCGACTTGATTAATACACTGCTACTTACCCCCTTTTGTTCCTTAATTATTAGGTAGGTACCATTGCTTCGTTTGTTGGTTTTTTGACGAACTTTTAAAGGTCATCCCTTCCGAAGTTGTAAGAAGGAATTGTGAATAGCTGTAACTCATCATTTCAGCCGAAAAGTCCACTGCTGGACATATGCCTCCCCCAAGAAGGGGGGTTTTGCCATAATCGCCACGCTTGGCAGGCGGGTTGGCGATCGCAGTATGGTTGTTGTAGAATCAGAGAACGCTGCTGCCCATTCTCTGGTAAGTCCCTTAGTCGCCTCTTACGACACCCACGGGAAGATATGGGATGGTGCTATACTTTACGTCCGGACACCATACAGAACAACTAATAATAGCTGTAACTATTTGGTTTCAAAATAACTTTTTTCATCATTTCAAGATTATGGACTAAGATCATCCCATGAACGGCAGACCTAAGACACTTTATAAAAGATGAAACTTTTTCTCTGGATGTACCTTACTATAAGATAGAACAATTGGATGTTGTGAACAGTCGGTCGTGGTGGCTTTGGCAGATATCAGGTAACAAAAGGTGTGCTAAATTGCTGCTAAGTTACGTCATACTTTAAAGCGTGATTTTTTTAAATAATATATTAGGACTAATCTAGTGATTCATCTCCTCCACTGCCAGACATTTCGTGTGGTGGAAACCATATATTAAGCATGATAAATTGTTATTGAACTTTAAATTAGGGCTATTCCTACAGCATTAAAAACCAAGTTAGTAATAGTAGTTTCAACTCGTTTTTCTTACATTTACAAGTTACCACCTAGTCACCTTTAAACCTTACATAAAACTGTATTATGTATTCAGTGTCACCGCCGTCTTTCCCATAGCGTTTGTGTTGCCTTCCACGGATAATCCTTTGGAAGGTCTAGGCTTTTCTTACGCGTCACGTCATCCTAAGCTTGGCTCGGCGACGACACTCATCCGTACACACCTTGTTTATTTGTTAGGGATTAAGATTAAACTCACTTTGACTGCCTCGTTGGTCTAGTGGTCGCGACTGTTGAGCATGAAGTCCAGGGTTCGATTCTCAGGTCGGGCAAAGTGTTATCGGGTTTTTCCATCAGGAATTTCTCAGTAGCAACCACACAAAGTCTGGATTTGTGGCCGGTTGATGGCCATGGTGTAGGTACCTCTACTAGGTACACGTCTTTCTAACCCTTCGGGGATTGCATAAAGTCACTAAAACACTTAACAAGGTTGTTAAATTAAAGAATTTCATTTTTTAAATAATAACTTAAATCATCATAGCTCATCAAAATGGAGAAGGAAAACATCGTGAGGAAGCTGACATGTCATTTGTTTTTATTTTTTTATTAGCCTGTACTGTCCCAATGGTGGGCAAAGGCCTCCCCCAAATTCGTCCCTTTCCACGTGCTCTTTTCCCGTGAAAATTGAAGAAGAGAGAAGAACTGAAAATTCGTAGATATTTGGTATTCATTTATCCGCATTGAGTTCACAAGTGAAGGCTTTTTTGACACTGGCAACATTGCCTAAGCGTCCGTGGTCGTAACAATTTTCTATCCATCATATCCATGAGGTCCGTTACATTTTTCATCAAAAATATAAACATCTAATGAAATATGATCGATCCATTTCCCTACGTAAAAGGCAGGGAAGTATTTGCAGCATCCCCTGGGCCCCTGCCTATCCGGGCGGCACAAAAATGTATTTTCCGTTCACGAGGTTACTTCCTCTGAGCCCACTATGGCTGGTCTATCGAGATTTCGTTGAGGAAATGACGGGTTTTTAGTTTTTATATCATGGATAATTTATTCTTACTGTATTTTCTTATGTACATACGGGAAACATGCCGTAGTCTAATGAGATTTCCCATTGACTTCCTTACAAACGTTGTTAAGAATTGTAGCGCAAAATGTCTTACTTCTAGATCATTCTAGATCCAGTGGTCTAGGCCGAAAGTTGTTTGTCAGTGAATTTAAGGTGAACACGAGAAGAATCGTGTAATTTTGCTGATAGATAAACCCCGTTAAATGTCCAGTCATCTTCTCTTCTGACTGTTGCTGGCGACCTAAATCGCGTGGAATTTTTTATGCGTATGTGAGTTAAAAGTAGTAATCTATCTCAATGCCAAATTTGATCCAAATCTGTTCAGCCGTTCTGGTGTGTTTGAGTCACAAACATCCATCCAAATTTTCGCATTTATAATAGTAGCAAAATTACCGTTAGTTGTTTATTTTTTGAAGTTCTTTTTTACAAAATTAGCTTGTATGTAAGCGTCTCGCATTTGCGCAGAAACCTAGCCGTCTGAGATAAAAGCGACATCGTAATAAAAATGTCTGTCTGTCCGCGACACTTTTATTCTTTTATTATCATAATATTGTTATAGAAACTGTAACAATTGTATTTCTTTTCGTAGTAAATACTCAACCTTCTACATCAGTCTACGTCTACGATACGCATAGGCTTTTCGTGTCAGGGTGACCGAGTGGTTCTTCTCAACCTAATCGGATTTTGATACGGTTTTAAGCTATCAAGATATCTCGATGTTTCGTCAAGTCGTGCGAAACAGAGGCGGGTCGCTAGTAGCGAGACTACGAAATTCAACTTATCGTTCATACTTCTTAGCTTTTCTAGTAAAGGACATTGAGACCTTAAGTATGGAAAAAATACCCACGGCGAACATTAACGAATTATTCCTTATTTTAAAGCCTGAGATATATATAGATATAACAGCGTGAGGCGCATTATTGTAAGTAATGGGAATATTGAGATATCCGGGAAAATATTTTTTTTATCATAATAAAATATATTTTTTAAGTTTTAGGATGTGGATAAATAGTAATAAAAACTATAAGCAATCTAAAATGCTATATTTATTGCTTATAGTTTTTATTACTATTTATTAGTCCATAAGCAGATTCCGTTGCCTTTATTAATTTTATAAGAAATATTTGACCTTTAACTTTTCGATAAAATAAAAAAAATGAAAAATGCCGTAGTAATTAAACAATTAATCACCAACGACCGGACCACAGATAACATTTTTCGTTTTGATGAAATCGATTCATCAATAAAAAATGTGATAGCGATTTAGCGAAAAGTGCAAACTATTTCTTGTTTGAGCGATGCTCATTTCTCAACTTTCCCAATAGATATTAAAAAAAACAACACATTTAGGATGTTTGTAATAATATCTAAAAACTACCATATGTTTCATTAATGTTTGTGAAAATTCAGCTAGCGGGTTAGAAAGATCCCAATGTCCTTTACCAGTCACTGCCCACATAAAAATAGGATGGGCACTGATGGACACAAAGGCACTGCATTCTTCGATTACATACTTGTCCCTTAACGGTTATTTTTATTCGGAAACTTATTCCATAAATCTC
This sequence comes from Noctua fimbriata, assembly GCA_905163415.1. NCBI lineage: Eukaryota > Metazoa > Arthropoda > Insecta > Lepidoptera > Noctuidae > Noctua > Noctua fimbriata. The sequence continues at coordinate 1,725,400 of LR990932.1, forward strand.
CGTAAACTAAACTGTGCCAAACGTTGAATATCCCGGACAAACCCATGTGTTTCTGCTAGTTCTGCCTAAAACAAATACGACAACACACACCTCTTTCCATCTAGTGCGTGCTCAGTCTCTCTTATTAAAATTAAACTTTGTTAGACTTATAAATTATGATGAAAGGTCGTATGATATCTGTATAAATGTATGTTGCATGTTGGGATGCTGATTGTATTTCAGCAGGTTATGGTGTGTGTATTTTCATCACCAACACCAATCATCTGCTCTCAAATTAGTAAAGGAAAACAGTGAGAGGGATTCAGCTGGTCCGAAAATTCGAAGACTTGGTGGATTATAGACTCGACATCATCATCTTCCTCTTATTGAGAAGAGGAAGATGATGATGTCGAGTCAGCATTGGAGACATAATAGGCTGAAACTAACTAGGTGTCAATATCGAAATGTGGTGATTTAGGGATTACAGAAACTCTCTCTGCCCTCCTCTCTCTGCCTTTTTTTCAGGGATAGCATCGCAATGTTTGTGATGCTTCTGGTATTGCATTAGCAGCGGTTACTAGGAACCTCCCTATTCTATATCCTATAAAATAAGCGTGTTTTTTCATCATCATCTTTGTCTTATCAGCCGAAGGCGCCCACTGCTGGATATAGGCTTAAGCCGAGCGTCACCACATTTCCCGGTCTTGTGCTTTTCGCATCTAGCGGATACCCGTGACCTTTACTAGGTGGCCTTGGTCTTGACTTTGTGCTTTGACATTCAACAATACTTCCAAAGAGAGAAAAGTAACTTTTATATCTGAAATAAAGAATATTTAAATATATCATAATTATACTGGTTGTAAACTGTCACTAAAATACATAACCTCAACCAAACCTTTAACATTTTCCAGTCTTCAAAATCTAACAACCAAAAAGCCTCACGACGATTTGTAAAACACGGTGCCAGCAGAGTCGTGGCAATCAGTCAATGTAACCACAAAGTGGGTGCATAGTCGGGGCTCATTAATCACTGGCCACCTATGACGATACAGTCACGGGCAGTAATATGTATGTAAGGTGACTTTTTGGGAGTAGAAACTTTAAGTTTGGTTTTTGAATTTGGAACAGTTGAAGTGTCAGGTGATGTAAAGCGTTGGGTGGGTTTTTTTGTATTAATAGTTTTTAATGTTTTTTGAAATTTAGCCTACCATTCCACATGTATTTAATAAACACATATATAATTATGGCTGTTTTTAAAAGTGATATTTCAACTGTTTTTTGATTGCAATGTTGAAGGTAACTGTGAAACTAATGGCGTTAAAATAAGTTCCAAACATCCTCATTGGTGTCATTTCCAAATCATTGGTCAGATTGAGACGCCATCTACAATGAGCTTTGTCTGACCTCACCCATTATTATGTAACAACGACCGCAGTATTTTGGAACGTATACCAGTAAGAAATACGTCTTATTTCAAAATAAAAACTCGCTTTTGAATTTTGCTAAGTGTACACATATTAGTGCTTGTGACTGTACATTCGACGCCATTGTACTTTGGCGCCGACTCTGAATACAGAAGCGCCATAATGCGTTATGCGACAGGTAACGAATCTCAACATTAATGTTGGATGTATTTTTGTGGGTGTTGGATATTATGGTATTTTTCGTGTTGCTTGTAAATTCCATAGGTATGGTAGTGACATGAATGGTTTCTCACTTATAATATTAATGCCGCATAAAGAAAATTAGCTACATCACCGGCTTTTTATTATTTGATTGGCCCTTATTAGGCTGTGTTATTTCAGTTCTATGTTGTATATAATTTTTTTAATTTATCAACTTATGAAACTCTCAATTAGTTGTTATAATTTCCCTAGTTAAGAAATACTACGAAGTTAGGAATGATAGGCAACAGACTGACGCGTACGGCTTCAAAACAAAAATTGCAGCTCAATAATAATTTCTCTACCGCTCGCATTCAGCCTGTCCCACTCCCTTACTGTTTTGGATCATCAATCCAGATAGAATGTGCGTGCTACGTTTATTTCTCCACTAAATCCTTCAAAGATCGTCCAATACCCAACAATTATGAGCCATAACGCAGAGACATGAGTGACAGCGCACACTTGCGTTTCTCGTCACGACTCTCGCCTAAATCGCCTCATTCCGCGCGCGTGTGGCGCCGATCCAAATCCGATACTCGTCATTGTCTTTAAACTTACGATATATCGGCTGAGTGTGATTTACTTTAGTTTTTCTGGGAAATGTTTTGTTTTGGCCGGTGTTCCGTCTTACGTGGGAGATATTTTTCTTTATCGCGTATTGTTAGGCGTTTGCTTAAGGTTTATCGTGTATTAGTACCTATTCGTAGCAAAAGTTAAAAAGTTGATAGTAGAAACATCTATAATAATTTAATATAGAAAAGCTGTGAGTTTGTTTGTTTGAACGCGAATCTCTGGAACTAGCAATCAGATTTTCGAAATTTGATAACCCAGTTTTTGAGGCAGTCTATCACATCACGCTACGAACCTGACAACTTAAGTAAATAGGCGGCTGAAACCACGGAGCACAGCTAGTACATACATAAACTCAGGCCTTTTTCCCATGGAATGGAGTTAGTCGAAAACTATAGAACCCCATCTGCTACGATCCTTACATACTCATAAAAATCACGTTAAACACGAATACTTCAATCAAAATCTATATTACTTGAGTTTATTTTAATTACTGGTAGGGCTTACTAGTTACTGATCATTTCTGTGAACAACAACCGAGATTAAATAGTAGTTAGTTGCGTAAATAAATGAGAAATCCTTCTAACAAGTCTAGCGAAACATGTGAGCTAGTTATTCACACAAACGACTCTTTGATACCGCCACATGAAAGACTACTTACACTCACAACTCCTCTCAACCTAACATAATCATGAACTTTCCCAAAAAAAAATGTTTTCATAAAACATCAGCTTTGTAAAACTTGTTCAAAAAACACGGGCCATGTGCGGTCGACATGTTGTTGGGACAGTTTCTTGGCACGAGAGGGTTTAATTACAATCTGGCCGGCCACTTGGGACCACAAACATCCTGGACACATATAGGACACTTGCCAACCGCTTGGCAGAAAAAAAAACGTAAAATTGTCCCCGTAATTGCGATGTGAATTTGTGAATGGAACGTTTTGTGGTATTCGCCTTTTTAGGGGGATGAATTGGCAAGCTGCACGTTGGGAAAGAATGGAAGTGCCTTTTGTTGGTCAGGTTAGATATTGGTACGTACAGAAAGGACATTTTGTAGAAGATGGATCAATTTGCTGATTAAAATTTCTTTCAGAAGACCATCTATTTTATTCATCGGTCGAAAAACGTATGGTTTTATTCTTGTAATGATCTTGATGACCTTCTACGTTAGTTTAACTTGTGTAGCTCGTTGTGAAGTAAGTTGAAGACTTGCTCGAGGGAATCTTAAGAACATTGAGTGTGTATACGAAAAATCAACAAAGTATATACATAGCTCTAACTCGAAGCTAAGCCTATAAAACAACGTTCATTAATTCAAAATTTTAAGAATCAACAACAAACTGATGCAACGCCCCCGTCTCCTTTCAAAACTGAATTATCAACCGTATTCCCTACCTCCAACACGAAACCTACCCTACCATTTTCACATAAAGTCCTGTATCGTTTAACAGACCAACTTTTGAAATAGGATTTTCCCGGCTATAAGTCTTTGTTTCGTAAATTCGTACACAGTTAAGGACAGACAACTCACGTACCGTCGTCACATGTATGTATGTACATGCTCGCGACTAAATTGTACTTTTATGAATGTTATATTTTGTTCGCTGGCTCCTAGACTATGTTCAAAGGATGATTAAGAACCTTAATTTGGATGTCGCGTGTGCATGGCTTTGAATGGCAGTGGCCGAAACTGTGTTTTGTGCGCTTAGAGAGCAAAATGGTGGGTATTTCGGACGTAGATTTTGGGAAACTGGTGGATATTGTGAGGTAGCAACCATGTTTCGTTTTGCAGCCTTTTGGTTTAGAAGAGAAATTAATTATGTGGTTTTGGGCTAGAAATGGGCAACATAGATCTATTACTACTAGTATAGACTTATTTTTGGTTCTAGTCGTCTTTTTTTTGGGTTTCAATATCTATTGCTAACTTTTTCTATTCTTAATTTTTACGGTATCAACTTTTTTTTATAGTTGATTAGGAAGGTTCTATGCATTGTATTTATAATTGATCGTGTAATCCTTGTTTTCAAAAACTAAACATGTCGTTTTTTTTTTATTTGTGTACGCAAAAAAGGACCTTTAAAGGTCTTATTATTAAAATCAACATAAATACTTAACTTTTAACCAAATAAATTAATAAAGATACTATTTTCAGAAGAAATATTATAGAAAATCAGTGATCCCATGTCACAATAGAACCTATATTGAAATGTCTTTTAACGGATTTAGGGCCAACCGAACCCCCAGCCTATAATTCTAGCATGTTCTAAGTCTAAGATCCAACCCCGCACCATAAACTTGAATTGAATTGGATAACTAAACTGCATTCTGGGTGAAGTGCAAAAGGCGTTGCTGTGCTGGTATCAGCGCGCGCACTCAACATGCAAAGTACGCGTCGCCTTGAGAGGGCGTCGCTAGTGATGCGACATGAGAGTGAGCGGGATTATACATTATACCAGAATGAGCAATTCAGTATAATTATAAACAATGGCCTACCTTCCATCTTGCACCGCATTCCCTATCACCTGCGCTTGATGATTTATTTACTGCATCAGTGAGAGGGGTTCGCGTGGCTGAGTTTTGGGCTAAACATATTTAAACTTTTTGCCATCGATATGCTAAGAAGAAGAAGCATATGCCCAGTCTTTACTGAACTATGTCGGCGTCAGCTTCCAGTCTAACCGGATGCAGCTGAATCTCAATATTTTCCATGAAACGACTGCCTATCTGACATCCCCAACTCAATTACTAGGTAAAACCTCTTGGTAAGATTGGTTGTTAGACTTTCGGCTACTGACTACCCGTGGAGTTTGACGACTGTCAAAGATCTATAAATGACAGCCGAGACCATCGGTTTAACTTGCTTCTGACTTCGGCAAGCAAAACTCGTGCGGCTGTTATTACTAAGCCACGGCCCCCTCCAAAATTCTTCACACACATTTCCTTAGATTGTTTTTTTTTTATAAAAAACACATTCACTCTCTTTTTTTCGCACTTTTAACTCGACGTGTCCCATCCCTAACATCCTTAACATATTAGGGATCGTTCGCTACAGACACAACACTACTCCGGATTTTTCCGCACCGCCTTGTGTTTGTGCAACTTAAACTGATTTACAAATAAATTGAAACATTACGACTTGTAAATTTTGACGCCCCGCACTGTATGTAAGTTGGAAAAGCAATTTACTTTTGAAGAAGTTTCAAGATGGATGGAAAGTGACAATATTAAGATGTTTAGACGTTGAAGATACGGTTTAAGGTAGACGTTGGTGTTTAGTGAGTTCAAAATATTTTATAATACGCTTAAAACAGCTCAAACGCTAGAAAACAACTAAATAACGTTTTGTAGTAGGCATTAATTTAATCTACATTGTCTGCCTCGTCGGTCTAGTGGTCGTAAGCGCGCCTGCTGAACACGAGGTCCTGGATCGATTCCCAGGTCGGGCAAAGTGTTATTTAGTTTTTCCATCAGGAATTTCTCACTTAAACATAACTGGCGAAATGTGGGTGTACTTTTAGGTACACCTCTACCTAACCCTTCGGGGATTAATTACAGGGGTAATGTTATGTTATGTATTTTAATCTAGTGTTGTTGAAAATGGGCATTAGTTCTGGCTTGGTAGGTGTGCCACAAAGTGCGAGTTTGTTATGAGACCAAACAGTACTTATTAAGTGTTCATTAGAAAATTAAAGGGTTTAGAATCGGTCACTTTTCTTTAATGATTCATCAGAACTTAAATTCTAAGATGCGTGGCATTAACTGCCTCAGCAACACAAATGTTTTCAGGATTTTCAATCAATTAGCAAGGACGTAAGCGGCTCTTCCTAATTCTGTCCAGACATATTTTGTATCCAAACAATACGACTAATTACTCTCCTTATTCATTTTCACAATACAGCAGCCATCTTGGCACGGTCACCAATCCGTGCGGATACATAAACACATCGTTTATTTTATCATTCAATTGAGTATCGTCGCGAACACACAATCCATCAACAGTGCAGTTAAAATCCTTTCGATGGAGCACGTTACATTGTCGCTTTACGACCATTGGCCGACGGAGCGCGGCTAAGCGATGCGTTAATGTATATGTTGGTAGATAAAAGTGACATTGTAAGCTGTGTGTCATCAAAGTCTGGCTGTAAAGGTGTGGGACATACTGGTGGGGAGTTTGGGGAATTTTGATGGCTTTGGGGACATTTACGGAAGGTATAAATTAAGCAACAGACTGTCTCTAAAATATAGTCACTTACGGAGGGTAGGAAGAGATCTTCCTGCGGCTGTCTAAAGCCGCGTTGACACGATTAGAGTATGGTCGGACCGAATGGACTCGGATACCTACTCGGACGCTTCTCGTATTGTAGCAACCCATAATCCGAGCGCACTCGGATGGGATGGTATGGGTGGGTGTGTAAGTTTTTCGTACCTGAAAGGAATAGTTTTGTTACGTTGCAGGACAAACAAACTGACAAATAAACTGTGGACTCCTGGCGCAAATAGCTGAACTGCGGTAGGCAAACTACATGTTTAGAGATTAGTCATAGAAAACCTGACTGAACGTACGAGCTATTGAGCATCCGTCTTTTGTAGACATGTCCCCGACTTTCCACAATCTACGGAATACAAAATGTTTTACCGCACTCATCATAAAACCGTATCAGACTGAACGCTCAGCGCTCAACTCTGGACAAAACGACGCGATAAACACGAGACACCTCGGGGAGCTAATAAAGTAACGGTAAAAGATTAGGATGATGAGAGGCTTCCAATGATTTTATATTGGATGGGTGACACTGTTTATAGCAAAGTAGAGAGGGAAGACAGCTAGAAGGAACTCCCTGCTAGAGGGAGTGGACTCTATTCCACGTTGGTCCAGTTCGGGTTTGTGAATTGATGTGTTGATGCTGACAATTCTCGTGATAGCACCCTAATTATTAACAGTTTAGATCATCACCATTCCCCTGCCCTTATCCCAATTTATTTGGGGTCGGCGAAGCATGTCTTCTTCTTTCATAATATTCTATTACTCGTCATCTCAGCAGTTACCTTTTTCTAGCCATATCATCCTTCACACAGTCCATCCATCGTTTCTTCGGTCTTCCTCTACTCTTAAAGCCATCTACATTCAAACTCATCATTTTCCTCATTCCTCTAGATCATAGCTACGTATTTTGCACCATATCCTGGACTAATCGTGGTTATAATCTTCCTGCCTAAATCGCAACTCATTTATTCATCAACGAATAAAGCTAGTAATAATGTTTTCCCATCAATAATTCCTACTGCTTTTATCATTGTGTATTTTGATTTCTCCACGATCAAAATCTACAAATCCATTTTCCTTACACAATAATTTCCGTGTATTATCAGAATATTCTTTCAGACGAACAAAATGAAACAATGGCCGTAGTCACCTGCCAAGTTTACCGTTATGAGCCTACGGGCATTGCACAGATATTGACAGTTTCTTGGCGCGCACCGATTTAATTACAGACCGCTTTTTTCAGGTCGCCGCGGTTCCAAGCCGGAGCCAAACTGTAGGGTACCTACGGGCGTCTGTTATGATGGAAAACGCTGCATTTCTTTGAGAAAATGTTTTGTGTTACCAGGTGGATAAGATTTTATTTGTGCCACAAAAAGCAAAAAATGTTATTGGAGTTTGGATATGTGGCTTTTTGATGTTATTGGGCTCACCCCCTCCTACATGGGACCTTAGAAATAACTGGCGAAATATGGTAGTACTAGAGAGACGCTTCCACCCAATACAGACAGTAATTACTTGTGAAGTAGTTAACCACTTACAATCTTCTTCTTCTTTATCGTGTGGTTAGTTCCTAACCTCGTGTCAGTGTTTTTATGCCGCCCATGGGCCTCTGACTTGGCTTTACATGCCGTCAAGAAATATCTCACAAATATGACAACAACAACACAACACACACACAATACACACAAACACGTACGCTCGTTGTATATACTTACAATTATGTGGGTAGTCTTGTTTAAAAACTATAACATCACACTATGTTTATCGAAGTGTTAAGTAGATGTGTCCCCACAGTAGGTAGGTAGGTACACCGATAATTCGCCAGTTATGTTTAACATAAAACAAAATTACTCGCGTCGTGACCGCTCCAAATTAACTCCCGTACGTAACCCCCAACTTTCCTGGCACAACCAAATCGCAGTCGCGAATGTTTTCATGCGCTGTAATTTATACAATGATTGTCTGTTGTACAACCGGTAGTGCAACTGTTGCTGGCTACGATAGTTTTATTGGCAGCCGGTTTTATGAGAACCACTTGTATTTAAATGGGTGAATGGATTAAGTGGTTTGGTGGGTAATTGTTTGATTTATAGATATTTTGTTGTTCTTTTGCGTAGTTTTCTACTGTGTAAGCTAGCCAGCATAATCAGCACGTAATGTTCCCACTACTGCGCCACAGGCTTTCTTTCTTTGACAGGGAGTGCGCCGTATTCCACCACGCGGCCCCAAGGCGCTGGTGGGAGGCACTTGTCTTAAAATTTTTGGTTCGCGCCCATGTCGCTGTCGAGGAGCTCGTGGCTAAATAATAACAGCAATCAATCTTTAGGTTAAGCCGTGCTTGTCTAGAAGGTCTGTGGATGGGTGACGACCCATTACATACTGAGTTTCCTCCGTCCCTCGAAAAGCACGTTTAGCCGTTGGTCCCGGCTGTCATTTGTAGATCTTTGACAGTCGTTACAGGTAGTCAGTGGCCCAATAAGTCTTGACAACCAGTCTTACCAAGGGGTATCGTATTACCTAGTACTAACTGGGTTGTGGAGGTCAGATAGGTCGATGCTCCATGTAAAATACTGGTATTCAGCTGCATCCGGTTAGACTGGAAGCCGACCCTAACATAGTTGAGAAAAGGCTCGGCAGATGATCTACATGTTGCTTTCCATATGGTTTTCTTTCATTTACTTGTCTTTACTGTTTAACTTAGATGTTCAGCAAGTTATTCTTACAGATCTTGTGGAAGGTGTACTGAAATACAGTCGTACTACTTTTATGACATACTTCCAGGCCTTCATCTTCTACTACGTTTCTTCTACATTTTTTTAAAATTAAATAATTCTAAATCACAATTTTAATCGTAATTTGTAATTCATAATAATCAACATTCATATACTAAATAAAAACCTACTTAATAAATTAATAACAATTATATGTTTTTTTTCAAAAGAAAAGAAATGCTAGGAAACTACAAAACTAAAGTGAATTGTTATAATACGAATTTATGATTCATCATTCATCATTTGGACATAGGCCTCCCCCAAGTGTCGCCACATTGACCGGTCCCGTGCGACTCGCATCCAGCGGATCCCTGCAAGCTTCACCAGGTCATCGGTCCACCTAGTGAGAGGCCTTCCAACGCAGCGTCTTCCGGTTCGCGGTCGCCACTCCAGATCTTTTCGGCCCCATCGGCCATCCGTTCTGCGAGCAATGTGCCCTGCCCACTGACACTTAAGTTTGGCTATTCTTTTCGTTTTGGCTATTAATTTATGATTGCATGCATGTTATTCTTATTAATTCTTTCGTGCAAGAAATAAAAGGCTTTCTTATTAAATTTTTTAAATTTACTTTCATGAAAATCAATTTTTGGGATAAAACGCAAATAAAATGCTTTCCGAACAGCCTGTTCAATCACCTGCCCAGTTACTTCACTAAACGTTACAAGCAACGTTCAACCAAAAACAGGAACTAAACGATTCCAAATCCAGCTAGCTCTAAACACATATTAATAGCCCGATGTCCCTTCGGTCTCATTATACTCCACGATAAATAGTTGGTTGCAGAACCAATCGGTTGCCGCTCAGTCACCGATGTAGATGGTTACCGGGATTAATTGCGTGTCGTGCGATGTAATGGTTGCTGCAACCAACGAGTGATGTGTTGCAGCGTTCGGATAAATACTGGTTGTGTTAGATAAGCGCTGGATTAGCTGTTAAATGTTTGGTCTGTGTCGTCGTTTGTTTTATTGTTGGCTGGTTGATTTGTGGCCTTGCATTGCGTTTTGATATTGTTTTTGGTTATCAGTCGCCATCTTAACGTTGTTAATTGTTTAAAAAACCATAAAGTGTATCCTAGAATGACAGCCACGCAATATTCTTCTATCTTTGAAGTTACTCAAGGGGGAAGTTAACAATTTTAAAAACAAACTACCTATTAATACTCTGTAGTTAACTAGTGTTCGCCATAATATAGTTAACTTGACGTCATCAGCTGTATAAGATTTGATTGCTTTTACCCGCGACTTTTCGGCAAACGTACTCATCATCATCATTTCAGCCGAAAAGTCCACTGCTGGACATAGGCCTCCCCCAAGAAGGGGGGTTTTGCCATAATCGCCACGCTTGGCAGGCGGGTTGGCGATCGCAGTATGGTTGTTGTAGAATCAGAGAACGCTGCTGCCCATTCTCTGGTAAGTCCCTTAGTCGCCTCTTACGACACCCACGGGAAGATATGGGATGGTGCTATTCTTTACGCAAACGTACTACTGGCATAAAAAGTAAAATAACCCAGATGACAAATTACACATGTTAGAATATCTTTAGCGGCATCTAAGTGTAATATAAACACGACAAAGCACAAACTAAAGGATATCAAACTGATACATACATATAAAAGCTTTCAACATCACCTGCAAATGGCTGAGAACACCGCCATTGGCATCATAAAACAATATCGGGAGACGATACATTGCCTTCACGAATCTACTACATTGTTAGTTTACGATGCGGTGTAACTGTGTGTGTAGCTGTTTTGGTACCTTTTACCTAATCTGTTAGTTCCTAGGGTTGATAGGAGTCTTACACCCGTATATAGTCAAGTTAAAGTAATACTTGAGTTTTAGTAATTACTTAAGCTTACATTTTCATGCGATAGACAAGAATTTAAACAAAGTAAGAACCGTCAAAGAAGGCAAAGCTAAGAATTCTAACTTTTGACAGTTCTAACTTCAAGCAATTACTAAACTACTCAATAAAAATCGTTTCTTAGAAATTGTTTAAAAAAAAAGTAGTTTTTTTTTTGTTTCCTCAGTACCTCATCAACATCGCTCTTTGTAATTTTCCGGTGCGAGGCGCAATAAATAATTTTTCTTTTTTTTTGTCTAACACCACTCGCTGACGCAGACATCATATCCTCACGTGGTCAGGCCACGTGGCCCAAGATAAAAGGTGTACCATGTTCTTCGAGAGACGCTGCACTTATAGTGAAAATGGAAACCTTTCGAAAAATCGCATCTTTGAAGATTGTCTTTGCTGTGGCCGACCTGAATCTTTAGGTTAAGCTGTGCTTGCCTAGGTTGGTCCGTGGATGAGTGACCACTCATCATATGCCTAGTTTCCTCCGTGGCTCCAAAAGCACTTTAAGCTGTTGCTACCGGCTGTCACTTGTAGATCTTTGACAGTCGACAGTTAGTCAGTGGCCTAAAAGTCTGACAACCAGTCTTATCAACGGTTAGAATATTACCCAATACTAACTGGGTTGTGGAGATCAGATAGGCATTCGCTCCATGTAAAATACTGGTACTTAGTTGCATCCGGTTAGAAAAAGGCTAGGCAGATGATGATCCCAAAGAAAATGGGACACAGCAAGGATGCAAATCTGTACATGGTGGTGAAATAAGTATGGCCCAACTTCCTTTTACAAAAAAAGCAAAATTTCAAAAGAAAAAGATAGCGAAGAGACTTAACTTTGCAAGGAGACTTTTCGTGCATAAAATTGTACACGTGCAGTCTTAATTACCAACACAGACCATATTTATCGGGTCCCCCGGTCTTACTATCTGAACGTATCTTTTAAAAACTCATAAAAATGCAAGTCTTACCGTCGGGTGTGATAAATATTTTTAATGACTATATTTAATTAAAGTTTGCCGAGATATCGTTGCGTGATAGTAATTGCTAATTAGAATATTTTTTAAGTAAAACTTCCGGCTTAATTTGTGAAGATACTGCTGTAAATAAATTTGTTTTTCCTTGACTAAGGGTTTGTACTGAATAATGGTGATACTCCGATAGAATAAAAAATGAATTTAGAAGTAGCCAATGCCTTGGGCTTTTGGCATCCGATATATAGGAATATATCGCCACTAGATGCCTCATTGCTCCAGTACATTCTAAAAGGCCGTTTCTTGAGTATCAACAATAAAATTACCTCCTGTTTGGATGACATTTCCGCTACTTTGGTGATTTCTATGAAGCAATAAAAGAGAAATCCTAGCGATTGCCACATTCCTTCTACTCTATCGTACCTACATAGTATTAAAGAACGTAGCAATAAAATTGTAGAAAGTGCACCGATTGATATCGATATACGGCTTTTTTGTGAGCTTCTACCAGAGATTTTGAATTCCCAAAACCTTTTTACGTTTAGCTCAGCTAGTTTCTGTCATAAGAAATATATTCTTCTTAAATTCAGTAAGGCACAGGAACCCAGACAAATATATCTTCCAATACTATAAAACTAATAACACAACACGCACACACGTATATAACTTCAACAGTGAAGCAGATAAGACATAGCAACTAGTACCACCGTAATTATTCCCCGCGCTACTTCGGAACCGTCGTTAAGTAATTTCGCAGCGCCTACCTGTCCCGGCGGCGTGTAGGCAAAATTTCTACACTACATTAAAGTGAGAAAGTTTGTTTTACTATGGGAAGACGATGCTTTATCACTCTGTTATATTAGACTTCATACGAGTACTTCCCGACTTTTTCTCTAGGTACCTAAGCAAAAGCTACAGAAAGCTACTAGCTACGATTCTTAAATAAATGTACTCTATTCGCCTCATCGACGTTCATAGACGTCGACGGTCATGAGCACGCCGCTTATTCGACTAGTTTGGGATTCAATTGAAGGCTTCTGATGAAGGACCTTTTACTGCATGAACCGTTTACGAACAAACACTGTTTGCAATCTAAAACCCTTTGTCGAACCAAGTAAGTGGCTGGCTTTAACAGAAGAAAGAGACAACAGGCGGCAATGTCACCATCCACGATAGCATTGCATTGTCATACAGTACAGTACCTTAATACTTGAACTCCAAAATATCGAACTTTTCTACTAAAGTGACAGAAAGACTGCTGTTTTTCTGCATTGTTCATTCCTCAGTGTCAGTTTTTTTAAAATATTTTTCCTCTGCACTTGATGATATGACAACTTTTTCTTTTCGCGCAGTTCCATCATCAATGTCTTCACCAAACAAAAAGAAAAACAATACTGAATAACCCCTCGACTTTCCAGACGATATTGCCTCGAGTTTCCACGTTAACCCTCCTTAGCTAGGTATTCATTTTAACATAGCCTGGGACAGTTTAAGAATTCGTGCCAAGATCCGTGTAGTCGGGACCTTTCAGGTACGGATTACATTTGGCCGCTGATCAAAGTTTTGAACGCTATTTCCTTTAAGAGTTTTGTGGTCTTAAATGCATCGATTCAGTTACTTTTGTGTTAAATTGTGTAGGGTTAGTCTGGGAAAGCGGTCTGGGTATTTTTTTTGTGGTTGCAGATTTTTGAGACAGTGCACTTTTTTCTAGAATTCCTTCTAGAAAGGAGAACTACTAAGTAATACGTTATTTACAAATATTTTCAATAGGAAGGTTTAGAAGGTACACTGCTTAGAATGTATTGTGCGAAATCTCATGACTTCCATTTTGATGATATAAGTTCTGTCTCGGTGGTCTAGTGGCCGCAAGTGACTGCTGAGCAAGAGGTCCCGGGTTTGATTTCCTTGTCGGGCACAGTGTTATTGGGTTTTTCAATCAAGAATTTCTCAGTAGCAGCCACGGAGTCTGGATCTGGGCCCGGTTGATGGCAACTCGGTTTGACCTTAGCAAATCTTCTTGGAAGGAGTTTGTCAAGTAAAGTACTATCATAACAAAAAACCATCAAAACAATCTACACATCAAAACTTTTCAAAACTCCTGAAGCCAACAGCCCATATAATATAGTCATTTAAACTTAAAATTTAGAATACATGGTGTTGCCACGTAAGGCCATAATCTCCTACCCTTGGCCGCTTATTATGACACTCATGGGAAGTTATGGGGTCCCTTTTATTAAGGCATCCCCTAATTTATCATAGTACGTTTCTGAAGAAAATTAGTGGTTGAAGTTTCCCTACATAATTGAGTAAGTTATCACTATTTTGTGAACTACGAAGTGGAAAATGACCTGTTTTCAAACAGGTTTTAAAAAAGTATTGTAAAAATACCATACTACCATGTTTTTTCTTTGTTGCGGATTCGATTACAAATATTTGCATTGACGTGTGTGTGCAGGGCTTTTTCATGTGAACCGTATGTATATTCGGCCATGTAATGTTGTTCAGAGTCAGCGAATAAAAGAGTTTGGTAGACATCCAAGAGCTAAACGTCTCTAAAGTAAGCACCTTTGAATATTCATCACTTTTATGCATAATATGATAAGACGCTCATGAATGATGTCAATGACTTGACTACCTAGCATATTAAGTTAAAAGTAATTGTAGTCTTTTCGTTTCTTTAATAGGTGCATTCATAGACGAACACAATACAGATAAAGATGACAAACTGTCCTGCAGTTTGGCAGAAGATTTGTGTAATACCCACTTATTGTAACTTTTGCTGAAAAAAAATTAAAGATATAAGCGAATTCAGGAAACGTAAAAAACCAAACGATAAACCTTATTTATACAACATACCGCTGAATTAGAGCAACTAAATAAAACCTTAGTAAACCAAAAGTCGTGAGAAGTGGAAGGAATGGGAGGAGGCCTTTGCCCAGAAGTGGGACAACACGGGCTAACTAAAAAAAAAAAAACTCAAGTTTACGTTAAAATAAGTAAGTTTTGATCAGTAAGCAGGCAGGTACTGGATACTCGATATGTGTATATCTCTTTTGTTGTCAGCGACACAGACAGTAATAGAAACTTCAGAGAACACCAAAGTAAACAATATCTTTTATGACTCTTCTCATTTATCTAATTACAGTACCATTGAATTAGAGTAACAAAACCTGTACCTACCTACCAACTGATCCCATCAAATTCATCCGTACGTAGGATCGTTCTTATAACGTAAAACCATTTTACTGACAAAGTTATTAGCACTGTTATTGGCTGTAAAAAGCTACTTGCGAGCCGACAACGGCCCCTCATTTTACAACGCCTAACTTACATGTAAGTCATATTAACAAAGTTACCAAAAGGTTTACTTTGCAGTGTGAAAGCAAATTCCAAGGCGTATCTCGTTACCTAGTAACTAAGTTGTGGAGGAGAGACCCCCTGGGGGTCTAAATTGGCCACTTTAGCAGAATCATTATAGGTCAATATTATGAGTTACGTTACAATTCGTAAAATTATAATTTATAACAGTAAATGCGTCTGTGACCATTTTAAATAATTTTAACGAACGAGTTCTTACTGGTTCAGAGAATCATAACATCATCACGCTTGTAATCCCCAAAGAGTTAGGCAGAGGTGTACCTAATAGTACACCCACAATTCAGCAGTTATATTTAAGTCGCATCATTAGATGCCCATATTAATGGGGCGAGCCTATTACCGTCAACCGGGCACAAATCTAGACTCCGGTGATGCTACTGCTAATTACACCTTGACCGACCCGGGAATCGAACCCAGGACCTCATGCTCAGCAGTCGCGCTTGCGACCACTACACCAACGAGGCAGAGAATCATAGTTCAAAATAGATTTTTAGCTCTTAGAATGCTGATGATATCAAGATGGATATCAGGGCTGGTGTAATTCAAGCGAATTCATATCCTAGTCATCGATTTCGCTCTGAGTGAGCCTTCTGTTAATCCTGCCTGTTCTACAATTTGTGCTATCTAAGCTAATAAAATTGTTTGTTCCCCCCGTATACAGTTCACGAATTACCAAATTTATGTCAAAGACATGTTCCGGTCGGAGTAATTCAAAGAGAAGTTAGGTCAATTCACAGTTCTGAATTACGCAGACGAAGTGCGCAGTAAAAATTATACCTGAAATAAAAACAGTTATAGAAGTTGATGCTATCATGACAGGTATATGTCTGTTATGTTGGCAGTAAACAGGGTAATATAACTCAGCTTCTTTATCGTTTCTTCGTTTTTTTCGTTTCTTCTTTATCGTATTCTTCTTTTCTTCTTTATCGTTTCTTCGTTTCTCGTGGTAACAAATCCAGTATAATATGCTGACCTCTTCTTCATCATCATTATTGCCAGAGTTGATCCACTCACTGCGGAGGCTGGCCTCAGGTCTTTCCCGCGATCAGGTCAACATTGGTTTTAGTACTTGGATTTTTTTCTCTTGAATATCTCTTTTTGTGAAAACATAACATACGTAAAGCCAAGCTATTGCACGTCATCTTTCGTTCATCCACTCACAGAAACTCAAACATTCACGACATACGTCTCCAGGGAATTAAATCACACTCCGGTGTCGATGCCAGTACAACATTCAGCATGGCCAGGGCGCGAATCAAGGGAGAGTTAGAATGACAAACTGTGCGTGTAGACGGAACATCCAACAATCTGTGTTCACGCGGTATCAGTTGGTATAATGTGTATGAAAATACCCTTAACGGAGCTGAAAGGCACTTGTTCTCCTCGTCATTGTGATATTTATTCGTTCTGAACCAAACTTGGGAACATTCTAATTACGAAGATATTCGAGGCCAAACTTCCAACTTTTTTCAGAAAGAAAAAAAAAAATTACATGCCTCCATGACCGCTGTACAATTTTTTGTGTGGGTTACATTGAGCGCTACCATAAACTGTGACATGTCACAATAAAAAAAAGTCGTATCGTCGATTTTTTTTTTGAGAGTTAGTACAGAATGCTTGGTTGACTTTATCACGCAAAGAAACTCCGAGCATAGCCCTCTCCATTGCCCTTTGGGTGACTTTAAGCCTTCTGATAAGGCCCATTGTGAACGACCATGTTTCGGTCCCGTATGTAATCACTGGCAACACACACTGGTCATAGACTTTCGTCTTGAGACACTGCGGTAAGTTGGACGAGAAGATACCACGCAACTTCCCGAACGCTGCCCAGCCGAGTCGGATTCGACGATTGACCTCTTTCTCGAAGTTAGACCTACCTAACTGGATCGTTTGTCCAAGGTAGACATAATCGTCTACAACTTCGAGTGTAGAGTCTCCGATCTTGATAGGAGTGGGTGTTACACGGGACCGGTCAATGTGGCGACACTTGGGGGAGGCCTATGTCCAGCAGTGGACGTCTTTCGGCTGAAATGATGATGATGATGATGCTTGGTTGACATCTTCGTGAAGGGTCCGTATACACATTGTATGTTATTTTTAACCGACTTCTTCATAATGTTACTGTCAGTTTCACAGTCAACTGGTCTACGATTGTACATCGTATATATTTTACCCACCCAGGTAATATTGACTTCAGAGTTTACGTAGGTCATTTGTTTTTATTTGACCGATCATGAAGTATCCAAGTCCCCCCTACTATCCCCTATAAGTTATGTTAGTGTTAGGGTCAGTTTTACGATTGACGATAGGAACGAAATATGGTTACTGCTGGGCCATACTTTCAGGTTATCGTGTCATCAACTCTTATGTATTGGAAGAAGATTGCATAGGTAGAATTGATTACGTTTTGGAATGTATGTGGACATTATTTTTCAAGAATATTTACATTGGTTGAAAATTCTAATCCTAACTAATATTATAAATGCGAAAGTAAGTTTGTTTGTTACCTTTTCACGCTTAAACCACTGAACCGATTGTCCTGAAATTTTGCATAATATACGTTGTCAGGTGTACAGAAACGGACATAGGGTACCTTTCATCGCGAAAAAACGAACTATTCTCGAGGAAAACCACAATAACGTTCTTATGATAATAGATGGCGCCACGTGTCTTTCGAATCATGATTGAATTATATTATTACAAGCAGAGTACAACCCGAATTGTTTGTCAATTTCTAAATTAACGCGAGCGAAGCCGCGGGCAAAAACTAGTTATCTATAAACACAATACTCTTACATGTTCCCACTGCTGGGAAACAGGCCTTTCTGATGATGAATTTGGTTGACGGTGGACCACGCTGGTGCCACAAGATCTCCAAAAGAAGTTCTACCTATTGTCTCTAAATACTGCTATAGTAAGTAAGATACTTCATTTGTCGCCAGAAGCATTTCTGTGTAGTGGTTTTAAAACCACAACACTGCATTGCTTCTACCCCTTAACTAAATAACTTTAAAGGTGTCGAATTAATATCCTCTGAAATGACAGGAACAATAAGTTTTACATCCTTGCCTAGAATAAAAACTTTGCTTGATAATTTTCTCTATATGACTGAAGTAAAATTCTGTTTAAATAATTTAGATTGATTCTTTAGCACAATACTGTCCTATTTGACACAAAGGTTGACTGGTAAAGAATGCCTTGTGGCATTAAGTCTGTATAGTACATGATGTTTAAATAAATATTATTTTAATTTATAAAATTACGTTACAAATCTTATTAAGTTAAGTAAGTATGTATGTTGATACTAATCTGAAGAAAGTATAAATACAAACACGAGCTGGGTTTAGCAATAATTACTTTTCCTTGAGCTTGAGATCCTAGAAAGCGACAGCGTATGTGTTTTTATGACCTGACGATAAAAGAGGTATTAATCGGTTACTTACTGTGTAATGTATAGCCGTGGTAATGCTGGCTGATAAGAATTTATGGGTCCTTGTGTGTCAAGGAGGCCGGATGAATTTATGTTGTGATGTTGACAAAAAGATTTGTGTTTGAATTTAGAAGAGTCTGTATTTGTTTGTAAAAAATGCTATATTTTTTTAAACTCAAGGTTATGTAAAAAAAATGAGTGTATAGCCAGCTATATGAACTTGGACAAGGCGAAAGGAGTATGTAAGGATAGTAGCAATGGGTTTCTGTACTTTTTGTCTGTGCGTGGCTATTATGTATGTATGTAAACTGTCGTTAGGTGGTTTTAGCACACTTCGTGGTGATATACACTGACTGTGGACATCAATATATTAATTATGGGTACATCCGACAAGCCTGCGTATTTTTATCTTTAACCGTTCATTTTTGCAATATTTTTTGAAAAATACCCATTTTTCCCAACAAAATAAATTGCCTTTGCACCGTTCAAAAATCTATCTATAACACACGCAGGCTTTAATACACTTCAAGCCCATCACGGGCCATCATTGGGCGAAAACAAAAGCCTCATACATATTGCAACGAAAACTTTATCAATAAATAACGTTACGCCATGAAATACGGCACTTTTACAGAACCGGGAAATACACGTGAGCTTTGGAAATATTTTAGAGTTCAATGGTGGAATGGTAGAATTATGATATAGTGTTGCGCTGTGCGAGCACGGGCGAGCACGGGTACCAAATGAAAATTTACGCACGGCTAGCAAGGTATCGTTGTTTATAGCGCGTCTCTGATGCGATTATGTTATAACTGAGCCACTTTCCGGTAACTGTGATTTAAGAGCACTTCAATATGGTTGTATTATGAAGTGTGGGTTTTTAAACTTGAATTTTTGCTTTATTTACTGCTGGTAAAAAGGGATCAACGGGGCTAACTTGAGATTTACCATGGTATGCGTCTGTTTATTAAATAAAACACAAATCTAAGAGAAAAAAAAAATTGACAGAACCACCAAAAAAACACTTCAAACTTAGTAACTTCAAAGGCACACTAAGAGGTCGCTAGACGCCCTGCGTATTCAATATAATAACTGCTTCAGGATGCTGTCGGGACTGGCGTGCTATTATTGTGCCTTCGGTATGTTCGCGTTTGCGCATACTGATGATTTTTACGCCATAATGCGCAAAAAAACAAATTCCATCTTGTCAAGAGCGCGGTCTAGTTCTAACGGCATCCTAAGTATGTTGATAGAGAAGTACGACGCACCATGGTTATCGCTCGCTGTGGAGATGCTGGTCAGAAGACCCCACACTTAACAATTTTCTTTCTTTTTGTTTTTGCTTGTGTTTGTTTAATAACAATAGTTTTTAAGAACAATGTTACTAACAATTGGGCCTAGTTGCCATAAATAAACAAATATTTTTTTATTTAGCGGAATTTGAAAGAAAAACTATTTATTGGTCTCGCACAGGACAAAACAAAATGATTAAAATTAACAATAAAAGTAAACATAAGAAAAGTCATACATTAAACTAAAAATGGACTGAATTTCCATAATTAAACAATTACTTTCGACGAAAAATTACTCCAAAAATAAAATGATGATCTAATCACCCCAACTTGATAATAAACTCAGTCCGAAGACGCGTTCATTTTAATAGGAGTCATGTTTCACCGCAGCTTCGTTAAAACTTAATGAACCAACAAAAAATAAACTTTAATTAAGACATCTTAATCATCATTGTTTTAATACTCTGTCTTATGTTGTTCAAGTTAAGTAAAGCTATAAATTGCGAAGGTTTATTTATTGGGGGATTTTTTAATTTGGCTGTTTTGTAGTTTAATGGGTGAATTACTATGTGTTGAGGGTTTCTTTTGTTATGGATAGGTATTGACTTTTTAAATTCTTTATCATACATTACCATTTTTTATTTTTTAATTTTTTTTAATTTTTTAATTTTTAATTTTTTTTTTTTTCCATTTGGGTAACCATGACTTGGTTCAGGCTTTGTACATCGAATATGTTTCATCCAGCGATGTATGTACATACGAGGAACGCATACATACATCGCGGTTCATAGTGTACATAGATACGCGGGCGAAGCCGCCGTTAAAAGTTAGTTTTATGCAGACAACCGATAAATGTAACGTACAGATTTCCACCCCACAACACCTGCTCTAGCACCATACCTATATATCTGCAGCATCAAGTAAGTTGCTTATGTATCGCAAAGTCTGGCCAAAAACGACTCAGAAAGTACTCAAATGTCTTAATTTAATGAACAAAATGTCTGGTGTATTTGTAAATAGACAAATGATAATGCAAAAATGCATCATCACCATAAATCCATAAGTAAATTCTACCCATTTCTATCACCTACACGAATAACAGATACCAAAAACTAAATCCAAAACATCTACAGGAAAGGTATATCTCTGCCAATTTTTCACCAGGAACTACACGCCGTATGTTACAAAATTAAAAACAATATCTTGCCAGTTGCCAACTAAAAATGTTCCCAACTTAACATTTTCAAAGTACAGGGTATTTGGCATAATGACACAATTTTGCCAAGATTGCCAGCAACATGCATAATGGTAGTAGGCCTTGCCAAAGAGTGCTTCCGACAGTATATCATGTGAAACCGCCGGTGGATGTTGCTAATGTTATATTTTACATTTTTATGGATGATAAACTTGTTTGTAGTTATTTTTGTGTGGGACGGGGATTTAGTGATGGTTTTACGCATGAGAGAGTTTTGGCATATTAGATAGTAGCTGTTGCCTAGGCATTTGTACGCGTTTACAGGCTTCTAGGTTAGTAAACAGGCAGCAAAACAGAGTTAAAAGTATCTCCGTCTCGTTGCCTGTTTTAGTTTGCATTGCATTTGTAGTAATAGTATGGATTTATATTCTAATCATTTAGCGCCTAAAGTTATATTGTTGTTCGACTACTTCTTTTCCTATGATCGTTATAAATGCACCACCGGCATAGGTTTTCCAGAATATCAAAGAATTAAGTTAAGGGTAGAAGATGCATCTATTATTTCGATTAATCATCCTAAGTTATCGAAGTTCACTGCTGTTCATAGGCCTCTCCAAAGCTATACAACAATACCCCATTCTCCGCCTGCTGCACCCAGCCTCCGCGACATTTTAAAGGTCATTGGTCCAAGAAAAGATGGATGAATTGTGTGAGGAATATGAAAGAGAAAGGAGTAAATGATGCCGTGATCGGGTCTAACAGGGGAGAATGGAAGAAGAAAACGTGTTGCGCCGACCCGAAGTAGAATGGGACAAGGGCAGGAAGATGGTGATGATAGTTCACCTTGCTAGGGGGTGTCCTACGATACTTTTTCCGGTATACAGATGATTGACAAGTACACTGAAAATACTTGCTTATTACAGTAAGCCTTCAGTAGGCATCAATTCAATTTATTGTATTCAATTCATCACCGTTTTGCAAAAGTCGGGCCGATCTTCAGGTTAAGCCACGATTCCCTAGGTTGGTCCGTGGATGGGTGACCGTAAATTTCATAACAAGTTTCCTTTGTGCCTCGGAAAGCACGTAAAGCCGTTAGTCCCAGCTGTCATTTGTAGATCTTCGACAGTCGTTACAGGTAGTCAGTGGCCCGAAAATCTGACAATCAGTCTTACCAAGGGCCCAACGGGTATTGTATAACCCAGTACTAACTAGGTGGTGGAGGTCAGATATACATTCGCTTTATGTAAAATATCTGGTATTTAGCAGCATCCGGTTAGACTGGAAGCCGACCGTAACATTGTTTAATATTTATTTTATTTTATCACCGTACGAGTCTTCCAAAAACAATTCACTCCACATTTTGCTGACCTCTCCAGAGCCGTGTGAAAAGTTCACACGAAATAAAACTGTGTACGAAAGTGTGGACTCTCGTGTACTGGTAAAATTAACGTCGGACACATTCAGCTAATAGCCGGCGCGGAGAGAAGTAGTTTGTTGCATTAGATTTGTATGACGAGGGCCGATTGTGGGAGTGTTCGATATGGAGGGCAAGCGGGCGATATAGAAAGAGAAGGGTGATATAAAGAAAGAAAGAAAAAGTTTTTATTTGATACGAACAGGACAAAACAAAACACATAAATAAAAAAAAAATATAATACACACTTACACTAAACTATATTGGTCTTGTATGAGGCCAAATGTCTCAAAAGTCTCAGAATGGTGCTGTAACGTTTAAAAAATGTCCTTTGTCAAAATTGTGTTTACAATTGGGTTACGCAATCGGTCTCCTGAATTAGTATGAAATAATTTTCAAAGTACGAGTAAGGCAACGGTATCGAAGGTGAGACAGACCTTGACTGAACAAAATATCCATTGCCTATTATTTTGCTACTGCCATTTAAGACTGCTGAGCATGAGGTCCTGGGTTCGATTCGCGGGTCGGGCAAACTTTTATTGGGTTTTTCCACGGAGTCGGAATTTGTGCCCGGTTGATGGCAATAGGCTCGCCCCCTATTGAATGGGACTTAAAACATAACTGGCGAAATGTGAGTGTACTAAGTAAGTACACTTCTGCTTATCCGTTCGGGGATTACAGGCGTGATATTATGTTATGTAATTTTGCTACCTACCAAAAATACGGTTACAACCATATACCACTCCTCTGTTTAGAATATGTTTCAACACGTACCCTTCTTACTTGCTGAATAAGTACAAAGACTGGCAAAAGGTGTAAATTGAGTAACAGGATTTGCCTACATTTGTGTGAACGTGCAAATATTTTTTGTAGGAACTGAACGTGCTTTGGTTACCTTTCAGTTTTTTATAAATAATGTAAATAGCACCTAAAAGTTAAGTGACATTTAATGGATTTTTATTTAAAGACGGTAGATAGTTTTGTTTCAATAAATAGGTCTGCTCTCGCTTGATCTCACCTGATGAAAACAGAAATATCGAGGACTACGGGAATAAAAGGCATTTCAGCCATTGACTTGCAACTTAAGTCAAATGTTTTTGACAGGCTAACTGTCTTTCGCAATGTTTGTGATGACAGCAATTTATTTGTTCCTATTCGTTATTAACGACTAGGAAAATATCAAATGTTACAAGAATAACATCGCTTTCAACCATCCCCGCGCAACTCAAGTCCAAGTTTTTGTGACAAACTAACTCTCCCTCGAAAGTTTGAGTTCACAGCAATTTATTTATTACTATTCGACATTATATCGACTACAAAATATATCTAGAGCTACAGGAATAAAAACGCTTTCAGCCATTGCCGCGCAACTCAAGTTGCGAGTCTAAGTTTTTGTGACAAGCTAACTCTCTCCCGAAATGTTTGAGTTCACAGCAATTTCGCAGTTCGCTACTGACGGCGCTACGCGACATTAGTACTAGTTACTCGTAAATTGAGTTTCTCGCCGTATTCATGTTGGCAATCAAATTAGACACGTCTTCGCTGTTTTTATATTATTTATTTAAACTTTTCGTACACAAAAAAGGGTACAAAAGCGGAAATAGGCTTTTTAGTTTTTCGGTTTATTTTCTGAATAAAATGTGGGTGTATCATAGGTACCACTCTGCCGAACCTTTCGGAGGAAAGCAGGCATAATGGTATGTTATACAATAAAACATAACATCACGCCTGTAATCCCCGCAGGGTAAGACAGCGGTGTACCTAATAGTACACCCACATTTCGCCAGTTATGTTAATAGGGGTCGAGCCTATTGCCATGAACCGAGCACAATACCCGTCTCCGTGGCTGCTACTGAGAAATTTCTGATGCAAAAACTAAATAACACTGCCCGACCAGGGAATTGAACCCAGGACCTCATGCTCAGCAGTCGCACTTGCGACCACTCGACCAACGAGGCAGTCACGTGATATATTATGTATATTGAAAATAAGCTACGGCATGAGGTGAAAGATGAGTCGCAGTATATCTCGATGGTATTAGTGCTTGTTTGTGCAGCTGTGGAATGAGTAGTGTTAGGTTTAATCTTAGGTTACACAAAGCCTCTAAGGTAAGATATGCTTTGTGTAACATTAATATAAGTCCCAATATTTTTTTTTTCCATTCTTCTATACCTCAAAGTTAAAGATCTCCAACACAACTCTTTACACACTCACAAACATAAATTACGTCTCCATTCAATATCGGGATAAAACAACCTTACCCAACACCTGAAAGGATCCCATTAATCTCCCCGATAATTCACTCCATACAAAACTTCGGTATACAAGAAAAAAAAGAGCGGAGTTCCTTCGACAATTTACCCCCCTTCTCCCAATCTACTCTTGTTTAGAAAAACATCCTTACGTACACAAAATATCCGCAAAATGAACCGAACACGATTTGAATATCTAAATTGCCAATCCTTCGGTATTCCCAACTTTCCTCATTACAGTCGCGTTCACCTGTTAATTTTTTGGGTTCCGCAGGAGTTGGGAAGAGGAATTTTGCTGATGTTACCTGATTTCGAATTTTGCAACATAACATAACATCACACCTGTAATCCCCGAAGGGTTAGGCAGAGGTGTATCTAATAGTACACCCACATTTCGCCAGTTAATTGTTAAGTACCATAGGCTTCGAAGCCTATTGCCATCAAAAGAGCACATATCTAGACTCCGTGGCTGCTACTGATAAATTCCTGATGGAAAATCCAAGTAATACTTTGCCCGACCCGGAAACCAAACCCAGGACCAGCTCAGCAGTTAAGCTTGTGGTCAATCTTGCAACATCTTTATAGTATTTTTTCAGAATAATTTCTGTTTTGTCTAGCTGTCTTTCTAACGTCTATTATTTTCATCAAATCGAAAAGACCACAAAAATAAATAAAGCACAATCATCCGCTGACTAGAAATTATGATATTGTGTGTTCTTCCAAACAAAATAATTAGGAATACTTATTAAAAACTTTACGTACACTACGTACAGTTAAAAGTATAATTATCTAGCTTAGATTTACGCAGATAGGAGAGATAATCTCTTTTGAATCTTGCAATATAAAATAGATTATCTCTCCTAATTGTAAGGTTTATGCCCGTGAATGCATATTTTAATTAAGGGCATTACATGGGTCAAATCCCAAAAAAAAAAAAAATTTGTTGATGAATCCCTTCCTTAATCCCTCGTTTTCCGTGTAAAAAAATTATGTTATAGTTAAGTTCATAACAAATAAATTGTATTGTTTAAAATTTTAATAAACCTTCTCATTTTTTTTTGGTTAATCGTAGAAAATAAGTCCTTTTTCAACCTTAATTGTAAAAAATCTCTGTAACGGCTGAATAGATCGGCATGAATTTTGTAACAACAAATACGTAATGATATACTTAACAATCTGTATTGTTTTTTTTCTGTTATTTCTTTTAAAATTTTTAAATAATAAATAAAAACCGAAATTTTGCGAAATGTGCGGGGCAAGTCAACAAAAACCAGTACAGGGATCAAATCATCAAGGTCATCGAGCAATGTAATGCCCTTAAGGATTAAAAAAAACGAAAAAATCTACGGAACTCCTGCAGCGAGCACTCACCCACACTGCCGCATGTTCTCTCCGCTTCGGTTCCGACTATCTTCACGTTTTGCGGGTAATTTTTATTGTAATTTATCGAGACCACGTGACTAGGCACTTTAGTTAGTACATAATAGTCTTCCACGAGACGGAATTATAACTGTACTTCAAAATTTCATGTGGACAATTTGTGGGAACGTTTTATACCCATTACCGGGTAGTTTGTAATGGAGTAAGTTTTTGATAGTCGTTGTAATATGTTTGAAAAAGGGTTTTTAGTGCGAATTCGTGTGGGTATAACTGGTTTAATTGAAGTCATTTTAGTGTTAGAGTTTCTTTTCGGGTAGGGTAAAACTGCAGTGGTATCATCCCTGGTACCTCAATGTTTACATATTATGTGTACCTATACAAAGATAAGGATGCATATGGTAAGATAATGATGAGACTTTAATACACAAAACATATCATCACGCCTGTAATCGCAGAAGGGTTACGCAGAATTACTTATTGTACCTACATCCACATTTTGCCAGTTATATTTGAGCCCCATTGCATGTAATAAGTGGCGAGCCTAATGCCATCAATCAGACTTAAATGCAGTCTTCGTGCTACTACTGTGAAATTGCTGTTGTAAAAACCTAATATTTATTTTCCCGACTTGGGAAGCGAACCCTAAACCTCATGCTTAATTGTAACGCTTGCGACTATATAGACAAGTAGAAAAAAAAATGCAAAACACAAAAATTATTAAACTTTTAAGAATTAAAATGTTTCAGCAAATAAATAAACCATTCTTAAATCTAAACTCGATAAAAATAAATGACTTAATTGAACGCAGCGCTGCAAGGTGCTATTTATGCTGATAAAGTTGTGGTCTTATGATTAAAAAATCTAATCTGCAACGACATCGTTCTCGAGAGAGTCAATGCATCTAATTCGTTCGGCTCCAGCGCGCCTGAGGGCCCGCCCTTTATTGATTCTGAAGAAAAAAGTTGGCTGGTCTATGGTTCGTCGGTTGGATTTAATCGTGTTTTCATTAACGCTCAACCTCGAATGTGTCAAGTGAGATTGTAATCAAATGCAAGTCTAATTAAAATCTAAGGAAATTGATAGAAAACTGTTATACAGGGTGTAAACGGACCCTTCACGAAGCCGTCAACCAAGCATTTATGTACATCAAACTAAGTCACCCTACGCAAAAATTATTGCTGGGAAACGGCTTTTTTTTGGGGTTAAAAATCACGTTTTACTGTAAAACTTAATGTAACTCACTCAAAACACTGTGCTGATGGATTGAATAGTACGGGGGTCGTGGAGGTAATTAAAGTAAAGTTAAAACTTTAAAAGCAGTATTTGACAAAATTGGAAAAAAACTTGTGAAAAAGTTGGAACTTTGACCCCTAATATCTCCGTAACTAGAAGTTTCCCAGGTGGATGGTCCAGAACAAAAAAATGATCGCAATGACGGGGAGAACACGTGCCTTTCCGCTTCGTTAACGGTCTTTTTACACCCTTTACAGGCACCCTAAACAACTAATCATTTACACCCGTATTTATAATCGTGTTTACTTGAGTAAAAGTCATTATTTAAGTTACGATTTTTATTCTGTAGTTTATTAATGGCCTGAAGTTAGAACTGTCTAAAGTTAGAATTCTTAGTTTTGGTTTCTTTGTCGGTTCATACTTTGTTCAAATTCTTGTCTATTGCATAAAAATGGTTGCATAACTTGACTATAGATACAAGTGTTAAAATAGTCGGAATCTCAGTGGTTACAGCATTTCTAACTATATCATTTTTTTTTCACAGTCCATGTATTGTGTCTTAAGTCTTACAGCTTTCAATATACATATTCAAATTTTTTCTCCAAATTTTTGACTTACTACTCCGTATAACACACCCTCACCACTACAGCCGATTACCACACCAATTTTCTGGCACAAATGCTACTTTCAGACTACCTCTTATATCCACATTCATTAATATATCTTTTCTTAGCTCATATTTTTGCCATTTCACTACAAAGAAACCATTTGCACTCTGTAAATCCTCCCAGGAACTATATAAACGGAACGGATGTGTACTCAACGTAGTTCACACCGATTCCGTTTCTTTTTTACATCAATCGACATTGCACTAAACCCCTTCAAAAACACAAGTATCACACTCCCAAAAACCCTATCTAAAACCTTACCCTTGACACTAACATAAAACTAAAACACCTCAAACTGAAAATGACAATCGACACGAGATGCTAGTTCGATAGAGGGCGGGCATTCGCTAGTCCGAGCGCTGAAACGTTCCATGTTTCAGTACCGCGTGGCCCGAGAGCCTCCACGCACGCGCCACGCGTGGCGATGACGTCAGAGACACACGCGAGTAACATTGTGACTTTCCGTCTTTCAGTTCCCGAGCGTTTGTTTTGGATGTAACACGGTAAGTAGAACCCGAGATAGAAAATTTGAGTGTGTTTTGATTTGATGAAATTGAGGTTATGTTTTTGTAAACAATGGTTGAACAACGTAGGGATAATTGATTGGGGCGTACTAATTAATTAATTTTAATTAATTGACTAAGCAGATGAAATTATAAGCGGCTTTCAATAAACGATAATTTGATTACTTTGAAAAGTGGACATACATTAACGCGCTTTAATTTCATGTATTGTTTTGGTGTTGATAACTCATTAAATTTATATAGTTATTTAATTCATGCAAGATGTGTGTGACGAACAACTGCACATTTTATTAACAATATTTTATACAATAACATTCAAAAGTATGTATATATAAAGTACAAGTGCATGGGTACAAGGTAAGTTGGTAAGGAAGGATGTACTCAGGTTGTGAGGTGGCCAAAGGGATAATTATAGACCCTATGTCATGATGACTCGTGCTGGATCTGAATATAAGTATTTCCTGTGTAGTGTAGTGTACAGCAACAAATACTCTATTAATTTATACTTCTCTGATGCGCGAACATGCTTGGACTTCAGCTGTATCCGGTTAGACTGGAAGCCGACCCAGCATAGATGGGAATAGGCTAGGCAGACAGATAATGATGTGTCTGAAATATTCTTGTTAGTAATTATCTTGCAATTAATTATCATCTTTAATTCTTGATGACAACGAATCCATGGGTACGATTAACACCTATAGTAAACCTACCTTAGTTTTTAGACAAATATTATGCCAGTCACTTTAAAATCGCTTCGTATTTCCATTTTGGTAGCTTATGTCAATCTTACTACTATTATAAATGTGAAGGTTTGGATGGATGGATGATTGTTACTTAATCACGCCAGAACAGCTATACGGGTCTGGATGAAATTTGGCACAAAGATAGATTATAGTCTGGAATAGCTCATAGGCTATTCAAAATTTCCACGCGAACGAAGTCACGGGCAACAGCTACTATTATTATAAAGGCGAAAATTTGTGAGGATGGAAGTATGGATGTTTGTAACTATTTCACGCAATAGCTATTGAATAGATTTGGCACAAAGATATTTTATAACCCGGAATTTTTGTCGTGTGTTGTCGATGATGTCATGCTTGCAAATGAGTCAACCGGCAGGCTTGCAGTTACGTATTATGTACTCTTTGGAGTCAGTTTTGAATGCACATTTCAAACTGTCATGCATAACCTATCGTCTATGGCCGGCTTTAAAACTATATGCCATTTTTCTAAATTAAAATAAATGTACGTTAAACTTATACTGTCACTTACGAGATATCTTCCGTGATTGTTCATTATTTTGAGCTCCCGATATTTCGACGCTGTTGCAAGCGCCATGATCGCGGGTTGACAGTATAAGTTTAATTGTAAACGGTGAAAGCTAAAACAGTGTTTAAATGTACGTTGTATATGTGATGAGACAATCTACATTAACTCAAGACCATGTAATATACATACTGACCATGTTCTGACAAATAAATAATGATTTGATTTGATTTGTCTTCAATTATTAGTTTATTTATTTTGGTGTTCCAAACTTCAGTAAGTGCCTCTGTTCTTCTGTATCACACAGTAAAGGTGTGATTATAATATGATAGTATAGCTAAAGTACAAAGGGAATGAAATGATAACAATGTAATCGGTTGAACTAATCAAACTTTGGACCTATAGTTGGTAAGATTATTTTGAACTTAGATTAACAATATAGGTATTCTATTTAAGGAAGATTGCAATTTAGAGTTAAATTAACATAACCTTACATTACACGAGTATTCGGGATGAAGGAGTGGACAGAGGTGGATCCCAAGAGGTATAAGTAAACCCACCTTCATCTTTTGTTGGGGGCGAACTCATAACAAACATTATCATCATCAGCCAAACCTTTTGCCAGCTATGTTGGGGTCGGCTTACAGTCTAACCAGATGCAGCTGTGACTGCCTTTCCGACCTCCACAACCCCTAGTACTAGATAAGACGATACCCCTTGGTAAGACTGGTTGTCACACTTTCGGGCCACTGACTACCTGTAACGGCTGTCAGATATCTTCAAATGACAGTCGAGACCAACTCCAGTCTGCTGCTGAGAAATTTTGAGGCACTCTTGACCTTACGAATATCCTTCATCACGCAATCAGTTATCTGAAAGATTAGGATATAGGTATAGGTATTCAACAACCCTGATGGGGCGTGCAGAGGAACGTGGAGATTGGCATAATCAAAGAGAGGCCTATACCCAGCAGTGGCTGAAGTTAGGCTGTGGATGATAAAGATACACGGCTGTAACCTCACCATCCACAGTCCGAGAACAACAGTCGGGCAGAAGTCCATCAGACGAAACACTGGTCTGAATGGGAGATCCTCCCTTTTGTGTTCGTCGTGCTCCATTTCTAGCACAATGAACTTCCCACACTAATCATCTGCCTAGCCTTTTCCCGAACTTCCCACACTATAGTCTCATAATTTTTCGTATATCATAACCCAAGAACAACATGAATCTCATACTCAGGAATTAGAAATTTCCACTTGAAATATCAAAAACCCACCATTATGAATCGCTTTTCCGAGTCCTCTTAACTACTAAACCACCTTACCTACTATCGCATTCAATTACCTGAAAAAACGACTGAAACGGTAAAGCATTTGCTAAATAAACCTGAACAACAATAAACTTCTACAAGTCTGCACTAATTGAGTTGTTTGCCACAAACAAGCCGTTTTTAGGCTCAGCCTGCTTTAGCAAATCGTTTCCTAAATACCTTTAACTACTTTCGTATGAATATAAATGTATTTCAGTTCGGATAGGTATGAATAATCATGTATTCTGAAGTAAATGTAGGTTAAAACGGTAATAATTCTAATCTCATAATGTATTTGCACACCTCGCATGGTTATAATACAGTACTGTACCTTATGAACTTTTTGTAACCGCCTCTAAACCTGTGTTAAGCAAATAAATGATTTGTATTATTATTGTAGAGGAAAAGTTGATTTTGTTGTGTAAGAAAGAAAGAAAAATACGATAATTTCTACCCAATGTGACGCATAAAAATAAAGACTTCCTGCCGTCGTTGGATTAGAGTGGTAGAAAGCTCGACATTTAGCGAGGGGTTCAGGAATTGTTTTAATGAATTCATCAGATGATCTTTAAACTCTGATCTGGTCTAAAAATCTATCTCTTCCCATAAAAAACAACACACAAATACAACAATAAAACATAACAAATACAAAATGTTTTTTTTTTTTAATTTATTTTAAACCTTGATCTTGTCTAAAAATTTATCTCGATTCCTATAGTTAGCCCATAGATTTCCATAGCATGGATTGGAGAAATGTGGGTGTACACCATACGCTTTTGCCAACCCTTTCGAGGAATTATGTTAAAACTGATGAGATGAAATGATAAAAAGTAAAAAAAAAACACCTGAGAAATAAAATATTATTTTGGTATGTAAATCTAACCCACTTTCTCATATCACCTGCCGACGACGCTGCCAAAACAGGCGTGGTGATATGTAATAAACAGTGAGATTTATCGCAGGAAGAGTAAATTAATATCTATATAGATTCTCATCTCTAAAAGAAAGCTACATACATTACCTACCCAACCGTAAGTGTAGCATCGAGATATAGACAAGAATCGTGTCTTTCTAAAGTTTCATATGTGAAGTATATTTATGCTCCGTCTATAAGCAAGCTGTTTCTATAGCATTTTGACATTGTCATGATTGACAGTTGACACAAGGTTTTTAGTAGCTTATGTCCATCCAGTACATTATTGACTTTTCCATCATAATTATTGGTGATAGAATGTCATCCTATGTCCTCTATGTGTCCTTGCATTCTAAAGTTTAAAACAACCTTCCCAAAAACATGAACCTTCACGAAACTACTAATTAAAACTAAAACAACATCCGCGCCTAAAGACAGCGACACACCGAGCGATATGCAAATTGCAGCTTGTTTACAATGAATCAACGTACGCAGCTGCACAAATATGTGTGTAAATATAATGTGTAATTGCGACGCTAGATGGCGTTGCACGGCGGCGCTCTGTCAGGATTAGGGGCCCGGCTAATTGGATGAGGAGCCGGGTTCAGTGATTACGTGTGATTACGTATTGTATGGCGTGACATGTTGCTTGTGTTATGTATGAGATTAGGTGGCAGTGCATTTTAAGGCCCATGTAAGCAGTGTATGAGCATTAAACTAGAAGTAAATCTAGTTGATTTCACGCTAATTTCTGGTTAAATCTGGTTTTTGATTGAGAACACGTTCCTCTTTAAAATAAGAAGCTTAAGGCCCGTACTCTACCAAGCGGCGACGAGCGGAGCGGATAGCGAGGAGATAAACCAATAAATCACATTGGTTGAAATGGACATAGCGTCACTCGTCTCTCTTGTGATTGATTGAATCTTTCATCTCCTTTCCGCTCCACTCCTCTCCGCTTAGGGGAGTCCAGGTCTAACAGTTCTTGATGTTTCTGGTATTTTAAAGTGCCTTTCATCAAACAAGCAACCATCGAGAGAAGTGGAAGGAATGGGGAAGGTCTTTGCACTGGAGTGGGTCAATGCGGGTTAATTAAAAAAAGTAGCTTTTAATTGCCTAATTAGGATACATGACTTGACGTTGACATTGACCCTGTATGAAAATGTTTATGATGCAAGTATTTTTGACTTCCTTTGTTCTTATTTCAGTTGATATTTTGTCTCGTTAATTGTACTTCGTAAAGGACACGACGAGGTGGGCAACACCAACGACCAATAAAATAGAAGAATAGAATGGTACACAGTAGTCCTGGATCGAAAGTCATAGGGAGGGAGTACATTTTACTCAGGGAGTGCAATGACATAGGCTCAAAATCAAACATCAAAGCAGTTATCGCCAGTCACAAGCACTTTTGAACTGTCGAAAAAAAGACAACAATAAATTGAAGCTACAGTCCCAGTTACAAGGCATATTAACTGTGAAAGTATTGTAGTTGCCCATTCCAAAGCGTACATATCTGTAAAAAAGAACGGGCAAGAAACTACATGGACACTCATTTAAATCAGAATATTGTTACAAATACTTGGTTTCATCATTTATGTAACTAGTAACCTATGCAAGAATGACAGTAAAGTTTTTGGGCTATTTCTGTGTATTTTATTAATTCTAACGAGTCCTATTCACAATACCAAAGGTCTAAACAAACAGTCGTCAATCGACATCGTCATTCACCATCAGAATTGAAGTGCGAGCATCAATCCACGACGTTGCGATGCACCGATGCATAATGTAGTATGCAAATCTGTTGGCCACAAACTACCAACCGGCTGATTGCTAGTTCTAACGAATTTACATTTTTTTCCATGTCTCGTGTATTGTCGAATGGTCGTTTGAAACAATTGGATTAATTGTATTTGCTCCCGGTGTGCCTGCGGCTGTGAAGTGCGTTCTTTTGTTGTTTTTTTTTTAACATTAATCATTTGGAAAAATAATAGTACCAGCCTATTAATGTCCCACACTGTGATTACCTCTTGTTCTAGTGGTCGCAAACAGGACTGCTGAGCATGAGGTCCTGGGTTCAATTCCCGTGTCGGGAAAAGTGTTATTGGGTTATTCCATTGGTATTTCTCGGTAGCAGCCAAGTCTGGATTTGTGCCCGGTGGATGGCAATAGACTCGCACCCTATTACATGGGAATTAAACATAACTGACAAAATGTGGGTGTACTATTAGGTACACGTCTGCCTAACCATTGATGTATTTGTGACTGTCCCATAGCAGGGATATTCTTATATAGAAAAGGCATTCAGTTTTAGTTATGCTTATTTTCAAGCCAACATTCCAGCTTCTGTTGCCATCGGCGGCGACCTCTCGCGCCCGGCCCTGGTTCAAGCCATGGCCCGGAGCGAGAGGGAATGGGAAGCCGTCACCTCCTTCTGCGAAGCAGTCATGCTAGTGAAGGAGGT
The DNA here is from genome assembly GCA_905163415.1 of Noctua fimbriata. NCBI lineage: Eukaryota > Metazoa > Arthropoda > Insecta > Lepidoptera > Noctuidae > Noctua > Noctua fimbriata. Next base: position 1,760,187 of record LR990932.1, read on the forward strand.
GGCGGAACGTGAGAGGGAAAGAGCCTCACGTCCTAGCCGCCGCGGGAGACGCCCTGGGCGTCGGGGGTCACGTGGTGGCCCCCGGCCACCGTAGGCGCGGGCTTGTGGACGGCGAGTTATGGGCTAGCTCGCCGTCCGGCCGTCTTATGACGACAGGCCATGTCGACGGCGCGTTCGTGTTCCACGCGCGCCTCAAAGAGATGTCAGCAACCACGTAGGGGTCCGCACGGGCCGATGCCTGCCAGGGCTGCGGGACTGTTCGAAAGAGATAGCGCGGCCCTGGAACACAAAAGGCAAAGAAGGAACATGGATGGGTTTCAGTCAGTATAAGTCTGACACTCCCTTCCGCTCCGCCCAGAGCGGGGGGGGGGGGGGTCATTTGATGATTTCCCATCCTAAAAAAAAAAGCTTCTGTTGCCATTCTTTCAATCTGCTCTGTATCTCCGGGCCATCTGCACCGACAAGAACAATGTCATCGGCAAACAGCATGCACCAGGGTATGTCCGACGTCAAAGCATCCATAATCAACAGGAAGAGGTACGGACTCAAAGCTGACCCTCGATGCAAGCCTACAGCCACATTGAACTCGTCAAGAATATCATCCATCTATAGAATAAATAAACAACTAGGTACTACAAAAAACCCACAAATAAACATACACTGTGTGTAAAAACAAAAAGCATAATCCCCTACTGAAAACCTATCACCACAGAAAAAAACTGAAATCGAACAGATCCACTATCCCATACATCGAGCCACAACTCTCATCATTCATAAAACACAGAATTTATTCGCACGTTCCCTTTGGTACCTTGCGAAATCCGTCCCCATTCGATTCGAGCATAGAACAATAGCTTATAGAAGCGACACTCCAGCTACGTTCGCTTTGTTGCCTACTTTCGGGACGTTCAAATTGTTCATCAGAGCTTAAATTGTTATTAACGCTTGGTCACAACAAAATTGACAATTATTTTTATTTATTTATTTATTTATTTGGATCTCCAACAAATACACACAGACAATATAGGACACAGTATTACAAATGTTCTTTTAGGTGTGTTCCTTCAATTATAGGAGAACACAGCATGCCCATAAAACTAGGTTTTAACACATAAAATATAAAACAATGAAAATATTACAAAAAACAAAATAAAAATCAGAATAATTATTAAAAAGCATTTGATGCATTTGATAAAATTGTTTCACATACAAATTATAGTTATCACTCTACATTTATAGCAGTGGTCAATATTTTTTTGTATTTAGAGATTGTGAGGGTTATGTCCATGTCAGATTGCTTTGACAATTCATTGTACTGCCTACAGAGTCTTGGGAGAGCGGCGAAATGCTAGGACATTTCGCCGCTCTCCGCTTTAGTTTTGGAACCTGAGACATAAAACAAATTGTAGCTGGTTTTCCGCGGCAGGCGAGATGGCGCGTTTATATGTAACTTGCCTAGTAATTCGCTGCAGTCTATGACTCCATGGAATACTTTGTGTAGTAGAATCAGGTCTGCCATTTTTCGCCTCTTGGCAAGTGAGACCATTTTGTAGTGCCCTAGTCTGTCTCTGTAGCTGGTTACTCTTTTAGCTAATCGTTCCTTATAACATAGATGATACAGGAAGCGCCTTTGGACACTTTCCAGGTGTTTGATGTATATGTCGTAGTGAGGATTCCAAACCGGGCTGCCATATTCAAGTATAGGACGGACTAGTGTGTTAAATAATTTTATTCTGGTAGACGCCCTTTTAAATTCTTTACTGTTGCGCAAGATAAATCCCAAAATTTGAAACCCCTTTGATACTGTGTTTAGGATATGTTTGTCAAATTTAAGTTGTTTATCCAGTGTGACTCCTAGGTCACGTATTTCTTCAATTTGCTTTAGTTTTTGTTGACCTATCGTGTAAGTGTTAGGTAAGACAATTTTGTTACGGCTGAATTGCATGTAGTAACACTTAGAGACGTTAAGAAGCATTTCGTTCATTTTGCACCAGTTCGTCAGTCTGTTCAGATCTTCCTGCAATAAGGCAGCGTCAGATTCAGTTACCATTGGTTTCATTATTTTCATGTCATCGGCAAAAAGATAGAATTTTGAATGCCTAAAGCAGTGCGTGATGTCGTTAATGAAGATGTTGAAGAGAATTGGGCCTAAATGTGATCCTTGTGGAACCCCGGATGTGGCTTTAAAATACTTTGAATGATGGCCAGTCATTACTACTTTTGACGACCGGTCACTGAGGTAAGATTGAAACCACTTTAGCATTGATCCTCCTACACCCAAGTGCTGGAGTTTCGCTATAAGAAGAGAATGATCTACCTTATCGAACGCCTTACTGAAGTCAGTGTAAATGGTGTCAACAGGAATACGTCTATCTAAGTATTCAGATAGAGCCGACACGTAGCACATGAGATTAGTGGTCGTAGATCTGTATTTGATAAAACCGTGTTGGTCGCTGTTGAGAAGGTGTTTTACATGCGATGTTAGACGTTCGGTTATAAGCTTCTCAAATACTTTGACGAAGATGACTAAAATAGAAATGGGTCTGTAGTTTGACACCATGTTCTTTTGCCCTGCTTTGAAAATGGGTACGACCAGTGCCTTTTTCCATTGGTCGGGAAAAATACCGTCTTTAAGAGATTTGTTGTATATAATACTAAGAGGTAAAGCCAGCGCTTTTGCACATCTCTTTATAAACACGGGAGGAATACCGTCTTCACCTACGCCTTTCTGTTCATCCAAGGATGTTAAAGTTCGGAATATTTCGTTAGCACTGAGTTCCAGTTTACAAAGAGTCGGCAAGTTGTTGTTTATGTCAACATTTGACGGTTGCGAGGACGTCGTATTGTTATAAACACTTGCGAAGTTTTCAGCAAACAAGTTACATATGTCGTGGCCAGTTGATGCAGTTTTGTTGTTATAATACATTACCGCGGGGTAATTGCTGCTGGATTTCCTTTTATTTTTAATGAAAGACCAGAAGATTTTAGGGTTTTTTAAAACCGCGATTTCTAACTTCTCCGTATATTTTTTGTAGCAGATCGTTCTCAACTTGCTACAGTCAGTACGCAGCGTTTCAAATGATATAATGTCAAGGGGATTATTGTATTTTTTTACTCTAACGCGAAATTTGTGTTTTTCTTTAAAGAGTCGCTTAAGCTTGGGCGTGTACCATGCCGGGTACTCTTTCCTAGACATCGTTTTCAGTGGTACGTGTTGCTTTATAACGTCGTGCAAACTATCATATAAAATATTGACCATGTCTTCAACCGAGGCACAGCCTCCCACTGAACTTTCCCAGTCTATAGACATAAGTGAAACTAGGATTTTGTCGTAGTCTGCCTTAAAGAAATTAGGTTTAGTGGCCAGTTTTGTTTGTAGAGAATTTATGTTGTTGACAGTGGGTATAGCGAACTCGAGCGGTGGATGTAAAGGATCTTCTTGTGTCAGATGTGTGTGGCAACGTGTCAAGTTATGTACTGCAGTATTACAAAGAACTAGATCTAGTGTTCTAGATTTGTTATTTGTTAGGTAATTATACTGATCTAAGTCATTCATAGAAATATAATCAAGGAAGTGTTTGGTAACATCGTTATTGTTGGTAGGGCAAGGAGTAGTGTGACTCACCTGACTTTCCTCATTAGTTTTCCACGTTATACTACTAAGATTAAAGTCACCAATGATAACAGTACGTTCGTTTTTGTCCAGGGCATTTTGAGCCGAGTCTAGGAATGTTTGGGTGGTTTCTTGGGTAATGGGGGGCGGTAAGTAGACGCCACAAATGTAGATCGTGTTTTTCTTATTACCAGGACAGACCATATCAATGGAAATCCACAGATCCTCACAATGACTTTCTAAGTGTGGCATACGACGTGAATTTAAGTGCCTAGCTACAGCTATCAAGACGCCGCCTCCGTGTCTACGTGCTCTATATCTACTGGACTCGCGATCTCGCTTGTAGACTACATATCTATCGTCGAATAGTTCTGAGTCGTAGATGCCACCGTTCAGCCAAGTCTCCGTAAGCACAACTATATCGTAGTCTTGTAGAGACATGTTATGATAAAAAGTGTCGGTTTTAGTTCTTAGACCACGTACGTTTTGATAGTATATCTTCAGAGTATGATTGAATATGAAGAGGTTATACACGTTATCTTGCACAGTACAATAAAAAAAAATGAAAAAAAACAGAATTTAAAAATATAGATAAAATCAACTGACAGTCTGTAAGACCTCCTGACAAGTGATTACAATACGTTCAGATTGGTCAGTCTTCTTCATGAAAATTCTGCCATTATATATTTTCCATGAAGTGGGGTAAGATGGGAGCTATGTGTGAGACTTTAGCAACAACGCCCTAACGACAAAGGAATGTACAGCAAGCAGAGCAAAATATGATTTGCATTTCCACACCTGCGTAAACCGATTGGTACTGTATGTGCTACACGCTCAGCGTGTTCTGACAGAGACATCGGTAAAAACAAAAGAAATTGCTTAGAGCGTACCATGAGTCCGGCAACGCAATTTCTGACGTTTAGTATGACCACTTTAAGTGTGCAGTTCAAGGTGGCGTTGCTTGTGTAGTTCTGTGCTTTCCTGCCACACAGACAAGTTGGTTGCAGTGTAACGGTACACACACGAATGAAACAAGTGCGTTCGACGCAAGTCGCGTGGACGGGGAGTGATACTCACTCGCCGTATCTCATTTGTTTCGGCGTAGCCTTATCACACAAACGCACAGTTTATAATAATTATGTCATTGTTACACGAGTGTCGCTTCTAAACGTATTTCTTATTCTATGTGACGAGGTATCGGTACATTATCTTACACATTTTTGCCACACTGTCACATAAAGTGACAATACATTATTGGTACCGTTAAAATGGCTACGTAAATGTATCGAGACGTTTTGGTTAGGGATTGTTTATATGTGTGCGCAACGTTATAGGTCGTTGGAGTGTGTTTTTATGGGAATGAATGATCAGAAATGGAGGTAAGTAATGGAATCTGGGTGACGGAATATTCGATGTTTTGTCAAGGTTGTCTGCATTAAATAGGTTGTTCTCGAATCAGAGACAAAATATTTGTATGTTCTATTGCAATGAAAGAAATGCTCCAAAGAAATGTCTTTGCAAATCATTTTCATTTTTATTAGGGAAAAATAGGATAAGAGTCAGATGACTCTTATCCTATTTTTCCCTCACAACAAGTTGGTTGCAGTGTAACGGTACACACACGAATGAAACAAGTGCGTTCGACGCAAGTCGCGTGGACGGGGAGTGATACTCACTCGCCGTATCTCATTTGTTTCGGCGTAGCCTTATCACACAAACGCACAGTTTATAATAATTATGTCGTTGTTACACGAGTGTCGCTTCTAAACGTATTTCTTATTCTATGTGACGAGGTATCGGTACATTATCTTACACATTTTTGCCACACTGTCACATAAAGTGACAATACATTATTGGTACCGTTAAAATGGCTACGTAAATGTATCGAGACGTTTTGGTTAGGGATTGTTTATATGTGTGCGCAACGTTATAGGTCGTTGGAGTGTGTTTTTATGGGAATGAATGATCAGAAATGGAGGTAAGTAATGGAATCTGGGTGACGGAATATTCGATGTTTTGTCAAGGTTGTCTGCATTAAATAGGTTGTTCTCGAATCAGAGACAAAATATTTGTATGTTCTATTGCAATGAAAGAAATGCTCCAAAGAAATGTCTTTGCAAATCATTTTCATTTTTATTAGGGAAAAATAGGATAAGAGTCATCTAGACCCTACAGGACTGGTAAGAGCTGGTTTTCAGCTTAAATCTCTGACTTCTGTTTAAAAAGAACAGAATTAGACAAAGGTGCATCTAACGGAGTCAATAAACTCAACAAACAAAATAAAATATCAGAGTAGGTAATTCGGTCACTAAACATCCATGTTTATTAACAAAACGGGAGTAAATAACGATAATATTTTTCCTACCTATTCCTCGATATTTTTTACAAGTTTCCTAGAATCCGAATATAGTGTCTGGGAAAAAATATTATACTGGTTACATCACTAGAACTAAATACTACGACAGACACTCGATAAATATGACAATCAAAAACTAGTTTCGACATGAAAATCCATGAAAATTTTATTAGCCAGTGCTCGACTTTACAAAAGACAGAAACAGTGCAACGAACTGTGCAGCAGAACTTCACATTCCATCTGTTCAACTTTGCGGTTGATTGCGAAATAAAACAGTCGTAACCGAACGAGTCTCTAAGGCTGAGGATAGATATGATTTAGTTTGAGGCTATCTGTGAATGCTAGACTACTTCTTCAGTTGTATCTGTGAAAATTGATCAGGTTAGCGGTGAGGTTGGTAAGGTCAGTGGTAGCGAGTTTGACTTCCCATGCTTCACCAGAAGTGCCTTTATGGGCAGTCAGTGAAGGCTCTAACAATTATATTTACCAATGATTTCAAAAAGGCAGATACGATGGATGGACCGTGTGAAGAAAGGAGGTGTCTGATAAGATGAGAAGTATGGAAGAAGAAGACATGCTGCGCCGACCCTAAATGAATTGGGATGAGGGCAGGAGAATAATGATGATGATTCACAATCAGATATTATAATAGCACTTATTTCCCTAAGCATAACCAGCCTAACTTATAACATTTCCATTGGTAGACACAGGCCTCTTCTTTAAAAGAGCACCAAGTGGTTACTGTGAGTTGGCGAATGTTCTATAATATCATCAGGTTCTAATTCTTCGAAGACACACCGGCTTTCTCACAAAGTTTTCATCACTGCCCTTGCTTTTCTTAACAGCATCAAAATTATTCGCAATAACGTTACCTACTTTATTCATCAGGCAACTTGGTCCCCAAAAGTCGTGGCCCTTAGTGAACACAGAGGTTTACTCTGACTCATATATCCTCAACCTAAGGTTGTTCAATGTCGCCCATTGGCGTGAAAGTACTCGATACAGACTATGATAGTAACAGATAATACAATATTGTTCTTCTATCGCAATACGATAGGAACATTGCTATCAATCAGATGATATCATGGGCGTATGATGCTTTTATTATGACGCCTTTTAGGAGCGGGTGGGCATAATCAGCCTATATGGTTCTTACAGCTGGGCTGAGAAGCTCGTGGCTAAATAATAACAGTCGCTCGGATCGATCTTTAGGTTAAGCCGTGCTTGCCTAGGTTGGTCTGAGAATGGGTGACCACCCATTACATACAGAGTTTCCTCCGTGCCTAGGAAAGCATGTTAAGCCGTTGGTCCTGACTGTCATTTGTAGATCTTTGAGAGTCGTTACACGTAGTCAGTGGTCCAAAAAGTCTGACAACCAGTCTTACCAACGGGTATCGTATTACCTAGTACTAACTGGGTTGTGGAGGTCAGACAGACAGTCGCTCCATGTTAAATACTGGTATTCAGCTGCAACCGGTTAGACTGGAAGCCGACCCTAACATAGTTGGGAAAAGGCTAGGCAGATGATGATGGTTCTTACTGCTGGGACCTGAGGCTCTTTGAAGGAGAAGGAGTGGACCAAAATCGACCATTTATTCATTATTTAGTGCGAGTTGGTATAGGTAGGTCTTGACCTAACAGACGGATATGTTGCTTTGACGTTCATAAGTTTTGTTCGTCAACCTTAATCAAATATTTCACAATTGAAACAAGGTACTTAAACTTAAGTATGTATTTAAAACTGAATAACGAGATTTTGTATTAAAATTTTTGCCTTTGTCGACGTAATTTTCTTCGTTTACCTGAATTTATTTTTAATTCTCGAATATAATTAAATAAGAAAAATCTTCAAGACAGCGTTCTACCATGATTTATTATACCTATACCTAGCTCCTTTTATTCTGTCAATATTATCAGTAAACGTAACAATACTGTCTTACTTATTAAGAGTCATGTTTTTCTTCCATTCTCTAGAATTTCTTTACATTTATAAATATTCCTTGCCTCAAGGAAAAAGTAAGCAAAATACCGCTTTTATATAAAAAGTAAGGAACATTAAAATAGGATCGGACAGGACAATATTTCAAATACAAATTGCTTGGGACGCCGTCACATTTTTTATCATTATTTGAAAGATGCGGTCACAGTTTTTTCATCATTATTTTTCCTTTAATTTATTGACGATCTAAACGTAGTTGGCAGGTTGGGGGTAGACTAGAAATGTTTAGGAAATAATGTTGAGTTTTTATCGAAGAAAGAAGCCGCATGGCTGGTGGGATTTTCAATCGGAAAAACTGAATAATTTGCTCACAATTTTTTACCCAGTAACACTTTTGGATTACGTAGGAATTTTTAAAAATCCTTTCACCATGACGTAACGAGCTCTAAGGAGCGATTTTTGGAACAATTATTTAGCTAATTTTTGTGTGAAATTGCATACGTGTCGACAGCGGTTTGGCCAGTTCGTTGTCTCTCAGTGAATGTTTTTTTTTAAATTAATTAATTAAATATTTGTATTAAGTAGAAATGGTGTAGTAGTAATGATAAATAGCTTTCTTCTGTAAGTTGGCTCACTTGGGTTAGGAACTTACATTCAAGTATGATTCTCACACGTACACCGCCCGACCGCGCGGACAAGCGGAGCTCACCGCCTCTCCGCGCAGCGCACCACCATATAAATCTGCGCCTCCGGTCAACCGCGCCAAAAAATCTTTGTAAGACACTACAGCTGCTTGATTTTGGAGCAGGTTGAGATCAACCACAACAGTATTCTCCACAATAGCTACAACTATCCACATAAAACATTACACCGACACATTGCCAACAAATCTAAACCCAGTTCATACTCCAGTTCATTTTCAACTTACCAACATTTCGTTAGCAAGTCTGCAAGTGCCTATAAAATGTTACACAGAGATAGGTAGTCCCTGCTAATGCGGCCCGCCGTCACGAAAATTTTGGCACTGATGTATGGTTTGTTTTGGCTATGAAACTACGTCGCCGCTTCAAAGAACTTTACTCACTAATGGACTCTGTTTTCACATTAAAAATTTCTCGTAGCGAATCGTAAAATTCGTGACGGATTTTTATAGTTTTGAATTTTTATGTTGACAACATTTTTCGATTTTATTTGATGTGTGGTTGTTTGTGGTTCTGTTTGTTTGTGAGGTAAAAGTTTTATGTGGGGTCGGATAAAATGTATTAGCTTATTTACTGACTCGGATTCATGTAATGTCAGTTGGTAATAATAGATCGACTGGAAAGCAGCTTCATATGGAGAATGAATCATCTTTGATCGATTAGTCAGTACGCATTGACGATCTAAGATATTAGTCATAATATTCTTCCTTTTTTTCTCTCGCCCGTTAGTTAGTCATGTGCGTGAATCATAACTGAGCTTTCTCTGTTCTTTATTTGACAGCTTCTTTATGTTAAGTCCACCAAAAGGAAAGGTGCACTAACTTATATCCGCAATTCTCCGATGACGGTAAAGGTCCCTTTATTATTAGGGGTCAGCTTAATGCCACCATTCCAACCCTAGCCTATAAAAATGTCATTTTATATTACAGAAAAACCAGGCCTCGAACATATGAAGGTACTAGCATTGCATAAGCGGTGAGGAAAGAACAAGGAACATACTAAAATGAGCTAACTTTAACATCCAATCCGATCCACAATAATCCGTACAAATTAAACCGCCAGTCTTTCACAACGCCACCGTTTTATGGCGCCCTGGTACATCTAATCAGATTCGCCGTCTTTATTGCCAGACCTAATCAAAAGACCGCATGATTAAAATCCAAAACAGGCGGGGAATTAATTAAGAGAGACATCCAAAATCCTCTGGAAACGTCTGGATTTTGAGGGCTGACGTTGAAAATAAAATTGTGATTTTAATAAAATGCAAATGTGGTGTTGCGGCGGGCTGTCGTGGCTTGTGAGTCGTGATGGAGCGGAGCGGCCATGTTTTATGTGTGTGCTGTAAGTTTTGTCTCAAGATGCGCTTCAATGTTATGGCTGTGGCGTATTGGGATGTCTTCGCATTTCCTGGGGTGACTGTCGACTTAGTTTTCTAACGTAGTATTGACGATATTTGACTTAATCTTTTTCATATTTTTCATAAAATTAAGAATTTTCGGCACTTTTCATGCTGTCCTGTTAGTTTGATAAATTAATGATCAAACCCAAAGTATTTATCTTGAAGGGAGAGTTTTTATTTGACTTTTACCCTTGCACCATTCCTTTTTGTTGATAGCACCTAAACTTTAGTACCTACATAATTGTGGCATTTATCAACCCGCTCTGGGCCCGCGTGGTGGATTTTGACCAACTGCACCACACGTAGAGAAGGTCTGTGGCCCAGCAGTGGGAACAACTGATCATTCTATGCACCGAAAATTTCTCAACTTGAATCAATAAAGGTCTATTCTTGCTTCCCTATTGCATCCATCTCGACCAGACCATTTCAGACGAACCACTCACAGGAAGAAATTGCACGGCTTATGCTGGCCCGAGAACCACCAGTCTAGGGCTAAGAATAAGCCACCCAATCTCTTCCCCTAAGTGTCCTCGCCGACTAAGGAATTATATTAGGTGGATGGCACAACGACCTAGTTCAGCCTAGAATGGATAAGGCCTTAGAGCATGAATAATCTATAGAGCGCATGTGTAGGTGTGATTGTACGGACGGAATGGAATGCTCGGTCTAAGAGATATGCAAAGTGATATTCTAACTCTTACTTAAAAAAGTATGTCAAAAGATGCCCAGAGTAAATAAAAAGTGGTCACATTTGTGATTACTTTACAATGTATCAATATCTGGTGTCCTGAAATACAGGCTTTTCGTCTAGCTTAGGCACCAGTCTCCCACAGTATAAAAAACGTATGTATTGTTCACGAAACCTAATGATGTATTGTTGTGAGAAATAAATCTTTATCTTTATTATTTTAATGACATTTTAATAATCTTGTCTCATCCTGCAACGGAAATATTATCTATCATTCCGAACGGGATGTGTGTGCTCACTCTTCTGAGTATGGATACTTTTTAGCGCGACCTAAGTATTGGCAAATCTAACTTTTTCTGTCTTTGTTCCAAGAATTACGAAACAGCGTCTCGGTTGGGGTGTGTTTTTTGTTTGCCTACATTCAGGTGTCACTTAATATAAAAGGGCATCAATTTTTTTATTGGCCACCTCATTGATGTTTAGCAACATCAACGCGCTCTATATCTTATTACTACTTTAACATAATCTAGGCCTTCTACAGCCAGACGCACCTATTCAAGTCCGAATGTACCAAGTAAGTATGTTTACCTAAGGTTAGTCCTGTTTTTAGACCAGATTAGGTTAAAAGGGTATGCGAAGTTGAAATAATGTTGGGAAAGGACTCTAAAGAAGTTAAAAGGGGCTTTTTTCGTGTAATCTTTGCGTGTGTATGTTAGAATAAATACTATAGTTTGGCTGGTTTAGAGTGATGTCATTTTATTTCTCGTATTCTTCACAGCGAAGCCTTTCATTTGATACCCATGATCATAGCCATGAAAAATAACTGGTCTGCCATCTTTGGGAGTCCGCCATATTGGATTTAGAATAGCTTCACTTAGGTAACCATTCATTGTCATGCAAACTAAACATGAATGCAAAATTTCAACTCAATCGGAAACCGGGAAGTAGGTCAAATTTAATTTCATAGATTTTTTACATAGTAAGTTACAATTAAAGCTAATTAAAGCATGTTTATAAAGAGAGAGCGTAGTTTCACTAAGTTTAAGGCTAAAGAAATAGAAAAGTTTTTAAGCATAATAAAACTTTAAAGTTCCCACTGCTGGACACTGGTCTGACTAGATCTTCATAAGAAGAACATAAAATTCAAATTCAAATTCAAATTCAAAATATTTTATTGTGGATCATAGGTAGGTACAGTTCTTAACAGTTGAAAATTTTGATCCGCTATGTCTCGCCCGTAGGGCATACAATAATCACACAGAAATTGACTGTTCGATAAAATTAACATTATTACTAATTATTATTATTTTCCCTCTAGCACAATAAATAAAAAATAAAAAAAAAAAACCAAAAGGGCACAAATTAAGAGAAATGTCAAATTCAAATTATATAGAAAATAAAATTACATTTAACACTCAAAAGATAAAAATATAAAGTCAAACATAACAAATTAAGATAGGAACATGTCAAATTATACACATAAAATTCAAAAAAAAATTGAATTATTCATAACAAATTAAAATGTCAAATTGTAAAAATCATACATAAAATTAAAAAAAAATAGATTATACTGAAGAGAACAAAATTAATTAAAGTCTGTAGGTCATCGAACACATCATGACTAGGTGGGACTATATTTAGGCAAAGACTTGTCGGACAGAAATTCTTTTACAGAGTAGTAACTTTTGTCTACTAACAGATCATGGAGAGTCCTTTTAAAATTTTCCTTTTCCATAATTGTTCTAATAGGTATATTATTAAAAATGCGAGAAGCTGAACAAAAGATGCTCTCATGCATTAGATGAGTTTTACTGGCTACTGTACGTAATTTGTCCTTACGCCGTATACGCGTGTAATAGCTAAACATGTGGATATTGATTTTAACAAATACTGCAGCCTCCAGTATATAGATACATGGCAGTGTTAATAATTTATTGTTTTTAAAAAATGGCTTGCAGGAGTCAGTTCCGCATAAATTAAATATAGCTCTGATGCAGCGTTTTTGAGCAATGAAAGCGCGCTCTTTTTCCGTACTGTTGCCCCAAAATATTACACCGTATCTGAGAATAGAGCCAACGTAACAACATGTAGTACATGAACAATGTTAATTATTATCTAGCCTGTTGACATTGCTAATTAAAACTGTTCCGATGAAAAATAAACAGTATCATGGCAAGGGCATTAATAAAATACTCATTACACCCACTAAGTTATTTATATTAATAAAAAAATCTATTAATCCATTCTGTTTATCAATTACCCCTTTAAAAGAAAAAATATTTTTACTTTTACAAGTCAATGGAAATAATCTCGCATTTAAATAAATATTGAAAGTAGAGTTGTGAAGCTTGTCGCAAACGAGCGTAATTAAATATCTCTTTTACTTAATTGCCGCATTAATAAAAGCGCATGTGTGTGTGATGCCTTTCATTTGCAGTGTAGGATGAAACATCCGTGAAAGGGCAAAAGACTCGACAAATTAAAAGTCTGGTCAAATAAATGTGTGTCATTTATTTCTGCGAAAACAGTTTATTTTTCTCTTTGAATTTGATAATGATGTCTTAAATAGATTATCGTGAAAAGTAACATATTGATTTCCTTTGTAAATTAAGTTTTAAAACCTTTTTCGTGGCGTATCGATGGAAATCTATATTGAGTCAGCCCAGAATTTAGCTAGTTGCGCGACATTCCTCGACATTTACGCATCATAAATTACATTTTAATCTGTTTTTCTGCTGAAAGACTCACTAGCAAATCAAGGTCCTGATCATAATCAGTTACCTAATCAATCAATTATAGTCCACTGTTGGAAATAGGCGTCTCAAGCTACACCACATCACACATTGTCCTCCGCGTTCTGCATCCAGTATAAATCAGCCTCAATATTAATGTCGTCGATCCATCTAGCTAGGCCCTTCTCCAGCATCCTGCACTACATAGTACGTAGTTCGGGACTCGTTTGCCACTAGTTAGCTACTACAATGTCAAACAAACATACTGCTATGTTCAATAAAGTTAAATGAAAATAGAACCGACCATCGATCGTCAAACGACTTACATTATTAACGCTTCTCACTTTGATATGAAATATTAATGAATAAAATCAATAGTTCTAGCATAGACTGTGTTGACGAGACCTTTCGTTAGTACTAAAAACTTGCTTATGGGAATCGTGATTTCGTAGCAAGCGAAGAAATCCAAGAATATTTTGCTCGTCCCGGGATTCGAACCTAGGATCGAATGCTCAGCAATAGGACTAAAAAGATAGAAAATACGGTAAATTATGTCAAAAACGCTTATTTTCTTGACTCAGACACAGACAATTACTGAAAAGCGATATTTATTACTGAATACAATGCAAAGAAGAATGACTTACATTTTTAACGCCTTAAATCTCACTCTACAACACTAACTAATAAAATCAATAATCCTAAATTAGTAACAGCTTCAATTTAGCACTAAATTTTAGAATTCAGCGGCGAATTGAACCGTGAGACGGTATTGACGAGTCGTTTCGTTAGTGTTAAATAAACGTTTGTGCAAAATCGATCCCCTGTGAGCACTCGGAGCGATTAAATCCACTCGATGAATTTGTCTGAAAATGATTTTCTGTTTTAGATGACTTTAGATATCTTTAATTTTGCGGAGTGTGTTATTTTGATTATACAAATCAGGCGTACAGACGCCACCATATCAAGCGACCCGAAACTGCCAAATTTTCCCAATGAACCTTCAGCGATGAAGTTGAAAATCTATTAAAGAAATTTAACTAATTGCTAGCTTAGCTTGATGTGCTGGCGTCTGTACATACGTTATGGTCTTCTACATAGTATAAAACAAACTCGCTTCTCGCTGTCTGTCTGTCTATATGTATGCTTAGATCTTTAATAATAGTATAACTGCTGGAATATTTCCTGAGAATCTAAAAACCGTCGTAGTTAAGCCACTTTTCAAAAAGAACGACAAAGAAAGTATGGCAAACTATAGACCAATTGCTCTCATCCCAATATTTTCAAAAATAATAGAGAAAGTGTTTTATGAGTCACTTTATAAGTTTTTAACAAAATTTAATATTCTTTGCGACGAACAGAAAGGGTTTAGAAAGAACAAAAATATTAATATGGCTGTGTATGACTTGTTAAACACAGTTATGAAAAACGTGGATACTAAAACACCTGTATGTGCAATATACACAGACATGTCAAAAGCCTTCGATTATGTTAATCACGAAAAGCTCTTGGAAAAACTAAACGCATATGGCATACGTGGAAATGCTCTTGATTTAATAAAATCATATTTAAGCGGTCGTAAACAAGTTACAGAAGTTTCCAGAGTTTGTATGAAGTCTAAACGAGAAATAAAACATGTATCTTCCTATAAATACATTAAATTTGGCGTACCACAGGGGAGCGTTCTCGGGCCGTTACTTTTCTTGCTCTATATTAACGATCTGCCACGTCAAATTTCTAATCCAATGATATTGTTTGCTGATGATAGCACAGCAATAATTAATTGTATTAATAAAGAGCAATACGAAATAGATATTAATAACGTTTTAAAAACAATAATCAACTGGCTCAATCATAATAATTTGTTAATAAATATAGAGAAAACTAAAGTTATGCATTTTTACCAACGTATACACCCCGAAGACTTAAATTTAAACTACAATAGTCAAACAGTCGACAAAGCAAGTATAGCCAAATTTTTAGGAATTTTAATTGATAGCCAACTTACATGGAAACCACAAGCTGAAGCTATTTGCAAAAAATTAGGTTCATCAGCGTACGTTCTGTATAACCTTTCCAGAAAGGTAAACATCAACACTATACTGGTTGCTTACCATGGCTTAGTGGTGCCGAATTTAAGGTTTGGTGTCATATTTTGGGGCAATTGTTGTGAACGAGAAAATATCTTTAAAGCCCAAAAACGCTGCTTAAGAGCAATGTTTAAATTAAAAGTTACAGACAGCTGCAAAACTTTTTTCATTGATAATAAACTACTTACTTTTCCCTGTCTTTACATATTTGAGCTTTCTATTTTTGTTAAAAGTAATAGTAACTTATTCCCGGCTGTAAAGGACACAACACACCGAAATACAACTATCAGGTCTCAGTATAAATATAAGTTATGTACCGGTGCTCACAATACATCTTTATTAAAAAAAAAGTGTTTTAGGTATGGCGCCTATAATCTATAATAAGGTTCCAAATAGTATCAAAGAGCAGCCTTTGAGAATTTTTAAAAAACAGCTTTCATCTTTATTAATACAAAAATGTTATTATTCTGTATCAGATTTCTTAACAGATAAAATATAGCTGTATTATTAGTTTTATTTTTATTTTTATTGTTACTTTACTTTTATTTTGATTTATTGTTAGAAAATAATTTGTTGATTTGTTGTGAGCTTCTAAATTGAAGTTGTATAATTGTTTATAATTTGAATTTTTGCACGCCAAATGGTAGAATGTACCAGGAACAAATATTTACTACTGTAACAACTCATGTATGTACCTACATTCAATGCAAATAAATTATTTCTATTCTATTCTATTCTATTTAAAACTGCGCAACCGATTTTGATGCGGTTTTTTTTTAATATATAGAGTGATTCTATAGGAAGGTATATATATGTATATTGCACCCGTGCGAAGCTGGGGCGGGTCGATAGTTACTAATATATTTTATTATTTGGAGAAGGATGTGAAACCTCACTTGACGAAATGTACAAAACATGTAAAAAGTTCAATCAGAATCGGCCTGACTGTTGACTATTATGAAATATCTAATTATTTATGGACACCTAAAAAAATAATTTATCTGGTAAGAGCATTGTCCTTTACAACGTGACGTGATTGTTAATCGCTTAAACATAAAACTAACGAAGTCTCAATTCAAGTATTTAGTTAAAGATGTGATATTGCCACATCATATACCACCTGGATTTGATGCATGTCGGAAGGTAACAATATCACACCTGTAATCCTCTAAGGATTAGGCAGAGGTGTACCTAATAGTACACCTACATCGCCAGTTATGTTTTAGGGGGCCAGGTAATAGGGGGTGAGCCCATTGCCATTAACCGACCGCAAATCCAGACTCTGTGGCTTCTACTTAGAAATCCCGCGAATGTCGCGAATAAATAAAAAAACCTGCCGCGGTAATCTTTTAGTAAGTTTTATAACGTCAACAGCTAAGTTTACAGCCAGGCTTCACTTCAAATATATCTCAGTCTACCCCAAAACAAATACTTCTAAAATATTAACAGACCGGACAAGACATGAATGACAGGCATACAATTTTAGATATCGATTTCTAGCAATTGTCGCCAGACTGCAGTATTATAAGAAATAATTTGGTTTTTATAGAAGAAAACGTGTTTACGTTTAACAGATCCTTTGCTCAGTATTGGACCCTTGTGGATTAATTAATAATCAAATCCAAGTAGTCAAAACACAGATGTCAGCAACCACGTAGGGGTCCGCATGGGCCGATGCCTGCCAGGGCTGCGGGACTGTTCGAAAGAGCCACCACGGCCCTGGAACACAAAGGGCAAAGAAGGAACATGGATAGGTTTTAGTCAGTACAAGTCTGACATTCCCTTCCGCTCCGCCTAGAGCGGGGGGGGGGGTCATTTGATGATTTCCCATCCTAAAAAAAAAAAGTAGTCAAAACATAGACGTGATGTGGACCATCCACATCACGTACTGAGGAAACAGTATAATATTGATGTAGGTAATATCGATAAGAAAAAAGTAGTGAAGTTTACTACTACTTAGGCATATCATAGCCTCTTCGATGCGACGCAGTTTACGGTCAAAATGTTATTGGCTATAATAACTCTCGATAATATATCCCATTCTTAATACGTTTCCAAAGTCGCCCTATCATAGACAATCTAAATGGATTACCATAGTTATAAAATTTGGCACGGTGATCAACAATTTATCGTGTTTTAATAGAGTCCATAGTCATCTAGCGTTAGTTATGGAATTATTAAGTCTCTGTCCAAGGTATAAGCTGGTAGCGGGGCGGGTGATGTTGAAAATTATTGAGCCTGTGTGCAAGAATGGTTTTTTTTACCTTCCGTAGGATGTAACTATTTAAAAAGGGTAAATTAATCATGTGCTTTTTTGATCAATGTTTAACTATTTGTAAGTATTAATTAAATTACTTAGAAAGAATTTGGCCAAGAGTCATGAAGTTGTGAACGAGCTCATCACGCTTTTTCTCAGTATTTTCTATCAAGAGACTTCTATTTTATTTTGTTTTTATGAAACTCATTGAATATCTAAGCAATTACGGGTACCTATGAATAATGATCTAAAATCGACGAAACAAAAAAATATTCATTTTGCGCACTTGATTCAGTTACGCGAAAAACTAGTTCTTTTTCCAATTCGCGATATTATTAGTTACCTACTATTATAATATTCTAGTGTCAAAGAAAATATTATTTTCGACATAAGAAAGAAAGAAAACATATTGATATGGCACATGCCACACGTGTACACAACAAAAAATAAAATAAAAAACTTAAAACTAACGAAAAAAAAAAAGAAGATAATGTTGTCTGTCTCACGGCTCGGCTGCGCCAAATAGGCCCAGTTCAACTAGTCCTAAGATAGTGATGTGACGGATGTAAAGTATTTTTATATTTTGTGTATAAATAAGTACTTATTTAGAATAAATTTGTGTAAGCTTCTCTCTTACACCACTTCCTAAGAGGTTAATATCTCGAACATTCCAGGTCGCAGCAAGTCGAGTAAGCCGATAGTTCGGGAATCTCAAGACCTCGCTAAGACGCTCCAGGGTTTTAATTAATTACCCCTACACACTCGGATAATTTGATATGCCTATCATCCTGGAACACTTCTTTAACTTGCCAAATGAGTTTTGTTAAGTTTCCAGTGGAGTTTGGTTGGGTGGAGGAGGAGTTATGTAGTGGATGTTGATTGGTTCTTGTTGTGGGTAGTTTGATTGCACCTGTCTGTTCAGTAGAAGGGTGATGCTGATGAAGCTTTGATGGTGTTATGTCTAGATGGTAAAGGTCATAATTATGGCCTACTGTTAAAGAAGTGTGTAGGACTTAGGTGGGTCCGTCTTTGTTACGGATAAAGTAGTAAATGATCAAAAAGCGCACTAGGGAAGTGCTTGTTTGAATATATTTAAATGTAAGAAGACGTCTTCTCCATTGACTGCCATTTTTATCAGCTTATTGTCTATAGATAGACTGATGTATCGGGCTCCCTCATGTTCGGTGGAGCGACGGTCTTCGCAGGGTGGCTGGTAGCAACTGTATGGGAGTTGTTGTGGCGTGCGATTGAAGAGGCCTATGTCCAGCAGTGGACTGTTGTAGGATGATGATGATGATGAGACTGCTGTATTTAAATGTGGTAGTTCTCTGAAGAAGTACCTCATTATAAATATTAATGCGAGTGACTGAGAACTTTATCTTAACTTTGAAACCTAATCCAATATAACTGCATATAAACCCTCAATCAAAGGATAACTCGACCAAAACTAAACCTCAATGCACCATCACGGCCTCACATCCCGTCACCTTCCGAAACTAATAAACTGCTATAATATGACCTTCTTTTGTGCCTTTTTGTTGTGACCAAAACTTCCTAAACTTTGTGCTATGGCCGGCAGCTAAATTTCATAATATACATTTTTTGCTCACAGCCCCAACGCAATTTTGGGACCACAGTGCATACCTATTCGGGTAACAGAGATTTGGCAAAGATTTAAATCATTAGATTTGCCATACCGCGTCAAAAAATATCAAATTTGTGTTTCGATGACAGTGACATTTGTATAGTTTCACTCACATAGTATAGCATAATCAGCCTCACTACTTAACCACGCTGCCCCAGTGCGGGTTGATAGACATCACGTCTTCAATTTATTCGTTCTAGTACACATACTGAAAACCGTACCTATGCCTATCATCCATGCAGGATGTGCGACCTCTATGGATGGATGTGGAGAACTAGAACCAATTCTATATCCTTGTAAACTTTAACAGTCAATTCTGCCTTTGAATGGCCTAACTGAAATAAATGGTTTGACTTTGATTCACTCTTCTCAGCATAAATACTTTTTTGCGCGACTTAAGTACGGTGAGGGCACTTCGGACGATTTAAATCTTCGATTTTCGGGAAACAAATCGTTTGTAGGTGGCTTATAAAATTCGATAGTACGAACTGGGTTTTATCTATGACCCATTTTTGTTCTTGGATATTGACTTGCGAATGCAGGGGGATTGAAAACAGTTTGTGTACGGAAATTGGTATTCGTTGGTCAGTTGCTGTTGAATTTAGGAATCTATGGGTACTGCACTGCTTTAACAAACGAATTGATGATGACACGGTAATGTTGAATAGAATATTCTTGTTAAATACATCATTACATGAGATGAGATGTAGTGAATCCCTTCTGAAATCCAAAACTTTAAATATAAATTCTGAATACAAATGAACGCACGGAAGCTTAAAACAATGTTTTGTGAATGTTAGACCAAAGTTTAAAAAATGTTATTTCCAAGCGCTATACAAAGAAAATCTTTGTTCCTACGGTAGACCCAAGTTTTTTGTGAAGTATTATCAACATGATAGCACAGATCTAGCCTTGGCCTGTGGCTTTACACGTGCCACTTCAATAAAACAGGTCGACTCGTATGTCAGTCTGGTGCCAAATCTCACGACAATTCCTCGACTCACTGAGCCGTGAAAGCAGGACAAACAAACTAATAAAATAACTCGTATTACTAAGAATTTGTCAAACCAATCACTATGTCAGAATCGCTTCTCCTTCGCAAGTTTGTATAGAATAGGGAACTAAAGTCCGAGGAGCGGTTATTGAAGGCTCGGTGCCAAGAAATCGGCCTAAACGCTATCTTCAGTCGCCACGCCGTATCACCTCAGGCCTCAGGCCTCCAGGCCTCTGGGCCTCGGAATTATTCAAACTGGATTACATTACGGAATTTTGTATGAAAATTTTATGACTGTATTGGTATTGAAGTGGTAGAATTGTTAAATTAATGCTGTTGAGATTGTGGCTTTTAAATGCAATTTTGGATAGATCATTTTTGTAAGCTTTTATTTAACTTGCTTTGTTTGGTGGTTTGTTAGTATGTATTGGTTAAATCTTTCATCTGAATTACGAACCAGTTCCCCCCAATCGACTGAGGTGAAATTTTGCACACACCTTTGGTGACAATACATTTTATGGCAGACATAACTTGATCCTGCAGCCAAGATCGCCTCCTCATAAAATAACTCTTCTACAGTTAATAGCACGGACACGAAACTTTGTATACGAGGTCAATGATGATAAATGAACTTAATTTTCTTCTTTTCATTTTAATAAAATCTTGTTTTGTTAACAATCAATAATAGCTGCTGTCATTTGTAGATTTTTGATAGTCGTTACAGATAGTCAGTGACCTGAAACTCTGCCCCGATGCCCGAAAGACAGGCAGTCACTCCATTTAAAATACTGGTATTCAGTTACATCCAGTTAGACTGGAAGCTCACCGAAACAAAGTTGAGAAAGGGCTAGGCAGATGATGAAGAAAAGCCAAAAGGAAAGCAGCGTTATTCCATTCTAAAATACCCTTAAAACCTTTTATTCCTCTAACTGTTCAATAAACCGACGGCATCACCAAATGAATGGCAGCACCCAGTCGGCATCGGTAATGCCATAGAATTATTCATGACCAGCATCTTGGATCATATCTTCATCTCGCGGTAATGGCGGCTGCGGGGGTTTCAGGGGGGGTGAGGGCGGAGGAGGGTTAGTCCACTTGCACGTAATGATGCGATTGTTGCAAGGCTTTAGTTGTGGGGGTCTGGTGTTTAGGATACCATAGTTATGTTTGTTTGGTTGGAAAGTTAGGTAGGATAGTCTTAAAACGTGGCTCATAAATAAAAGTGTTTTGTTACTGCGGTAGATAATCAATACTATTTTTATATTTTTCCTGTGAAACGGTTTAAAAAAGACTTCCTATTAGAAACATATGAACTGGTGCTAAGTGCTACATATTTTAGAAAACATTATGTACTATAGTGAACACTTGCCCGTTTTCTCTATCAATAGGACACCTAAATTAATGCTTAAATATTCTTGCGCTGTTTAAATCCCAACCTTCGTAACGAAAATCCAGTCATCATCATTATAATAGTTATTTTTTAAGCAGTGGAAGTGTTCCTAATTTTAGTGTAAGCCCGCATTTCCCCACTGAAATGAAATCTATCAATTACCCTTGCAAACAAATGAGACCAGAGTGTAATTAGTTTTCAATTGAATTATCCTAATGCTTTATTTGATAGTAGATAATTTAAACAAAACAACACAATTGAAATTAACAGACAATAAACATTTAAATTTATATTTCATTTCAAATTAAACTGCATCCGATTGTTGTGAAAACGAGGCGTGAATGACGAAGCACATATTGCGTTGCTACGGCGTAGCACCGTAGCTCCGTAGCACTCGTAGCTTTCGTGTAGCAGATGTGCTACGGTTTTGCATAATTTTAAAAGTAAACTGAATTATTCGTCTTTATATAGTTTTGTTTCATTTAATTTAAGAAAAATTGAATTGGCTGCCTCGTTGGTGTCCTCGAGTGGTTCCAAGCGCGACTGCTGAGCATGATGTCCTGGGTTTAATTCCCAAGTCGGGTCAAGTGTTATTGGGTTTTTCCATCAGGAATATCTCAGTAGCAGCCATGGAGTTTGTATTTGTGCCCGGTTGATGGCAATAGGCTCGCCGCTATTACAGGGGACTTAAACATAACTGGCGAAATGTGGGTGTACTATAATTGGGTACACCTCTGCCTTAGTTTTTAGGAATTACAGGCGTGATGTTATGTTATTAAAATTGTTGGAATCGTTTAAAAAACCTGTTTCAGAAAAATTATTGTTAATCACTGTTTGGCGGAGCAGTTGTGGCCCAGTGTTAGCGACCCCGACTTAAGTGTGATCATGGATTCTAACCGAAGCAGGCACTTTTCTTTTCGTTATTTACTCTATCGCCCCCTCGTATACGGTGAGGGAATAAATCGCGATGAAAACTGCATGTTCTACAATTAAAAAATCGAAGTTTTGTGTAGGGTATGAAACTAGTTGTCCGGCATTTTGCTGAACTGGGCCTATTTGGCGCAGCCGTGAGGCACACAGTGTCACACTATTCTACATATTTTTTTGTTGTTGTTTAGATTCAAGTTTTTAAATTTTTTGTTTCTTATTTTTTTGTACTGTGTGCACTTGTGGCATGTGCCAAATAAATGTATTTTGTTTCTTCTTTCTTTCTTTCTTTCTTTCTTCAAAAAACAGGGCGTAAACTTCTTCATCCCCCATAGAAAAGGGAGGCCCCTCCGACCAGACGCGTGTCGTGTCTGGTGGGCTACTGCTCGACAGTTGTTGTCGGGATAATTTTAACAGCGCTGTTCAGAGTTTTGATGTGTAGTTCTTCATTTGTGACACATAGAGGGCGCTGTAGTACTTTTTGTACTAACCTCTACACATGTAACATCTACCAACCCACACTGGGCCCGTGTGATGGATTATGGCTTGCTTCTTCTAACTGGCAGGACGTTTGTGTTCCAGCAGTGGGATAGTTTAGACTGATTTCTTACTGAACCCACTTCTCCATAATAGTTAAACTAAATAAAAAACACAAAAGAAAAACTTATATACATTTGTCATGAATTATGTAAACTGATACATTTCACCATTTGAACAAACAAACATTTATAATACAAGTGATATACAACCGCAAAGCTCATTATACGATAATTACATCATATAATCATTACAATCCATTTAAAACAATTAATAACCTGCCATTCAACAGGTTACATTTGCTAATTTATCAATTCATTGCACAATTCAAATAAATATTATTCAAAATGTTCATTGGTATTATTTGACAAATTCATTTGCAACCATACACATTCACTATTGTAATGTTAAGGCTATGTTTATTGATGAACAAATATGCTTTAAATACATTCCAGTTAACTCATAATAAATTAATCGGTAGCTAGGTTCCGATACGTTTTAAAGGTCACGAGGAATTGAAGAATCGATGAAGCATCATCTATGTATTGAGGTTAACCATTCATGCATAGAGATTTTAATTTTCCTGTATGCCGCCTCATTTTTCTTTCATAAAACGTATTGACATTCTATAAATTGTCCATATTATCTTAATATTATCGTATGTGTAGGTTGTTTTAAGGCCGATTGCACCACAGATTACTAAATGCGTTTGCCGCTAATCATTTGCAACAAACGTAAAAGTTTGGCGAGTTTAGAATTGAGCAACACCTCTGTATTATAATATCATTAAACAAAAATTATTAAAAAAAAAAACAAATATCATTCCGTTTCTGTGCTCTTCAAACGATTAAAAAAAACAAAACGAGGTTTAAAACACATTTACAAATGGTGGTGCAAACGGGCCTTAGATTCAATAATGCCATACAAGACTGCCAGAAAATTGGCAAAAAGACAATACCCAAGCCATTCACACGACTATTAAACACCGAACCGCTTGCCAGAATTAGCATAAAAACAAAAATTCAATTCGCTCACTTACACGGCTGTAACTGTTAAACACTACTGTTACAAGGCGACATTAGCCAACTGACTCCCTTATTGGTGGCCGTGCGGCCGCCTGCCAAAATTTCTGCTTGCTATCTTCTAGACCACACTCCAACCAACGATTTATATCGAAACTTGCTGGCACGGAAGACAACCTCAACGTATTAGCCCACTGTACACCGTAAAGCCATATAAAAGTGTTCAAAAGTTACTTTTTGGCACAGGTTTTAGTTACAATTTTTCCACTGTACTTTTTTTCGGGTTTGAAAATTATGTTCTTTTTTAAGTATGTTGGAGAGTTATTGAAATATAATGTGTGTAGGTAACTTTGCTACTTTGTCCAAGTTATTTTTTTTGTAAAATAAGTTTGGTTGTACGGCGCTGCTTCAGATTTTTAGGCACGACACTACTATGTTATTTCTATGAAATTCTGGATACTCATTGGTGATTTCAGTATATAACGGTATTTTTGAGAAGCGTCTTACATGACTTTGATTTCGATTTTGAACGAGGATGGAAAATTAAAAAAATCGTGGTAATGACATTGGAAGCTACAGTTATTGAAAGCGATTGACTCTGTCTATGCTCCTTGGTTGATCTACACTTGATTGCCATAAAATAGCGACAGTTATGAACAAAAAGCGACTTTTCACGGTCAACATCATACTGAAGCTCAGTGGCCCGAAAGTCTAACAACCAGTGTTCCCAAGGAGTATCGTATTACCCTGTACTATCTGGGTTGTGGAGGTCAGATAGGCAGTCACTCCCTGTAAAACACTGGTATTCAGTTACATCCGGTTAGACTGGAAGCCGACCCCAAAAAAAGGAAACGGCAAGGCAGATGATGATGATGATAATCATAATGAAGTTCAGAATGATGTTGAATAAACTTCTTAGCTGGGTGGAATAAAAGAGTGAAATTAGATAAAAGGCTTGGTATATTGTTAATTCTAAATTTGAACTACCAGAACTAACGATAAAAAAAATAGCGGAGTCTGGTTTGTTGCTGACTTCACGTCAACTAATTACGTCCACGTGTAGGTATCACAGACTGGGTCTTACGTAAAACTTACTAGCCCTTAGGTCAGCCCTGACCTAGCCCTGTCTTCAAAGGTACAATTTTGTCGGAGTGAAGGTCAATAGCATTGGTTACGAAGATACGAATGGCACCAAGCCAGATCGAAAGAAGCAATGTATTTTATTAGAGGTAAGAGGAGAAGTGGACCTAATCCAATGTAATTTATCGAAATAGTACACTGAAGTTGAGATGCCTATGAAATATCAACGATAGCCAAGGTATGTACGTAGGGTCACCGTACTTACATAGTGAGATTTATTAGACTCGCACAGGACAAGACAATAAAACAAAATTAAATAAAAGAGAACAACAAAATCATCATTCTCTTGCCCTTATCCCAATTCATTGCCCGAAAGTCCCACAAACTGCCTAACCAAGGGGTATTATGGAGTTACCCAGCTGGATTTTGGAGGTCAATTAGGCAGTCGTTTATTTAAAATACAGATATCACGCTGTACCTATCAGGTTAGACTTGAAGCTTCCCCTTACATAGTTGAGAAAAGACAAATCAGATGTATGTATTTGTGCGATTATCAAATGTTTTACAAAGACTGAAAAAAATAAGATAAACTTATTAATGCCGTCAAATGTGCATACTAATACTTTCTGCATTCGTACGAAATACATTCCATCCTTTTCAATTTTCAATATTGCCCATCCAATTCAGATTCATCTATTGTCAGAAGGTTATATTGCATGGATTCCGCTCGGGTACAAATAAAAGGTTTCCTTACCTAGACATATACGGTTTAATCGAGGCCGCATTTGACCTAAAATGGTTTCCAGACATGTCTCGATGTGATTGTGAAATATCAAGGCTTTTAGTATTTGTTTCTAGAACTTATCAAGTTTTATGTTAACGTGGTGAAACAATAGTATATTATATCGTCAAATAAAACAAGAAAGAAGATACACAAAACTGTATATGACACCAAATTATAATAGGGGTTGGGAGGACACATACATACATAACATCACGCCTGTAATCCCCAAACGGTTAGGCAGAGGCACCCACATTTCGCCAGTTACATCTAAGTTCCATGTAATAGGAAACCAGACTATTGCCATCACCCCGGCACAAATCCAGACTCAGTGGCTGCTACTATGAAATTCCTGATGGAAAAACCCAATAACACTTTGACCGACCTGGGAATTGAATCCACACCTCATGCTCAGCATTTGCGCTTGCGACCACTAGACCAACGAGGCAGTCAACAGCTGTAGATTAGAATATAAATATTATTTATGATGAACCCTGCACTAATCCAGTTTCCGGGTTGTCGTTGAGAAATACCTAATTCTGGGAAAACGAAGCCTAAGACTGCTCAGATATCGGACTTGCGACTTTTACAGCTATGAGGTTAATCTGTAGACTAAAATTACGACAAAAAAGAGATGGAAAACAGTAGGCCCAAATGTAATAAGTTGAGATATGGTCTAAAAAAATAATCATGTTTTCTTATTTTTTAAATATCAAAAATCAGCTCGAAGCGGCGAAAAATGAGAAATATGGTTTTCGTGACATTATCGATTTGATTAATCGATTACAGAATTACAAAAAGAAAAGCCTTGTACTAGGTAATTAGTTCAAAGTAATTAAATGCACCATAATATACTTGTATACAATATAGTGCATTTAATGACAGTTATATTAATAAAGAAAATGTCAATTAATAACTGAAAAACCAAAACGATTATCGATTTCATATCGATTTAAATCAATCATATTTTTCATGACTCCATTGACAGCTGACTGACTTTGACACTTGCCGATTGTTTCTGCTCCACTCGTTTCGTGTTTTCCGATGAAATGGCTACTTAGGGGTCGCATACAATCGCTAGATATAAGTTAAAAAACTTATTTTGTTTATATTTTAGTCGACAGCTTTCGTAGAGGAAGGGAAACTATTCTTATGCATTATTGCAATTGCATTGTAGGCAGATGAACTGTAGGGCGCTCAAATCATGAGGTATTATATTGAGGTATATATATATGATCTTGGTACCTTAGCTGGGCTAGGTACCAAGATCATATTGTTCCACCTGCACAATTTCTAGACAACATTTTAATAATAATAGAAGATGAATAAACCATGTACCTACTACATGAAAATGTTTTTTTTTTATTCTGGACGCCTTTTCAATAAAACCATTCCTGTTATCTATTTATGGCTTCAAGTCATTTATAATCATTCATAATATGATATTTTAAAGATTCTACACTAAATATAATATACATTAGTGCTTTAAAAACTTAGTAATCAGCTCTTGTATAGAGATTGTAACATAACCTCACTTTTACTAAACCTCTAATAACTCGGCTCTCAGATTGTCAAAACTTACAGAATTTTCAGCGAACGACTGATAAGTCTGAATCAATTAAATCATAGCATTTTCATCTCGTTACATTCAGGCCCAACAATGTATGTAATCGTTTCCGTCTCCTTTCATCACATTCTAATCCTTACATTCATACTATTTATACAAATATGAATGCAAAAGTAACTGTTTATCTGCTACCGGTTAACACTTTGATGGCTGCACAGATTTTGATGGAATTAGGCACTTGCATAAACCATAACCAGGGTTAGGACATGGGATAACTTTTATCTCGGTAATTCAATGGGACTAAAAAATCTAATCTAAACTTAAAATAACACCGACAAACTTTCCTTTAACCAATGACACACGTACCTTGAATAAGTCTCTGAACAAGTTACAATCCGTCGCACTGCACGGCCGAACTGTATGAACTTGTATGGAACTTAGCTAAACTTGTGCTAGGCGCGTGTCATACATTCTAACAGTATGCAGGTTTTGGCAGGATTCTTATGTGTTACTGCCAAAAGGTTGTATTGTGTACGGGAAGGGAAGGTATTGTGTGGTAATCTTTGGGAAGAAAAGTAATCGGAGTGTTATTTTATGTATAGGTGGGCTGTGGTTGGTGTATAAAAGTAAGACGAGAATTGTAAAAGAACAATTTCACCGGAATATACAGAATTATGCATTGTAAATGACAGTTTTTTCTTTTAGAAAGGGAATGAGTAGGATCTTTTTGTTGCAACGTTAAGTTATTGTTAAGGCGACCATCAGACGTTTGCAAGACTTAACGATTCATTGTTTCACTGTGTAATATACATATGTGTGCGTCAACATTGTGTATGTCTGCCTGGGCTGCGACCCTGACTCCCTGCCTTGCTTTTACTTAAGAATTGAACAGTATACTTTTTACTGTCAGCAGTTTCATTTGTCACCACCACTGTAAGGTTAATTAACCTCATCAGAAACTCTTTCTACTCCATCAACATAACAGCCGAAAAAAACACTAGCTTCGATCGCTCTCAAGCAAAGCCAACACTACTGGTCCTGATTCAACGCTGCTCGCATAAACTGGTTTCTCGCGACCTTTAGCAAGCTATCGGCCAAGGTCACTCACAGCTTATCAGATTATAATGATATTAAAAAATGTCACGAGCCTCAGACACTTTATTAAAAACTTATTATCTTGAATAAAGACGCTTAAGATAAGAATTTTTAATTAAGTCACTCTCGCTTCTGATAATAATTTCGCAGGTGTTGGCAAAACTTTTGATTTTTGTTCTTAACTTTAATGGATGCGACCTCGTTTTGAAGTTCACAACTTTAATTGGGTGCGATGTTCTGTGAACTATGTGGGATCGGTTTTTCTTGTTTTACTGTCAAATTTGACTTTTTCGTTATAACTTGTTCAAAGTTACTCAGTTTTAGTCAGCATAACTAGCAGTGATAGCCTAGTGGTGTGACCGTCGGCCTGCCACTGGTCTCGAGTTCGAACCCAAGACCCGCACCTCTGATTTTTCAGATTTATGTGCGTATTAATGTATTTATCACTTGCGATGTTTCCCTTCACCGAATGAAGGATAACATCGTGAGAAAACCAAACCAGTATGCCTGAAGGATATTTCTCGACGGCATGTAAAGCCAGAGGCCCTTGGGTAGCTTAAAAATCTGACACCAGGTTAGGCACTAACCACACGAAAGAAGCATGACACTTCCAGTGTGAACTATTTTGCACTTAAAGTCTTTTCAACTTAGCCTTTGAACGCCATTTCTACGACCTCAGGTGTTGCGAATTGCGAAGTGACTTGCTCGCCAAGAGGCTTCAAGCAACACGAGCGTTTATCACTTAATTACGTCAGCACGGTTAACGCAGTGGTCGAGCGTAACTGCGTTGTGTGTCGCGGGTTCAATTCCCACCCGACGTATGGCCTACAGGTAGATGTTCCGGGTCTGGCTGTTTGTGCATGTGATTTTAAATATTTGTAAACCCCGCGACTACAGGAGTAATTCCTAGTCTGGTGCAATTTTTTTATAATATAAAAAGGTGATTTTGACATGTTCTTCGCAATTTATTTCGTTGGTTTTCTCCGCATTCGCTTGAATGTCTAGGTCGAGCCCAAGCCGCCAAGTCCACTGCTGGACATAAGCGGTTCCTAAGTTTCATCATAACATCCATTTCTCCACTTTCAGAATTCCGACTGTTTTCTTCACCATCATTACTGCTGCCCTGTAAATAAAAAGAAGAAAATAATGAATAATCTACAGCAATAAAGAAAATCCATCAAAATACCAACCCACTAAATTCCTTCGAAGACGTCATTACCCAGTTTGCATACTAAACGTTGGAGGCTCAAACAATTAACAGGCACTACATGACGTCATTATCATTACGTCATCGGCGCCGCACGCACGCTCGTCTCTACCATAAAGAACCATGGCGCCTCCATGCCAATACTATTAACCGTAACCATTTATCTTGACCCGTAGACCTCCTCCTATAAACCCCTGTGTCACCTTAATGTGGTGAGATAGGGGAAGGTGAGGGAGGTCAAAGTCGAATGGTCAATGTAAAAATGTTTACGGCTCTGAGCGCATTCCCTCCGTGCTTGAGTACAATGATGCTTCACTCGAGGGCGTCTCTTAGGTAGGTGAGAATGTATGGCTATTTGGTATTGAAGGTACTGTTGATTGGGTGGATGTACAGTTGTTTATGTACCATGCCAGTTATGTAGAGTGATTATTCTGTAACGGTACTGAAGTAAAAGAAAAAAAAGTATTTATAAGTCTCGCACAGGACAAACAATAAAACAAAATTATTTAAAAAGTGAAGCTGATGGACGCTACTGAAAGTGCCAAACTCGTAGCCAAACTTTGGGCTGACTCAATTTGAATTGTCATCGATACACTAAGAAGGAGATCTAAAAAAGAAAACATAAAACAAAAACAAAATAAGACAAACGAAATTGGTCCTGTACGTGGCCAAAAGGCCACTATCTCAGCATGGTGCCGTAACATAAAAAAAATACAAAATACGTTCTTCTTTTTTAAAAACTTTGCCCCAGACTAGGAATTATTCCTGTATCGTGGATGCGTTTACAACATTTAAACTCACGTACACAAACAGCCAAACTCTGAACAGCAGGCCATACAAATATTTGTTCCGTGCGGGAATCAAACCCGAGACACGCATCGCAGTAGCCAATCGCCCACCCACTGCGCCAACCGTGCCGAGCATTATATTGTGATTATAGATATTTTGAAGTCTGAAGAGATGGCACATCCATTTGAATAACACTAGTTGCGAGTGTCATTTATCTAACTTAGAGGAAGTCTACACTTCCACTAGAAGACACCTGAATGAATCCATTAAATATAAGCACTCCATTGGATTTTTGACACTCGGTTCCGCTTCAAGAGTTAAATTCTTGACAATACACAAAGACATTTAGAAAAATTTTTTTGTGAAAATGGGCATCAATTTATTAATAAGAGGAAACTTACGACCTGTTTAATATGCTCACGTAAATATCATGAGACATTTCAAGTTATAGATTGAAACAATTTCATGAACTCATCATCTGCCTAGCCTTTTCCTATGTCGGGGTCGGCTTCCAGTCCTACCGGATGCAGCTGAGTACCAATATTTTACATGGAGCGACTGCCTTTCTAACCTCCACACCCCAGTAAGTACTGGGTAATACGATACCCCTTGATAAGACTGGTTGTCAGATTTTCGGCCCACTGGCTGTAACAACTGTCAAAGATCTATAAATGTCAACCGTAATCAACGGCTTAACGTACTTTCCGAGGCACGGAGGAAACTCGTTATGTAATGGGTGATCACCCATCCTCGGATCAACCTAGGCAAGCGCGACTTAACCTGAAGATCGACCCGAGCCGCTGTTATTATTTAGCCTCCTGTATCTTCACCTCCTAGGAACAATTTCATTAACTAAAGGTACTTAAAGGAAAATGAACTACAAAACCATCCCCTCTTTACATTGGTATAATAACATTAAAACCTTGAAGCGCTATCCTTCAACGAACCAAATAAAAAACACGAAACTAATTTCCATTTTAACTTGAAAACGTTATTGTTGTAACTCTTTCAATATTATTCTGGGCTACCGTCCGTTCGTAAAAAGCAAACACATTTTAGCTGTTAGAAATACATATTATCGGACCGATCCGTGG
Organism: Noctua fimbriata; assembly: GCA_905163415.1. Lineage (NCBI taxonomy): Eukaryota > Metazoa > Arthropoda > Insecta > Lepidoptera > Noctuidae > Noctua > Noctua fimbriata. Next base: position 1,792,087 of record LR990932.1, read on the forward strand.
CTCACTATTACAGTTTACATTCACTGATTTGGTGCAAGGTAAAAGAGATTAAGTATTTTGTTTACATTATTTTTAATTAAAATTTTTGATTAGTATCATCCCATCTACATATAAAGGGCCACCCGTATTTGGTTTCATATATTATTGTACATTATACAACATTAGTTTTAGTATATGCGAAACCTGAAACACGTGTCTAAATTTCAGAACTTTATCATCAAAAATCACAAAGTTATAAGCTTGTTCTGTTACCTGGATGTCCGCACAAAAAAGTGGTCACCACGCGGCGCAGCCGCGCGTGCGCCTCCAGCGTCGTCTTGAGCTCATTGATAATAATAATTTCGCAGTAGGTACCTGAATAATTGCGATAGGTACTTAGTGTCGGTCGGTGTCCAACTTGTAACCTTTTTTAAATATTTTTGGGACAAAATATAACATGGTTTAAAAATTATAGGAATCGATTCAGCTACTTATTCTGAACAAACTATATTCAGATTTCGCATATACTACAAATAATGTTGTAGATAGCACATCGTTTTTGTGTAGCTGTTCATAGAAGTTACCTACTCTTCAAATTTCAACTGTGTAGTGCCTGTAACATACGGACGGATAGACAGACAGATAGACAGACAGTACGAATCTATATGGGCTCCGTTTTTTGACATTTGGCAACGGAACCTTAATAATTAAAAACATTAACTTTCTTCAAACTCAAAGCATTTATTTCAGTTAAACTCAAAGCATTTATTTCAGTTAAACTCAAAGCATTTATTTCAGTTAAACTCAAAGCATTTATTTCAGTTAAACTCAAAGCATTTATTTCAGTTAAACTCAAAGCATTTATTTCAGTTAAACCATTACAGGCACTTTTGAATGTAAAAAAAAAGCCAAGCTACAGTCACAGTCTCAAGGCATAATAACTTTTGAAAGTATTATAGATGCTCATTCAGAAGCGTAGATCTCTATGGTTCCTAGGACAGTCGAGTAAAAACAAACAACACCACTCAACACATCAGTACTAGGACTTGTCTATTTTGAAAAAGTATCTATCTATAAAAGTAAAACTACTTTCTAATCCAGAATAAAAATACAGTTAGTCGAACCTCTAGAAAAGCCTTAGCCTCTAGACCTTTTATTTAATAAAATATAACTAGCCTTTTAAGGTCACGTCTCGATGTGCCCAACCTTTCCATCTTACAAGTTTACGAACTTGGTAACTCCTAAAGGTCGCGGCGATTATTGTTAAATATTCAGCGCTGAATTTCTCATTATTTGACTAAAATATTGCGAAGATAAGTAGCTTTTGTGTAAGGTATTGTGGGACTGAATTGAAATGTTATTAATTAAGGTTTAGTTCTTTAGACGGAATTTTTGGGGCGTAGTTCTTGAATCAGCGTACGTATATGCCGAGATACGTACATACATAACATCACGCCTGTAATCCCTGAAGGGTTAGACACGCACATTTCGCCAGTTACGTTTAAGTCCCATGTAATAGGGGGTGAGCCTATTGCCATTAACCGGGCACAAATCCAGACTCCGTGACTGCTACTAAGAAATTCCTGATGGAAAAAGCCAATTAGTTTCTGTTACTCCTTGGGAGAAAGGCGTGAGCTTATGTTTTGTTTGTAATTAAGACATTATATTTTTGTACAACAGAGTGGATTAAAAAAAGGGAATAGAGGAGGTCGTGGCTTAATAATATCAGTCGCTCAGGTCTATCTACAAGTTAAGCCGGGCTTGCCAGGGTTGGTCCGTGGATGGGTTACATTACACCCCTTACATACCGAGTTTCCTCCGTGTCTTGGAAATCAAGCTAAGTCGTTGGTCTCGGCTGTTATTTGTACTTCTTTGAGAATCTTTACAGATATCCTTTGGCCCAAAAGTCTAACAACCAGTCTTACCAAGTGGTATCATGTTACTAACTGGGTTGTAGACGTCGATAGGAGCGACTGCCTATCGACGTCCACAACCCAGTTAGTAACACCACTTGGAAAATACTGGTATTCAGCTGCATTCGGTAGACTGGAAGCCGACCCCAACATAATTAGGAAAAGGCAGAGTGGTTTAAATTAAAAACCGGAGTAACGATGGGTAACTTCCATCCAGTACAGGATGGTAGATGATTTTTTGATTCAAGTACATCCCGGTTTCCTCACGATGTTTTCCTTCACCGTTATCAGCGCAGTCACGTCATTCGATTCCTAATCATCAAGTGAAATACTGGTCCAATCTAAGAAAGTATAGAAAAATCTTCAAACTCACTCCGCTCATAACTTAGTCACCACCCAGCATCTATCGCGGAGATTGTCCTGGGACGTATTCAATTTTGCACGGTGCCCTATCTGCAGGCTCTATTAGTTGACTTTGATGTTGCAGATTGCATGTTCCTACTTGTTTGAATAACCGTATGGAGGTCGGTAATTAGGGAACACTGATTGGATGCTGAACGGTACGTTATTGGGAGCAGGAAATTGTGAATTGCTTTTAATGTTCCGTGCGAAAATTGGGAATACTGAACGGTTATGAATTCGCGTCGGTCTATTGCGTTTTTTCTGAAACTTTTTGGTGTTTGGTAAATGAGAGAGGTATTTTTTTTTGCATATTACATCAGGATTAGTATGGAATATGGGTGACCAGGAATTCATTTGATTAACAAACAACTCTACTAAGTTATGTTACTTTGTTTTATTCTGCAGAAACAAAAAATACTCATTAATATTACTAGAAATATTGGTGACTCAGGTATTGCTCACCGCCGCAAGATAATGATTATCGCTCAATCTTTAAATATCTGCCAGGAAAATTAAAAAATAAAGCGAAGTAAGAATTTTCCGCCAATTATAGGTTTCTAAATTGACCAGAACTTATCAGGAAGTTTCCCCAACAAAAAATTGGAAAGCTGGTCCAAAATAATCTATATCTTCGCTCCTACCTACCCAACTGCTATTAACAGGATTGATTTTTCACCTCACCTGCTTTTGTTTATAGTTTCAATTTCGCTGAGAGGTTGCTATGGTGTTTTTAGGGTTCCGTAACTAAATAGTGAACATGGAATTTTATTGTTTTGTAAAGTCTGTTGGTACTCATGTCCCGGCCTTGAAGATCAGCAAGTCTCTTCATTGATTCTGATAGATTTAACATATACCTAACAAGGTCAAAAAAGGGAACCGCTATGTGCTTTGTACATTAAATGATTAAGATCTGCATCCCCCTCTCTCGAAATGCCAAAAAAATATAGACATACGACTTGTCGAATTGAAATCGAATCGAAGCTTTTGTGAATAGCTATGCTGGAAAGTTACAGGCAGTTCGGCTTTTTTTTTTTTTTTTTTTTTTTTTTTTTTTTATTCTGTATGGGCTTACTCTTGACCTCAATCTAGTCCTGAGGACAGAGATGAGATCGACGATGGAACGAGCTAACCCAAAAGAAGCCTATTAACTCGCGATTTAAATAGATTGGGGTCATATGAACTTGGAAACACCGACGCAGGCAGGGAATTCCACTCCTTGGCTGTGCGCATAATAAATGATGTAGCAAAGCGCTTCGTGCGAATGTGTGGAACATCGACAAGGTATGGGTGATAACCTGCAGTACGTCTGGACTCCCGATGGAAGAAAGGAGATGGTGGAATGAGTTCGTGGAGCTCTTGAGCACACTCACCGAAGTACAATCTGTAAAAGACCGACAAACATGCAACTTTGCGCCGATGGGCCAGGCTATGAAGCCTGGTACCAACCAGCTTATCGTCACCAATGAGCCTCTTGGCTCTGCGCTCAACAGAATCGAGTGTGGCTAATTGGTATTTGGCTGAGCCATCCCAAAGGTGACAGCAATACTCCATGCCGGACCGAACTTGAGCTTTATATAAGATTAAAAGCTGTTCAGGCTTGAAGTAACGCTTAACCTTGTTTAGGATACCCAGCTTTTTTGCCGCAGTTTGGGCTTTCGACTCAATGTAGGCACCGAAGTTCAGATTCGCACTCAACTTCGCACCAAGAAGCTCGAGGCTGTCGGCTAAAATGATTGTATCATGTCCTATTTTTTGGGTTGTCATTGGATATTTTTTATTTTTTTATTTCTGTAGGTAGCTTACTTTCATCGAAAATTATTCAAAAGATTTAGCCTTTCGCAAGTTTTTTAACATCCGTGCGATCCAAAACACAATATTAAGTTTTGAATACAGAACCCTGATATATTGTATGCACTCATATGACCGATTTTTTATGGTACAAAGCTATGGTTCTCCTATTGAGTGGGTAACAAAATGTGGTCACATGTGAAAAAATTCGCAACAAAGTGTCGTGTATTTTATGGAGGAAATCCATCTGGAGATGGGTTGTATATCTTGATGGGATATTGGTGTAGGGTAAAAAATGAGGTGTTAGTTCCGTGTTGTGTTCTTTTTTTATGTTGTTGCTCTTCATTGGCAAAAGAACAGAGACTTCAACAAAACGACTTTCTGTCAAAAACACACAAAATATGAAAAACTTAATAGTATTGGATACTCATATTCAAATTCATTTAAGAAAATATACACACACACACATCACATACACACACACATCACACACACACTTTTTTTTTGATTTTTCTTTATTATCGTAAGGTGCTAAAATGTTTATGTCAATAGTGTTGAAATGTTTTGAAATCGCATGCCATTGACCCTAAAGACTGTTATTCTTATTAATAACTAGCTGTGGCTCGTGACCTTCATCCGCGTGAAATTATTATAAAAATACTAGCTTTTGACAGCGGTTTCGCTCGCGTTAATTTAGAATTTGACAATCAATTCGTGTTGTACCCTGCTTGCAATAATTTCAATCATGATTAAAGACAAGTAGCGCCCTCAGACACCTCAATTTTATTTATTTGAACCGAGATACTATGACTGGCATACATTGTTCTGTTGTTGAATGGCCTCAATACAACTCGAAAATAACTGATTAGAAAGGTTTCTTCAACGTCATATTTCTTCAATTATCTGTGATTGAAGCCGTATATGAATAGCATACAATTTATTCTTTGTAACATAATCTTAATTGACTCTAAATTAGAATGTAATTCACCAAAATAAATTCCCAACTAATTCTATTATTAACTTCAGCACAAACTTTCGTAATGCAATCACCTAAATATCGAGAATATTGAATAATAAAAGACTTTGAAAAGTAAGTCTTGGTGAAACGCGATGAATAATTCAGACTAAATGACTGGCTGCTGATTTGCAAGAGAAAGGAGTGAACGGATATGTAGACTATATAATTTTGTCGACTTTGTTTGTCGCCACAATGCGGGCTTATTTACATTTCTGAGGTAGTTGAAAAGAGACAGAAGACCTTCAATCTATCTCTTTTCAACAACCTTAGTTCGAAAGAAATATAAAGATGGTATATTGGATTTTTTCATCAGGAATTTCTCAGTAGCAACCACGGAGTCTAGATTTGTGCCCAGTTGATGGCAATAGGCTCGGCCCTTAGTACATGGAATTTAAACATAACTGGCAAAATGTGGGTGTACTATTATCAACCCCTCTGCCCTACCCTTCGGGGATTACAGGCGTGATATTATGTTATATTATATTGATGGTTATAAGTTAGCTGGTGTGGCGTTATCTTTGAACAATTATCGTGGATTGATATCATTAATGTCCAACTTGCATTATCTTTTTATTAGTTTACTACATAGTGATATTTTATTATTATATTGATCAATTATTTCGTCTGACAGAATATTTTGGAATACCTAAAAAGGATTACAAGTGAAAAATGCATTTTAATAGAGACAAATAATAATTTATCTTGATGAAAGACACTGACTCACAATCAATATACAGATATAAATATTATTCATTCACTGACTCATACTGTATCCTAGCGTGTTATATAAGTAGGTACCTATATAACAAAATATTATCACTTGGATACATAATACATGCAGCTTACAATGAAATATTTCGTTTCAATTCTTTTATACAAGCATGAAAAAGAATCCTGTATAACATATATTCATAAATAATATTAAACCCCATAGAATAGGTAACAAAATATTAAGAAAAAAAAAACAAATAACAACAAAAACAAAATATCTTTACAACCTTGTCAGTTTCCTAGTAACAGTCTGATCTATCATAATTTTAATATTTGGAAGGTTTTAACATCACCATCATACAGTAGGAAGATGAAGACTAGATAGTCCTATGCCTCTTCTTCTTCAATTCGTCATAATCCAATGCTGAGTGTAGGTCTTCACGCCACTCTACCCAGTCCTGAGTCTCCTGCATCTAATTTTAGCCTGCTACTCTGACCAGGTCGTCGGTTTGGGGCCTGCCAGTTCTGGGTCTCCGCTCCAACTCCTGTCCTTCTTGCATCCAGCAAACACAACACAATTTATTCATCACTTTTAGTTTTGTCTTCTTGCATTGCCTCCCAATAAGAGGGTGGGGCATCCATGGGCTCACTAGACTTACTAGACGCACCTGCTTCTTCAACATGTACTGTATTTGGTATTGTAAGACTTTCTCCTACAAACACAGGTATTTCAACAGACGAATTTATATGTGGCAGTGGTAATTTAAAAGTTACTCTTAACTTATATTCCCTCTCTATTACTTGCGAATGTCTTACCGTACAAATATCTGGCGCCACCGGTATTATATTGTACATTTTTGATTCACTGAAATCAGGTATTTTTGGGGTCTCAACCGTACTCGCTTTAATCACTTTTTCCTTAGTTTTCATTCTTACAGTATGGTGTAACTGTATACCACTGTGTATCTCTTTGGCTGTGTATTTAGTTGTACTAATCAATTCTGTTTCAACCCAAAAAATAACTCCACTTTTATTATTGACAACAAATGATATGTTTCTTTTACCACAAGGATTCAAGTACCCTTTATCAAGTTCAGCTATCAAGCTAATTTCATGCTTCTTCGAAGTAAATGGTTTGAACAGAGTCTTGTTTAGCGAAGCAATCATCGGTTGCTCCAAATGCGTTGAATCAACTCTGGGATATATTGTTAATGTTTTTTTAAATGTTTTGTTCCAAGTAAAAGTTCCAGGCTTTTTGAATTTTAGTATCAACTGATATTTTATGTTTCCTACACTTGTGTTCACTGTTGGTGGTGTATTTTCTGGTATTTTGATTTCGAACGGGTGTTCATATGTTCCGGCACTTAGCGTTGATTCTCCATCCGTAATCTGGTTCAGGAAGTAAATTTTCTCTATCACATTTCTTTCATGGCCTCGAAATATAATTCGATTAGAAGAACTATTATTATTGGATCCTCTACTGTTAAAATTCGTTCGATGTTCACTCCACTGACATTCACCTTCCTGTACGAGAGACAGAGCTATGTTTTTGTACTCCGTGTCCTTGTCCAGGTGAAACCTTACTTTTCCTGTTACAGTTTCTCCAGTTATATGCTTTCCTATTTTAGGAATTTGTATTAATAATTCACTGGTCACGCCCATTATTGATTTTTTTTTACGTCGTTCGTATGGTAAGGTTCTTTTTGTACTAAATGATTAGATAAATAGGCGACTTTTATCATGTCGTGTTGTGTTGATAAACGATAAGTAAATACTCATGTTATCAGATAGTAGAGCAGTTGTTTATCTATCGATCAATACGGACGACAATTTTCAAATAATCATTATCATTCTCTTGCCCTTATCCCAATTTATTTGGGCATGTCTTCTTCTTCCGGGATCCTTTTAATTGAAGTTAATTCTGTCTGTCTATTTCTAAAAGTATTTTTTTATACCAAAGCCTAAAAACCTAACCTAACGTCATCCACAACACTTGTTTTTACCGAGTAGTTAGGCCGAGGTCAATAAATGTGTTTACAGGGTATAAGGAACACTGATGCGAAATCGGTTACCACGTATTCAGTCGAAGTCAGTTCCATACATTTTGACAAAATGTAAATTTGTTATAAAATTAAATAGAGTTGAATAAGAATAAGAAAAATTTCTAATTTTTAAATTTCCACAGAAATTTTTCATCCCTCTTCTCATCTCTTCTCATTCTCACTCAGAATGATGTACTGAATCCGTGGTAACTGTTTTCGCGTCGGTGTTCCTCCCATCCCATATAAATTTCACCAGTTATGTTAAGTCACTTATAACAGGGGAGAACCTATTGCTATATCAACCGAGCACATATCACTCCAGGCTGGTACTGAGAAAAACCAGTTTAGTTTATTTTTTAATTTTCAATAGGTCCCTAAAAATACTTTCTGTATAAATTACAAAATTGCTGAAGTTTTTGCTACACCTAAAAACAGCACTTTACCAACATTTCACATTTCATTGCCACAAAATAAATATAAAATAAGCCTTTTCATTACTTCACTGAGCGGTCTATATTTTTTACGAACCAATTTATTTCAATAGCTAATGCTTCAATTATTTATTTTCCGCCAAAAATCATACCCGAAAAAATGACACACGCTGTAGCTAAAGTTTCCATCACTATAAAATCTGTTAGACGTATTTTTTTTTGCTAAATTTTTTACTAGATCGAAAAAAAAGTAGAATTTCAGTTTCAATCTATAATTCTGTATGTAGTTAGTAATTTTTTTCTGAGATTGATTACTTTTTTTTGGCTTGTATTTGTTTTAAAATAAAAACTAAAGAAGTCATTAATTTCCTGTCCGTATCACAATTTATTTGGGGTCAGTATTCTTCTTTCATACTTCTCTATTAGCCATATCTTCTTTCACACACTCCAACCATCGTGTCTTTGGTAATCCCCTACTGGCATGACAGTCACACTCAAAAGTTTTCTCACGACCTTTTCCTCATCACATCTCTAAATAGCAGAACTTAATAAAAATGTAGTCGTCGTAATTCTGCAATAAACAACAAACATCATCATCTTCCTGCCCTTGTCCCATGTTGCTTGGGGTCGGCGCAACACGTTTTTATCTTCCATTTTCCTCTGTCAATAGTCACGCTATCATTTACTCCTTTTCCTTCATATCTTTCCTCACACAATCCGTCCATCTTTTCTTTGAACTTCCTCTCCCTCTCCATCCATCAACTTCATCTAAATTCTGCAATAATGTAACGCATAAAAACAAACCAGGCCACATGCCACACAATTTTTCCCCAGTACACCAATACGACACACTAATCCTCACACCGCATGTGACAGCTAAATACTGCCTTGTATCGGCGCAAACCGAGTAGTTGGCCTGTCGGATCTGTATAGATAATTCAGGCTATTGTCCGTCTGTGGGTGGTTGTGGTGTTATCACGGTGTTTCGGTATGTCCGGATTAACACTGGCTCTTTGCTAGACTGGAATTTGTGGGCTGTGAATAGTAGGATGATCTTTGTAGAGTCATCATCTGCCTAGCCTTTTCCCAACTATATTGGGGTCGGCTGATAGCTTTGTAGAGTGTGAGTTGATTTTGGACCAAAATAGTTTTTCAGTGATGAACATATTTTTTTCAAATATTCGCTAGATAGGCATAGATATAACTATACTGCACTCACATTTCCTCAGTAACATTTAAGAAACATGTCGATCAAGCGTTTTGTCGAAAGCAATCCCTGAGAAGAATTATAACTGTATTTGTACAGTGTACATTATAATGTACAACCTTGTTGTAATATGTATTTTTGGCAATAAAGTACTTGTATTTGTATTAATGGCCGTGATGTTCATTCCCCTCCCTTCGCAGAAGCAAAACAAATGTGGGACCATTCACCAGTTCACTATTATCAATTTTGAAAAGGCCTCAGTTGCCAGTGTTGAATGAGAGGAGTTTCCCCATATCACCACGTAGAAAGAAAAAAAAAACTGTACACGTGTTACCCAAAATTATATTTACACTTCCCTAAAAATCCAACACTCCTAATAAAAGTCACAACGGTTACAAAGACTGATCATATTATAACTGACGAGGCCTAAAGGTTCAGGCCTTTCAAAATGAGTCATCTAAATTCCGTAGAGGGGCCAAGGTGTCAGTCTCCATACCTTCAATTTGAGTGCTCTTCTAAATTACAAAGGTCTTCTCATAAATTGTTCCAATATTCTACGACGCCAACGGCATGTTAAGCTTAAGTAGGATGGCTGTTACACCGGTGTGAGCTTGAGAGAGTAAAAAAGAAGGGTTGTTGATTAGTTTGATCATGTGCATTTATGCTGCTTAGTCGTAAATTTCTTAGATTTGGACTTATACTTTACGGTGAGAAAAGGAGATTTCTAATCAGGTTATTACTATACAAATATTTTTGGTTTGATGCAGTTAAAAGTTTCCAGGTTGTGTTACTTCTGCAACTGCGGCTGAGACACGTATTGACGTGTAAAGTATAAAGGCGCTCTACAGTTAGCGGGCATTTTGTCCGCGAATGTCACTGAAGTACCTACAGGTTGTACAATTGTGTTGCTTTGCTCAAGAGACGAAATCTTATAGAATTCTTTAAGCTTTATCGTATGCGGTGAAATTAAAAATGTAAAATCGGTATGGACCGCAGACGCGACTCCGGTCACAAATACGTCCATATAACGTAACGTAAGTACGTCTTTAGCAGTGTCCGTAACCGTTTCACCGATTTTTTACTCGTGCCATAGGCATAACTGCGTAAACACGCATTACACTTCGGTGTAACAGTGCGCCCTTCAGTCACGTAACATCGAACGCGCCGACGGATCGATGCCGAATGCCGAATGCCGAAGCGTGCGTATTTTTCATTAGCGCCTCTCGCCAATTAGATATACAGCCCGGCTATTGTGATAGAATAATAATTGCAATAATGCTGCTGGGAAGTGATTCGGCTACCAATATGGGCATTCCTGTCGAATGAGTTTGGGTTTGTTGAAATTAATGGGCGATCACACAGATGGACGCCTGATTGGGTTCCAGCCCTTGCCGTGCCAGCCACCTGCAGATTCGTAAGTCGGGGCGATTAAAGTTATTATTTTATCACCCCTACTCTCCAAATGGTGAAGGAAAACGTCGTCAGGAAACCTCCATGCCCTAGAACCAAAAAATCGAAGTCATTGTGACCCTCATACAGAGTGGCCGCCTGTGTTTCACCTGTGGTAACATTAAAGGCTGATATGATTTATAGGGAGATTAGATCCAACAAAATATGTTTACTTTTTTCGTATGAAGCTTCGACAACAAGGATAAGAACTAGCTTTTTTTGGTACATGTGCCAAAAAGCATAACCTTTCAGCAATTTCGATATTATGGCAGCAATCAGATGTATCTTAGGAGCTTTTGGCCAAATAATAGACAGCCGCTCGGGTCAATCTTTAGGTTAAGGCGTGCTTGCCTAGGTTGGTCTGTGGATGGGTGACCGCCTATTACATACCGAGTTTCCTCCGTGCCTCGGAAAGCAGGTTAAGCCGTTGGCCTCGGCTGTTATTTGTAGATCTTTGACAGTCGTTAGGTAGTCAGTGGCCCAAAAAGTCTGAGAACCAGTCAACCCAGGGGTATTACCCAGTACTAACTGGGTTGTGGAGGTCAGATAGGCAGTCGCTCGGTTAGACTGGAAGCCGGCCCCAATATAGTTGGGAAAAGGCTAGGCAGATGATGAATCAGATGTATCTTAACTTCCGCACGTACGTTTTAAAAGGATTATTTCGACACAACTTTGTACATTCTTCCCATTTGCTTATTTACTTACCCAAACCATTCTATAAAAGAGTATTTACAAACTAAAGCATCATACATTTTACTTGAAAATCCGTGGAGTCAGGAACACGGAAAAATATCAGCTTTTAATAAAGCGGCAAGAATAATCTTCTGCGGCTTAGACGTCTGAGACAAAGGCACAAAGAGTTTATTTTAAAACATGGAAATAATCAATGGAGACGAGGTACATGGGGCTTTCAAGATGGAGTAGTTATATTTTTACAGGACAAAGGTTTTAAATGTGGAACTGAGTTTGTTTATTTGTTCATCCATTCAGGTTTTAACTTATCATATACTTACTGTCTCGTTGCTCTAGTGGTCGCAATTGCGACTGCTGAGCATGAGGTCCTGGGGTCGATTCCCGGGTCGAACAAATTGTTATTAGGTTTTTCCGTCAGTAACAGCCACGGAGTCTGGATTTGTGCCTGGTTGAAAGCAATAGGCTCGCCCCCTATTACATGGGTCTTAAACATAACCGGCGAAATGTGGGTGTACTATTAGGTACACTTCTGCCTAACCCTTCGGGGATTATAGGCGTGATGTTATGTTATGTTATACGGCACAGTTGCAGTTTGATTTACGGGAGAATATGGCCAATAGGTACACAAAAACATACACTTTTGACTGTACGTACATGATTCCATAATAGACAAAATGAGTGCAATCCTTACTGGGCCCGTCTGGTGGAATATGGCCCATTCCCTCTTAAAAAGAGGAGATCTGTGTTTGCGGAGTGGAAATGTCAAGTGTTTTTTTTATGTGCTAAATCAGATCTCGTTTGTGGGGCGCACATGGCCAAATATTGCACAAGATAGAGAGGTTTGGAAGGAGAAAGGAGAGGTCTTTGCCCAGCTGTGGGACACACGAATAGGCTATCAAAAAAAGTGTAAGTATGCCTGAAACAACTATAAATTTGCTTGCTCCCAGTAGACAAATCAAGCGGTCTCTATTACCCAAGCAAGCTTAAAGCAAAACACAAATATGTTCCGTTTCTTTTGGTCATTCTCTGACTACGAAAGGATACCCAACAGCGCAGACAGCCAAAACGTTCCCACAAATTCTCTCAACAACACAACACAAGTCACTCATCCCACAACAAAAGAGGAAGGCATGAAAATCTTCACATTTACGTAGCAACACCAACTTCACATCTGGCAACACTCTAGTGCTATGTGCACACAAAATGCACATTCCGTACAAATTGCATGAGAGCAATAAATGAAAGTTACACATTATTACGGCGAGCCCGTAATAAATACATCTAAAACAAAGGGATCCGTATATTTCAAACTACTCGCTTTTACAACTGCATTCAATCATTTCGAGTCCAATTTCGTCTCGGTGGGAGATGCAAGTGATGAGATATAGCGGGTATTATCTGCCTGACACTAGACCTCCTTTGCAGTTGTGAAGAGAAATTGCTTATGTCTTAGCAGATAATTTTGACTGCCTCATTGGTCTGGTGACAAGTAGCGCAAGCGCTACTGCTGAGTATGAAGTTTAGGGTTCGATTCCCAGGTCGGGCAAAATGTATTTAGGTTTTCCATTTCATTTTCATTACGTTTATTCAATAAACAATTTATAATGTGTCTGAATGTGTTACATAAAAAAAAGGTAAATAAACAAAAATAACATCTATCAATAAACACAAATTTCATCTTTTGAAATATTTAATTGAACATGTCATACAAAAAAAAAATACATCATTATCATTTCTTAAAAAAAATTACCAAGGTCAAAAATTAAAATCATAATACATAAAAATTTTCCATCAGGATTTTCTCGGCCTGGAGTAAGCTTTCGTGTTCGGCTGATGGCAATAGGCTCGCCCTGTATTATAAAAGACTTAAAAACAAAACTGGTCAAAAATGTGTGCACTAAGCAGGAATTATTGGCGTGATTGTGCTGCTCATCTTGTTACTTTATAATACGCGTATAGTACCAGTAACCCAGTAACTTATTATTTTCAATTTAGGTGAAGTTGTCATATATGTCATTAATTTTAAAATAAACCGTTGCATGTTGTAACTTGTCTAAGGTACGGGCCAGTAGCTGTCACAAATCGCTGCCGCTTACATCTTGTCCCACATCGCTAGACGCAAGCGTTCTCTTCCAGTCCCTGTGGACTCCTATCGCTGAGAACCGGGCGAGGCTTAATCTAACGAATGTAACCCTAACACAAGTTACTACAAATGGAATTCGATTCAGGATTTAACTAAGAGTTTCTATATGAAATGATATTCGCTGTACGTTCGCCAGTAAACACTTTATTTCTTTGTTATTATATTTGGGATGCAATGTAATGAATTTTGCTTAAACGGTTTATCAGGTTTAAGTTTTGGGTTTTATTTGTTTGTGAGGAACTTATATGTATAGTCATTTATAAAAGATTAAAGTAAATTTTTCTTGTGTTGCACAAAGTAGCAACTGGATGAGAATTGCTGAAAGTCGAGTTAAATGGCGTGCGATTGAGGAGGCCTATGTCCAGCAGTGGACTGCTATAGGCTGATGATGATCATGATGATGATAAAGTAGTGTTAGGATCTCAGAACTAGTCTTGAAAGGACCTTTCCAGATTGAGACAATTATACCAAGAAGACAGTCATTCTCTCTAATCAACTAGTTAATATACCTGCATCCGATTGGACTGGTAGTACAACTAACATAGTTGTAAAACGGCTATGCACAAATGATGATGAAGTATATAGTATGTTCTCTAGTCTCAAAAAGAAATACTACTACTTCATGTCCTAGGTCTAGTGGTTGCAGACGCGACCGCTTAGCATGAGGTCCTGGGTTCGATTCACAGGTCGGTAAAGTGTTATTTGGTCTTACATCAGGAATTTCTCAGTAGCAGCTACGTAGTCTGGATTTGTGCCCGGTTGATGGCAATAGGCTCACCCCTATTACATGGAACTAAACATAACTGGTGATATGCGGGTGTATTATTAGGTACACTTCTACCTAACCTTTCAGGGATTACAGGAGTGATGTTATATTAAATTATGTAATGTTCGTTCTGTTTATTTAGGTTCATAACATAATAATATTATACCCACAATAATGTGGATGGATGAACGTATAGTCGAAAACCAATGAACAGGTTGTTAATGAGACTAATTGTTGAACAAGGATAATGGACTACAGCTTCAGTTTATGATCATTATGAGAAGATATCACGTATAACATTGTACGATTAGTTAGACAGGTCACGTGTAATAACGGGCAATATTATGAGGTCTATTGACCTTGGGTACTAAAAGGTAGAATCAACTACACAAGGTACTAGAAGGTCAAATTATCTTGTGAAATACCGCAGACTGCCTTGTTGGTCTAATGGTCGCAATCGCGACTGCTGAGCATGAGGTCCTGGGTACAATTGTCGGGTCGGGCAAATTGTTATTGGGTTTGTCCATAAGGAATTTCTTAATAGCAGTCACATAGTCTGGATTTGTGCCCGGTTGATGGCAATAGGCTAGCCCCCTATTAAATGGGACTTAAACATAAATGCCTAAACCTTCGAGAATAAATATATTAATTGTAGAATATTCGTTTTTCGGGTTGTTTTACTTTGAGATACCATGATATATGTTGTCAACCCATTCAAGATTCTATTTATTGCTTATTAGTTAATCGTTAGATTTGCTACCAATTACTTTCATTACATTACATTTACATTACTTTTATTTATTTAGTGAGTTGTGCTATTTTATTTATTTTTGAATTTTGGTAATAATCTAGATTATTTAAATTGATTCTGTCCTTTAGCAAAGATCTCTTCTTAAATGGATATGCAACAATGATTTATCCAAATCTTGGTTATTTTAATTTTAAATATATCCCGATTTTGTTACCCATCAAAGACTAGCTCATATTTATGAAAACAATATTCCAAAAATAATACAAAAATAAACCTCCATCATACCCATTAATGAGTAATTTGTGATGTAGCGGGGTACGTACCCCAGTAACGTCGACGTCGCCGTCGACGTCAGTGTTTGATTTGACGTTATCTGTGGTGACGAGGGTCGACCCGCTACTGTCAATGTATTGTGTGCCCACTGTTACAGAGAGGGTAGTAAGGGGTACAAGTTATGGTACCGTTTGTGAATTTTGATGTGTGGAATGTTTTATGGTGTTTTAAAATTATTAAAATATTTTTCTTCTGTCATCGTTGGCGCATAAAACCTGGACTGAAAAACTTGTACCATAAATCAATAAATGCTTTTGACGTTAAACATGGTTAAAAAAATTCTCTCTCACCATCAATAGATTGACACAAACAAAAAACAATGTTTTGAATACGTTACTGTACAACTGCTAAACGTAGGTAGCAATTGTGGTGCAAGGCCTCATAGTCTGTATGATTAAGGTGAAAGCACCTGGGTAACCCGCTAATTAAAATTAAAAAAAAAAACAAATTTCCTTTAACCCCATTCAATAACTATTCCATCAAAAGTCATTCATTTTCAATGGGATTAAATGAACTTAGAGGGTTGTATTGACGATTTAATGATTATAATTCTGTAAGTACATACGTGTTACTTGCGCCAATCATATTTTCATCAACATACAACCTGACACTGAATGCAAATTGCAGAAACGTAAGAAAATTTGAATTTCGCGCGCTACTATGGTGTTTCTACCTTAAGTCTGAAATAGCTAACTTGTTTGAACGTGGTCATTAATGTTCAATGCATTTGATGCTGCAGTGGGGCATTAATAGGCTGGTATATTGGTTAATTATTGAAACTGTCTGTTTCTTATCCCCAGAAGATTATCACAGAATAACTGTAAACCTTCCACCAGCTTCCCCTGACGGTTCTGTCTAGCCCTAACAACACTTTAAAAGAAATTGCTTAAATTTTAAGTGAAATAAACACATTTCACCCCGTCAGACTCGCAAGGGGTCGAGTCTCGTAAAATGGTCTTTTGGGATCATTCGCGGAATAAAAGTTAGCGTTCAAAGTTTGATAGAAAGTTAGTTCAGTGCCTCAGTTGGTTGGAATACCTAGGTGTTTCAGGAATACATTTTTATTTCAGCACTAGTGTGAATATTCGAGGTGGCACTTTGGTATTGATTACTTGGCATATTTTTGTTCAAGGTTCTTTTGCGTTGAAGATTGGATGGAGTTTTAATATTTTTAAAGTGCAATTGATTATTTATCAATTGGTTAGTACATACATTGCAATAGATTATGTGGTTTCATTGCTAAACTAATAGAGATTTTATTGACTATAGCGTTTATTTATTATTTTTAATGATAATTTCCCTCGTGACGAGAATTTACGAGGGATTGATTAAGGACTGGTTTTTCAATAGTTAAATAACTTTTATCTAAGGTATAAATATAACGGTTTGACAGCCTTTGTGACAATATGGTAAACGTAATTATTTTATTCTTCAGATAAAAAATATCAGAGTTTTGAAAAGTCAGCTTTGTCAAATTGAAATTTCAGCGTAAAATACATATAAATCTGAAACAGTGATGTCGTTTAAAACAATATCTTATTTCGACAGTTATACATATAGGCAGCACTTACTCATCCCACTTAAAAGAACTTAGTGATACGGGAGATTATCTAAAAAAAAACTATTCTATTTATCAGATAACATGCATACTTTGTCTATCTTTTATCAACACAAAACACGACGTGATAAAAGTTGGCGAGTTATCTCATGATTTAGTACGAAACGAAACATACCAAAGCATCGTTGCTTTAATAAATAAAAATGGTAGTATCCAGTGATATATTAATACACATTCCTAAAGCAGGAAAGCATATAACTGGAGAACCTTTATCAGGAGTAGTGAGGTTCCGTCTGGACAAAGACACAGTGTACAAGAACATAGCTCTGTCTCTCGTTGAGGAAGGTAAATGTCAGTGGTATGATTCTGATCATCATGGGGAAAAACTATCGAATGAAACTGTATTTGTAGGCAAAGAAAGGAATGTGATACAGAAGATTTACCTTCTGAACAAGATTACAGATGGAGATACACCGCTAAGTGCTGGAATATATGAACACCCGTTCAAAATGATAATACCAGAAAATACACCACCAACAGTGGACACAAGTATTGGAAACATAAGATATCAGTTAATGCTAAAATTCAAAAAACCTGGAACTTTCAGTTTGAACAAAACATTTAAGAAAACAATCACAATATATCCCAGAATTGATTCAACACTTTCGGAGGAACCAATATTTGCTTCACTTAACAAGACTCTTTTCAAACCATTTTCTTCGAAGATGCATGGAATTAACTTGAATATTGAACTTGACAAAGGGTACATGAATCCTAGTGGTGAAAGAAACATATCATTTGTTGTGAATAACAAAAGTAATGTTATTTTTAGGGTTCAAACGGAATTGATAAGCAAAACCAAATACACATCTGAAAATACAAAGCTTTCTAAAACTAAAGTGATTAAATCAAGTACAGTAGAGACCCCAAAAATACCTGACTACAGTGAATCGAATATGTTCAATATTATACCAGTGGCGCCAGATATTTGTACGGTAAGACACTCGGACGTGATAGAGAGAGAATATAAGTTAAAAATAACTTTGAAGTTACCACTGCCACATGTAAATATGTCTGTTGAAATGCCAGTGTTTGTAGGAGAAAATCCTGCAATACTGAATGAGGTAAATGTTGAAGAAGTAGGTGTGTGTAGTAAGCCTAGTGAGCCCATGGATGACCCACCCTCATATTGGGAGGCAATGCAAGAGGACAAAAGTGATAAAAGTGATGAATAAATTGACCAAGAAGGACAGGAGTTGGAGCGGAGACCCAGAACTGGCCAAAGCGTCGGCAAGCCCAAAGCCAGGTGAATTGGATGCGACAGACCGAGGATCGGGTATAGTGGTGCATAATGGAGAAGACCTTCCTACACATTGGTCGAGAACATCAAGCAGTAAACGTCTTTCAACTAAATAATGAAGATGCTGAGACTGTTTCTGATTTTGGTTATGTTTATATATTATAGTTTGTGTAGTCTACAAAATTATATTATTATAATGATCTAAGACAGTATTCATTTTTAACTTGTCATTAAAAGTATGGAAACAAAATATTTTGTCTATGTTAGTTGTACCTTTGTCCTCATCATCATCAGTCTCCTGCCCTTATCCCAATTTATTTGGCGTCGTAGCAGCATGTCTTGCTATATACCTAGTTATTATATACCTAGTTTAAGGAATTAAAAGAGATTCATTATTTCTTGTGTCTTTTAAGATGTTTGTCTTCCTATTCCATGAAATGATCCTAACACGAAACAGAGTTAATTGGAATAAAAAAGGACACTTTTGAACATTTTTATGGAAGAATTACACTTGATCAAAAATAATCAAACCATTCCTATCAACGTCTCTCGGTTAATACATAAAACATCACACGATCATCGTCGCGTATTCACAAACAACATAGTCTGATTCAGTTTAAAGTTGTATCCGCAAGCCGACATACCTCGGCTGTTGTATGCTATCGAAAATAATTTAATACTGTTAAATTCGGAGCGTGCTGCGTTCCAAAAACCGCAAGCCTTACCATTTGCTTGCGATATTGGTAGTTTGTATTTGCGCGTCTTGTCTCTGCTGTGTAGTGTGGAATTCTTGGTTTCTGAGTATGTGGTTTAGGCATGTATGGGTTGAAATATTAAACTACTGAATTTGAAGAGCTTACGAGCAATCGTCGTCAATGAATTAGACTAGAAAATTTAACCATACTATATATAAAAAGGAATACTGATGTGATGCTTTCAGGTAGCTGTAACTTAATAAGTAGGAAACTATAAGGACTTGTAAAATAATCATTATGATGCGCGTCTACGTGTTCTTTCTAACGTTATCAGGATTTTACCATTTTACCATGAGGTCCTGCGTTCGATTCCCAGATCGGGCAAAGTGTTATTGGGTTTTCCATCAGAAATTTCTCAATAGCAGCCACGGACTCTGGATTCGTTCCCAGTTGATGGCAATAGGCTCGCTCCCTAGTACTTGGAACTAAAACATAACTGGCGAAATGTAGGTGTACTTGTTAGGTACACCTCTGCCTAACCATTCGGGGATTACAAGGCGTGATGATTGTATTTCATTGTTTTGTTGTTGCAAAAGCGTTGCACCATTTATCAGAAAACAAAAGCTCTAAGAACACTAAAAACTCACTAATTTCTCGCTCCAATTAACGCCTGTACTCCTAGTACTCTGGACATCGTCAGGCGCAAGTTAGCCAACAACTTAGCACGAACTTAGGTAGCATTTGTAAGACGTACCCGAGCCAGCAGAGCGGGTCAGTCATCGGCAACTGAGCGTGCGATGCTAATTGTAGCATTGTTTTTGTGTTAACATGACTGGAATTAGAAGGGGCGAAAGTTTAGTCCCTAGTTGAAACTTACTGTTTCGAAAGTCTTAACAAAATAATAATAGTGCACACCACGGAAACTCTCAATATGCACGACTTAGTTGATGTTATCTGAGTTTTCGTAAGGATCCCTTTAAAAAAATATATGTATGTATGTAATATAACAGCATGCTACTGTTGTTGTTATCGTGTGGTTAGTTCCTAACCTGGTGTCAGAGTTTTTATGCCGCCCATGGGCCTCTGACTTGGCTTTACATGCCGTCAAGAAATATCTCTCAGACATGCTGGTTTCCTCACGATGTTTTCCTTCACCGAAAAGCAAGTGATAATTATACTATACGCACATGAATCCGAAAAATCAGAGGTGCGTGCCTTGGGTTCGAACTCGAGACCTATGACGTGTCATTCCGACGGTCACACCACTAGGCTATCACTGCTCTAGCTTGCTACTGGTAAGACTTTTATAATCGGTTTTGTTTTTTTTCAGTTTATTCATTACAAACAAAAATACAAATCTTTTCTCTTTATAATTTTCATATTAGTGTAGATCTACATATATACTAATATAAAGGATACGTCTGAAATCGTCAATCCGCCTTAAGCTAGCATGGATATTTTAATGGTCATTCCTTCTTTATGAGCTTTCCACTTCCACTACAGAACAATAATAATTATACTGGTATTATTCTTCATTTATACAGTTATTATATTTATTCAGTTTCTAGTCTCCTCATTTTGGGGATTATTATTTGAAGATAATTATTTATTTCTTCTTACATCCATATCCAATCATGGAAAAACAGACCGTCATAATTTGATATTTCCACGATTTGTATTTTTACATTACATACATTTCGTTTTAGATTTCATAAAATATCTTTCATCTCTCCATAATTTACGATAACAAAACATTAATTTTGCCAATAAAAGAACAAAAAAATAATTGTAACGATATTTATTGTTATAATAATTAAAATGCCTCATTTCAGATCAAATCGCAAAGATACTCGTTAAAATAAGGAGCGATGAAGAAAATACAATGTAATCACAAAATACAGAAACAAGAGACATGCAAAAATTATGAAGGTCATTGTTAAAATCTTTAAAGAATAGAAAACAAAAGAGTAACATGCAGAAGTCCTACTCATTTATAACGTGTGATTATAATGTAATTTAGAATTAGTGAAAGCAGGGATCCGCTGGATGCGAGTCGCACGGGACCGGTCAATGTGGCGACACTTGGGCGAGGCCTATGTCCAGCAGTGGACGTCTTTCGGCTGAAATGATGATGATGATGTTGAAAGCAGAACTAGATCGAAAACTTAGCCTAAGTCTTCTTCCATACTTATCTATTACTCGTCATATCATTCTTTACACAGTCGATCTATCCAGACAGAGAGGTGTGGAGAAGAAACAACGGCTTTCTTCCTCAATATACGCCACTACATAAATAGACTGGCTGGTGAGTGGACGGCATACCACGGTTGTCTTTCTCAGTAGTTTCCTTACATTCTAATCTTCGTTAGTAGAACCCTGTAATGGTAGATGTAAAATAAAACTTGCTAAAAAGAACTTCTGATCTTGATCTCTGGTTGTCACAGGCATCCTCATTCATTTGACTGAGTTTAATTACATTTGGATCACACAGCCAATGGGCTGATGATTGTACTGCTAAGTTTGCGGACTCAGAGGTCACCATTTTAATAATGTGTCGCTAAGCTTTGAAAGTAGTTCACATGTTTTTAGTGACTTCTATCAAATAGACAATCACAAGATGACTTTGTTCTTTTCCAGTGTAAAAATGAGTAAATTGAAAGTATGTTGGTTTAAAACGCTATGGTGGAACAATAGTAATATCTAAAGCTTCCCAAACAGTAATTCCTATTCAAATTAAACTCCTAACTCGTTAATCCATAGAGCTAATTTATCATAATATGAAACTTATACAATTCTATTGTGTCCTGACTTGTCACTAAGCTTTGACGTCGACAATTCATTGTAATAAAGCAGAGGAGTTTCGTCTTTCTGCCAACGTAATCCCTACTTACCCACATTATATCTGGACTGAGTCTCGTTTGCTTTAGGTAAACATTAATAATTCAGCGGTGGCCGCGGGCCGCGGCAAACACCACCCCTGCATATTCATGGGAACAGTGAAATACATTTTTTGTCGTTCCCACAGTCGGCTAATTACAAAAGTCTTCACCGTTTTCGACTTTTTTCGATCCCATCTGCCTTTGATTGGGTATCGGGACAGGGGAATATGAATCGACGATTTAATTAAGGCTTGCTTTCTATTCGAAGTTTGTTATGAATGAGATCGTTAGCGACTGTTGAAACTCGCTTCAGATTGATTACAAAAGTTGACAAAGATTTTATTCATATATTCATTCGTTGGACGCTACTTATTGTTTCTATTCGTTCTTTTATATTCTCTCTAATAAGTTTCGAAGTGGCGGACATTCTGGAATGCTCCGAGGGGACGAATGATTAATTGAAATGAAACCAACGTTTTTACTTCTACCAAAGATGAATTAGAGAAATAAGGCGAAAGTAACAGATTACTTTACTGATTGTGCTTGATGGCCATCCTATGGATTCTTTTTGCTTTTAGTATTTTCTCGCTTATTTCAGAATACCATTTCCCATCAACGTTATTACTGCTTTCTTTCCCCCAGCCACATAAATATTAGATAAAGATTTTAATAATCTTTTCTTGATCGTCTTTACCCTTCATTCATCTATACTTATATTATAAAGAAGTATTTTTTTTTTGTAAGTTTGTATGCAGGGTAATCTCCGAAACGAATGATCCAATTCTAAAAATTCTTTTACTTACAGAAAGCTACATTATTCGTATGTGAAATAGGCTATTAATTATATTTATATCATGCACATTGGCCGAGTATTAACATTTTTTGCGGACGAAGTCTCGGGCGAAGTGCTAGTAACCAAATATGATAGTAAAAACACCAAAATACAATTTAGATTTTCCTATTTTTCTTTAACTTTTGAACCTCTACAAACAATCACTAGTCTTTCCTTTAGTTCTGCTAATAACATAAGTTGGTTAACAACACTTTCATACATAATTGGCCGGCGGAAGCACTCGTTCAGCGAATCGATGGAAACTTTCTTTTGTCTGAACTTGTTGTACTTCAATGTTCTCGCTGCACGTTTAACGTTGTTAGTTGGAGGAGTGGTTTATTTTTTGCTTTGGTGGGTAATTTAATTATGTTCTAAACTTGGGGTTTATTAGGGCCGACACTAACAAAATAGGTACGTACGTGTACTACCGATTAAACTCACGATCGATCACTTTTCAACCTTATTACTAAGGGCATAAGGGCAAAAAGTAGCAGACCGTCAGTGAATTCGGTAGTAACTACTTTATGTGATAACTGTTGGTCTATAATGTATAAATAAGTGATATACTTGACTTGACTTGACCGAGAGCAGCGGTGGCCCAGTGGTGGCGGTCCCGACTTACTTGCAGTAAGTCGTGGGTTCGAACCCAGGCAGGCGCGCATTACTTTGTGTAATTTATTTCATCACCAGTGCTCTCAAAACGGTGAAGGAAAACATCGTGAGGAAACCGGCATGTCCTAGAACCAAAAATTCTAAGACATGTGACATCTACCAACCCGCACTGCGCCCGCGTGGTGGATTATAGCCCATTCCCTCTCATGGAGAGGAGGCCTATGTCCCAGCAGCAGTGGGAACATTATAGGCTGATCATGCTATTATGCTAAGTAAGAAAAACTAATTAATCACGCTATCTACTTTGAGAAGAAACACTGAAAGAAACTCATAAAATAGACAAGTTCTAGATAAAACTAACTTGTAAAATGAAGACTATTAAAAGTAGAATATTAATTCCATAACATAAACTCGCTAAATATTCCAAGAATATAAAATTCAGCATAATATTTCCCAAAATTTCATCCTCAAAAATGCATAGGATTCGTTCTGTGGAAAATACAATGATTTCAGCTGAAATCCGCACGGCGGCGCGGGATGTGTTAAATTCCATAATAGAATTCCCAGGCATGGAAATTTTAATTATGTCCGAAAATGCAACTTATGTAAACGCCTAGTCAGGCGCTGTGAGTTGGTGAGCAGACGAGCGGCGACGGGAAATGTGCTTGTATGTAGGTATGTGGGTGGTGGATTTCGGGCGCCGAGTTTAGATTGTGTGTTTGGAGCAAATTCTTCTCGCCATTTTAAGAGACTAAGAGCATTTAACAGCTTCTGCTTCTTATTCAATTTACTTCTTTTTAAACTCTTATTCAAATAACGAAAATAGCTTAATATGTTGTCACAAGATGTTGGCCGATCAGCAAAAATACATAGTGCGCCAGAGGTACCTAAGAGGCCGCTCCAAGCTTGATTCGTTTCACTCCTATTTCCATAGTTTTATGTATGTTGAATTAGAAAGAGGCGTTATACTTAAAATGTACAGCTAAGCTACTCGAAACTGTCAAATTTTCCCAATCAAACTTGTAGCTAATGTTTTAACGATAAATTTGAAAATCTTTTAAAGAAATTTGACAGATTATAGTAGCTTGATGTCCTTCTGTACGAGTATTAGTTGCTAATATATTTCTTTAACAGATAGAGTAACCATGCTAGCAAATTTTAGCACATAGCTTTCCACAGTGTTAATGTGATAAAAGCAGCATTTCCAGCATACCTGCAGCACGCACGCGTTTCTGCATTCCCACCGTAGCAGAATTAAAACAAAGTTAAAACATACATTATGGAATTATCTACAAAACTCGACGGTGTTATGCGGGAGCGTCGGTGCCAGTAATTGAATGAAATGGCACTAGCCACGCTGTTTGGCAATTAAAAACTGGCATCCTGGCGCTGACGTGCTGTTTTGTACAACGTGCATTTGAATGGGAGACAAATTATGTTTTTTTAGGTTATTTGGCTAACTGGGGAGCAGCGAGCTTGTCAATGGCTTTGTTTGAAAAGTTAGCAGTTTTTAAATTTTGTGTTTCGTGAATTTGTTTGGCTATTGAATTTGAGTAAAATTGTGTACCTGTACAACATAGTGAATTTATGTGTTTTCAAAGTAAAAGCAGAAAATATTTACTATTTCAATCGACCGAGGCACTGGTATGTTTAGTTTTGCTATTAAAACATGATAGGAGCAGGTGGTTACTGTCACAAGGCGAGTTGTAAGTCGTAGATTCAAAAACAGGTTACAGCGAAGGAAAACATCGTAACCGGCTCGAATTCGATGTCTTAGAAACAAAATTTCGTAAGTATGTAATTTAACCAACCAGAACTAGGCTCGTGTGGTGGATTACTGCCCACTGACCATATCAAGGGGAACGTTATAGGCTTTAAAAAAAATGGCTGTTTTTCCAAAACTGCAAAACCTACACGGTGAAAATGTGTGGAACAGCTGTTTTTTGTTGTCGTTTTTGTGGTAACCGTTTAGAGTCGGTGTCCCTTCCACCCTATATTATCATCAGCCCTTTGTGTCCCACTGCAGGGCAAAGGCCTTCCTATTCCTCCTTCCACTCGTCTTTATCTACAGCTGTTATTTTCCAATCTATGAGAAAAGAGTCGAGATCGTCCCGCCATCTCCTTTTGGGCCTGCCGCGTTGCAGTTTTCTGCTGTTTGGGACTCACTGTGTGATTACCCTATCCCATAGCTCCTCCGGCATGTGTCAGATGTGGCCAGACCAGTTCCATATATAATAAGCTTGGTTTATGTTATTTGAAAGCACTGTTTCAATAAAAAAAGATGTTACTCGTATTTCACTTTAATTTTAATAACGTATCAAAGCAGCCAGTCTTTCAATTTCCGAGTTAATTTTCGCTTCCACCGCGAGCTTATACGGGACAAGAGAATCAGTGTCACCTGTCGCCTTTATTACAATATTACTGCATTAAGAATGAAAAATGAATGCCTTCATCATATCTCACAGCTGTTACCTTTATACAGACTGTATTGGATTAGAATTTAATTGGCTTTACAGGGGATATGACACTGGGGTCTTTTGATTAAGGTAATTAAAGGCTGATGAACGAGGCAGACGGGTATAAAACATGCAATAAAAACTTGATATCTTGAAAAATTACTATGGCTTTTTCTGTTACTTACCCAGACTAGCATTATGAACAATAATAACATAACATCATGCCTGTAATCCCTTTCATCAAAGGAACAGTAACACTAAGGTCCCATGGAGGAAGGCTAAAGAAAAGATGGATGGATTGTGTGAGAAATAATATCAAAGAGAAAGGAGTAAATGATTCTGTGACGTCTGACGGGAGAATGGAAGAATAAAACGTGTTGCGCCGACCCCAAACAGAATGTGGTAGGAAGATGATGATAAGGTCCCATGTAACAACAATCATTTCTGTAATACATAATTTAAGAAACAAAACAATACATATTTGAAACGTTCATACAAAATTCACTCGAAACTTAACTCAACAGTGTAAAGAGATACAGTTTGTTTTAAAGAAAAAACTATCTCGTATCCAAAATAACCTGCAAAATAACTTCTAACAAACGATGCACTAAACTCTTACACGTATTATGTCACCTGCTAAACCTATTAGTTCACCCGTTTAAGATTGATTACGGCTAAGCTCTCAGTGCGTCGCTTTAAACCTCAAGTTGGTGGCTGAAATCGCTTCGATCAATCAAAATTATATTACCAATAAATCTACGGTGGCTCACGGTTCGTGAGCATGAGCCTTTATGAATTGCGATGTTGTGTCGGGGTCGTATCGTTGTGTGGAGGTGGATGTGAATTTTATGATGGTGGAAAAGTATCCTGGGGGCATAGAAAACGTAATTGCTTGAAAGGCATTTCGTATGTCTACAACGAGTTTATACCAATGATAGCCTAGTGTTGTGACCGTCGGACTGCCAAGTTATAAGTCTGAAGTTCGAACCCAATTATTCGGATTTATAGTATAATTATAACTTCGGTGAAGGAAAATATCGTGAGGAAACCAGCATGCCTGAGAGATATTTCTTGACGGCATGTAAAGACATGCCGTCAAGAAATATCTCTCAGGCATGCTGGCCTGCTCTGACTTGGCTTTCCAAGTCAGAGGTCCATGGGCGACATAAAAACTCCGAGACCAAGTTAGGCACTAACCACACGATAAAGAAAAAGAAGGAAATTTCATAAGATTAACTTTAGGTATTTGGGTAATATATGTTATTACCATATTTGGTTGGTTTTTTATCTTAATTTTCGCTGGCAGAATGGCACATTGTCTACCTAGACTCCAAAGAACCTTCTCTGGGAGTCCTGTAGTTAGTGATTTAATCGGACTGTGTTAGGGATGATATTGAACAACAAGGAAGGTAAATCAAAGGTAAGGCTTTGACAGCTCACCGAGTCTTCTCGGTGAGCTGTCAAAGCCGACAATTCAATGCGACAATTTCATGATTTTAAAAGAAGAAGCTATGTGTAGATATTTGTAGATAACTATTGCTTTATATTTTGTGACAACAACATCAATTGACACCTTCAACGACTCCTCCCACACATCGTATCGTCTCCGTATCGCCAATACAAAACAAGACCGAAACTTTTGCCATACACTGATTGCTTCATAATAATTTATAGTCCGTAATCTGCAAGCCATCGAGCGTGGTATATTACTCATCGGAAGCCCGTAAACTCGGTTACGGCTGATGTGTTCCGATTCCGCGTTTTAATTTGGATTAATATTTTTCATTTAAATCGATTTTTGGTACTTTCAAATTAAATGCGATGGTTTGTTTCGAGATTTTCTGTTTTACGTTTTATTTTTTGGGCGGTTGGAGTTTTATGCCTCATTAATCTCATGGTTCAATAATTATTCGAATTATTTTATGGATCTCAGCACGCACCATTGCAATTACTACAAGTTGCTCTTCTTCTTTCGTATCGACGGTACGCACGACGGCTAATCAAGCTATACAAAACCAATTTATGCGGATATCTCATTGTATAGAAAATCTATACAAAGCGAGGCCAAGTTATACTGGAAATGTACAGCTTCATGTGCCGCCGTGTGTACGACTTAATTACATTTCTTGGCCCCAGTCTATGGCCACGTTAATGGCGGCTACTGTGGCGTTTATTAGGTCCTCTAGAGTGCAGGTGTAGGGACACTTCGGACACTCTAACAACAAGTTTATACATTTATATGACAAGTCTCGACAGGACCAGAAATACCGAAATCATCCAAGCTACCTACTTACCTTACTAAACTTAGAGAGGAACATTTCTATTCCCAATGCTCATTATCACTGGTACACGATCCTCCGAAAAAAAAACATGTAAAATATAATAATGCAAAGAATTTAAACGTATTAAGTTTCTTGGCCGCTTTTCAACCGTCACTCTAGTCCCCTGGCAGCTTCAGATTCACGCATTTATCCCAGTCTGACGACTCCCAACTATTTAAATTCAAATAAAGTTTCATTGTGAATTGTCACGACTCACAATTGTGTTCAAGTTCGCTGTCATTCTTTTAATATAATAATATCTTTTAGTATAAGTTGGAAGGTAGTTAAGTAAAGAAGTAAGTTAAATGGATCTAGCTCTTGGATATTCGTCATCATCATCATCTGCCTAGCCTTTTCCCAACTATGTTGGGGTCGGCTTCCAGTCTAACCGGATGCGGCTGAATACCAGTATTTTACATGGAGCGACTGCCTATCTGACCTCCACAACCCAGTTAGTACTCTTGGATATTGTCAGGTTATAATTTTGATGGTAGTTATAGATTTTGGCTAGGTCAAGGTTTACTTTGTTTTTATAACCATTTTAGTTGTTGATTTTATCAAGAATTAAATGACAGTCAACAATTGACAAGATCGGTCTATCTATCTCGTTTAGTTAATGTTTATTTATCTGGATGACATCATTGTGATGTTTCACAGTAAAATTACCAACACTGTGCTTCTGTAGAATTGTCAATCTGCATGTTAAATATCTGAATTAAAGGAATTTAGCAGAACCTGAAACCTTGTTGAGCCGTTTAACTCCATGAGTGCAACTGTAGCAAGCGAAAAGCATTTGGTCCCAAGCGAAAATACCGAGTCAATTTGCATCGCAGTCGGTACTACTGCGCCGGTACATAAGTCAACGAGTAAAACGCATACAAAAGCGCACTTGTAATAAAGAAGTATAAAACCAATTTGCTCCTGTTTCACACTCATGACAAAACATTTAAATCACTACTCGCTGCCAAAAAATACGGTTTAATTTTCGCAGTTTCTCAATGAATGTAATAATTAGTGAAATTGCCGCTTGCGAGGTACACAGCACCGGATAATTAGTTCAAAGCTCTGAAGTGTGCGCCGCGCCTAGGTGAGATGCCACTCGTCGTTCGCGTTTTTCATCCCCCCACTTTTTACCCCCATTTCACCCTTCTGTGCGGCCAACAACCATTACAATGTAAAATTCTAATTCACTCGTTAAGTCCTCTGGCCTTTTCTGGGCACTTTTGCGGAATATAAAACAGGTTAAATGGATTTGTATCTTTATAGGTAGGTCGGAAATTATGGTAATGCACGTTCCCTTGTTAGTGAATATGGATGGCCGTCTGTATTTTATATTATTCTATATTTTATGTATTTTTCCGTTCTTGTTATTTTTATGTTAATTTGTTTCGTAATGAATTAATGTTGTTCTTTGCTTGTAAATCATTATGTGGGGCACTACATCTGCATATAAACAAGAAAGTTTTTTATAATAATATAGTAGCGTGTTCGTGGGGTAATTATGAATAATATTTAAACAATTAAACGCCGAGTATGATTTCAACTCTGGAAGTTAAACAGGTACTTAACGGATTAACATCATTATTTCAGTCCGGAACCACTCATTGATGTATAAAGACCTCCCCTTTCTTTTAAAGAAAGAAAGAGAGAAAGAAAAAGTATTTATTAGTCCGCACAGGACAAAACACATAAAACAAAAATGGCTAAATTAACAGCCCACACTCGCGCGCGCGCTTCTGCCCACTTTCCTGTTTTAAGCGTCCCTCATCCATCCGTTTTCCACAACCTTGACGTCATCGTCAACCCAGCAAGCGATGGTCTTGTTTTCTCCGGCTTGAAAAAAATAACTATTGAGAGTTAAATACACCAGAAGACGTAAGCAGGATACTCTTTAACACTCTTGATACGTCTCATCATTTGCCCTTTTCATAACTACGTTGGGGTCGGCTTCCAATCTAACCGGATGCAACGGAATACCAATATTTTACATGGAGCGCCTGCCTATCTGACCTTCATAATACAGTTAATACTGGGTAATAAGATACCCCTGGAAAGAGTTTCGGGCTACTGACTACCTGCAACTACTGTCAAAGTTCTACAAATGACAGCCGGGACCAACGGCTTACCGTGCTTACAGAGACACGGAGGAAACTGTGTATATAAAGGGTGGTCACCCATCCATGGACCAAAGCAAGCGCGGCTTAACCTGAAGATCGACCCGAGCGGCTGTTATTATTTAGCCACGAGCTCTTCTTGACACGTCTGTCAAGCAAAATTAACCTTTATTACTGTAACGTAGAGAACCCAGCTCCTACAAACGTGCAACCTCATTGACACAAACGCAGATCGTCTCTTCATTACAGACCAGCGGTGTTTAAATCAAACCCATTTATAATCCGCACTACATAGCGTCGTATTGTTATTTCGCTATATGTGCCAGTCCGTGCGTCGGCTCACATCGCCCTGTCACTTGTGTTAATTAAACGTGCTATCTGCTGGTGTACAGTTCTATGGATGGGGTAGTGGACTTTGGTGGGGTTTGGATTAACATTAGGCATAGTTCTTTGAAGAGCTCGTGGCTACATAATAACAGCCGCTCTGGTCGATCTTCAGGTTAAGCCGTGCTTATCTAGGTTGGTCCGTGCATGGGTGACCACCCATTACATATCGAGTTTCCTCCATGCCTCGGAAATCACGCTAAGCCGTTGGTCCCGGCTGTCATTTGTAGATATTTGACAGTAGTTGCACGTAGTCAGTGGCCTGAAAGTCTGACAACCAGTCTTACCAAGGGGTATAGTATTATCCAGTACTAATTTGGTTGTGGAGGTCAGGTAGGCAGTCGCTCCTCGGAAAATACCCGTATTGTAGTCTGGAAGCCGACCTTTACATAGTTGGGTAAAGGCTAGGCACATGATGATGATTAGGCATAATTCTTTAACCTTTAGAAGTCCACTGTTGGATATTCCTTCGTTCTTATTGCTTCTCATTAATGCGACTGTGGGCTGATGTTCCGGCTTTTTTAAAGACCGTCCCTACACCTAGCCTGTGAAATACCCAAAGTTTGCCTCGTCTCTGGTCTCCTGCGCAGATGGGCTGTCTCACAATTTCTAGATGGTCCCTACCTGGCCTCTTTTTCTAGACAAAGAAAATTGCACTGCGTAATATATCTTTTGTCTTAGCTACTTCACCTATATATTAATCCCGTTCAGTTTCAAAAGTACAGTGCAGTTACAAGTATGCTTAATTGGCAATTCAATTTTAATTGTATTTGCTCTGATAAATAATAATTAACTATTACCTAGATTAGACCATCATGAATTTTTTTTCACAAAAACATCACTATTTTTATTAAAATTCAAATATAAATAGTCTACCTCTTCCAGTCGCACAAGTTCCCTGTTGTCGCATTTACCGTTTCTATATGCGTATACATACACACGTCCGGACAATGCTCGGCTGTATTTATGTACAGTTTTTCCGTAATTGGTTTTCGATTTAAAGGCAGACGGTGGCTATGTAAGGCCTTACACAGAATTATGTTTTTACAGGTGTCCGAGAGTGTACCTACGGTTTAAATTGGGGGATTCTGTAATGATTGCTGAGTTCGTTGGTGGGATGTTTGTTCGTGTGTTTGGGGTAATGTTATGTTGTTGTCTGTGTATTCAGGGGATTTAAAGTTGTTTTGTTGTAATTACGTATTGATTTTCGTTTGGGAATTTTTAAATCTATTCTTCTTCTTAGCGTGTCGATGGCAATCTAAATTGTATCAGCCCAAAACTGAGCTACTAGTTTGGCGCTTTCGGTAGAGCCCATCAGTTCCTGCAGTGAACAAACAACAGGACACGCAGGAAAATAAAAAATAAAATAAAATAGATAAATTAATTTAAAATCTATTGTGAAAATGAGATGTTTAGGAGAAAAATTAAATAATTAAAACTAAAACTTACTTTTACTCATTAGTTTTTATTAATAGGTAGGTACCTACTGCAAACTTTTAAAATAAATTTGTCGAGAAACGAAGAATTTTATGAAGTCAGAATATTTTGTTCAATTGTTACAGTGTAATAAAACTTGGGTAAGCACAAAAGTACCTCGAAACCTCAGCCCATTCTCAAAGTATAACTCAAACACACAATCACCATATTTTTCAAACTCCTAACTCCAACCCTTTCGTGCCAACACTTATCCATTCTAAAAAACTCGGCGCCGCGCAAACTATTCCTTACAGTTTCAAAAACCAAAAAAGTTTTCGACTAAAATTTGTTACCATCCTTGCAACTTCAAGTCAAATGCTATTAAAACTTTTAATGACTTGAAGCATTCTTTCGGTTCTCTGTTCGAAGTGGTATTAATTAAAAAAGAGAGGCTGGATCAAGCACCCGTTGGTTTGAAGTTGGGCCAGCTGTGATCCACGGCTGCAATAGACGGACAACTTTGAAGCCAAGACTGCTTGCCAAAAACAAAGTTTTTCAGCTGAAGTTTGGGTAAAAATGTTGTGTTTTAAATCGAGTGTTTTATTGACTGTCTTCTTTTGACTCTGGTTTGGTGATACCTGTGTTTATGGCTGTCTGGTATGATAATATAACTTGCTTCCTGAATATATTGCTTTAATTTTCCAGTAATTCTTTCTATTTATCCATAGATGAGAAGGACCAAAGACAAAATTTGCCTGAAAATTTAACTTAAATGATATGCAGCACAATTGCTAACTCTGAATCCTGTCAATGTGTATCAATATCATAAAATGCCTCCTTCACAAACAATAAAATGATAGGTACCTACTATTTCATTTATCTTTAGGAATTCTAAATGAATTTTTCATTCTTCATGAAAAAAATAACTGCATATATGAGCGCACAATACTGCAAGGAAGACGAAATCGTTATCACAATTTCATTCTACCACTATGGCGGTTGCTTGCCATTCTCCAATTCTCCTGATTCACTGAACAAGAAAATTCCTAAGTCACGACAAAACGTTCACAGATAATTTAAAAACGAATCATATTCGAAAATGGAACGCTGCCAGCTATCTGTATGATCTGTAACGCACGAACGCTTTTACAAGCTCATCGCTGGCTCGACAAGCTACGTGACCGTGTGTAGTCGCAGTTCTTACTTCACTCGCGAACGAATGAATCGGGTCTCATTCAGTCATATTCAATGCATTGAATCTAGGCACTTTAGCTATGCTGCTATTAAGTAGTGGAAAGATAAAAATTGAAGGTTCAGGATTTTATTTTTGTATTGAGTTATTCGTTTTCTATTCATGAACGCTCTAGTTGTATTTGAATGAATCTTGCATCGTTATAAGGTCTCATCTTAAGTTGAAGGTGTGATTTTCGTTCATGTTTTAAGCCGGTTTAGTGACCTCCTCTAATGAAAATACTGCTGTTAGTCTGTGAGTTGTCTGCTATTTTGGCTTTGTATTTCACACCTTGGGATAGTCTACCAGTCTGTAATTAAAACCTCTTTGATTGGTGACACGACGGATATACAGATAGCAGCTGTTGCCATTTGAGTAGACATAGAAATATAAATAGTAAACTACATAACATCACGCCTGTAATCCCCAAAGGGTTAGGGAGAGGTGTACCTAATAGTACACCCACATTTCGCCAGTAATGTTAAAGTCCCATATAACAGGGGTCGAGCCTATTGCCATCAACGAGGCATAGATCCAGACTCCGTGGCTGCTAATTTCTGATGGAAAAACCCAATAACACTTTGCCCAACTTGGGAATCGAATCCAGGATCCTCATGTAGTAAGAAAGACTGTAAGTGTAACTTTTTTCTTTAAAATCCTGATCTATAAAAACATCATTCTCCATTTTACAAGAAATACGAACAAACTAGAAGCTATTGTATTAGCAAGAGGCACGTTATTCAAAGGACCAGCGCATAAATAAAAACTCGACCGTGGACGTCCCACGGTAATTGGGTTTGGCTGTCCAATCCCGCGCTTCAGCCAGCGACGTTGAATAGCCTCCGTACAAAAGCGGAGATGGTGACTGGCATCTGAGAAAAGATCGCTTTAAACTCAGTCTGGGAGAACAGCGTTTAGCTTTTGTTGGGTTCAAAGGGATGATTTTTTTGTTAAGTGCTAAGCAGCTGAGGTAACCTGGCTGGCTGGTTAATACATTTCATAAAGTATGTGCCTGTGAATTAGGTGCGTTTTCCATTGATGAGACGAGGTTTTTTGAGTGGCTATTATTTTTGTGTGAGTTTAAGGGGCTTAAAAATATGGAAGGCTACTTTCAATCACTAATTATAGCAACATTACAGACCTAGTCGAATACGATGCAAAATTCACACCGATAAGATAGTAGATATTTATAATAAACTAAACTTGATAAAAAATTTAGAATAACAAAAAGATAAACACCTTAATCGGTTTAGAACTTAATCCTACATCTGAACGCGCTATGCAACAAAACTTAAAAAAACTTACCCATTTTTCTCAATACGAACCTTTGAGAAAGGATAATTGGAATAAAAATTTCCTTGTTGTCCCGTTTCGACATTCAAAAGTGCCTTTTAATAACCTAATTAAACAGTTTTATTTTGACTGCAGTCGCTTCTTACATACGGCCTTTACAAAATAGTAAATAATCTACTTTTCTGGCAGAACATAAATTAAGTAGACTTTTCATGACAACCCGCCACTCCAATTTCATGGCCACAGCGCGATGTAAAAGAACACGCGACGGATTGGACAAGGCGAGTAGATTTTGTTTATTCTCTTAAGATGTGAAAAAAATTGCAAGCTGCATCGTAATCTGCGGAATGAAAGAGATTCTACTTGGATTGTTAACAAGTTGGATTGGAAGTGATGGACAACGGTTGTAAGTATTTTATGTTGATTTATTTATTTAGGAAAAACAAACAGTAACCAAAATCAAAATCAAAATCAAAATCAAAATATTTTATTTTACATAGGCCTAGATGGGCACTTATAAAATGTCGAAAAAAAGGTGCACGGTTCGGGTTGGTCGTTTCCTATGGAGAAGAACCGGCAAGAAACTCCATGGTTACTCTTTTCAAATCATTTGGTGTTACATTAATATCATGGATACAGCATTTTTACTTAAGTATGGGGGGACAGCGTAGGCCCGACAATAAGTCATTGCTTACTACACAAAAAATGTAGAACAAAATAAAAAGTTAACAAAAGTTAACAAGCAGCTGGGAATCTACAAAGCCTACAATGTTCACACATTTACAAACAATTGATAAAAAAGAATCTATACAAAGGTAAAAAAAAGAATTGTAAAGTACTAAATTAAACAAGTGACACAAATATTGTTATCAGTGCTGTAACTATTCTGAGCAAAAGATGTATAAATGATTTGAAAACTATTGTGAAAATCTGATTCGAAAGAGGAGAAAAAATGAGATTGAGAATAGTTAGATACATCCACATATTTGTGCCGTTTATGAGCTACCAGGGAAGCCGCATGTGCAGAAGGAACTAAAGCCAAACTTCTTTATCTTCAACGTAGTCCTTGATTTTGTAATATGCTTTTTTAATAAGGACACGTTTGATGTAGTTTTTGAATTTTCCATCGGTCAGTTCTATAACTGACTTTGGCAACCTGTTATAAAAGCGTATACTGTTTATATGAAAAGACTTGCTAGTTTTTGTTAATCTGAACTTAGGTATTACAATTTCGTGTTTACTGCGTGTATTTATATTATGAAAGTCGCTTCTTATTTTGAAAATCCCGTAAGCCAGTAACATATTAGAGGTTTAAAATAAGGCTTACATTGAAAACCATGATAAATATGCTACCCACTACGTTTTCCACAGATTACTTTAAATACTTAGTAACTGGAGAGACATATGTATAAGATGTAAACTAAAATAACAGTTATAATAATATGTGATGCACAATATACAAAAAGTTACATAAACCGTGCATACAGTACATATTTAAACATTTTAATGTCTTGAAGATCACAGCGTAATAGTGTCACATAATGTCATAACATTACGCTGTATTTCTCCGAAGCATTCTTGTCTAATACCGGCAAATGAAGAAACACTAATACTGTAGAGTGAATTTTGTACTAACTTCTTAATAATAAAAAACCTGGTATTAGGCCAGTTCAAAGTTAGGAAAATGTACGTAATACTCCTGAAAAAGGTTGTCAAAATCGGAATCAAGGTTACCTAGATCTCATAACATAACATGCCATATATCATATCAGAGGTGTACCTAAAAGTACACCCACATCTCGACAGTTATGTTTAAATGACACGTAATAAGGAGCGTGCCTATTGCCATCAATCGGGCACAATCCAGACTCCGCAGCTGCTACTGAGAAATTCCCAACAGAAAACCCCAAAATCAATTTTCCCGACCCGGGAATCGAACCCAAGACCTCATGCTCAGCAGTCACGTTTGCGACCATTAGACCAACGAGGAAGTCTAGGCAGCTCTAAGCTCGTTGTAAACGGCCACCTACACATAGATGTAGACATCGCAGGTAAGGAAAGGCACCTAATGACCACGTGAGTGACTAATGAGAACAAAAACAATTGCCACAAGAAAAACGAACTTGAAAAATAGGCCGAGAATACATTTCGGGAGAAAACGAAAGAGATTCAGTTCTACATACATTGATCGACGCGACTTGGGGTAATCGAATATGAATAATTTATATTTTCACAAAAGTCCTGAGACGCGATTGAAAGAAAGGGGTTTCTGTAATATTAGGACGTGACTTTTACAATATTTCTGAATTGTCAAGTGTTTTAACTCGACTTGAGACGGGTTCGAAGAGGAACGTGATTTTGTAACGATGCCGGTGGTGATGTTCACAACGAACATTAGTTGTGAACATCACCAAAAGTCGGTTAAAAATCACGATAGTCACATGATTATCGTGATTTTTAACCAACTTCTCAAAACGGAGGAGTATCTTTTTTTTTTCATGTATTTAGACTGATTGCATCGTGATTACTGGTACGATTTAAGTAATTCTTCTTTTTCATTTGGTAGAAAAAGCGGGCGCGGTGGTCCCATATAATTTTATTAACTTTGCTTCGATACTTTATGAGTAATTCTCCATAATATATTATACATTTTATGTTCTTCGTCTTTGTGGATGATGTGCTAATAACTTCTAGTTACAATGTAAAATTGATTCTTGGCAAGGATTATGGTGAGGTCCATAACAAAAACGGGTAAAATAACGTTACTTACCGAAGTCGGTGACAGAAAAGTCAATGTCACAAACAAAAATCAAAAGTATCAGTAGCGTTCATATTGACATTGAAGACTTCTTAGAATCTTCTATATTTGATACTATTTCAGAACCTTTGATACCTCTCCCAATTGAAACTTCGTGCTCCATTTGAAGAAGTAAATCCCTGTAATTTGATATAATATCTCTAACTAAAAATATCCGGGGCCATGGTAAAGTTTAATAGAGAGGCTATATAAGTTGTGTGTAGTATGTAGCACAAAGGGGCATGTTGCCCGTCAGCGAGTTTCCGAGCTATATGCTGGGACATACGGGGGTGGAGGATGGGAGGCTGTGGAAAAAGGCAAAATAATTATTTGTACTGAAGGAAATTTGTTGGATAGACTTGTAATTACTATCTCTTTTTGAACATTTGAACCAGGTTGCATTCGAAATAATTATTACATTTACTTGGGCACTTTCAAGTATTCCAAAAAACATGACATAATAACATAACAGCACGCCTGTAAACCCCGCAGAGTTAGGCAGAAGTATACCTACAGTAGGAACTCCCACATTGCGCCAGTTATGAAGTCACATGTAATAGCACCCCCACGAGCGCTTCGTCATCAACCGGGTACAAATGTATTCCAAAAACGTTGTAATTTTGGAGAATTTTGCAGTAATTTGACGGTTGAATTTTAAGAACTTTTTGCACATTGCGGTATTGTGTCTGCATCCATCATTGACCCGGCAAAGGCGCTCTTGGAAAGTACATGTATTCAACAAAGTTATATTGACCAACGCCGCACTCACAAACAAAAGTTAGCTATCGTATGTGTCGGTGTGTCCCTCAACACAAGACTGGTACAGCCGCGGGCGCCGCGCGCAACACTAAGCCTCGTTTAATAATGTGGACATTGGACTCTCATAAGTCGGTAACTCTGCCATCCGATCTAGACAATCGTAATTAGTTGTCCGATTCATGTCATTGTTTTAGCTTGTAGTATTATATGAGTTAGGGTTTTTGTATCTTAGTATTTTCTTCGTATCTAGCCTGAGGTACAGCTTTCCGTTTAACGAAAATATTTGTTCAGGTAGCGTCACATAGTGTGGTTACTCAAAGGTTCAAGCAGAGGGTTTAGTTTTAATTTGAGGGTTACCAAAGGGAAGCCATCTGTTTGTCATGTCTGCTGTAGAAGAATATTATCGTGAGCTATTCTCGGGTAACATCTCGAGTAAGAGAGAAGTATGAAATAAATTGGGATATGGGCAGGGAAATGCTGAGGATGATTCTCGGGAGACCTCACCAATAGGCAATAAAGAAGATTGGTGGACTTAGTACACTCTGTCCTTCAAACTATGAGGCTGAACGACACTGCCGCCTCGCAGGTATTCTCATTCTTACTCTTATCTTATCGCGACTGTGCTCGTTAACAAAAGACAAAATTGAAAGTGACAGTAATTTCCATATTAATAAAAAAATATAAAATTCATTTATTTCAGATTACTGGATCCATTCAGTCCTATTTAAATTAAAAATAAATAAAATAAATTAACATTAGAATCAATATAAAAAATTAAAAATAAAATAAATTAAAATCAAAATTAAAATAAAATAAAATTAAAATACATTAAAACAAAATAAAATTAAAATACATTAAAATTAAAATATGATAAAAAAAACACATTCAAATTACCCGCTTAAAGGGATCTCTATATCAGAGAAGAGATCCTAGCTGCTACAATCTTCTATATTAATGCTGCTTATTTCCATAAATAAACGTAGTGGTAGTTGATTCTCCCCAGACAAACTCTCTACCAAAGAGCTTGTGTATCTTAAAGTCATTTTAAACACAAGGCCATGTAAGTATTAAGTTACACAAATTCCTTAAACCGACGTTGTCATTGTTAATTGGAGATGTATTCAAGTTGGGATAGTTTTAGAATTCTGTTAGATACTAAGTAGTTAAGTTTTGAAGGCGATGTTGTTTAAAGTGTAATCAAAGAAGTTCGTGTAGCTGAAGCGGGGCTGCGCGGAATGTATAACAAATGGAAAGCTCATGGAATAGTAACTTGTGAGGTTAAGCAGAGTTTTATTATGATAAGCTAAGTTGTATATGTGTTGCGTGTAGGTGATGTCATGTTCTTCTTAGTTTTACTTCACTACTTACCAATACTCGTATATCACATGGCACTTAAACATAAATGGCAACATGAGGGTATATTGTGCTACTCACAAAACTAAAAAAATGTAAGTTAGTAGTTTGTTAACTTTGTATAAAACCATCCCACAGCAGATGTATCTATAAAACTACTGTTAAATAACATTTCAATCTCAAATAAATTAGGTACATTGAATTTTCTTCAAAAACAGTCAACTAAATTGCATGCACTGCACTATTCATCTTGCAAACTCCTAAATCAATAGTAATACATTCTGTAGCAGGACCACACAGACCGTTTACCGATCTAATATCGTAGTGTACCGTGCAGCCTCCAATAAAAAGTAATTAAAGTCGCCAGCCAGCTCCAGGCAGATTTGTCTCCGCCGTATACATGGACATATGAAGAGTGATCTATTGCAGTCGGATTTAAGGCTGACTAATAATGATTTATTTATTTGTGGTTAGACGGTGCATGCTTTGGAGGAGCTCGTGGCTAAATAATATAGCCGCTCGGGTCGATCTACGGATAAAGCCGTGCTTGGTTAGGTTGGTCCGTGGATGGGTGACCTATTACATACCGAGCTTTTTCTGAGCTTCGGAAGGCGCGTTAAGGTGTTGGTCCCGGCTGTCATTTGTAGATCTTTGTCGTTACAGGTAGTCAGTGGCCCTGAAGTCTGAGAACCAGTCTTACCAAGGGGTATCGTATTACCCGGTAGTAACTGGGTTGTGGAGGTCAGATAGGCAGTCCATGTAAAATACTGATATTCAGCTGCATCTGGTTGTACTGGAAGTCAACCCCAACAAAGTTGGGAATAGGCTAGGCAGATGAGAGAGGTGCATGCTTTGCGACAGTAGCAAATTTTTTAGAAACAGTAAATTGCATCTCGCTGTTTGAAATACTTACTCAGACAATACTATCGATAGCCTTCAAAAGTACGAGGGGTACATAGTTCAGTGTGCAGTTTTGTTCAGTTTTGTCAGGTATTTAAATTTACCTTTTAAAAATATCACCCTAGCAGATATCTTGTCGTCTAATCGGCTTCAGCAATCAGGACTCACAGTCCTAAAGCGCCCGAAAAAGAAAACTGAATTACAGACTACAACAAAACCTTGACTAAAAATACACAGAGTTCTAAACTACGAGCAATAGAATACAAATTAACAATAACAGGAACCGTATAGATACCGTATCTGCCGGTTCACGCTCGTTGCGGCGTGGATTTGGCCGGGCGGCGCGAACTTCGGTCAAATCTGCCGATGGTTCCGGCAACTATTACCGAAGCCGATTGAATTCAGCCAAATTTATTCGGAAGCCAACGCGTTGCCCATTCATTTTTATTTGCCCCGCTTTTTTCGGAGTTTCTGTTTAATTTTGGTTTTTGTGTTTTTTTTAATAATTTTTTGTGGGTTGATTTTTGGCTAGCTGGATTTTTTATTCTAAGGTGTGGGAAAATCGTTGCTCTGTGTTTGTTTTTTTGGTACACGAAGTATGAATCAATTACTTTATTCGCTAGTAAACAGGCATATATCAGAGATTACGATTGTTATTGAAATATTTGATTTCCGAATTATATATCTAACTATTTATTTTTATTTTTACAGGTATCAAAAAGCCATCCAACATGGCTGAGACACAGTTCGGGTAAGTTTCATTTCCACCAATGTTATGCGGGACCCCGAAACAACGTTTAAAAAAAATCACATTTGTTCACACGAAGGAAATAGTTTATTTTAGAGTTTGACCTTGTACACTTTTCGGTTAACAATAATTCGGATCTGGCAGACACAATGATAAATAACGGAGATGGTAGATGTTCGGCGATCGGATAACACTGGTGCGTCGCGCGGCCGGGAGGCATTGCTGTCTTTAAAATGATGACGAGACAATTTAGAGGAAATCTTAGTAATCAATTATTATTGACCATTAAAGGTTTTTCCTAGCTTTGGGAACAATA
Organism: Noctua fimbriata; assembly: GCA_905163415.1. Classification (NCBI taxonomy): domain Eukaryota; kingdom Metazoa; phylum Arthropoda; class Insecta; order Lepidoptera; family Noctuidae; genus Noctua; species Noctua fimbriata. The sequence continues at coordinate 1,833,677 of LR990932.1, forward strand.
CGTTCAACTATGCAAATTTACCAGACTACCAACCTACCCTATCTCCAAACTCATGTTTCGTCACTGAAATAAAGAACAATACTTCTTTGTAAAGCTGCCAAACCCAGGCGTCGCTCTCAAGCGGTGGAGTCTAAACAAAAAACGTCGAGAAAGTTCCCAAGCCGCAGGTACATACTTCGAGAATATTCGAGAGTTGTTTTTTTTGAAACCGTCCAAAAAGTCGAGCAACTCATTAGCCGAATGAGCGAAGGTTTCCGTTTTTCGTAACTTTGAGCCGCTTTTGGTTTGCAGTCTTACTAGTTGTTTTCACTTAGTTGGTTCTGGGAGTGATAATTGGACGAGTTTTGCTGTACTGGAATGTTCGTATTACAAGGTTTATATAGATGGAGTTTACGAGCAAGACTTTCGTCCGTTCTCACTAAAAACGTGATACTTAAAGCTCTTTTTTTTTTCGGATGTGAAATCATCAAAGCCCCCCCCCCCCCCGCTCTGGGCGGAGCGGAAGGGAGTGTCAGACTTCTACTGACTAAAACCCATCCATGTTCCTTCTTTGCTCTTTGTGTTCCAGGGCCACGGTATCTCTTTCGAACAGTCCCGCGGTCCTGGCAGGCATCGGCCCCTGCGGACCCCTACGTGGTTGCTGACATCTCTTTGAGGCGCGCGTGAAACACGAACGCGCCGTCGACACGGCCTGTCATCATATGATGGCCGGACGGCGAGAGCTAGCCCATAACTCGCCGTCCATACTTAAAGCTCTTGGATTTAAAAATTTCTAAGATGAGTTGATCGATGAAAATCCAAGAGTGTTCTTTAGTGTCGGTGTAAATCAGCCAAGGACTTTAGAATTGCCTAAAGACAATCCATAAACTGTGTTACAAGTTGTTACTTTTATCAGCTTTTATTATTTATGTAGGGTGACTGGTAATAAGTGACCGATACTTAAACACGTGATTGTAGTCATGATAACAAACAACTTTCCGAAAGTAACATTTTTTTTTATACACAGACTTTTATCACAATAACACAACAGCCGTATGCAATTCGCACGCACGCGCCTATGACCTATCAGCTGTTAGTCATTTAAAAAAAATGTTTCTTTGGGAAAGTTGTTTGTTATCATGAGTAGAATCATGTTTTAGTATCGGTCACTAATTACCAGTCACAAAATATGTAGCGTTAGCCTATCAACTAAAGAAAACATTTCGCGTGAAATGCATCTCGTACTACAAAATTTTTCGAGTACAATTAGTAGCCAACATCAGTAGGACGCCAACACAAAGTTCTGCCCTCAGTAGACCACAAGTGTAGCCCAAATATAGGCGCCCCTCTAAATTATTCATACTCTACGCACAAGCACGTGGCCTGAGTACCAATGCCTTGGAAATTACAAACTTTTTCACTAAAACCTCTTTTGTTTCGCAACCATTTCCGTTATTATTGCTAAGTGGTTTTGTTTTATGAACGAACAGATTATTATATTACTTGTTGTACGAGATGCTTGATTAATGGGAACGGTGTATTAAATATTACTTTGGCGTTAGGGGTCCGATAAATTATGTTGGAAGATGTTTAACTAAAAATTGGTTTGTCGACATCGTGATAATTCTCTTGAGAAGTAACTTATTTTTTTACTGCTGTAATGGGTGTAAAAGGACCCTTAACGACTCCGAAAGGCACTTGTTTTCCCCGTCATTGCGATATTTTTTTTTGTTCTAGACCTTACTTGCGAACCTTCTAGTAACGGAGATTTTGGGGGTCAAAGTTCCATATTTTTCACATGTTTTTTTTTTAAATACGTGTTTTGAATGTTATAACTTTACTTTAAATACCTTTACGACCCCCGTACTGTTCAATGCATCCATCAGCACAATGTTTTAATTGCGTTACATTGAATCCTACCGTAAAATGTGATTTTTCACCCCAAAAGTACTTGAGATCTACAAATGACAGCCAGGACCAACGGCTTAACGTGTTTTTCGAGGTGCAGAGGAAACTCGGTATGTGTGGTCACCCATCCACGAACCAACATAGGCAAGCGCAGCTTAACTTGAAGATCGATCCGAGCAGCTGTTATTATTTATATAGCCACGAGCTCGTATTTTGTGAGCAGTAGTGATGAAATATATTACTCAAAGAATACTTACTGCCTGACACGTAAGTCCTCTTGTATTTCCAGCAATTTTGGTTATTCAAATAATTTTCAGTCCATAATTCGAGCAAACACCGTCTTTCAACAATGTCACAATCGTGTCTCTAAATTGATAAGATATACATAGAAACAGTCTGTATGTACAACACAGATGTAGGACCATTCGTCACAGCTGTGTTTCCTGAGGGCATACTACATACACATACACAATATACTACCTTAGATCTGCTAGTAACAAGAGGAGGAATTAATTCGTCATTAGATTTCAACAGTTGCTATGTGCTAAGCTTTTGAATTCTCATGGAAACTATTTTACTTTTAAACATAACGGGTATAAAACACACGTTTCCGTCACAGAATTTGTTTTTGTTACCTGAAAACCTTCTGGAAATATATATATTTTTTTACGACATTTTACAAGTTTTAAACGTTATTTCTGATCTTGATATAGATGCACAACTGTTTCACACCAAAAATAAGTCGTTGGTTGGATGGACCCCGGCCGTAGCACGAGCGCGCGGTATAAACGTGACGTATGTAAATACGTCGATTTTAAAATTAAAAATACCCGTTCACTGATAATATTTTCATAATTTTAAGAATGTGTTCATATCTATGGATGTTACTGATTGTGCTTGTTGAAAACAATTAAACTAAATTGTTATAAAGGGTGTAAACAGACCCTTAACATAGCCGAAAAGCAGTTGTTCTCCCCGTCTTTGCGATCATTTTTTTGTTGTAGACCATACCTGGGAACCTTCTAGTTACGGAGATATTGGGGGTCAAAGTTCCAACTTTTTCACAAGTTTTTTTTTAAATACATGTTTTTAATGTAAGATTTTTACTTTACACACCTCTACTACCCCTGTACTATTCAATCCATCCATCAGCACAATGCACCCTTTGACTTTGATTGAGTCCTACCGTAAAACGTGATTTTTCACCCCAAAAAAAAGTCGATTCTTAGCAATAATTTTAGCGTAAAGTTACTTAGTTTGTTGTACAGAATGCTTGGTTCACGGCTATGTGAAGGGTCTATTTACACCCTGTAGGATAATAATTGTAGTTTCGATTCAAAAATCGACATATTATTTACGTTACGTCTACACCACGCGCTCGTTCTAGGGTCCCAGGTGTGCTTAAATGACGGATATTTGATGGTCCTTTTTCACTCTGTATATTCGCAGCTTTTCATAGCTTTGACGAGGTTTTTACTTAATTTTCCCTACATCTGTTACTTTTACTACTCTAAGACCAAAAAGCCCATACAGATTGTATCACCTGTTTATCTAAGCAAGTAAAAATTTTACATTCCCATATACTTAGTAGTACTGTCAACCGCACGCACATAACAACAATTTGACATTGATGGCGCCTTATTTGTCGTGCAGTGAGCCACGGTGGCACAGTGGTGACCGTATGTATGAACAAAGATGAGGCGAAAGAAGTAGGTACGTAAAGATCGTGGTAGGTGGAATCCTGTAGTTTCTGCATGGAAAAAAAAGAGTGAGCTTATGTATGTATGTGGTAGCAGTAAGGTTGGTTTTTGCAGATGAAGTGTGGCTAGTGTCGTGAGGCTGACTTTACCTTCGTTTTGCGGCCATGTTCTCGTAAAGTGCAGTTTTATGGCGCGCCCAGCAGTAAAGTTGAACCTTTTGCGTTAAGTGCATCTCGCGTGGTTAACGACCGCACATATTTTGATACATAGTCAGGTGGGTCGCCATTTATATGGTAACTTTGTCTATAAACTTTCATAGTTCTTTTTTGTCATTTATTCATGACAGCTTTTAGGGTTCCGTACCCGCAGGGTAACCAGGCGGACCCTATTACTAAGCCTCCGCTGTCCATCCGTCCGTCTGTCTGAGCGGGCTGTATCTCATGATCCGTAATAGGTAGACGGTTGAAGTTTTCACAGAATGTGTATTTCTGTTGCCGCTATAACAACAAATAATAAAAATAAATTAAAAGTTAAAGGTTGCTCCCCTACTACGATGGTACGGAACCCGTCATGCGCGAGTCGTACTGGCTGGTTTTTAATATTTTATTTGAGTTAGTCGTCATAAACTTTTTCAGATATTTCCCTTCTCTATTGAAGTTTTACGTACAGTATCACTCTAAGTACATGACTGCTTAACAAAAAGTATTTACTTTGTATCTTTTACGGGTTCCGTAATTTCTTTATGATCTTTTGTCATTTACCTAGTCTGAGCTTTACAACTGAACTTACGTTCATCAATCATTTCTAACTAAGGCAGACCATTTCTGGATATGGGTCTTTGTCGTAGTGTCCCAAAATATCTAGCTACCTTCACCGATCTTCATTTAGAGCACAATCATGTTGTGCGTGTTTCTCTCAAATGAATGAATGTAACGGCCACATCGTGCTGTGCATGACATCCCTAGGTTCGATTCCCAGGTCGGATCGCAAAGTGTTATTGGGTTTTTCCACCAGGGGTCTCTCAGTAGCAATACTGAGAGACCCCTGGTGGAAAACACTTTGCGATCACACGTGATTGCCCACGGAGTCTGGATTTGTGTCCGGTTGATGGCAATTGGCTCGCTCCTTGTTACATGGTGGACTTAACTGGTGAAATGTGGGTGTAATATTAGGTGCACCTCTGCTTAATCCTTTGGGAATTACCGGCGTGAAGTTATGATCATGATTTACCTGCACTGGATGGAGATATTATTATATCTCTTTATTTTTTATCATTTAGGTTTGTTCAAATCTGAAACATTAAGAAAATAAAAACCTAACATAGACAAGCGTTAAATTTTGTCAAGTTTTCTGCAGTCACAACATGCATTGGCGAGGCCATTAAACCAGCGAGCCTCTCAGGAGAGCTTTATGCGCCGTTTATGTGGCCGCGCCATGCCTGCCTGTGCTTCTTTTATTTAAACTTAGCAACTGTCACAGTTGGACTACTTTTTGGCAGAAGTCAGTTGCGACGAGACGGTCAAGTCAATAAAAAGTAAAAATGTAGTACCTATTCAGATTAATATTGGTTTGTATTTCGCAAGACAATTGGTTTGTTTAGGACGATAACAGACCTCTGATTCTAATTTCGTCAAAATAAAAGAAGAAATAAAAATAGTATATATATATCGCAGGCGTGACGTGCATACAATAAAGCATGCAAGTCATACAACGATATTATAACACGAAAAAAAAAACATAAAATTATTATGTCAATTTCTCCAATACTCTCGTCATTACAATCCTGCATTGTCCAACTGCAAAGGCATTCTTACCTCCTTCTCTCTTTTGAAGCTTCGAGGCTTTTAAGACCAGTATATACCCATAAAAATATATAAACACTTTCCAAAAATCCTGCACTGAAAGTTTCATAATCAGCAGTAAGTTTTCACGAGCAGATAAGTGCAACTTCTTATTTGGTCGATCGGTTTCCAAGTGGCATTATATTCAGGTGCACCTAGATGCATACTAAATCTTATGAATCAAATTGGAATGCTGCCAAATCTGTCCAAATTACATCTCTGGAACGCCTCTAGTCAAAGACAAACTTATTCATAGACACCTCAAGGGTTTTGCTTCGCTCTCTGGCAAGAATAACTAACTGAGGGAGTTTTAAGAAGGATAAATATTTAAATCCATGGATGGATCCTATCGATGGATGAACTTTGTGAAGGATGATATCGCTAGAAAGGTGGTGACTGCTGAGATGATGTGTAACAGAGAAGTATGGAAGAAGAAGACATCCTGCGCCGATCCCAAATCAATTGGGATGAGGGCAGAAGCATCATGATGATGAATGATGAATAATAAAGAAAGAAGTAAGTGATGTCGTGACGTCTGACAGCGACAGCAAATAGAATGAGACAAGGTCAGAAAGATGATGAAGATGATTTTATTATAAATTACTAGCGACCCGCCCCGGCTTCGCACAGGTGCAATATATACATATAAACCTTCCTCTTGAATCACTCTATCTATTAAAAAAAACCGCATCAAAATCCGTTGCGTAGTTTCAAAGATTTAAGCATACAAAGGGACATAGGGACAGAGAAAGCGACTTTGTTTTATACTATGTAGTGATTCTTTGAGTAGTGTATAATTACCACTTGCTTCGGTGAAGGTAAACATCGTGAAGAAACCAAACCAGCATGCTTGAGGGATATTTTTTGAGGGGATGTCCAAGTCAGAGGCCCATGGGCGGCATAAAAACTCCGAAATCAGGTTACGAACCACATGAAAAAGAAAGAATAAGTAGTTTGTTTATGCTTATTGCTGGTTGTCAGTAATATGTCAAATAGCTACAAGAAGGCAACCAAGTGGGATGGTATGTTCGTTTCATATCACCATCTTTGGGAGTCCACTATATTGGATTTAGAATGACGTCATTTAGTTAACCATGCATTGTCATCCAAACTAAACATGTATGCAAAATTTCAGCTCAATCGGAAACCGGGAAGTGGGTCAAATTTAACTTCTAAGATTTTTTTACATAGTTAGTTAGTTACAGGTGAAGTGGCTACAATCGTAGACACTTAAGACATAAATGTAGGTAGATAGTCGATTTCTATGCACTTAGTAAACAGAAACCTATCTGACCTTACATAAGGGATGCCTCTAAAATGCAGCCGATGAAATAATGTGGTGACACTAAAGAAAGGAAGCGCCATTTTTTACTCACAGTTAGTGGCTGTCAAATGCTTTTTTTTTCACGACTTTACGAAGTCACGTGATAGTGTGATTTTTATGACTTTCAATGCTACCTCTGGTTCTCGATGTAAAGGCGAATATGAATTCGGGTTTTTTGACCTGCTTTTTATAAGAATTATAACATTTGCTCAAATCTGTTGAATTTACTCTTCACTTAAAAGCAAATGATAAATAGAAAATTAAATATTATTGTCCCAGTAACACATGAATTCAGGGTTACGGAATCTCAATAATCTCATTTTTGTATTAAATCCATTCTGCTTAATGTTTTTGATTTTTTAAAGATTTATTTTGTTTTTATCTTTCTTTTCTTCTGATTGGTGTAAATGCTGCTTTTTGAATGAATCATAATGGATATCGCTTCTCGTGAGTTCATTTCTAAAACCACTAGTAACCCTGCCATCGTGACAGAGTCATACGGAGACTTTACGAGCTCCGACAGTGATAAGAATTGTTAATTTTATAGAGGCAGCGCCGACGTGTGCATCAAATTCAATGTCTTCTGCTAAAGTTCGGTTTAAATGCACGAGATATGGTGGGGAGATGAATCTTTGACGATGTAGGCTCATAGGTTTGTTTTGGTTGTGTGTTTTGGTGGGAGATAAGGAGATATTTATTGCTTCTGCTTTGTGTCAACTTTAGCTGTCAAAACTTGTACCTGTTGTTTTTTTTGTATTAATTTTCTTAAACTTAAAATAAATGCTTCCAACATTTTGCCAAGTCCTTTAAAAGTGTTTTTATAAATAAATATTATTTTAGATTTATTATTAGTAGGATTTGCTGCTTTATCACCATAACAATGACATCGTCCTTTAAAATGTAATGTTTGAATGGTGTAAGAGATATCTTGTTCAGAAACAGCTGTTTCACACATTTCATCTGTGTATGTACTGTACTTTTGTAAAAATTATAGACCGAAAAATTTTAACGTCAAATCAAATTATACTGAATTTTTGTAAAACTTGACAAAGTTTACTACCTGTAATATACGTGAATAAAATAGTACGAATATCGTACTATTTCAGATTTAGTTATACACGTGCATGTAACAGGACTGAGATGAATGTGTCGATGTAACTAACTTGCTACCAATTTGTCAGATTGCAATTGATTAGCAAATGGTCGCGTATTGAATACTGTTGTGTTAATCCTGTAGTGCAGGTCAAAGGCTTTATGGTAGGTTTACCATGTATGAATCTGTAATCAGCTCGCTTGGTAGAGTTTCTATGATGAATAGAGTAATAGGTGTAATAGTACTTTTTATTTATTGTACTTTTGTTACTTACTAACAAATAGGTTAAGATTATAATACGTTAACACTTCATGAATCTATAGTGTGGATTAAGTAAATACAAAATGTGTTATTTCGACCAGGTAAATGATGACATACCTACTATATATTTCTTTATGAAATGCTGTAAGAATTGACTGAGAGACTCAAACCTAAGTAAATCTATAAAAAATAAGTGTTAGACAGTGGTCGCTGTTTTTCTCTTCAGCCTTTCGTGCACACAGTTGGGTGTTGAGAAGGTAGTCCTTCTGCACACTCCAGGACTTAAAAGTGGCAAATGACAAAGCTGTCCAGGCCACTTTAGACTTTGAGGACTTTTGAACACTTGGGGGAGGCATATGTCCAGCAGTGGACGTCTTTCGGCTGAAATGGTGATCATGATGATTCGAGAAGAAGAAGATGTCGTAAGTGAATCAATTTCCATTTTAGTCTTCAAAAGTAATTTTTATAGGTGTCTAATACAAAGAAAGACAGCACTCCCATTAAAATTCCAAGGAATTTACAGTGACACATATCTTCACCTCCACTATGAGCATCTAATAAATTAGTGCGACACCTCACAAAGCGCATTACGTGGAACCTACAAGGTGCCTTGTTGCGGTGTGTTGCCGTGCTCAACCTGAGTACGCACTCAGCGGATTAAGTGCTCTCTGTGCCTCTTAATCGATCGGCAGTATTGTGCTGCGATGATGTTCGCGGAATTCGGTTAGGGACATGTCGTACATATGTAATGCGAAGGAAATTTTGTCGTTGGGGTCGACAGGATGTGTATTTTTGGTCTGAATTCATAATGTTCTATTATGATGTACTTAAATAATAAACAATTGTTTTGTACGATGTTAAAATCGAGTTGGAGTAAGGTACAGATTGTTGGGAGACAGGCCTCATCCTCTATGTTAAGGGATGGACTATAATTCACGCGGGGTGATGATGCAGGACGGTGGATCAAATGTTCTCGATTTTTTTGTTTCTAGGACATATTCCTCACGGTAGATAGACAGGTTTTGAGAGCAGTGGCGATGAACTCACCTCTCACACATTTACACAATACAAAATCTATAAGTACTAAGAAGTAGAACCTGGTTGAGAATTCCGCAGACCAGGGAAGAATGGCAAAAAGGGAGGATGCTATACTCAGCAGTAAGTGGAATAAGGCTATCTACGATGATGAAGAAAGTGTCTGCTTGAGTTTAAACCCACAACATACGTCAGCGCCGTTGCCATTGCGTCAGCCCTGCTCAACACCCACAGCTAATTTATAATCAATCAAAACTCGCTGTGCGATGGCCAATGGCCAATTGGACATGTCAGTAAGTCTGCTAAAGATAATAAATAAGTCAAACTTTTCCATTCATTACTCAATCAATAAAATAACGAGAAGTTCTAGTGTATGCCACAATGCACAAACTTTGGAACCGGGATAGAATACTGAGAACACCTCAAAACTTTGCGACGCTCCGCTTCGGTAATAATCGCTGGGTTACAGGGCTGACAAAAGGTCAAGAAAATGTAGTAAAATTATTTGTAATTTTTTTAGGTTAAGGGCATTACATGGCTCAAATCCCAAAAACAGCGTATGTTCAAAGAAATTTGTTGATGAATCCCTTCGTGCGTTTTCCGTGTAAAAAAAAGTATGTTATAGTTAAGTTCATCACAAATAAATTGTATTGTTTAAAATTGTAATAAACCTTCTCAATCTTTTTTGGTTAATCGTAGAAAATAGGTCCTTTTTCAACCTTAATTGTAAATTATCTCTGTAACGGCTGAATAGATCGGCATGAATTTTGTAACAACAAATACGTAATGATATACTTAACAATCTGTATTGTTTTTTTTCTGTTATTTCTTTTAATATTTTTAAATAATAAATAAAAACCGAAATTTTGCGAAATGTGCGGGGCAAGTCAACAAAAACCAGTACAGGGATCAAATCATCAAGGTCATCGAGCAATGTAATGCCCTTAATACATAGCATACGACGGAGTTTTAAAGAGACGATCGATGCTCGAATAGTTTGATTAATAATAGCAAAATGGTAGACCTCATACAGATTGCATCCCTGCAGTTTTTATCACAATGTCATTTTGTGCTTTGAAATTTACCTTATATTACCCTGCTTATTATTTTGGGATTTTTTGTTTATCTTTGAAACAAGACCCTTAGATAAAGTTCCGAATTGAGTCTTTGATCGATTAAAAACAATCGATTTTGTTTTCTTAAATTGCTTGTGGAGCCCGTGAAAGAACGATTTTCTAAATAAACGTAGGTACCGTCAAATGGATACAGACATAATGCGGACATTGGAAACAGAACTTTGATATTTGTCATAGTGACACACAATTGACAATGTGTCTGTCAGTGTCCGGTGTCCGCAGCCAGTCCGAAAATTGTCCATCCCGGTTTGATCGACCAACATAAAATAAAATTGACAAACAAAACAAGCCAGTGCCGACCCTACCACCTTTCGAACAAAACAATTGACACTACCAACAAAACTCTCGCTATTGGTGGGAAAAATTTATGACTTTTGTTCTTCCAGATAGTTCTCATGTTACCTATTGCTATAGATTTTGTACCAAACGGTAAATTGTGACTTTCAATCTAAAGTTGAAAAAGTAAATGAAAACTATAGTAATGGCTGATAGCGAGACTTATAAGAAATGGCGGCCATTTTGCGGTTTGGTGTTGCAAGCAAGTGTTATTGGGTGCAATTAATTTTGTTGTACGAGTTAAATACCGCAGTATTGGCGCCTTTTGTGTAGTTGTTACCAAGGAAAATATTGTTTTTTGTTTGTTTGTTAAACTTTGGTATTTCATTGAATATGAAAAATGAACCGAAACAAGAGACAATTTCTGTTATATTATTATGAAACTATTAATTTATATCTAATAGCTTTTTACTGAATCCATATGAAAATATATACGGCACTTATAACAAAAACACATTTTTTTTTCAATTTTTGTCAGTCTGTTTGTTCCGGCTAATCTCCGAAATTCTCCGATTTTGAAGGGACTTTTACTGGTAAATAGCTGATATTATAAGGAGTATTTACTTTTATTTTAGAATAAGAATTAGGAAATTGAGACCCTTGAAATTGGTAACAAAATCAGATTCAAAAAGGGAAATAATATTTTTATAATAATTTCACGCGAACGAAGGTAGAAGAAAGCTAGTATAGACTAAACATAATATAACACCAATTCCTCCGAAGGTTAATGAAGAGATGTGTACCTACAACACATTTAGATAGAATAGCGGTTGACTCTATTACCATCAACCGGGTACTAATTCAAAGTCCGGGATGCTCCAAAAAGCTGAAAAAATCCAAATTGAATCCTAGAATGGATGAAAAGTTCCGATCTGGGAATCGAACCCAGGACCTCATGCTCAGCAGTGCAGTGCTTGCGACCACTAGACCAACGAGGTGATTAGAGTCTGCAAAAAATCTTATCGGAAATAGTAGAATGAGCAATTAATAGTGCATACATAAAGGCTGAATATTAGATTCATATTCTATCTATGCAGGAGGTTGATAGCCACAGCCAAATAGCTATTTATGCAAGCAATTTGAACTACAAGCTATAAACTCAATATATTATTACTGTGTGTAGTTTCAAAGCGGTATCTAAGCTCCTTAGGTCAGAACTAACTTCTGTTATACTACTAGTATAGTTGCTTGCAAAGGTATAAATGGGAAGACCATATACTAAGTTTCAGATAGGTCATTAGCTTCTTCTTCTTAGCGTCTCGATGGCAAATTTTTAGTTAAATATGTTTGGCCCAAAATTCAGTTGTGCGAACCCCGCTCGCTCATAAGATCGTCAAGTGCGCAGGTGTTAGGGCATGCAGCGCAAGATGGAAGATGGGCCATTGTCTGTGGAGACACGCCGCATACACATTTGAGATCTGAGCCGTTAGCTTAATCATTTCAAAACCGATGACTAAAAATTTATTTAACCATTTTTAGTGATGGACACTAAAAATGGTTAAATAATTTTATACATGACTAGCACTTCGCCCGCGGCTTCATCCGCAAAAATTGTGATAGCTTGTCTAATATGCATGATATGAATATAATTTATAGCCTACACTCACGAATAATGTAGCTTTCTGCCAGTGAAAGAATTTTTAGAATTGGATCATTAGTTCTGGAGATTACGCCCTACATACAAACTTACCTCTTTATAATATTATAGTATAGATTGTCCTTACAGACACATGAAGCGAAATATGATCACATATTAAATGCGTTTCAAGTAAGTAATCATCAAAACTATATCCTAATTATTATTTAGCACAGAACTTGCTCAAAGTATCCGATAAAGAATTTTAAAAAAATACATAAAATTCCACTTTTTCGCAAAAAGGATTCTTGCAAAATTTTAAACGGTGCGGATTTTAATTCACGCGGAAATCCGCATGTATTCAAAAAAGGCGACGCGGAATCCAGGCCTGTGTCCGAGTACGGGGCGAACGGACGGCCGAATGATTAAATTTTCACGTGTGTATCGGAGCTTCACTAGTGAGAGATCTTTCATTTAAATGATGTTGTGCTGTTTCTCTTTTTGTTTAAAATTAAAAGGAACTGATTGGTTTCATTTCATCAGCCTACATAAGCTTATAGTCGAGAATTTTACTTACATTTGACGAAATCCCGAAAATTATTTTGTCCATGATGAAATAAATGGTTCTATGAAATGTTTTGGAAATTGGACTCTTCCCATTCACTGCCTACTGAAGTTGCTCTAAATGAGTAAGTTTCATCTAAATATGATTTATGTTAGACTGTGGCGGGCGTGAGACAGGGATCTAAAAATTCGCTCACATAGTCCGCTCACACTACAGCTTGTGGCGTATCCTCCGTACAAGTCTTGGTCCCTGCAAATCAAGCAAATACAGACGCGCGACGGACACGTGGCGGTATAGTATAAACCATCTCTAATTCATCATCATCATCATCATTTCAGCCGAAAGACGTCCACTGCTGGACATAGGCCTCCCTCAAGTGTCGCCACATTAACCGGTCCCGTGCGACTCGCATCCAGCGGATCCCTGCAGCCTTCACCAGGTCTTCGGTCCACCTAGTGGGAGGCCTTCCAACGCAGCGTCTTCCGGTTCGCGGCCGCCACTCCAGAACTTTTCGGCCCCATCGGCCATCCGTTCTGCGAGCAATGTGCCCTGCCCACTGCCACTTCAGTTTGGCTATTCTTTGGGCTACGTCGGCTACCTTGGTTTCTAATTCATACCGATACGAATAATAAAAGGCACTGTATTATTTCTATTAGTAACTATAACATCGGTAGGTAGATTCGTTCATTTTTTAGCGTTCCGTACTCGAAGGGTAACCAACGGGTCCCTATTACTATATATTGTCAGCGGGCTGTATCTCATGATCCGTAAAAGGTAGACAATTGTAATTTTCACAGAATGTGTATTTCTGTTACCGCTATAACAACAAATAATAAAATTAATTTAAAAATTAAAGGGGGCTCCCCTACTACAATGGTACGGAACCCTTAAAGTCGACTGCGAGTCCGACTCACACTTGGCCGGTGTTTTTCTCCTCTAACATCACAACACGTCGAACTAACTCCGTGTACATAATATTGCTCGAAGCGTTACCATAGCTCGGAACTAATTAAAGAGTCTTATTAAGATTTAATAGGGTATTCTTTCCGCCGTAAATAATGAGCAAAACAAGGCAATATTCTCTACGGAAGATAAATGTTTTATTTATATTTTATGGCTTAATTAGCATGAAAATATGAATAGCGGGATAATTTTAATGTTTCTTTCGCCTTAAGTCTTCTTAAGTGTGTCTAGTTGGATGGGCTTTTTATTTGATGGGCTGATTATTATCTTTGTTTTTCGTAAGTGATTTTTTCCAACTTCACTTCACGCTTTCTTGTATTTTTAATTAATTATATTGTTTTTTTTTTTTGACAATTTGGATTCTTTCTTCAAATACAACAGATGTGAGCAAATTGTTTAACACCCATACAATTCTATACTTGAAAATGTAAAATAAATACGAAAAAAAAGGTAGGCAGCAGGCGAAATCAGTAACATCACATCAAACAATTTCTGACAACATGACAGCCACATAAAAACACCAAAGAATCACCATAAATCCTATGAATACTAAATCATCCTCAAAAATATTCGCCACATAACGAAAAGCTACTCCATTTCCATTTGTTTGTAACAGTGCATGTAAAAAACTAGTATATTTTAAAGCATGCATTTCAAAGGGCTAGAGCGTGCGAGTAAATTCAAATTACCTTGACAAATAGCCTTTCGGTTTTACATAAAAAGCAGATCCACCGGACGGGGCGCATCGTACAAAAGGCTGGGATATAAACGAAAATGGTGGAATAGAATATTATATGCAGGGGGTATTTGTAGAGAGGTTATTTACATATTTTTGTACCTACTCACAATGTTTTATTGGTCGGTTAGAACTCGGGACGTTCAAATCTTAAACCTATATAAAAAAGGTATGATACAGTTGAACTGACCATTTAACTGAACAAATCAAAATTTGTAGAGCTACTCGACCCAAATGTATGGCACAGCGATAGAAATGGACCAACATTGTGGGGAAAGTTCGTCTGTTTGATGCCTGTTTGTGTCTGTCTGAACCATTAAGAATAACCACACTTTCTGATACACGCTGTAGAGTTGTTACAAACATGGATGAATTCTATGGATGTTACCACACCAATCGATCGAGGCCATCAATCGATGGTAGAATGGATAAGTCGACGTCGATCGACCGTTTCTACTACACCAATACATCGATCTCGTCGTCATTTCTACCAACGATCGATTGGTGATCGGTGATCGACCGATTGGTGAGGTAACACCCTATTATTACAGGTAGAAAATTAAAGATTCCCAACTCCATGAAAATCCAAAAAAAAGGACGAGGTGTGACCTTACTAGGTAACCTGATAGAGAAAACAGTTATTACTAATATATAATTCAGGGTGCATATTTTCAAAGCGCGGCTGTACAAAACATAAAAGCTCTGTGAGGGGTTTTCTCTATGGATCGAAGATCGAGTAAAGTCGGAAATCTACAAGTATTACCGAAGTACATACCTCATAATCAGCCTATAATGTTCCCACTGCTGGGACACAGGCCTCCTCTCTATGAGAGGGAATGGGCTATAATCCACCACGCGGGCCCAGTGCGGGTTGGTAGATGTCACATGTCTTCGAATTTTTGGTTCTAGGACATGCCGGTTTCCTCACGATGTTTTCCTTCACCGTTTTGAGAGCAGTAGTGATGAAATAAATTACACAAAGTAATGCGCCTGCCGGGGTTCGAACCCACGACTTACTGCTCGTAAGTTGGGACCGCCACCATTGGGCCACCGCTGCTCTAAAAGTACATACCTATTCTGGTTTAATTGTACCACAAAACTGTATCTTCTTATCAGCGAAATTTTCAGAAGTAATTCGGTGTTTAATATTAATTTTGCGGACTCTCATAAATAATTTAACTACTAATTTAAGCATTTGAATTTACAGGATTTAATCGCCAATCCAATTCTTTGTTTACGCTTAATCTCTTTTGATAAATGTTCTTTATATAGTAAATAATTTGCTTGTCGTAAATTATACTATAAGCGTCTAAATAAATAAAGCAAATGAAAAATTACATTAAAATTTAAAATACGGGCTTGACAGCAATTGTACCTGTTTCTACCTATTTCACGTTTTAATTTTTTACTAACGAATTTACCGAAAAAGAAAATGCCACAGTTACGTACGAATCTACATATAATTTACCGAAAAATAACTCAAACAAACAGCGCACAATATACCTAATTCATAAACATACATTTTTATTTTAAAATGAAATACAAAACTTGTGATTTGCATACTCGCGCGACTATTCAATTCGCATATTCATGCTAAGTCTGTCTCCGCTGAAACAAATTTAAAAATATTGCTGCAACATACTGCTCGCTTTTGCGTATGGACGAGTGCATCTAATTTTCTATATTGAAGTCGTCTATAAGAACTAGACCAGTAGTCTTACTGGCATTGATAAAAACTTATTTTACTATTATATTAGCTTTAATATGGGAACGTAGTTTCACAGCTTACCTTATTTCTTATAAGCTTTTTTATCCTGAAACCATTGTTAAATTAAGGTTCTCTAGTTTTCGTTCAAATGCGGACTGTTACTCAATTTTTCTTTAAGTAAGTTTCCAATGCACGGTGTGCGTTCATAAAGACATACCATTCTATCGGTAACAAAAACTATAGATTATACAACATTATTTTTAGTATATGCGAAACCTGAATATAGTTTGTTCAGAATAAGTAACTGAATCGATTCCAATATTTTTTCCCAAAAATATTTAAAAAAGTTAAAAGTTGGACACCGCGCGACTTTGAGTACCTATCGCACTAATTTAGGTACCTACTGCCAAATTATTATTATCAATGAGTTCAAGACGACACTGGAGGCGCGCGCTGCGTGGTGACAACGTTTTTGTGCGGACAACTAGGTAACAGAACAAGCTTATAACTTTGAGATTTTTCATGATACAGTTTTGAAATTTTGTACATAGATTCTTTACACAAAAATACTAGACACGTGTATCAGGTTTCGCATATACTAAAACGAATGTTGGATAATATAGGAACCGCGGATAAACATTAAAAACCCACTGACAAACCGCTTGAAAACATAACAGTACAAAATCCCAACAAATCCTAGATTACGACGGGGCAATTTTAACACAAAAATACAAGTGCAATTTGAGCGGCCATAAAGCGAGGCCCCAGTTCAGAACGTCTTAATAGTTAGTTGGCAAGCTTTGTTATTCGCGACACCGGAATGTGAATCTGTGTGGAGTGTGCGGCCGTAATCTGGAACATACTGTCCTGTAATTGCCATCCTAATTGTCCCAGCATCCCCTTCCCCATCTTTATTCTGTCCTCCTTGTTATGCTCCGTATTGCCGTTTGTTCGCCGCTGTCCGCCCTGACCGCTCTTGTTTCGTATTGTGCGGGCCTACGGTTGCAGAATTTGATGCCTTGATTATAGTGAGGCTTTTGGGCTATTGTTGTGGGGTTCCTCATGGTTCGATGTGTTGTTCTACTAACTGTCAGTACTGGGTTTGATTGAAGATGTGTATGACGTGTATATAATTGTCTGTGGATCTCTATTGGACTAATATTCAATTCGATAATCTAACGACCTTTAGATCGTGGGTTCTGCATTTCCCACGTCATAATACAATTAGGTTTTTCCATCAGGATTTTTTAGTAACAGCCACGGAGTCTGGACTGGTGCCCGGTTGATGGCGATGGCTCGCCCCCAATTACAAGGGACTTACACGTAACCGGAGAAACATTAGGTACATTAGGTATATCTAGAAAGAAAGAAAGAAAGAAAGAAGAAATAAAATGCATTTATTTGGCACATGTATGAAAAAAAAACTTAAATCTAAACAAAAAAATAAAATAATAAGACACTGTGTGCCTCACGGCTGCGCCAAATAGGCCCAGTTCAGCAAAATTCCGGACCACTAGTGCTCGACGCTGGTTTTTAACTGGACCTGAATTAGTGAGGCACCTCTATCCATCCCTTCGGTTATTACATGCTTGAAGTAATGATGCTGTAGAAGACAATAATAATAAAAAAAAAAACACAAGGCTTTTAAACATTTATTCACAACACACTTTACGATGCCAACCCACAAATCTCAACACATTTGGCTGAACAACCTCAATAAAAGATTACAGATGCAATCTCTGCAGAGCAAGCAAGCGGAACAGTTGTATCTGGTCCAGTATGTGCCATCTGTTGGCAGGCCTGGCTGGGTAGGCCTGCCGCCAAGCACGATACATTCCGCTAATGGCTAGATTACAAATCGTTGCGTTCACTCAGCCGCTGCGCGTTGCTGGACCGACTGAGCGGGATGTAAGTTTGAGAGATAGTTTTCCGGTTACATTATGTTATTTTATCATTAGGTAACACAAAAACCGGGATATTAATAATGTTTACTATTTATAATTTAGTTCCCGTTATTTCGGTGCTGTTGCAAGCATGATCTAGGTAAACCATGATCACGAATAAACAAATAAAAATATAAATTAATATCAGGAAATCAAAATAAATAGTAAACATGGTAAATATCCCTCCTTCCCCTCCACACGACTAAGCCTAAAAACACAATTCCAATTTACGAGTATATCGGTTTATTTAACACCAGTCCAATGTCAACTTAACAAGTACGTACCACAAAACTTAACACGAAAGTTAAAGTTACGCAACAATCATAAGTCCGCAATAGCATATGTCTATCTTTTAAGGTTGACTCACACTCTCTCTGACCCTCTCTTTCTCTTATGTGGCGCAGACGAAGTTGCGCGAGTCAGCTAGTGTTAGATAAACTCATAGGAATTGTGTTTTTTACTTAAGGTACCTGTATCTAGTTGCGAAAATAAATTAGGTACTGTAATAGGGAACGAATATGTATTTTACAAATACCTACGATACCACTGGACCAGTAGTGCAGAAGGGAAAAAAAAAATACCCTCGACACTACCAGTAGTGCGGCTTAGTAGTGTGGAGGGGAAGGAGGGGTAAATATCCCGTTTTTAGTGCTATTGATAGGATCATTAAAAACGTCAGTTTAAAAACTTGTTAGTTTATGTTTCACATGTTAACTGCTGTGTTCTTTTCGATGGTTGTGCATTTTGGTGTCAAGTTAGAGTTATTTTAGTATTATTCTTTACTAACGACCCGTTTCGGCATCGACGGGTAAAATTAACTAAGGGTGTTACCACACCAATCAATCCATCGTCGATCGATGCCATCGATCGATGATAGAATGGGTTAGTCGAAAGAGAGTAACCATCGATCGACGTTGACTAAAGAAACAAGTGCGCTTAGCAAAAAAATATATAACATTTTCTCTCATGTTGACACCATGACTTGACAATTACGAATGCAACAAAAGACAATTGGCAATTGCTTTTTTTTAAATAAATAATACTATTTTCTCATACTGAACGGTCGGTCAATAAGCCCGTGGAAGAATTAGTAGAATTTTAACGCGCCATAGTGAGTAAATCTATTTTTCGTTCAAATCTGCCAAAGATCTAAGACCAAACTACATGGTTTTTGGTTCGGTTTAGCCGCAGACTAGATACTTCGAAATCTCCGATAGAACTTTAGTTCCCATGAGAACAAAACTTGTTCCGACTAATTTCTCAGTAGATGACCGCTCTGAACAAACAAATACTTATACTGTTTCATAATACCACTTGGTAGACAGATTCATATACTCAGAATGACGTCACCAAGAAGTCAGTGCTACATAAAAATTCAAACTACCCACACCTCTTTTATGACACTGAATCATGGTTTATTTATTTCGTCTTCGTCGGATCGTCTCGCCATGCAAATGTCTACGCTCAATGAAATTGCAGTCTCAAGTAATATGGGAAGCACTCTGGATAGTGCATTGAGTTTAATTGTAAATAGTTGATAGGAAAATCCTCCATTTCTTTAATATTCTTTTATTCATTCTTTGTAGTCACGCTGTTATTCACTTCCATGTCTTTCCTATAATTTTTCGAATAATATTCATCATCTGTTGTTTGGTCTTCCTCTCCCTTGTTCTTTTTCAACCTATTTTTTGTTCATAAGTAACAATGGAGTGTTTTGCCTATTTTTCTCCATAGGAATCTAAGTTTTTGCTCTCTGGCTTACCTGATAAGTATATAAAAAGCTTTGAGTAGGTACCATTGTAATACATTCTTTGAATTTGAATACAAACTACTCCATCCGTTTTCTTTTGAATTACTGTGGTTTTGACTTTGCTCTGCTAAAATCCTCTGTGTATATTTTTTGTCACAAAAACCTAGCAAATAACTAAGCTCAGTAAGCTACTAGTTTCAAGTTAAAAGCATTTTGTGCTGTTGCATCGTGATTGATGCAAACGAATTAAGTTACACGCTGCTTTAACTTAGGGGAACTTGACTAATGGAATTAGCTTGCTTGTTTAATTTCATTTTATAGTATCGCTTACAAAATTTTGTTTGCAAAGGGTTGGTGTATACAGTAATTTCAGAAGCTTTTGTATTATTAACATCGATTGGGTTTATGTTGTACGAGCAGTCAGTGGCTCAGCCCAACGACCTCTACTTGTATTTCGTAGGTTCGAACACAGACAGGTACTTTGTGTTAAATTATTTGACCACCATTGCCCTTAACGGTGAAGGAAAACAGCATGTCTTAGAACCAAAAATTCAAAGACATGAGACATTAGCCATGTATCCGCGTAGTAAATAACAGTTCATTACCTCTAACAAAGAAGACGAAAAGAGAAGACCTCTGTCCCAGCAGCGACAACATTATAATCTGATGTTAAGTAAGCCCACCATGACGTACGGTGCCGACTGCTGAGACGTGGATACTACCACAAGAGGTTGTGTGCAAGCTTAGAATATTACAGATCGCCATGCAGCGTTCCATGCTCGTCATAACACTAGAAGATCGAGTTTCAAACGTCCAAATCCGGGGATGAACCAAGATCTTTAATGTTGGAAATCGGGTTATGGAACTCAAATGGAGTTGGGCAGGACACCAGCAGTCCTAGCAAGGTACGGTGATGGCAGCTGTGATGGAGTGGCGTCCAAGGACTGGAAAGAGAAGTGTTGGTCGTCCGGCGGCGAGATGGGCAGACGAAATTGTTGCCATCGCGGAAATGTCCTGGATGAGGCTGGCACAAGAAAGTGAAGCTTGCCGCAAGCAAAGAAGAAGTCGATCTGTGGCTGATGATGATGCCTACTGACTGACTTACTGCTTTGAGTTTATGTAAAGTTAGTAATTTCATTTAAGAAAGAAAGAAATAAATGTTTATTTGTCACTGCCACTAGGTAGGTATTTAAAAGGCCGCTGTTTAATATGCATAGCCTTATTTAAAGGGCTTTTAATATTCAAAATAGCGCGCTCTGTTAGTATTTTTAATTACTTTGCAAAAAAAGTAAGTGAACTTTTTAATATTTATGCTGTAAGTCTTCATCAAAGAGAATTTATTATGAAATTAATTAACATATTTTGGAAAAGTAACAGATAAAAATGCTTCTGCTGTTGAAAAACTTTCGCAAGTTAGGATTGGGTAAATAATTTTAGGTGCTATTTGGTATATTTTGATGTAAATTAGTGTGCGAAGTACATAATAATATGTATATCGATTTCAGAGATTGAATTGATAAATTGAGTGTCGCTAAAAATCAGATCACATTTTAAACGTGAGTTTCAAGTACATCCACAAAATATTCGTGAAAAGAAGCGCCATGCAGTTACCACGGAGGTAGGCAGAATCCATTTAAATTTAAAAGATTTTAGAAGTTTATTAAATGTTCTCATCATCTGACTAGCCTTTTCCCAACTATGTTGGGGTCAGCTTCCAATCTAACCGAATGCAGCTCAATACCAGTATTATAGATGGAGCGGCTGCCTATCTGACACAACCCAGTAAGTTCTGGGTAATACGATACCCCTTGGTAAGACTGGGTTTTCAGACTTACTGACTAATTAACGACTGTCAAATATCTGCAATTGACAGCTGGGAACAACGACTAAACATGCTTTTCGAGGCACGGAGGAAACTCCGTATGTAATGTGTGGTCACACACCCACGGACCAACCTAGGTCAGCACGGCGTAACCTGAAGATAAACCCTGGCGGCTGATATTATTTAGCCACATGCTCCTCCTCCTGTTATTAAATGTTGTATTAATTTTAAGAAACATTAAATAATTCAAACTATTTAGTACTATCTCGTCACTTCGTTGAGGCTATATGGTAAATAGAGTAGAGCAGTAGACCTATTTCACATAGTAATAGGATTTCAAGAGCAAGGTAAAGGATGTCACTATAAATGCCGTTTACTCCGTCAATGTACGCAGTCCTCAAGTGAAATCAAATATTGGGCTTTTCGATTTATCCTGAAAGTGTTTGAAGCTTTTACTTTTTAGGTCTTTGGCGGCCAATTTCAAGGTTTTATTTATGCGTGATGTTGTTTTAAGTAAGTAAAGTGTCTATTTTAATTGAGCCAGAAATATTTTACTACTTCGCCTTCATTACCTTTTTTTCTTTTAAGAAAAGTATGGTACACGTTTTCATATCATAGAAAATTTTAAGATTTAATATCTCATTTTGATGACGTTGCAAATAAATGCCATTTTCTCTCTCCCTCTTTTCCTCCTGCCTTAATTAACCCCACTAAGACCTCACCCAAACAATTACACCAAAATTCAACCCTCAAGCTGCGAGACGCCAAAAATCTTGTTCAGTACTGTACCGTAACTTTACTAACACAAACATCCCTAACAAACGGTGCCACAATAACGAGAATCACCCCAATAGAACACAAGACAGGTGCAAGCCCCTATCAAAGAGTAGATTGATACAGAAGGCTAGTCTTGCGGCTATGTCCAGCGCGAAACGCTCGAAACCAAAATCAAAATATTTTATTCCACATAGGCCTACATGGGCAGGGCCTTTTAAAACGTCGAGAAAATTATGCACGGTTCGGGTTGGTCATTTCTTATGGAGAAGAACCGGCAAGAAACTCCATGGTTACGCTGTTAAACAAATACCTAGTTTATCATTGTTTGAGTAACTGGAGTAACATATACACGCGTTTATGTGTGCGCGTTTTCTGAAAATATAGAAACGAAAAAAAGATCAATTTTTATGTTTCTTTTAAGCACTGGCAGTTTTTAAAATTTAATAAAAGATATATTTGAACAGACTTTTATTTCCGAGTTGTATTTGTTTTTGAGTTAATTTATTTTATGCTGTCTTTTACATGTTCCTGTATTTTATACACACAAAGACATGTGTGATTGAGTTTTCGCTTTACGCTAAGAGCGTCTATGTGTGCTTACTCTTGTTTTCGTTCATTGGATAGAGCTGACCTTCTGTATCGATATATTCTGTGCCCCAACGTAAATAAGCTATACGAACAATTTGTGGCGACTGGTTAGCTGAAGCCAAGCTCCCATGGTTTAGTCAAGACTTGGTGCGGCTTAAATCTACAGTTGAAATCTGGTTGGAGGATATTTTTTAATAACATTTCGGAATTGTTTGTTTATTTTTGCCAGCTACTGTACAGCTACTTACATTTTCTCTGAATTTGTTCTGACTTTACAAAGATCTTGAAATATTTTAAGGGGGTTTATAAATGTCTCTCTGTCTAGAAGGACGGAATACGTCGTCTTTTTGCAAAAAAAACGTATTTTTTTTAAATACTGAAGGCAAATTCTAAAGTATCTTGTTTTTTTGTAATGGCCTGCTGATACTTAAATGACAATTCAAACGCCGTTTAAAATCACAAACAACATTTAATTCTAGTTCTTTTTAAAACAGTTGTACGTTGCAAGAATAAAATATTCTTTAAAGAAATTAATTCCACTCACACACAGACAATGCGAAAAGGTCGAGATTATTAGACGTCCTACATAAAACAGCTACAGTAAAACTTTTAATGAGCCAAAACAGAACATCTTATCCAATATCACCAGACCGAAACCCATAACACGGCTTAACAGCATGTAAAAGGAGGCCCAAAACACTAAAATAAACAAAGAGATAAAAAATCCCAAAAGGCTTTGCGGCAAGTGCCCTCAAAATCACAATTCAGCCCTTTGGCGATTACATGATATCGGCTTTTTGCGTTACATTCGCGAAATTCAATAATACCGATGCTCGTAAAGGGGCGGGGTGGCAAAAAAACCGGTATTTGGCTCACTAAACCGTTATTGTCAACCGCTGCAAATAACTGGGATGTTTTTTCTTGTTATTTCATTTTAAAAGGTCCACGGTAAATGTTTGCGCTAATATTGGACGGCTTTCTAAACGGTTTTCGGTTTTTGAAAATATTTTGTTTTGGCCACGACTCTAGATACTACTTGCGTTAAGGCAAGTTTAATCAACCCCATACCTATGTAAAAGTTTTCTATATCAAAGATCGGAATTGCAAAATCCAAGAAAATAATATTTCTCGAAAGTTCTAACACGCGATGGATTATCTGCTACGACCGCGTAGCTGTGTCATCGTCGCGTCAGCTACGGCGTAGCTACATAATATCGTCGCGTCAGCTACGCCGTAGCAACATATTGACGAACGAAGTTATGTTTTAGCTGACTCTCAAAAGGAATATAATAATTTGACTCAGTGTAAGGTGCTTTCGATGTTATTATTTTTGTGCTTGCAAAAAGTTTTCCTACAAGTTTTAATGTGAATTGAAATGTGAAATGTATAATTTAATAAAATAATATACTTTATTATTCGCCAAAATCACACAGCTTTTTTTGGTAGTCTTATCGCCGATAGAGATGTGTGCCTGGCAGCAAATTAATCATTAAAATTTGCATTAATTGGCTATATAACACGTCATTTTTTTAAACTTTCTTACGGTATTTTGAGATACTTTCTGTAGCCAAAGTTTTTGCCAAAACTTTTAAGAACATACACAATGCACAGTTTAAAACTGATAAAAAGGTGAACAATTTTAAAGTTTCCAATGGTGCGTAAACAGGGTCCGGTTAGCCTGTCCCGCGAGTTACGAACGGACGCTGTTTTGCTCAGTTGACTTTTATAACGCGTGAATATTTACAGGGTAAAAATATGCTGCTTTATGCCATGGAAATACTTGCGTTTGTGGGTATCCTTTTGACCGTAAACGTTTACTGTATTTATTGACGTGAATCATACAATAAATAACGTGGAGGCTAAAGACCTCCACATTTGAATCTCAAATGATTTTGAGCTCTAATGTCTAAAGACCGACCGCTTTAACGAGTCCTCGCGAAGAAGGTTTCAATTTAAATGGAATATATATGAAGGATGACTACGTATTGGTTCCATTAGTATCGTAATACCTACGTGGATTATAGTTATTTTAAAGCAAATAACCTGTGGGATATTGTTAGGACTTTGTGGACGCTTAATGTGCTTATGATGGTGACTCATTAAAGTGGTCGGTCTATAGTTCCTTAAGCCGAATAACTGGTTTGTGGGATTTCCAGAACTCAACACTACTGTTTTTTTAACATCACTTGCATCTTTTCACACTCACAATCAATATAGATAAACGTCTCAGAACCATTATCTAAAGATTTAATTCATAATATTTGTCTGCTAAGAATGGTTCAGATTAGAATGGTTACAAAAGGAAGCACACATTACACATTACCTAGGATATTATACTCTAATCTCTTCTCCATCGACATTGCAATCGCCATTCCCATCGACACGCTAAAAAGATCTTAGACTAGGTAACACGAACACGCTGTTCTATCCAAACGACTCAATAGTCCTCTAAACACCGTTCCACACCTAAAAATGAACTCACAGATGCGACTCAGGTACTCTGAGATTCAACTCTTGTTCCCATCGCGGAGTAATCGTGTTCCTGAAATTGAGTCTGCAAGTTTCGGCGTGACGCGTTATCGGATTTGTTCGGCACGCGCTCGGAATCTGTCGGGACCTCGGGACGCTCCGCCTACTCACAAATTGCATCGGATACTGAAAACGTTGGCTTGCTTTTTAGTTTTTAGTTCCCGTTCTTTTGTTAATAGTGGAGAGGATTTGGGTGTGCCCGTGTGTGGGTTTGAAAGTGTAGTTGTGTGAAATGATGGGATATAGAATTTATACGGTATGGTAAAGGTAAATACAAAAATTCTTTAGATTCAAATTAGTGCTGCAAAACAGCAATTTTTGAACGTCAACTTTACATTAGACAATCCTCCGAAACGCCTTTCACCAAAGGACAGAGTGATCGCAGACTGATTGCAGCTATACTGAAAAAGTGAGCGATCATAATAGGTGGTGGATAGAGGAGGATAATAAGACAGATAACGGGTGATAAGATTAATTAATAAAAATTATTCAAAAATAAAAGGGACAACATTTGCAGTTTTTCTTAAATCTATGTTAAGTTCACCTTTGATTGATTGACATATAACTGATGATGATGGCCTGATCTTTAGAAATTGTAATGCATGCGTTGAAATAGAATATGAGGATGATAAGAGGATGCATCCTGCAAGCAAGTTTAGAATAAAGTCGATAGACAAAACAACCTAATATAAGCAGTAGGTAGGTAAGATTAGTTAACAAAGTAGATAGTCCATGAGTACGTAGAAAGAGGCGTTAGTAGCGTACACAAGAAACTAAAAAGTTTACTCAGGAAAAGTAGAAACTGCTTAAAGACACTGCGCGCTGTAGAAATTGGTGTGTTCTCCACAACACACACAAACTACCAAGAAAACATACCACACCAACAGTTTAGCGTACAAATTCAACGTTGCAATCAGTTACACTCCCATTGCCTGCAATGTCTGGCATTACCATAATTATTCTATATTAAAACAGTAATGTAATATTAAAACTCTGAAGACGTCGCCTGTTTAAAATAACAGATGGCAGCACATGTATTATTCATGGGTCGGTTTGAGTCGGACTGCCGATAAGTTTGAAAGGCGTTGGGGAAAGTTGATGGTGGATGGTGACATTTACATTTTAATTGAACACATTCCAGATGGACAGATGAGGAGATCTTTAATGATTGCTTTTAAATTGGAGCTGTTAACTTTAAAAATGAAATTCTTGTGACGCCAGCTGATTGCTTGCAAGGTAATGCAAGTAATCATTTATAACAAAATGAGCTATTTTGGTTATTAATTTAGACTCCTAAATTAGTAGATTTGATCGTCATACTGCAAGGGTGCATACTTTCCAGCTGAAGTGCCTGCAAAAGTGATTTAAAAAAAAAAATGTATAGACCACGTAAGCAACTTTCAAAAGTTGCTTTAGTGTGTGGAAAATTATCACTGGCAATGCATATTTTTTTGTATTACTGCTGATAAAGCAAGATACGAGTATTATTTTCTGATTTATTAACTGACTGCACGATCAGCCAAGTTAGACTTGTGTTTTTCATGACAGGGTTATGTACTTATTTGTGGATCATCATTGTGTTCGAGATTTTTATGTTTATATATACTGGATGGATTTTAACACATGTGGTCTATAACAACATGTCATGTGTGTGTAGGTCTTTCAAAGGTTATAGGCTTAGTTCCGTACTTAAAATATTCTTTGTTTGTTTTCAGAATGGAGCTCGCGTTGCAATTGCATCTCCTAGAGATGGAAGCTCTTGCCGCGTATGAGTTCACTCCGACCATGTTTATGCTCGGCGAGGGATACTCCCGTAAGTACTTACAATAATATTGCTTCAGGTCTAGCATAGTATGGTTAACAATAATTTTAAAAGCAAAGAACGAAGTCTGAAAGTGACAATTACCGTTATCCTGTATTTCGTGATTCGTTTGTTTTTTTTTCACAGAATTTTGCTATTTACCAATAGTCGTTAAATACGTTTATGAATACTATAGAATCGAAAACTGAAGTCTTTTGGAAATAAATAACATTTAATTAAAATCTGCAGACTCACCAACAGAAGACATCAATTTGATACCCGTTGTCACTTACATTAGGAATACCGCCGCCTAAATATTTAGACAATCCTCTTGGTCTCATCTACCGATTTAGAAAAATGCCATTTAGTACAGCAGCAGTAGCTTTTATTCCAAGACTAATCCCAAAAAACTTCTACGGGAAATCTTCCGTGATTCTTGATCAAAATAATGAATAATCATGGATGATATCCCGTCAGTGACAGTATAAGTTTAGTTTTAAGCCGTGAAATCTTAAAACAGTGTTTAATTCCAAAAATGTCAAAGGAGCAAATGTATACAAAGACATAGTTTCTATTCACATGCGCAATTTCTACATCACAATACTCAACTATGATAGACAGTTAACTCCTCCGCTACAGATCACGAACCAATCAGCGACCAGCGTATAATACGTGTTTACGTGTCGCCGGAGTTAGGCACCGTTCACACTATCGATTCGGTATGCACGTGCTTGACACTTGCCATAGTTGCGCTAAATATGTTGGAGTTTGTGTAGCAGATATGTGGGTATCGTGGCTAGGGGTGATGGAAAGGGAAAGTTAGTTTTGTAAGGTATTATGATTCTTTCTAGGATCTAGTGGCTGTAGTAATTGATTTTATTCTGAAACAGTGAATAGAGTGCAGCAAACAGCTTCTTATAAAACAAAGTGACCTGATGGCCTATAGACAAGTAGAATTCACTATCAAAACATTTCAAACTTCGATTTTTTTGGTCGATTATGTCAATCGAAAACATTTTTGACTTATCTAACATCATATATAGACGGGAAGAAAAAAAAAACAGCTGTTCCATACATTTTGACGTAGGTATTGCACTGTTGTAGGAAACAGAAGATTTTTTAAAATTAGATTTTTTTCAGAATGAAGTACTGAATACGTGGTAATCGTTTGTGCGTTGCTGTCCCTTCCACCCTGTTTTGCTGATTGATTTTCACTTCATCTAGTCCTTTTGGAAAGTCATCTAAGCTTTATTTCCGCAATCGATAGCGTAAAGCGTTAAGTATCAGCAATCGACTAAGTATTAGTAATCGCAGGTACGTTTCCGTTCCCTATCAAGCAGATTATTACAGCATAAAAAACTGATAATACGGATCGCGTCGCTTACCTTCCTACAAAGCACTGTACTACGTAGATACTCGTTTATCTATGTCACTGTAGGCCCCATGCGGCGCTTCGAACTCTTTTAAGCTCTTACAGCCGCGGGACTACGGCGAGTTAGTCCGTAAGCTTAAAAATCAATTTGAATTAAAAACTATTGCGTTCTGTGTTGATTTCCTTTTATCTTGCTACCGTGTTTTGCTTTCCGCTCTACAACATTAGTTTTAGTATATGCGAAACCTGAAACATGTGTCTAGTATTTTTATGTAAAACTGTCAAAATTTCAAAACTGTATCATGAAAAATCGCAAAGTTATAAGCTTATTCTGTTACCTGGTTGTCCGCACAAAAGCGTGGTCACCAAGCAAAGCGCTCGCGCCTGGCCTCCAGCGTCGTCTTGAGCTCATTGAAAAATATAATTTGGCAGTAGGTACCTAAATTATTGAGATAGGTGCTTAATGTCGCTCGGTGTCCAACTTGTAACTTTTTTTAAATATTTTTGGGACAAAATATAACATGGTTTAAAAATATTGAAATCGATTCAGTTACTTATTCTTAACAAACTATATTCAGGTTTCGCATATACTAAAAATAATGTTGTATATAGAATAAAAAAAATGGAGCCTAGATTGACTTTGTGACTAAATTAGTAACGAGTTTACTGTCACGGGGGTTGACTGGCGCAAAATACCTTGTATAAAGTCCTTCTTTTGTAGAGCTAGTGCCTTGTATTACTCGTCTTTTGTTAAGAATAGGACAAGCTAATGCAGCTCACGTAAACTGATACTACTGAAATAGATAGTATATAAATAAAAAAAAAAGGTACAGGCGTTTGTCATCTTACTATCTTTAATGGTACTTAATTTTAGAAACATCTATTGACCATAGCGTCATCAACTCATTTGCTATATTTTTAAAGAAAGTTTCTTCGCGAAACAAACGTCTGACCTCACACATAACACAACAGAGAGTGAGTCTAACAACGGGCGCCATCTAGGAGTTGCACAGCTGCTGCCTTCGAGACGTCGGGAGCTCTTTGCACGGCGCTAAAAAGAGCATAAACCGGTATAGCCGATTGTGAAGATGTGGTGTAAGGTGGGACAGGTAGCGGGGTACATCAGCCGTACATTCTATTTACAGGTGATGTTTGTTTTAAAAATAAACAACGAAATAAGTGGACAACTTTTAGAATTTTGCAGACGATTAAATCGTCTTATAAATGACACAAAATTTATTCTCCAGACTGTGAAAATCTGGTGAAGTATAGCTGTCGTTTCGACGTTTTTAAAAAGTCATGAGATTTTCTCAGCCAAAATGTGGAACGTTTTTTGATGTCACGCAGATTTCACAGGTCCCAGTGTCTAGCCAACAAGAAATCGCTTATAAAGAGTATTTCTACAACGAATTTCAACCTAACCTAGGTTGAAATTTTGGTAGTTTATGACAAACTAACGTGTTTGACTTCTTTGTTGTCGGTATCACTGATTGAATATCATTATGTCTAAGCCCTTAATGGTAATATATTTTCAAAATCAATCAAATTCAAAGCATTTATTTCAAGTAGGTCAGTTACAGGCATTCTTGAATTCGAAAGACAATAATGAAATGTAGCTACAGTCCCAGTCACAAGGCATAAAAACTATGAAAGTACTGTAGTTGCCCA
Source organism: Noctua fimbriata (assembly GCA_905163415.1). Classification (NCBI taxonomy): domain Eukaryota; kingdom Metazoa; phylum Arthropoda; class Insecta; order Lepidoptera; family Noctuidae; genus Noctua; species Noctua fimbriata. The sequence goes on from LR990932.1 coordinate 1,864,088, forward strand.
TTGCCTAGCGTAAATCTCTATGGAGAAGAACGGGCAAGAAACTCCATGGACACTCTTTTAAATAAGAATATTTTTACAAAACCTTGGTTACATCATTCATGGTGAGATGGTACACTATTATTTTGACTATCAAGTCCTCAGCTTTCCTCCTCTACCTTACACCACCTCCAGAAGTCGAGGACAGTACTAAGTGCTCTCCAGACAACTAGTGTATTGCAGATAGTTGTCCAGATTTACGAGCCCCGCCGCTCATAGTACCGTGGAAGACTTAATTCACACGTGCCTGATCTGGTACATTGATTCAGTTTGATAGTTTATCTGGTGGGCGTTTTATGGTAGATGATGGGAGTATAGAATTTAGGTGAAGCAGTGGAAATAAAAGAACAACTTTTATGTCCTGGTATATGCTAAAGGAACGGCCACAGTCATCACAAAGATTTTTATACTCATGGGTTGCCAAAAGGACAAGTATGGGTCGTTGAAAGTGAGGAATTCTCTTACGACAACGTCGGATTTACAAATCAGTTGCGTTATACATTGTGAATAAAGGTATTATTCAGAATGATTTTACTAACCCTGACGATTTACTACCTGATCCATAACTCTGTCTGTCTGTTACCTTTTCACGCTAAAACGATCAGCCGTTTTTTGGAAGAAATTTGGCATACGAATAGACCAGGTCGATTTCCATAGAATAACTTCCGTCCTCGAAGCTGATGGCAATAGCTTGTAGAACACAGCGTTTATCAGATTATTTATTCGCGATTTCGACGCTGTTCCTAAAAAGGGTGCTGTTTAGTTTGATGGTGAGTAACACACTCTTATATGTCCACACATTTCTGTTATCCGCTGTATAATCAAAGTAGTAACAACAATCAGTCAGTATGCCTAGCAATCGTGACGTTATCAGTCAATGATCTGAAACACGTAACAATGATACCATCTTCGAATCAACCTTTGTATGTTACCAGGCAGGCATGACTCATCGGAAGAAATAAAAGCGTGTTACATACAAAGTAGGTAAATTGAGGCCCAATGCCAAGAAATTCCACCTATTCAAAGCTATTAAATTACCATTCGTAGAAACCAGACAAGTTTGAAACTGACACGAGTTTCGCTACTATTTTCTTGGTAATTGAACATGTGAAAACTTGGGCGATGGTATCAATTGTTTGATTATAAGTCGATAGAACAATACACGGAGGCAGGAAGCCTCACCATCGGGCCGATAACGGTGGGATGGTACGGGCTGGAAGTTTGTCGAGTAGAATGGACTTCCATTTTCGCAGGCAACACTGTTAAATTATGCAAAATTTGCAAAATATTACGATGCTTAGCTTCGACTTGTATTTTTTATCATCTTTTAAATGCTCATTTGCTTCAGGCTAAAATAATAATTTTTTGAAATGTTAATTCAAAAGAATTGCAACCGTTGGAAGGAATGGACGGAGGTCTTTACCTTGCAATGAGATATTATGGGTTAGCAATAATAATTCACAACGGTAGCTTGGATCCTGCTCCCGAAATACTTTTAAATGTTATTTCTCTATTTATTTTAAAAGAAATATTTTAAAATGTGTATGAAACATATAATAAATAAAAAAAAAGGTGGGCTAATATGGGCTAGCAATAATAATTCACACCGGTAGCTTGGACCCTGTTCCCGATACCGGTGGGCTACAATTTTTAAATGTTTTTTATATTTAAAAAAAAAAAATATTTATAAAGGAATTAATTTGTTAAAAGATAAATAAAGAATTAAAAAATATTTTGCTATGATTTGTTGATATAAAATAGTTATGACGCAACTACATTCTGGTATACGGCATTCTCCCTTTGAAGGTCGAAAGAAGAAAGTCACATGACGCTTTCAGTGTAGACGATAATAAATACTTTTATTGAAAATATTAAGTGTGGCTTTCTTAACGAAAGCAACGTTAACTTTAACTGGAATAAGAAATACAGTTACCATAACCACGGCGTAGTACAGTATGAACACTTTAATTAACGTCAATCCCAGATACAAAAATTAAAACATAAAACCAACATTAAGTAAATGCGTTTAAGTCCACACAATATACTTCACCATTAACGTCACAAAAATAATTACAAAAACAGCCGTACAGTTATAAACAGTGACAAACTCGACAGGTCACACACTCACACACGAACTACACAATAACTCACTCTGACGAGTTAGACAAAGCGCGACATTCATGTTTTTCTCAAACACGCAAAATAAACACGATACATTCTTTACATTGTTGGGTGGAACGCGAGTCCGTGTGTGACAAACTAAGCAATAGACGTTGCTATTAAGGCCTGAGTAGACGAGGGACAAAAATCCATCATCACGCCGTTACCCGAATTTATTTGGGATCGTTACAGCGTGCCATTGCGTTGGAAGGCTTTCCACTAGGTGGACTGATGACCTGGTGAAGGTTGCGGGGATCCGCTGGATGTGAGTCGCACGAGACCGGTCAATGTGGCGACACTTGGGCGAGGCCATTGCCCAGTAGTGGATGTCTTTCAGCTGAAATGACGATGATGCTGTTACAGCGTGTCTTCTTCTAAGCTCATTCGAATTCTTCGTACTTATGTGCAGTCTGATCTGTCAATTGGATTTTTCTGGGAACTTTTTGTACTCAGTACTTTTATTCCGTTACGTACGTTACTCGACAGCTAGTCTTACCAAGGGGTATCGTATTACCCAGCTACAGGGCTGTGGAAGTCAGATAGGCAGTCGCTCTATGTGAAATACTGGTATTCAGCGACCCCAACATCTTGGGAAAAGGTAAATGACATGATGATGTCCTCTATTCGACGAAGTTGTTGACTTTGACGGTCAAAAACGGACGTCGACAAAAGTCCCTCGTCTACGCAGGCCTTAAGCAATAGACTTAGCTATTAGACGTGCATGCTACGCCGCATGCAACCCGACTGTTATGCAACTTATCGAAGATCGAGACGCTTCATACTTCGTTGCAATGCTCGCGCTAAATTACCCTTTGATGGGTACAATTATTGCTTGAGAACACATAAATGTTCTGATAAGGAAGGTGTAGGAAGTTGGTTTTTGAAAATGGAGGGGAATTGTAATAAAGTACACTTAATTTGACATAGATAAAGATATCGTGCTAATGTATGTACAGATAGAAAGTAAAACCTGTCAGTGACGTTCAAAGCCAGTATCTGTCTCGTTGCTAGCCTCATTGAAGTTCATTTTAAAGTCAGTTTGCTCATGAAAACTATTAGTAAGTGCTTTGGCTTTCGAATTCTATCGCTGAATCCGGCTTTATATAAATAAAAAATAAATGAAGCATTCATATAAAAAAAATCGGTTAAACCAGAACGGACAGACTATCGACCAGCTGCGGACATTTGACACTGACAGATTCTTCTAACGACTAAAGTACGGTCCGGTGTTACAATTCCGATCTTCCCTTGCACGATACCTACCAAAACAAAACGTTAAAATTAATACGTGCACAACGACGTCCTTTCCGCACTGTCCCTACAATTACAGGCGTTATAATTTTACAAGGGGCACCCTAATTAAAAAGTCTGCCATAAAACAGTATCACAATGCGTGATAATTTTAATGTTGCAGATAAAAATATCTCATTTAAATTTTAAACATGGCGACCCCATCCCTTAGCGGAAACGAAGGAAATTGTAAGTGAGGTCGCGTCTCGTTCCGCTTCCCGCGTTTTTTGAGTCCCGCGGCCTGGATATAGGATGTGGCCTTACGTTGAGTGTCGGGGCCTCAACCTCTATTATCGGGGTCGGGTTTTAAAGTGATATTATTTGTTGTGAGGTTTAAGTAGGCTGTCGAAAAAGTAAAAATGACGTGATTTGAAAAGCATTTTTATGTATTTTGGTCATAGTTAAGAATTGTAAAATATAAATGTAAAATTTTCCGCAGTATAAATAGGGCTTACTAAACTTTGAAAACATGTTTTCCTTTATTTAATTTATTTCTTGTCATTTAGATTGAGACTTTTTTAAACATTCTTAAATATATTGAAACTAGGTGTTGTTATTTTTAAGAAGTGTCTAAATTGAAGGTACTGACATTAGAAGGCCTGGAAAAAGTGACAGTCTGTCATCGATTAAGTTGATGAAAAATGGATGGGACTGGAGCTAAGCTATGTCAATCTTAGTTAAAGTAGCTATAGAAAAACGAAACACTGAGACCTTTGTACTTCTCTAGACCCTCATCTATCTGTTGTATCGAAATACTTTTATTTTTTTAATTAGCCATGCAAAATAAAAATGTAATATTAAAATGAATGGCGCCCGGTTGATGGCAATATGCTCGCCCCACATTCCATTGAACTTAAACATAACTGGCGAAAGGTGAGTGACTATTAGGTACACCTCTGCCTAACCCTTCGGGGATTACAGGCGTGATATTATGTTATGAAAATGAATTGTGCATGGGACATTTACACTGAAATTCTGAAGCACTGAATTCCTACCATGCACATTTAAAGCAGTCATTGGCACTAACACCAGCAGTAAACTCCATATAGTAGACGCGGTCCCCTCCCTCGGCCTAGACGTTGTAAAAAGTAAATAAACGACGCGGAATTTATACGTTTTGTCGTAAAACTCGGCCGCTCCCTGCGGACGATGTGCGTTTAGTGGCCTGTCTCGATGAGTAGTACACTGTCATACACGGTGCAAGTCTGCGATGAATATGTATGTAGTTTGTTAGGGTCTAATAAATTTACTGTTGAAATATTGAAATTTTTCCTTTTTTGAGCCGTATAATAATTGCCGTAATCTAAAAATTGAATTGTATGTTTGTAATTTCAAATTTGCTTTTTAGTGAATGCATGGAAGTGTATACGATATGTAACACATAGCATAGCATAGCATAGCATAATCAGCCTATAATGTTCCCACTGTTGGGACACAGGCCTCCTCTGTATGAGAGGGAAAAAAAAGAAAAAAAAAAAAAGAAACATTTATTTTTTTCTGTCTGTCTGCCTGTTTGCTTCGACTAATCTCTAAAACGGGTGGATCCATTTTGACGGGACTTTTTATGGCAGATAGTTAATGTTATAAGAAGTAACTTGCGCTACTCTTAATTTAGAAAAAGATTTAGGGTTCTGTTATTTGAACTAAGCACCTAACTTAAAATAAAGAAAAGTGGCATAAGTTATCAGAATAAATAATTATAAAATATATATATATGTATTATCTCTCGTCGCTGGTCGACACTTCGCGTGACCAGAGGGCTGGCTCTTTCTTTGGCCAAAGAATTAGCATTGCTATTCAGCGTGGCAATGCTGCCAGTCTTCTGGGCACGTTTCCAGATGACAGCGATGCGGAGGAATACTTTGACGTCTAAGTGTCCTATTGTCGTCTTTGTTTAGATGTTTATATTTTCTTACTTTTAGTCTTATTTTTATCATTACTTTAGTTCTTTTTAGTCTTTAAATATATGTATATATAAAGTTGTAGATATATGTATATTTGTATATATAGAATTATTAAAATTTACCTTTGAAAAAAAAAAAACAAAATTATAAAAGAATGCATTTTAAAATATTGAGTAGTTACACCCTTTAGTTGTTACCACAGCAAACATTTACATTCGCACTCACAAAAATAGATCATCATTATCTTACCCTTATCCCGATTAATTTCCTCTTATTATTTTTCTTCCATATTTCTCCATTACAAAAAAAAATGTCAAGCATCATCCCATTAACCTTATTCAATATCTGAAACCACAACTTTCCTCTTTGAACACCGTCTCCCAAACAAAAAGTATCTCTCAGCAATCGGAGTTTTTTAACCAAAATATACATTTTTTCCGCTGCCCAGTGGCTGCGACGTTTTATTGTTTCCCAGTTAAAAGTTAAGAGATTAGCAGGAAAGCCTATAACTGTGCGCGTAAAAATTCCGCTCAACCGACCGAGCGCCGCGAGTTCAGAGATCCCTTTGCACTTGTTCTGTGTCCATCTTTTGGTGTGAGGGGATTGTGTTGCTGAATGGTGGGTTTTTAAATTCCATTTTTTTCTATTTATTCTAAAATTGGAAGTAAATTATTGAATGTGATGGTAGAATCGTTTTGATGGATTCTATCTTTAGACATAGTGATGGAGCTACAAATAAACTTTCTGCAAAAAAAAACCGACTTCCGAAAGTAAATTTATTTTATACTTTTTTAGTGTTTTATGAAAGTTGTTTTTTTTGTAGAAAGTTTTTTTTTACCCTTTTTAGTTGTAGCTTTTTAGTAGTATACCACATAAATTCTTGTTAATTTTTACATTGTAACTAGAAGTTATTAAAGGAATATCATGTCATCAACATACCCCATAAAGAAACAATACGTATTAAAGGAAAAACAGCTAAATTACTAAACCAATTTTGATAAAATTTCTAAGCGACCAATCGGGAACTATGCCTTCCATATAAAAAAGAATTATTCAAATCGGTTCATAAGTGTCGGAGTTATGTGGTAACAAATATTTAAAAAATACAACTGGCTTGAGAACCTCCACCTTTTTTTGAAGTCGGTTAAAAATGAGGTTCACTCAACATTACTCTCGGTTCTCTGTAAGTAGTTGACGTACTTGCTCCATAAATGTCCGTTCTGTGTTGTATTATTTGATATACAAGCATCAACCTCTTTCTGCTCTTGTCCCATATTACTTGGGGTCGCCGCAACATGTTTTTTTCTTCCATTCTCCTCTGTCAACCGTCACATTTTGATCATCATCATCATCGTTCTCCTGCCCTTATCCCAATTCATTTAGGGTCGGTGCAGCATGTCTTTTTCTTCCATACTTCTCCATTACTCGCCATCTCAGCAGTCACCGTCACATTTGATATACCTACTATAAAGTTTAAAATAAATAAACAAAGAAAGAAAGAAAAAGTATTTATTAGACTCACACAGGACAAAACAAAAAAAAAATGGTTGAATTCACAATATAACAAAAAATAACTAAAAACAAAACCTCGCCATAAACGTAAAAGTTTGACTAGTTTAGAATTAAGCAACACCTCTGTACTATAATTTAATTAAATCATCATCACCATCATCTTCCTAGTCTTTTTCCAACTATGTTGAGGTCGGCTTCCAGTCTAACCGGATGCAGCTGAATACCAGTGTTTTACGTGGAGCGACTGCCTATCTGACCTCCAAAACACTGATAAAAAAAAAAAAAAAATTCATTAAATAAATATAAAAAACAAATTAACAAAAATAAATAAAAAAGTTAAAAAGTGGTAGCAAAAAGTTTAAATATTAAACTTCCAAGGTAAAGGAAATCTCCAGCTAAGAAAGCAATGCTTTAAGAGTATCGTTATCAAAATTCTTCATATTGTAGTCAACGGCTTATCCTCAACAGTCGATTTGGTTGTTTTTGCAACAAATGAGAATAAAGTATACCAAAAATGTACGGGGCCTTAAAAATAATCCACCAGATCACACTTCAGTCGGTTTTTTCGCCATGTTGTTTCCATTTGAGGAGATACGCTCATTCGTTCGCGGCTCGCCCGCCGCTGTGCCCGCTCCAAGCGCTATTGCGTTTCCAATTTTATCGCTTTTTTTCAAACTAGTTTCTGTAATTTGAAGTTTTTGCGGTGAATTTTGTGTTTTTAAATTAAAAATGATGATAACTTAGTGGACACCTAGAGTCTTTATTTCTATTAAAATAGATAATTTATTTGAATCTACAGTTATGCAATGGTTGCTTTCAAAATTAGCCTCTGACGGTATTAGTCTAGCTAGCATTGATGCTTAAATGAACCTTTTTGTCTCAGCCATGGCCCATGAAGCAAACATCATCATCTGCCTAGCCTTTTCCCAACTATGTTGTGTCGGCTTCCAGTCTAACTTGAATACCAGTATTTTCCATGGAGCGACTGCTATCTGACCTCCACAACCCAGTTAGTACAGGGTAATACGATACCCCTTGGAAAGACTAGTTGTCAGACTTTTTGGGCCACTGACTACCTCGAACGACTGTGAAGGATCTACAGATGACAGCCGGGACCAACGGCTTAACGTGCTTTCCAAGGCACGGAGGAAACTCGGTATGTAATGGGCGGTCACCCATCCACAGACCAACCTAGGTAAGCGAGGCTTAACCTAAAGATCGACCCGAGCGGCTGTTAATTTAGCCACGAGCCTGTGACGCAAACATACTCCATTATTTTACCGTATCTTAGTTTTTAATACCACTCTTCTTTTTCAAATGTGTTTCTTTCCTCTGTGTCAAGTAAACGTTTTTTCTTCTTTACAATATTAACTGGCTGGAAAGAAAAAAAAGGCTACACGGGGTTACCTCATTTGCCTTGACAGAACATTGACCAATGAACGGGAAAAGAAGCGAGGCCATGTGATGGATCGGCAATTTCAGTAAGAATTTGGGTCAAAATCGATGCGATATATCCTGAATTGAGCAAAGTTGACGCTGGAGTCGATCGAACCAGATGACAATGATTTAGTTTTTCCACGTCAAGAGCTATACTTTTAATTGAAGAGGCATTTTCTACTATTTTTAGGACCGAAATGGTTATTCCTGCCTCTTTGGTCTCGTGGTCGTAACCGCGACTGCTGAACAAAAAGTCCTGGGTTCAACTCCAGGGTCGGACAAAGCGTTATTGGGTTTTTCCATCAGGAATTTCTCAGTAGCAGCCACGGAGTCTGGATCTGTGCCCGGTTGATGGCAATAGACTCGCCCCCTATTATACGACACTTTAACATAACTGACGAAATGTGGGTGTACTATTAGGTACACCTCTGCCTAACCCTTCGGGGATTACAGGCGTGATGTTATGTTATGGTTAGGAACCAACCACTAAAAAGCTCTCCAACTATCAAAATGATTCTGTTCTCTCTCCATCTTTGATTTCAAACAATGCAATACAATCCATTGAAAATCAGAACTCAAAGGCTCTCTTAAAAATTAAATTTTCGCCAGAAATATTTCCATATCGCCTACATTTGTCGTGTCCGTCACAAAACGGGTTTTTATCGCGACGCTGAGAGCCGATGATGAAGGGCGAACCTATTCCCTTCACTTCAATCTTTACGACCGACGTGATAAACCGGTGGTTACCAGAGTACGGACGGATTGGTTTTTTCTTTTGGGAAGATACGTTGTAGGTATTAGTAAAAAAATAAATGATATTACACAGTCTAAATTACTTTTTTTTATTTTTGCCGCACTCTAGGAATTTCCTCTGTAACATGGGTGCGTTTTATATACATTTAAACTCACATACACAAACAGCCAGACACGGAACCACTACCTGTGGGCCATACAAATATTTGTTCCGTGCGAGGATCGAAACCACGACACGTAGCGTAGCAGCCAATCGCTCAGCCACTACTACAACCATGCCGTCAAAATAAAAAAAGTCAAAATTAAATAAATAATGCCGTATTAAAAAGTTTTTTCTATTTGCATCTTCTTTCAGTACGTACTGTATGCTATTCCTTAATGGTACAGCAAGCTTATTTAGCCCGTGGCTTTAATTGGTACTTACGAAATCCCCGTGGAAAATTGACAAGATCTGTCAAATGAAACGCTCCCATGAAGGTTTGGGCAAAACGGTCAGCTCAAATTGCAGACACGGCTGTACTGGACTACGACAGATAATGTATCTACAGCCATGCTGTCCATGCTATCTGTCCATACTAGTTTTACAGAATCTTTATAGGGTCAGATAGCCGTCCTGCACTATACAAGTCAATTGAATTCAATACAATTATATTCGGATAATATCCTCAATCGCCACACCGGTATCCAGATAGAGACAGCACGACACCTCAGACAAAGACAACACGATACTTATTAAATTCCTCAGTCCTCTCATTCCTGCACCTTTTCCTTTATTTCACCAACTTCCTGCGAATTCCTCCACTATAGCATTCGCTTCTTTGCGTCACTAGGTATATAAAGTGAGGATTTATAGCTGCGTTATAACATTTAATTATCGATGTCAGGCGATACACTGCCTTGTTATGTGTGGATTGATTGCGTTGAAGATTTTAGTTAAAAGCATACTACTATATGGGGTAGAGGGACAAGTAGTCGGTAATGATGACATTGTTAGGTATGGAAATATTTAAGGTTGAATTTCGATTCGAGGAAGCTGGGAAGCTGTGGCTTTGTGATAAAGAAAACCTTGTTTATTTCTTTGAGTGTCAAGTTACTGCGCTGTATCTTGTTGCCTGTTTTCAATAAAAAAAAGGTGACACCGTAAGCGCTGAGAGTTGAAATTTTAATATTGCCGAGTGGAAAATCAGTAAAAGACAATAAACATAACCTTTCAATTTCGTTTCGTAAGAAATTCAGAGGGCGCCCTCCTTAGCACCACACCTTGGCTCCTTGTCACCTTGACGGTTAGCCGTGCAATCAAAAAGCCTACTAATTTTCTTATTTAATTTATGAGACCACATTGACTTCCGATAAACTAAAATTAATTTTATTAACATTGAGCAAATAATGCAACAATCGTGACCAAAACAATACACAATATATCAAATGTCCTATCTATACCCCTACTAATCTTTTTACAAGCCGGAAAAACTCTAAAATTGAAAAAAAAAGCTCCCATCGCACCGTAGGTAATTGAATGCGTGAGGTTTACGAGACATTCGGTGCGAGTTCATTTATCTGATGGGCTGTGCAAAAATCTGAAACAGAGGCCTAGCGTGAACGCGCGAAATTAATGAATTGAAACGATTTTTCAATCGAAAATCTATTACTATACCATCCTTCTTGTGAGGTAGTGCCCGGCAAGTGGCCACGCCCATCACGGGATCAGTGCCATATTTAGGTCCTCAGAAGTCGATGACGTGTGACGTAGTGGACAATTCTATCCTATAACAGTTTGGTTTACATAAGTATCACCCGTAGTTATTAATTAAATCTTTAAACTAATTTCAGAAAAAAAAAATGAGCGAAATAAGTATTTTCAATTTTGAAATCGCTTGAAATTATGTTACGTAGATTTTGGGCATTCATACTAGGCTCACTGTTGTTGGGCGGAACAAAATTCTGTAACGGTGGAGTCGCAAATTGTGTTCCCCTGGGCAATGTTGACCGATTCTCACACAACTGCGTAATGGATAAATGGTTTATGTTCTGTTGTAGGTGTTGACAATGATTTTCTGATACGAAAATAATTTTTGATTGTCCCTTAAATCACGCAGTTTTGAGAGCGCAGTTTAGAATAAGCAATTCTATAAGGCTTTTCCTGGCCGTTGAGTCTATGTAGACTGATTATTGACTTTAGTTTAAAATGGTTTTTAATTTGTGGGTAATTTTGAAACGTCTGGCGCTGAGGAAGGTTTGAAAAAAGATATGTAACATAACATAACATCACGCCTGTAATCCCCGAAAATGTCTGCCTAACCTAGTAGGGTCTAGGTTGTGTACCTAATAGTACACCCATATTTCGCCAGTTATGTTTAAGTCCCATGTAATAGGGGGAGCCGAATGCCAACAAACGGGCACAATTCCAGACTCCGTGGCTGCTACTGAGAAATTCCTGATCGAAAAACACAATAATATTTTGCCCGACCCGGGAATCGAACCCAAGGACCTCACGCTCAGCAGTCGCGCTTGCGACCACTAGACCAATGAGGCAGAAAAAAAAATATTTTGCACAATAAAGTTTTGTCACAACAACAATATTAAGAGTCAACAATTTTTAACTGTGTTGTGCAAAATTATGTTTCATGTAGTACTGTTAACTGATTCATATGCAACGGGGAAATCGTTTTTGATGTTGTGCCTAGGGAAAGTAATTTTAGAACTGCAATCATTGTTTAAAATGTGTGAATCGCCCTCGCTGTCAAAAACTGACACAGTACAGTCGGAAATTGTGTCCCGTGGGTCAAGTCGACGAAATTAGGGTACTGTAAAATTGTAACATTCATTTTCTTCGCACCTTTATATTAATCTAACTTGTTGCAGAGTCCTCTGAATTCGTTATGGTGTATATGTGTGTATCTTCTCAGAGTAAACGGATAGAAAACACCAATATTATCTAGTTTTTTAAGAAAAATATTGACATATAAGTAAAAATGTGTAAGCCTTTGTAGAAAAACAACGTCTTTATAATGATTTTTACACATCTCATACATTACTAAACACTTACGCCCGCAAAAGAAAAATACGCGTGTGAAACTCACACGCGTATTTTTCTTTAAAGTTATTGACTTAAAATTTCTTCACGTAACTTATAAGCAATAAGTTATTTCATAAAATACGAACAAATATATAAATATAATGTTTCTTGTATTACTTTTTTATATTAGAAAAAATATACATTAGATTTGGTATGTCAAGCAACTAAATATTAAATATCACTGTATTAACGGACGATCGCAGTTCAACCACTTAGCACACCGATATTACACCAGTTGAAGTACATACGTATTCACTTCCACCTCATATATTTTTCTGCAGCTCCGTTTAAAAATGTGTTAAAAATTCGAAGCGTCCGTTTTCGCAATTTGCGAACGTCCCCTGGGCTATGTTGACCGACTATTACACATCTGCAAGTGTTAAACACGTGCAATGCTATTTGCGCTGTGGGCAACGTTGCGTATAAATGTTAACATTGAATTTGTGGTGTTATGTTCAATCAATTAAATTAAAATATGAAATCGTATGTTTTTTACTGGGGCATTTTTGTCACTGTATTTGCCGTAGTAATAAAATATTTTGGGTGATTTAAAATCTTTATTTACCTATTTACTCACTAAAGCGAGCTCGTGGCTAAAAAATAACAGCCGCTCGGATCGATCTTAAGGTTAAGCCGTGCTTGCCTAGGTTGGTCTGTGGATGGGTGACTACCCATTACATACCGAGTTTCCTACGTGCCTCGGAAAGCACGTTAAGCCGTTGGTCCAAGCTGTCATTTGTAGATCTTTGACAGTCGTTACAGGGAGTCACTAGCCCAAAAAGTCTGACAACCAGTCTTACCAAGGGGTATCGTATTACCTAGTTCTATTTGGGTATTGGAGGTCAGATAGGCAGTCACTCCATGTAAAATACTGGTATTCAGCTGCATCCGGTTAGACTGGAAGCCGACCCTAACATAGTTGGGCTATACAGATGAAGACTCACTAAAGCTTGATTAAATACATTTTCAGTTATAGTTCAAATCATAACCAAAAGTGTATGTTTGACACAAATAAATAAAATAAAAATATTTTCCAGCTATCACAATTTATTTTGCCTACCAAACGAAATAAAAATATTTTAACTGTTTCTCATAAAATCAGGAAATGAAACCATAATAATGAGCAGTAAACTAAGTACAAACCCTTCCATTAAGTAACAAGTTTACGACAAAATGTCAAACATCTAAAATGGCTCATTTACAAAATGGCGGAATTGGCTGCGGACCCGTACTAATTGAACATTGGGTACCCAACATTACTAATGGGGAAATGGTTCATGAGATATTCGACAGTGATTTTAATTAAGTCAAATAATTTCTTGTATTTGGGCTTTAAGATTTCTTGAAACAATTTTCTTGAATTCAGTACTGAGTTCACAAAAATCGATAAATACCTACCTAGGTTTGTAACTATTGATGAACTAACTTTTTTCTTAGATTTGTGAAACCTTTTATCATTCAATATCCTTATTTTTCTCTCAGTCTCAATGATCTACGAATTACTTTTCAATGACTATTGTATTGGGCTAATTGGTCTTATCAAAACATTTTGCTGGCCTGTCGATGATTTTAGTGAACTTTTATAAAAGGAGAACAGATACAGTTCACCCCCTTATCCCAATTATTTTCAGCCACCACAATAACCCACTGATTGTGAGGCCACTTTAAAATGAAATGAAAGAATCATATAATTTTTTAAATTTTTAATTTCATCTTTCACATATATTTCCTTGTGATTTTAATATTTCTTTACCCGACATTCTTCGTGTGCTCGGAACATCAGCGTGTCTCCTTTTCACACCAACCCTCACACACATTCATGCATTCCTCATGCTTAATTAACTCCACATATTTTTCTGTGTACTTTAATTTCAACATTTCTGTCGTGTTTAACCAGTGTTTTTCTGGAGATTTTTCTTGTGGGTTACGTATGTTCTTGTTTACTTTGAACTGTGTTAATTTATCTTTGCATGTTTTTATGCAAGTAAGTAGACAGTTTTTTTGAGAATCAAGATTAACTACAAACAGGATTTCGTTCTTAAAGTTTTATTTTGGCCTTAGTTATGCCTCGTTGGTCTAGTGGTCGCAATCGCGACTATTGAGCATGAGGTCCTGGGTTCGATTCCTGGGTCTGGCAAATTGTTGTTGAGTTTATTCATCAGACTCAGTAGCAGCTACTGAGTCTGAACTTGTGCCCGGTTGATGGCAATGGGCTTGCCCTTATTACATGGGCTTTAAACATAACTGGCGAAATGTAGGTGTACTATTAGGTACACCTCTGCCCGAGGATTACAGGCGTGATGTTATTTTATGTTAAAATATTTTTTTGCTGAAAATTATAATAGTGAACATGAATTCTAGATCATTTTAATTTCTCAGTCGCAGCTCCGAATCTGGATTTATGCAATAGCTGAAACCTGCGAAATAACTGTGCACTATAGGGTACAATTCTGCCTTATCCTTCCAGGATTACCGGCGTTGTGTGAAACATCTATATATATACTAAAGTATCGACTATGATTATTCTTATTGACCACTGCGTCCATTCATCATTTCAGTCGAAAGAATAGCCGAAGAATAGCCAAACTTAAGTGACAGTGGGCAGGGTACAATGCTCGCAGAACGGTTGGCCGATGGGGCCGAAAAGTTCTGGAGTGGCGACCGCGAACCGGAAGTCGCTGCGTTGGAACGCCTCCCACTAGGTGGACCGATGACCTGGTGAAGGTTGCAGGGATCCGCTGGATGCGAGTCGCACGGGACCGGTCAATGTGGCGACACTTGGGGGAGGCCCATATCCAGCAGTGGACGTCTTTCGACTGCGTCCATTCAACCCAATCAATCCTTCACAAAAAACATTTTGTACTCAATTCTCTTTTCCCAGATCGGATATCACGAAAACTCGAATTTAAAAGAGTCGCAAAACAAAACTCGGAAGCGGCTGACGTTTGCAAATGACCGGTCCCCGTGTAGAGCCTTTGTTACCATACTCGTACTAAACCTTGTATGCGCTGCGAGTTATAAACTGACGCATCGGCCGCCTTCTATTCGATTTTATTGATTTAGTTTTTGCTTGTACCTGTGAACGTTTGTTTGGGGGATTAGGTGCTTGGGTTTGTGTGGAGAGGATTGTGTTACGCTAGATTAAAAAAAATATATTTTTATTGTTATCTACAAACATCATTATCATCATCTGCCTAGCCTTTTCCCAACTATGTTGGGGTCGGCTTCCAGTCTAAACGAATGAAGCTGAATATTAGTATTTTACATGAAGCGACTGCCTATCTGACCTCCACAACCCAGTTAGTACTGGTAATACGATACCCCTTGGTAAGACTGGTGGCCAGTAACTACCTTATTATTTAGACTAGAAACGGGATATTTACCATTTTTACTGTTTATATCCCGTTTCTAGTCTAAATAATAATGTTAGTCACCATGATAGTTTAAAATCTTATATCAGTGACTACTTGTAACGACAGTCAAAGATCTACAAATGACAGCTGGGACCAACGGTTTAACGTGCTTTCCAAGGCACGGAGGAAACTCGGTATGTAATGGGTGGTCACCCATCCACAGACCAACCTAGGCAAGCACGGCTTAACCTGAAGATCGATCCGAGCGACTGTTATTATTTAGCCACGAGCACGCTTCAGTGAGTAAATAAAGATTGTAAATCACCCAAAATATTTTATTACTACGCCAAATAGAGTACCAAAAAATGCCTCAGTAACCTGTTACTGCTATGTTATCTACATACGACCATTTAAAATATTATATTTAAAAAAATGATATCGCAGTATGGATTAGCCGAGATTTTCGTCTCAACGAATAATCCGCTGAAATAGCAGAAATGTGTAGTTAAAGTTAAATGAATGCTAGAATAAATTAAAGAAGAGAAATAGCGAATTCGTCCAGGTCTTTAAATCGAAATACTTTATTTACGAGTAAAAATTACAGTGTTGCCAATATATTGCCGAATAACAAGACAAATGTTATGTCATCATTATTTTTGTCAATGGCAAAATATGTATTATTCATGCAAACTTTTCAATTCCGGAGCCACTTTAAAACTACAAACGAAGGGTCACTTGCACGCTTGCTCATTACCAACTTTCACACTACCCTCTCCTGAATCTTTTAAACACTCACTCGCATTTCGTCCTTCGGGATTTCAACTTTACAATTAACATTGCATTAAAGCTTGTATCAAACCGAGGGACAGCCGTCATTTCCTTTATAAAAAACTTATTATAAAAGCCGAGAATTGAATAAAAGAAAAGCTGTTATGTGCTGTTATGTTATGATAATAAGGAGATACATTATAATTTATTAAAGAGAATCGCAGTCCTCTGTTAGGCATAGGTCTCTTCTTGGCTACGCCACACACACTCTCCCCTCTGTCGTCGGCATCAAATCTATTATATTTTTTAATTTTTTTTTTTTAAATATTTTTTTTTAAGTCTTTTATATTTTTTTCTGGTCGTCGGCTTATCTAGCTGATATCACCCACGCTAAGTTGAGTGGAATCAATATGAAGAATTAAATAAAAATATCCAATCAGCAGATAGATAATTGGAAAGAGGGAAGGGAGGCCTTTGCTCTGCAGTGGGACACAAATTGCTGATAATAATAATAATTAATACACGGCACTTACTTTTCGCAAGATAAAAATATCTTGCTCTCACACCTTTCCAATTTCTGTTTTGTACTTGTAGGTACAGTAAAATATTTAAGAGAAATACAAATAATATAGGTAGGTACTTGACAAAATTCATCCTCACCGCTGTCAGTGGAAAAAGCGCCCAAAAGGCTAGTAGCATTGCCACGTCGAATGGCAATGTAAAAAATAGAACAGCCTTCGGTCACATGAAGAGTTGACCGCTTGGTGGTGTACTGAAAAACTAATAAAACACTCAAACCCCATGACTCTTATTGTTTCTACCCCAAATGACCCGAACATCCTACTTGATACTAATAAATGCGAAAGTTTGTGAAGATGGATGGATGTATGAATATAAGTTTTTAAACTATCATGGTCACTAATAACAAAACAACAACAACAAAACAACAACATGATAAACACATCAACAACCACAACAACAAACAATAAAAACGTAAATATCCCGTTTCTAGTGTGGCTATATGAATGTTTGTTACTCTTTCATGCAAAAACTACTGAACGGATTTTAATGAAATTTAGTATACAAATAGTTTATAACCTGAATTAACACATAGGATACTTTTTGTCCAGTTAGTATGATCCGTGGGACAGTTATCGAATTCCACGCGGGCGATTCCGCGGGCATAAGCTAGTAATAGTATAACTCGCATTGAGGTTCTTGGTTTCATAATTTGAAACTAGCCCAGAATACCCAATCAAAGTAATAACGGCATCATCACATTCCTGAGTGCTACAGTTCTGTCATGACATTGTTGGTAAGATTTATAGTGTCCACTAAATTAGTTCGGGACGTTCGCATGATGAATGGCCCGAATTATGAATGGGCTGACAGCGGGACATTCGATGACGTCACTGATGAAATTATAGTTTTTATTTATTAATGTTGTGTTAATAAATGCGTCGTTTCATATCGAGTGAAATTATTAAAATTTTGAAACATGAAAAGCTTGGAGGAGCTCGAGGCTTAATAATCACAAATTTTTCATTTGTAGATCTTTGACAGTCGTTACAGGTACTCAGTGGCCCTGACAGTCTGACAATAATTTAATTTCTAATTCTATTACAAGTCCGCCAATGTTTAAGAAGTTTAAAAAAAATATATATACTGAAACTTGATAAAAACTAGCTTTCAAATATTGCGTCAGCTCAATAGCTTGGTTAATGGTAATTTGATCAACTAACTAGTTGTGATTAGTTGATCAAATTACCCACCAACCAAGTCAGGATAGGTATTCGACCTAGATATACATACTATGGTGAAGACTCTATTTTTTCTGTGCTGAACGTTTGTATTTACAAAAAAATCCTTAGTTAACACTTCAAGTGTTTCGGCACTTCCATAGCTTTTTTATGGCGTCCTCTTGATTGGCGGCCATGACACTTTTTATATCGCGATACTCTCAAGCATGACGCGCAAAAAGTGGACGCGTGATCAGTATTTATGAGTTTCTGAGATAACACGACTTGACGGGATGAGAGTGATTGGAAATGTGAAGGCGGAAAATAATAGTTTGGCCCTCTGTGGTATGAAATATTCGGTGACTGTGTTCTAAGTTTTTTAGAGCGTTGACTGTCAAAAGAGCGGAACAGAATTTCAGAACGTGTCGGATGTAGCTTGTGCCTAATAACCAAACTTGTCAAGTACTTGTTTTTTTTTTAAAAAAAAAAGCTGTCACGTACATTTTGACAGCGTTTTAGTTTTGCATGGACAACTGGTGTTTAATAAAAAAATATAGATGTAAAATTCTGGGGCACTAAAATTATATAAAACTTCATGTCACGACGTTCCCTAAACACGAAACATGATTCCATATAAAATAATAGTACACCCTATAAACTGACCAATATGAGTTATTATCCATCACATAAAAATATCCTTGTTATGAGAACCCTCTTTGGTACAGTAGGTTGCAAGACCAGTGCTAACAAATGACACTACATTCCAGGCTCAGTCAAGGGCAATGTGTACTGCTGACTTGCGACTCTCCGTACATTAGAAAAATCAAATATCCCCAGCGGCATATTATTTTATCAACATTATAAACAAAACTTTCAACAAACACCCCAACAAGACCACCATCATACTGACCCCTTTGATTACTGAAATGACTAAAACAAGTGGAGCAACCTTTAATAAATTTAAACTCATAGAGTTATCAAGGTGGTATGCAAATCAGCCATATAAAAATGTTAATTACAGTGCCCTTAAGCGTGGCTTGCATATGCGAACGGGTGATATGAGCCAACGCCTACAATTATAAACTGGAACAAGTCGGCGCTTTGTGCAGGTTTTGTAGTTTAAAAAAAATAAAAGTGAGACCTGATGATACCATAATGCTAGTGCTAATATAATTTATCTGAAAACCTCTTCTACTAGGAGGTCCTAAGCTCGATTTCCGGGTCAGGCAAAGTGTTACTAGGATTGTTCAGCAGGAATTTCTCCGTAGCAGCCACGGAGTCTGAACCTGTGTCCGGTTGAAGGCAATAATGAGACTTTGACATAACTGGCGACATGTGGGTGTACTATTAGGTACA
The DNA here is from genome assembly GCA_905163415.1 of Noctua fimbriata. Lineage (NCBI taxonomy): Eukaryota > Metazoa > Arthropoda > Insecta > Lepidoptera > Noctuidae > Noctua > Noctua fimbriata. Next base: position 1,883,472 of record LR990932.1, read on the forward strand.
CCTTTGCCCTATCCCTTCGGAATCCCCGAACAGGCGTGATGTTACGATGTTATATCTTCTACAAAAATAATCTGAAAAAAAAAACGGTGACGCTACGTCACCCGTTGTGGGCAGTTCATGTAAGTTTGGTAAGTTTATCTGCATAATGCGCGGTATAGTAACTATTTTAGTGCAAAACGGATTAGCGATCGCAAAACTCAGGACTTCATTAAAACGACCTGTCGCTGACTAGCAATTCTTTAAGCAGGTAAAAGTGCTCTATAGCTTAAACTTAAACAGAAAAAGTAGAAAAAATATTTTATCCTCTTCGTTCAGGTAATCTGGTTCCAATGACGACGCTAATCCAGGGATAACTAGCTGATTTCTTTGTCGTATCAACAGTGTAAAGTTCCCCATCCTGTCCTGAAAAGGTAGGATCCTCCTATCAGCCGGGTGTTGTGTCTGGTGTGCGGTACTGCCTGACGGTTATTAGCGGGTTTCTGTGTTAATGTTTATGCGATATAGGTTTTTCGTGTCAGTATGATGCGTAGTATTATAAAGGGTTTAACAAGACCCTTAATGAAGCTGAAAGGCACTTTTTTGTTCTTCTTGGGAACCTTCTAGTTACGGAGGTGTTGGGGTCAAAGTTCTAACTTTTTCACAGTTTTTTTTAAGTTTTTAATGTTATATCTTTACTATAAATACCTCTACGACCGCCGTAGTATTCAATGCATCCATCAGCACAATTTTTTGAGAACATTACATTGAGTCCGACCGAGAAACGTGATTTTAATTTTTTTTGAAAGTCGTTTCACACAATATTTTTTTGCGTAGTGTTACTTAGTTTGATGTACAGAATCATTGGTTGACGGCTTCGTTAAGGGTCCGTTTACACCTTGTATAACACGTCTTCCCCATGGAGATAGGCACAAACTGCAGCCACCTGCTACGATCCTAAGATACTCCTTTTACTTCCTGCTAGTTCACACATCTGGTCACGAGCTGCTATGATCCTTACCTACACCTTTTTCAAGCCAGTTGCGAGTATTACGCACTTACAGTTACTTCAAAAACATCCAAACTCATCCTATTTGTTTGTGCGGTTGGATTTCGCAAAAGGGGAGACGGCATCCATTTTATTATGTGTAACACGATATTACGGCCTCTAATCTACCTGGCAGGCGCGCCCGTAATTATGGCTTTATCTCCGCGATCTTCGATCAAGGTTATGACTTTCATGCTCAGCATTTGAAAACAGGTTAGGGGGAATTAGGTTGAGGGGAAGTGATGGGGAATAAGTTGGATTTTTGGTAGATAATGAATAATGAATATTTCTCATCGTTACTATATTTACTATTTCAGAAACATGTATTAGAAGAAGTCGGTGAATTTTGCTTGCTTTATTGACTTCGATCAATTATCACCAAATAGACATAAAAAAAGCCGGCCAAGGGCGAGTTGGAATCGTGCGCCGAGTGTTCCGTATAAACTTGTAGGTGTTTTGTTATTCAACTACATATTTACAGTTTTTAGGTTTTTTCCTTTACATGTGCTGTAAGACATTGCTTCCTGCCTAATTTCATGATTCTAGGTCTACGGGAAGTACCCGTACCCGTATTGTTCATTATTTTGAGCTCCCGATATTCTAGTCAACCCACGATCATGGCGCTTGCAACAGCTTCGAAATATCGGGAGCTCAAAATAATGAACAATCACGGAAGATATATCCCGTAAGTCACAGTATAAGTTTACCCAAGCAATGTGAATTATTCTTATATATAATAAAATATTCTACTTGCTACAACCTTCTTCTACCAAATGAAAAAAGAATCACGTAAATCGGATCAGTAATCACGGAGTTATGATTTAACAAACAAAAGCCGAATTAAGAACCTCCTCCATTTTAGAAGTCGGTTAAAATTAGGATACGACAGTGTTATCGTTGCTCAGATACTGGAATGTGGAGGTGAAGTAGGTAGTTGTTCCATTCACAGTTTTGGTAAGTATTCAGCTACATATGGTCGGACTGGAAGTCGACCTCAACATAGTTCAAAATAAGGCTAGGCAGTGTATTTAAATCAATGTGTCTCTTCAGGTCATGTTTACAAAAAAGAAATACTGGATATCGGGTTGATATCTTACAGTATAAGATTTTAAACTATCATGCTCACTAACATTGTTATTTATACTATAAACGGGTTAATTACCATGTTTACTGGCATGCAAAAAAAACTGCATGCAAAACACACTGCACTGCATGTCTGCTGCATGGTACATATCCCGTTTCTAGTATAAATTATTATCTTACAGTACTTAGTAAAAACCTGGTCCTGTTTTATTTTTATTTTTATTCAAAAGGAACAACAAACAGATGCAATATAAAATATAGAAATAAGAAATACACAAAAAACTTGTAAACAATATGGCAGCCCACAACGCTGTTCTCAGATTATCTATAGGATACATAACAGTGAACTAAGGTAACTGTTCCATTTAAGTTTAATTTATTGTCTCTTCTATACCAATTCAGGTACTTGCCTCTGTATAACGAAAATTACCGCTGAAAAACCCCCACAAAACCCACGAACTCTGAACAAATCAATAACAATTCGTTTTACGTTTTAAAATTGCTACCGTATACTGTATATACCACTTCTAATCCAAACGGCCTCGACGGATTTACATTCAATGAATATTTGCTCAAAACATTTTGGCGCTGCGCACTCTGCCATTGTCAACTTTCTACTCCAAACTATCGAACAATATTGAACTTTATTGCCTTTACAGTAAGAGGGAAGTGTGTGTTTGTTCGAATTTCAGTCTATATGTATTAGATTTTGCTGCAAAGGGGTTCTGTTGTAGCGGTTTTGCAAGATGTGGATGAAATAATGTTAAAAAAAAATTCAAGTATTCTTCTTTATCAACTCAGCTAGTCGCAGCCCACTGCTGGACTCTTCCAAACTGCGCCACAGCACCCTGTCTTACGCCAGTGAAACAATAATGTTTTTATTAAAAAATAATCATCATCATTTCAGCCAATAAAAGACCCTTGCTGGACATACACCCCCTTAAAGCAACGCCATATCGAATGGCCACATTGTGTTTTTCATTCTTACATCGCATATACAATATTCACACATCAAGACTCGTAACCACTTTAGTCCGTCAGTTTCATTTTCATACGAATACCTACAGTCGTTAAAACTGGTCAGTAGCCCGAAAATCTGATAACTAACTTTGTTAGGAATTGAATATTGACCAGTAGTTGGATTGCAGAGATTGTATGGCAGTTGCTCTGTGGAAAATACAGGAACGGCGACGTCTAGTTAGGTTAAAGGTTGCCAATATAGGTGGTCAAAGCCGAGGCAGGGGCAGAGGGTCATTTCATTAAGGCTTCGCAGCGTTGTTGTCCTTTGTTTTCACAGTTTACATATACCTATCTTTCAGAATTGGTACGTCAGATCTAAGGGCAGAAGAGACACGTACAAACGGTTGCCCCATATTCAGTGCATCTTTCTGAGCCCCCTAAAGAAATTTTTTCATCGGTAATAAAAAAAAACAGTTTTAACATTTTGACCGTGTAAGTATTGCACTTTTATAGAGAACAGCAGATTTTTAAAATAAATTACCGGAGGATTGAATTTTTTTTTTTGGTTCAGCATGATGTATTGAATACGTGGTAACCGTTTATTGCGTGAGTATCCCTTCCACCCTGAACATTATCACCTCTTACCTAACCCACTGTTGCTGCTCAGGTGGCCTGCCATGACGTGCCAGGTCGTCTAGCATCATCTCTTTCCCACACTGGTATTAATCCTGCTTTTATGTCATAGTATCCCCCCTGGCCTTTTCTATAGGAACAGGAATGGGCTATAATCCACCATGCAAGCCGAAAGCGGGTAAAAAATATGATAAGTCCTAGAATTTTTGTTTATAGGATACGAAGGTCTCTCTTACGATGTTTTCCTTCATCATTTCAAAAGCAGAAGTGAAGACATGGATCACATAAAGTGTCCGCCTAGTTGCGGGAGGCACGACACTGTAAGACGAGGCTGTTACCACTCCGCCAACATGTGTGTTCATCATCGTAGACCTACATACGTAAAAATGAAGGGTGCTCGGATTCTTTAACAACGTTTTCGATAGCACGTGACTTCTATGTGGATGATTACTATCCGGTGGATCCTCTGTTTCAGAAACTTTAGAAAAAAACTGCCGTGTTCTTCGGTCGCCAAAGTTCAATCTTCGGAAATAGCGGGCCAGCTCCAGTCATTTGCTGCACGACTCCACGCACGGCTGCGCTTACGCGTTCTTTAACGTCTTATAATTTCTTGTTTCATAGTTCCAACCGACCGTTGTAATTTCATTCCTTTTTTTTATTATACATGTTTATACAGTCCACTACACATTTCATTTTGCTCCATGACGACCTATCCTCATGATCCATTGGTGCAAAAAGAAGGGACGAAACACTTTACAAACTATTTCGTACCCCTTGACAAGCACGACACTGTCAATAAACTAAGGTAAGCAGCATCATCGGAAAAAACAAATGGCTATAAACACAAAAAACTAGATGACAGGCACCGATATAAAAAGTTATACGTCCTCTAAACAAAGGGCTATCTAACGAAATGAGAAGGGCTATAACTCTATACGTCTATGGCCGGTAATAAAGGCATCATAGCCAAATTACTTTTTTTTTTACTCCGAATAAAGTAACAGGCAGTAAAAGTTGGGAAAAGGCGTGTACATAATGTTGGGGGATTAGAAAAAATGTGTTTTGTGTAATGATGTTTTTCTTTGAAAGGTTTTTTAGTAGGTACGAGATTCTTTTAGAGTTGGTTGTTTTGTTTACGTGGCATTTATTCAACCTAAGCTTCTTATATTTTAAAAGGGTTAAATAATAAGACTGAAAGGATACGCTGTTGTTACAATACAAAATCAAACAAAATCTTAATTTATGTGTTTAATTTATTTTTATCATGAACACATAGGATACGTACGCACTGACAGCTGGCTTGCCTATAGAGGTAGATCCCGTGACCGCCAATTCTACGTCATTTTATAAAAGCTAAAACTTTTTCTGTAGAAGTTAAAGGCGTTTGGCGGTGGGTTTTCCCCACGCAAAATGTCTGACAGTAGAGGAGGTAGCCTTATGTATTATAAAAAAATCACGTTTTATAGTATGACGTAACTTAGCAGCTATTTAGCACACCTTTGTTACCTGATATCTGCCAAAGCCACCACGCCCGATTTTTTATAATATCCTTGTTTTTACCTATAGTAAGGTTCTTTCACAGAAAAAGTTCAGGTTTTAGAAAATGACGTGGGTCTGGCGTTTTTGGGATCTTGGTCCATTAGAGCCTAGAGCCTAGTGAGTCCAAGATTTTAGAACGTTCGTTTCCCTTCGCTATTCGCTAGGCACCAAGCGAGGCACCTGTCAGTGCGTTCGTTGGCATACGGCTTGTTTATAATACGTGTAGTTATACAAATGCTAGTTATTGCAACGTCTTGGCTGGCACTCTGTTAATGTATGCTCGAGTAGGATTGTGGCGCCGTACAACATTACTGAAGGTGTTAACTATTCATATCCACTGTCTTCATATTTGAATTACAACTACATTTGAGTTGTGTTAGTTTAAGTTTTTGGTGTTGTATTTGGCTCTATATTGTATGCTATGTGAAAAGTAATTTGTTGATTCTACATTGGTCTTATTTAAGTTCAATTGTATCTTACATATCGTCGACCTAATTCTAATATGGTGTAAATCATAACTGTCCAGGATGTGGAAAAAACCTTTTGGTTCCGTATAGTTCTAAGTAAACTTGTAATTATAGTCTAATGAAAATATTATTTAATTTGCTTTAATTTTTACCGTTTTGATAGATATAACACTTTTAGAGCACTCCAACTAAATTGCAAAAAAACGTTACTTGAAAAAATTTTGACTTACGCCGTGTTATAATTGGTTCGACGTTATGGCGAATTTCACCGACAACGAAACTGAGTTTAACATCTGTCACTGTCAATATTGCATAGCTATAATCACACTGACAGCTCGCGGATGCAGTTTGGATATGCTGATCGTCTGCTGTTTTATTGGTGAAAATGATTCATTTACACTTACAACATCATCAACATCTGCCTAGCCTTTTCCCAACTATATTGGGGTCGACTTCCAGTCTAACCGGATGCAGCTGAATACCAGTATTTTACATGGAGCGACTGCCTATCTGACCTCCACAACCCAGTTAGTGCTGGGTAATACGATACCCCTTGGTAAGACTGGTTGTCAGACTTTTTGGGCCTCTGACTACCTAACGACTGTCAAAGATCTACAAATGACAGCTGGGACCAACTGCTTAAAGTGCTTTCCGAGGCACGGAGGAAACTCGGTATGTAATGGGCGGTCACCCATCCACGGACCAACCTAGGCAAGCACGGCTTGCACGGCCTGAGCGACTGTTATTATTTAGCCACGAGCTCTTCATTTACACTTACAAAAGCGTGAAAATAATTTGTATCTGTAAAACAATAACGTAAACAGTGAAACCTGAACGAATATTTGCGTGTGGCCATGTCAGGCCCTTACGAGCTGCGGGACAATAAAACGCACTCGCCGCTGTGACCATTTGTGAAGAGATGACCGACGGTAGGTACGGGAGTAAGCTGTTCTCTTTGTAATTGCTTTATTTTTTTTGTGTTATTATATAGGTATTCTTCAGGAAACGATGTGCTTGGAAACACTTACAGTGAGCTATAGAAAATATTGATATATCGTTGTTTTTCGTCATTGTAACCAAAAATTTGAATACAGAAATTCTGACTGGCAAAATTTCTAGAAACTCATTGTAATATGGTAGTACTGATATAGACCATATAGCGATCAATCAATAATCAGAATGACATGAAAAAAATATATCGCTAGACGCTATGCATATTTTAAGGTGCTTAAATTATGTTTGATTATGCTTTTAGTATGCTTGATTTAAAAATTCCCGAAATACCTTGGTTTTAATTATATATATATTATTATATTTATATTATATTTTATTGTTTTATTTTTATTGTAAACTCCAAGTTCATAATTATCCCCAATCTATATAAGTCGCGAGTTAATAAGCTTCTTTTGGATTAGCTCGTTCCATCGTCGAAGTCACCTCTGTCCTCAGTACTAGATTGAGATCAAGAGTAAGCCCATTTAAAATAGAAAAAAAAACTGTTGCCATAACAATATTGCTGTTGCTTTCTACCTATCCTGTTGCTAAAGAGTACCGCCGTTGGTTTCAAAGTTTCAAATTAGTAGGCACTTGGTAACCAAACCACAACTAAGGACTACTGGAACCCGTATCATAACAGTTGGATGGGGATTGATGTCCGAGGGAGTTGCTGTGGCGACTGAGAGGGTTGTCTTTTATGAATCTTTGCCAGGCAACACCCTAGCCCAATTAGAGAAGGTTTACTATTTAAAAATCTCTTTAGAATTTTAAACCCAAAAATATTTTCTTTTGTTAGAGTTACGGCTGATTGATCTCTAGCAACTGATGTTGATTTGTTTGTAGTATAAAAAAAAAACAAATTCATCTCGTGGTAAGGAACTCAGTGGGGCTGAAATGTTGCAATGACAATTTTTGATTCATTTCCTAAGAATAGGACCCTCCTGTTATGTACATACATAAAAAGGTAAGTTATAACAAAAAAATCCACTGCTTTCTACACATATACATGGCTATTAATGTCAAACGAAAATAAGCGTAAACCTTGAACCAACAACAATATAATTTTCTACTGTTTACCATATTCAAAGATGATTACTTCATCTTACGAAAGAGCGATACACTGTGCATTATCACAACACAGTATCGCGGTGCTTCCATCCCTTTCTCACCTCCAGCGATAAAGTGAGACAGAGCATACTCCCAGTCAAGTTTCGTTACAACAGTTAGTAGAATCGTGTTTACTTTGTTCTAGCAAACTAGTGGATTAATGGAAAACAAATATGCGAGGTTATACGATATTTTACATGTATGAGGCTGATGCTAGTTGGATGTTTCGAATTTCTTCAGTATGTTGTGGGTTTGTGTGAATGAGATAAAATAGCGCGTTGGGATGTGGAAAATGAGGCTAGAGAAGTTGTAGCTAGCTTTTAAACAATTTCGATGTATGTAAGATGGAAGTGAGTAAATATTTTGCTGGTAATTTAATCGTGGTCTTTTAGACCACACTTTTGGTTAATATGAAGCAAGATTTGTTTAGGGGTTATTTTTTTATAGGTGTGTTATATTTAAATAATAGGTTTAGGGGTATGGAGAACAGGGTGTGAAGTTCTTCATCCCCCATAGAAAAGGGAGGATTATCCGACCAGACGGATATTATGTCTGGTGGGCTACTACTTAAGACGCGGATAACTTTACTTGTGCGATGTAGGATTTAGATGTATTTCGATGTTTAGTTCATCATCGGTGTCATAGATGGCGCTGTAGTACTTTTTGTTCTATGTTGCTTAGTACTCTTTATAGTGCCGCTAAAATAGGTATTATTTTTACTTTGCCTTTGTCTGGCAGTAATACGTGTATTAAGTTTATCGATTAACAGGGTTTCAATGTTTTTAAAAAATATTCCATTGGAATTCTCTAACGATTCTCTTCCCATCTCGAAACCAAATTGGCAATCTTCAGTATCGTTTTCATCTTGAATTCACGCAATCTACTTACGATTAATGAATAACATGTTTCCACAAGAAAAATAACGAAAAAAAACAACACTTTCCACCCTCAGAAACACATAAACCCACAAATAAAAGGCAAGCACATTTCAATTAACAGCATAACTCTTCTAAGCCACCAAGAGCAAAAAAGGCAACAGAGCGAACGATATAAAAACACATGCAATGGAATTAAACCCCGGATGAATTCGACCAATAACACGAGCACAGACGCAGCAATAAAAGAGTCGTCCACATATGTTGCATGAAGTACAGTTGCAGCTTTGTTTGCACTTATCTTTCCCATTTCGCCTTGTTATGAGCTGGATTTGGTGGCTAAATCACTGGGAAAAGTAGCTATTCAAATCCCAGTGAGAGATGTTCGAGACGACATTCGGTTGAAGTATACTTTTGATAGACGGGACAACGATAAGCGAACAACATCGGAATCTACTTGCTATAGACAAGTGGTTACTGTCAGTACAGAATGTAACGTGTCAAACGTCTCTTTCTTCTTCTTCAACCTTTGGCATAATTATATATATAGTTTTCTTCCAAATCTCTCCACTTTTGGCGGTTTTGTGTCATGGCTATCCAATTTCTTCCACCCACATTAATAAGAGCGTTGGCCCACGTAGTCGGTTGTCTTCCCCTATTCCTCAGTTCCGTCTTCTTCCATCCAGTCTACGGCATATATGGCCCACCACTTTTTGTTATCGCTATGGCTATGTCCGTAAGTCTCAAAGTGTCAACCTTGGCAATTATATAAGACAGATCACAGATTTTCTATAAAATTGCTTCTGATAGTCTCGCTATGATATCTTAAATCTCTTTGGTTAAAGTTATGTTTGATACCCAAAACATTTTCGAGCACTCAACAGTAAATTGAAGTCTAGACCCACAAATGGCAAGATAAGGTCCTAGACAAACGTGACATTGTATTATCCTTTAAAATTAGAGACGTGGTTGAAATTTCAAAGCTACGAGCGAAATATCCAGAACCTTAAGACGTGACAACAAGAAGAAGGAATACTGAAACCCTGGATTAATATGACCACTTGAAGTATAAGGACTTGGCAATAAAGGAGTCATTTATTCAAATCAGGCTGAGGATCTGGACTTTTTGAAGGAAGAAAAATCATTAGACAGTCCCCCAAAACGCTCGCCCTTCACTACTTCCTAGTGTTTGAGCTTGGGAGAACATGTGGCGGAACAAACTTCCCAGCAGTCCATCTGATATTGCACGAAGCTACAATGTACACAAAAACCCTTTCTTTCTTATTGTCGACCATATTGCCTTATTATTGTTAGTCACAAATAGTCGGCAGCCAGTACTATTAGAACCCAAGTGTATGTGCGGTCAGTGCACTCCACTGCAACATGTGCCGGTGACTTTTTTATAACCTGTGTTTGTTTCTGGCCAGCTCTATAGAATGCTATGTCTATATGCCGCCATTTTCTAATTAATGGGTGAAATAAAAGTTATAGTTAAAACTGTAGGTCCTGTATTCAGTGCAAAATTATTGAGCTATAGGAAAATGATCATAATGCATGTTATTATGTTACTTGACAATGAATTTCTCAGTCAGACAGATGGTTGGAGTTTGGATTGGTCGATGTGTGCCCAGTTAATAGCAGTAGGCTAGTCCTCTATTACGTGTTTGTAAAGGTAATGTTGTTATGTTTAATGCTTTGTAAGATGGAGCTTATTTTTCTATTATAATTGATGGAACTAATATTCCACAAAGAGTCTATTGTTGGAAATAAAATTTGACATGTCAAATTCAACATTCATAGTAACGAGGACACAAAAAAATGTTAGACATTTCAATGCTCCTGCAAAAAATATTTCACCGGAACCCAAATATTTTCTGTCTGTTGCCAAAACCCTTGGACATTAACAAATGGTTACCAGGCCTACATACTATATCAAACCCAATTTGCTCCATAAAAAGAACCAAGATGAATTGCACCATCCAATTCCAGGTATGCTCCGAAATTCGGTTGACACCGTTTTCGCAATAACAAATATGGAGATGCAGGTCTCTGACAAAAGGAAGGGTAGTAAATAATTTGTTCGGCGACATCTGGGCACTTCCCCTTCGTTGTAGCCCTCGGAACGGCGAGCGAATTGCAAAGCCGAGGAGACGGCAGAATAAAACGGTCACACCCACCATCCTATTGAGTTTTATGGGAGACACACTGTGAGGTGCTTCAGGGAGCTATCTTTGGTCCAGAAATGATTAAGGCATTGAATTTATACATCGTCAAATTAATGGATCTTAGTGATTGTGTCAAGTTGGTACTAATAGGCTGATCGGACAGCACAAAATTGATTTCCTAAATGAATTGTCCCTTTTTAAACAAACCACTTCTTTACATATTGACAAAACTTAAAGCCTTTAAATAGCAATTCTTTTTATTTTAACAAATGTCACTTTTCAGCGCTATTTGAAGGCTTCCCTTCATGTGTTCTTTTAGGGCCCAGAAGGACTTCAAGAAAAGGGAAAGATAAGGCCTTTGCTCAGCAGTGGAACACATAAATAGGCTAACACAAAAAAAAATGTCACTGCACTTGCAATGTTTTTAACGGCGCTTTCCAACATCACAAAGATACTAAAACAATTAATCACTCTTCATCAATCCTCCAAAAAATACTAAACTAAAAAACTTTTCAGATCTGTATCATTAATCTTTGTTACCGTGTGTCACCATCTACCTTCACCCCGTCGTGCTGAAATGGTGAATATGGATATAAAAAATCACCCGAGGCATTTTTACCGGATAACTCTGAAATGGATTTTTAAAGATACCTTTAAGGTTTTCTCCTTTTGATGACGACAAACAAAGCTGGAATAATAATTTGGATCCCTTTTTGTGAAGCGTCAATTTTCGTCGTTAGTATTATTGGGAAAAGGATATTTTCTTTTGTTGTGCAAAAAGTTGGGTATGAAATTGGCGTTGCTTTGTATTTGAAGTGCCCAAAGGGCTTGTTTGTTTTAGTGAAGACAATTTTGTTAATGTACTGAGGAGTTTCGCAAACGACTGTTATTTTGGAAAAACAAAACAGAAAAAAAGGCAAAAGTTGTTTACTTGTTCGCAGTTTACATTGTAAAAGAAGAAACACTGTAGTTTTAAAGAAACTCTTAATAGGTAAATGAAACTTTTTAAAAAGCTACAGACACTTCAGATTAAGAAAAAATCGTTCAAAATAGGGGATATAATCTAGCTGCGAATAGAAGTAGAAGTATTTTGACAGAAGTCACATCACATGAGAGGTTTCTTAGAAAATGTAATCTCTAAAATGTAATCATCGAAATGTAATCTCTTTGAGAATATCATTTAGTTGGAGCAGTAATCAGTATGATGGAATCAATGTACATTGACGTAGGCTTAAAAATAAGAAAATAAAATAAAATAAATTATGTTTTATTTCAGGCAAAATACCCGTAAACAACAAAAACAATAAATTGAGGCAAATAAAATAGTAAAAACAGTAAAGAAATCATTAAAAACATTTGAAATCATTAAAAAATCATGGAAAAAAACCTTAAAAATCATCAATAAGTAAAGGTTAAATCAAAACAAAGCTAACAAGGTCATAAAAAAAATACCTATCTTGATACATCAAAATAAGAAACTTCAGCAAAATTTTCCACGAAAATATTTTTCGCTTACACGATCAGAATGAACCAGGCAGAAACAACTCACTTAATATACCACCGTATTCAGATAGTTGGTTCAGATAGACATAGGCTCTACCTTTGGAGCGGAAAAAATGTAGCAATAAATCTTTTGGCTGTCAAGCAAGCACACTTAGCAGTAACAGAATAAATCAAGACTCGTCTTCAGATAGATTGCATCGATGGTAATGTTGGCAAAAAAATTTAAGCTGACGAATGGGTTTCTATTGAAACAGTGCTTTGATTTGTTGTTGTGGATTGATAAAACATGATTTGTGGAGTTTAAATTTTTGCTACATTTTTTTTTGTAGAATTTCCCCTTTTTTTAATGACTCAGACTTATGAACAGAGGGAACATTTTGTTTAAAGCAGATGTTTGAATATAAATCTAATATTATGTTTTGTTTCAACAACTGTAAAGCTAGACTATCAAAGTCTACTGCAACAAAATGACCAAAACCTCCATATCAAAATTACATCCAGTTTAAAACTCTCAAAAAAGCACAAAAAACCCATTAATAAAACTTATTCTGCAATTCGTACTCCGCTCTCACATGTTAGTTCGGCAAAGTTCGGCAACGCTCGGCTCGGTGGATGCCATTAATCTATCTTTATTACCAGTATTTGATCACGATGAGTTCTCACAAAAGTGTTTATGTGCGCGCAATGACTGCGCGGGTTTCAGTACTCAACGTTTCAGCGGATGGTGCTTATAAAGTATGGTTTTATTTTATAGTTTTTATTGAGATTGCTGTTTTAAAATATGTGGACGATGAGGATGTTGAGGAACTCGAATTAACTCACATCTTTATGATGTGTATTATACCTTTTGTAGTAAGAATCTAAGGGATAGTGAAAGAGACATTAAATTACTTGCCGTCTATAATCTCAGTACATAGTAGTAGTGTAAATAGAACTATCTATGAGACTGATTGATCTCAATTAAGATTACCAAAATATAACAATCTCGTGTCACGGTGTTTGTGGTCGCACTCCTCCGAACAGCTCGACCGATTTTTATAATTTTTTAAATGTATATTTGGTAAGTATGAGAATAGGTCGTAAAGTATTTTTCACACCGCTAGGTTGTCAAATTCTAAATTACTAGTTACTTATAATATTATTTTTTAATCATTGATCTCAGTGTCATACTCGAAAGGTGGAAGAAGTCTGGTTCAAAAACTTGAGCACATTGAACACAAGATTGAATCCTCGACTAAAAATAAACTGCACCCTGCACTGTATTTCTATTTACCTATTTTATTTTACAGTATTCTTTTTTATGCTTGAATAAATCAGTCAAAATGGGATACTATTCCAGGGCTATCGATAACTGTTTGATGGTAACTACTGAATATTTTGACCGTGTCAACAGACGGGTTGATCGCGGTTTGTTGAATGTAAATATTTAACGGTTCCAGCTTTTTACTGTGTTTTTAGATTCTATTTTTGGTATTTTGATAGATTTATAACCTATTGGAGAGTTTTTAAGCCATATAAAGTATGGCAAACTGCAAACGTACATTCATAAACAAACGGCACATCACAGCTTTCTAACTTGCGTACCAACTTGAACAAATAAAATTGTACTTCAAAGTTGTACAAGGAACTTTTGTCACGTAGAAAAATTGAAATTAAATAACGCCATCATCCTGTTAATACATTTTCAAATAATTTACCGACAGCGACTCCAATCCCTGTCAATGTTATTTAAGCGCCAAAAGAGCCTTATAGCGCTTCGACATACCAACTGCCAACTGTATTGCCGTCGGTGGGTGTAATCGGCTGTCAAATCCTAATAGCTCTATCAACTTAAAATAATACTGACGAAAACCAACCCTGAAGTCATACACAAATGCTCCAATTCTTCTTATCTCAAAGCACAGTATCATCCCCTACATACATAGTTTCATCCACAATATCACTAGCTATCTTCTTCCCATCCTAGTACTGTTTGAAGCTAAGCTCGGAGCCTCAGGTCCATCCCATTTGCCTCGGGCAACACAACTTATATCAGGGTAGTTCTAACTTCTATATAGATGTTCTATGTTACACTGTTTTGTAACTTGTACGAATATTTACATATAAATTTGGGCTGTAATTTGGTTAACTAGTTTGCGGTAGTTTTCATCTTTCGTTGCGTCATGAAAAGCGGTTACGAATGTTACAATTAAAAGTTATCGAATAATGATTTTTTCTCGCCATGACACCAATGATGTAACCAAGATCTTGTAAAAATATTTTGATTCAAAAGAGTGTTCGTGGAGTTTCTTGCCCATTCTTCTCCAGATCTACGTTTGGATAGCTACAGTATTGTCACAAATTATAATGTCTAGTGACTGGGACTGTAGTTTCATCCTTTTTTTTGACAAAAGTGCCTGTCATTGAAATAAATGCTTTGAGATTGTCTTCATCCGGATCGAAGGACCAATGTTCATGACCGCTAATGATCGCTTTGTGTATGTAAGTAATACGTAACTAAATATTGAACATGGTGCGTTTGTGGTGCCCACGATATGGTCACACAGAATTCAAGATAGTTCTAGAGTGTTCGCCGTTTTCATAATTCGTATGCACACAATATATGCAAACGACGAAGACTGCAGTCAGTTTAACAGATGTTTAAAATTAAAATGAAGTGTCCTTTTCGTTTTTATAAAATACAGTTTATCTCATTTCAAACATTGAAATATTTTCATCTACGCAATGTGCCTAATCACTGACAAAATGGCCATCGTCTTTAAAATTAATCCCAAGTTTAATTCTAACATCAAATTGTACCCCAGCGATAAACCAGAATAGCAATGACTGAGAAGCAAGACGACCCAGATGAAAACTGTACAACTGCTCTAAATACTGATGCTCTATACACCACAGCAGTTTATTGGCTTAGCATATTAGCTACAGTTGTGGAAGCATTTAATTAAATCTTAACTAGTTATGGAACTTTGGGCCCTGGGGAGGTCAGCAGAGTAGTAAGTCGTTCGGTAATATGGAGTGGCTGTTATCAAAATAGTGGGTATTTTGGTGTAGGAGTTCCTTGAGACCTTTTTATTTTTGGTTATTGTTAAAGACTAATGAAGAAGATATTTTTTTTCAAAGCATTGTTGTATTTGCTGGCCAATATTTTATTTTCAAATTCAAATTCAAATTATTTATTTGTGGAACATAGGTACAATATAACAAGATCTAATTCAATGTCAGGATCGCTATGTTTAACCTAATAGGCATACAAATTTCGGATACTTATAAAACTAATTTTAAAAAGACAAAAATAATAATTAAATTCAAATTATTATTCGAATTAAATTAAATGCCATATATCATTAAAATTAAATAAAATACTATTACATTACACCCTTAGATAGAATTAAGCTTAAATAAATCGGACAACAGCGAAATACCTAATTATTATTTATTTAAATTGTCTGTTAAGAATTCACCAATGGAATAGTACGCTTTTTTAACCATAAAGTCTGTTAGCATTCTTTTGAATTTGTTAACATCATTCTCAACTCTTATAGTCATGGGTATCATATTATAGATTTTTGGAGCCATTCCCATAAAGCTTTTTGCGTATAATGCTGTCTTATGAGGCATAGCGTGAATTTTGTCCCGGTGACGTTTACTAGTTAGGTTTCAAATAAATTTAAGTGTTTTTTAACGAACATTGCTACTTCAAATACGTATAGAGATGGAAAAGTCATTATTCTTAGGTCAATGAAGTGTGGTCTACAACTATCAGTAGTTTTTTTATTTCGTCTTCTAATGCAACGGCTGTACGTTGTTGCTGTATTGTTCTTATTCAGGTACAAAATCACTCTCGTTAGCTGGAATCTAATTTTATTAAATTCGGTACCTCATAAGGCTAACTCAAGCTCAAAGTGACCACGAAGAGATCGACGAGCAATCGCCTCCTACTACTCAAAACTAAAAATAGAAAATATAATCAAGCAGCTACTTTAAAACTTAAAACCGTACCCAACAATGCCTTTTATTTCACAAATGCGAAACCTTTTCCTTTGATCTAAAAATAATCGACGGTAGTTGCATAAAATATTATTCAGAACTTTCAAAATAATTACGTAACTAATTTGAAAGTATTATTGACTAGGTAATTTTATTATCAGTCAATGGCCGATGGGTCACGTTTTCCCTTTATTTCCGGGACCACGTGAGAGGTGGTGCTTACACCCTTTTTCTATCCTCCACTCGATACCCCCAGCTACGTAAATATCACTTCATATAACGGCTTAGGTTTACTAATTATACCCCTTGAGTTACACAGGGTGTGGTTATTTCGGTATCTGTGTGTGTGAATGTCTAATGAAAATAATGATGTTTGCGGTGTGTTTTTGGTGGTAGATTGTTAAAAGGTATTATTTTCATTCTGTAGGCATGTTTATAGATCATCATCATCATAATCAGCCTATAATGTTCCCACTGCTGGGACACAGGCCTCCTCTCTATGAGAGGGAATGGGCCATAATCCACCACGCGGGCCCAGTGCGGGTTGGTAGATGTCACATGTCTTCGAATTTTTGGTTCTAGGACATGCCGGTTATAGATATCTCGCCAAAAATGAGAATAGTGTTTGAAAGGTGCGACGATAATGGGCATTGATAAAAGTACTTAGCACAGAACTGTGGTAATTTTTGCTTTTCAGTTGAGCTTTCTGAGGTAAAAGCTTCCAAAATTTTTATGAAAACATGCATGTTTTGTGACTTTTATTTATTTTTTTTTTTTTTCGAAACATACTTAAAGTTTTCGATTACAATCAAACTCACATTCTTTTTATGTTACCTCACAGCGAAAATCAATATAATCTTATTTGTTGTGCTGAATATTATTTTTTTCTTTATTCTTCCTTTCACCAACTCAAATATCATACTCCCTGTACATTCCGCGTCTCACTTCGGTGTGAGCCCGACCCACATTCATAGTTCCCGATGAGTCCAAGATACGGCGATAACCGATCCCTTCCAACTATCGCCCTTTATTACCCACAGAGGAACGGCAGATATGTATGGACGGTTCGTTTGTATATTTTTAAGACAGTCGCCTTATCTGGTGGGCTTGAGGTCGTCTGGTATTATCTTTAGATAGAATTGTCTCTGCATGGACAGACGGCCGCCATGATGGTTTAAAAAGTACTTACAGTACGATAACGATTGATGACGAAAATTAGTTCAATAGTAATAAGTACATAAGTGTAACAGAAAAACATACGAGGGGCGGCTCAGCTTCCAGTCTAACCGGATGCATCTGAATACCAGTATTTTACATGGAGTGACTGCCTATCTGACCTCCACAATCCAGTTAGTACTAGGTAATTGATACACCTTGGTAAGACTGGTTGTCAGACTTTTTGGGCCACTGAATACCTGTAACGACTGTCAAAGATCTGCAAATGACAACCGGGACCAACGGCTTGACGTGCTTTCGTGGAAATTGGGTATGTAATGGGTGGTCACCCATCCACAGACCAACTTGCAAGCACGGCTTAACCTAAAGATCGATCGTTATTATTTAGCCAGGAGCTCCTCTATTCAAGGTAGAGTTGATGGACTATAATTGAAAAAGGGTAGTATTTAAACGTGCGAAAATAAATTTAAATTAAAGGTGTCAAAAATATTGAAAATGGGCTACTGAAATACTAAGTGAGCGACAAACAGTGGGCGAATACAAATGTTTAAAACAGCTACTTGAAAATACAAATTTGAGTTACTAGTTGTTCAATACGATCAGTGTGATAATTCAAGGACTCTGAAAAAACCTAAAACAAGGTTATTAACCACTAGATTGTAGATAAGGCGTAGTCGACGTAGCCTCGCTGCGCGGGGCTCCTATTTCTGTTTGTTTAAAGTAACCTAACACGAAGGGGATTGCGGGGTCTTAGTTCGCTCACTTCGCTCGCTTACTAGACCCCGCAATCCCCTTCGAACCTAACCTGTCCGAGTCGGGGTGCCACAAGTCTCTCTCAGCCTTCGCTCGCTCTTGCTTCCTATATTCTCCTTGCCGCAATGACCGGATAAATAGTTACTTACTTGGTACAATAGTCGCCCATTCAGTATATCGGTCGCCAATTAAATTTTTATTTGCCTGATTAATAATTTCCCATTGAAAAAGCTCTCAAAGAAAACAAATGCTTCAAAAGCGTCTCGTGTTTTTTGATAAATATCTTCACTGATGAATAGCATTGGAGCACCAAACTCAACGACGCGACGTCATTTAAATTACTTTCTTACATAAGTTTTTTCCTTCAACATTTTATTCCAGTTTTCAATCTTATCTATCTCATTTCATTGTTCTGCCCGAGAAAAACGAATCATTCACCTCCGCAGGAATTCATTCGATTCGTTCATCAGATACCATCAAGCGTCGCCTTCGTTCATTTATATTTTATTCTATTTCATCGGTCTTTTTGTCACCTCATAAATATAGCTGCGATAAAAACCAATATTGAAATGTGACTATAAATTGATTTCAGTTATACAGGGTGTTTGTAGCATCAATTGCCAAATTGAATGGGCTGAAAGAAGGGGTCATTTGCTATCTCTTCAGTTCCAATAGCTCATCCTTGGCAACGGGTTTTTTAATTTAAATTATTTTTTTGAATTCCGGTTTAGCGTAATCCTAACTTCCTAATTTATATTAGAAATGTGACCACTGAACCGATCATCCTGAGTTTTTGCATATACGTTGTCAGGTGTACAGAAACGGATATAAAGTACCTTTCATCCCGAAACAAAACACTGTTCCCGAGGAAAACTACAATAACGGTCTTATGATAATAGATGGTGCCACGTGTCTTTCGAATCGTGATTGAATTATATTATTACAAGCAGATTACAACCCATAATTGATTGTCCAATTTTAAATTAAGTTGAATGAAGCTACGGGCAAAATCTAGTCAACCTATAATGTTCCTACTACTGAGGAAGAGGGCTCCTCTCTTTGGAAGGGAGTGGGCCATCCATAAGGGCCAAGTGTGTACTGATCGATGACACACATGTTATCGAAATTCCGACAAATAGTAGACAACAATGCTGATGTCGACAAATACTGTATCAACTTTGGCTCGCTCACATATTCATTGTCTTACCATGACAAACTTTCTATTAAATATTATATGATCATCACAATTCGCCTGCCCTTCTAATTTATTTGTCGGCGGCGCAGTATTTCCTCATCTTCCATAATATATCATGATAATGGTACAGAAACGCTGACACATAAGGAGAAAGTGTAACGCTATATAAAAGTGGTTCTCTCGCTCGTGTCAGAAATATATAGTCATATTTAAGTGTACAGATTATCAAACTGAACAATATTCGCCTTGGGATCAACTTGAAATGAATTGTCTCATACATTTAGAACGACTAGGTATTGAAGATTGTATGGGACACAATTTTTTGCGATTACTATGATCGTCCCATGGGGAGAGTTGTTCAGTTTTATGGTCTTTTCCACAACCTTAAAGCATGCCCCGGTTTACATCCTTACTAAACCTGTAATTGGTGGAGTGTGTATAAATTCTTCAAGTTTTTCTTACTTGTTCTTTATATGACTGAACTGCAAAATAAGATCACACATTTCTGATACTCGCTAAATATAAGTGGATGCTATATAAAAGTGTGACGATATATAAAAGTGTGTGAAACGCGACACGTCTTTAAGATGACGAGCGGCGGTACGGGTATAATGGAAATCAATAACGTTCCCAAGTCCGAGCCCTTCTCTTAGCGAACAGTATTGGGGGATAGGGAAATATATGGAGTTGCTTTTACTTACAATAGGGACTGACACCGGTTTTTAGAAATAAAAAAAAATATTCTAAAAAACAAATTTGATTTTTCTCTTTTTCTACACATGCAGCGGTGGCCAAGTGGTGGCGGCCTCGACTTACGAACAGTGGGTCGTGGGTTCTCGAACCCAGGCAGGCCCATTACTTTGTGCAATTTATTTCATTACCACTGCTCTCAAAAACGATGAAAAAAACATCGTGAGGAAACCGGCATGTCCTAGAACCAAAATATTCGAAGACATATGACATCTACCAACCCGCACTGGGCCCGCGTGGTGGATTATAGACCATTCCCTCTCATAGAGAGGAGGCCGTGTGTCCCAGCAGTGGGAACATTATTGGCTGATTATGCTATACTTATGCTATGTTAATTCACTGTAATTTATCCCTAGCCATAGCGTTGTCTTCTAATAAATGCTTTGAGTAGTTTTTGATGTAAAAATCTATAGGCGCGCTTTGGCAGTAAAACCGATTCGTACGCCGTGACGGAAATGGCATGACGCTGTCGTGGCGTGATGTCACCTCTACGCCATCTCACTCGACTTAATATTAAGATAGATGTTTCACATCTGCCGCGCGTTACGTGAAGACAATTTTTTTTTCTGTATACTTGTACTCCATCCAAGACTCTGTACGATATACTGGCTTTCAATATTTATTAGTATTGCTAGATCCATTCATCAATTCATTTGAATTCATTATTATTAATGACTAGCACTAACTGCCTAAAGGCGATGGATAGGTACTTTAATTTTTGGCTTTTAAATAAAAATAGTTCTAACACCGACTCCACACTACTCTAAATCGCACATCACACATCCGTCTCCTTCGCCTTTAAATACGACGGGGACGATTCGATAGCACAGCCCCCACGTGTTCAAACCCTTAGTGCACACGATCACCCGACGGTGTACGAAAAATGCCGAAAATTCCCGAATATTCCCGAAAACTATTCGGTCATCGATAGCCATCTTAGTTTTGCGGGGACAAGTGGAGTTTGAATTGCTTGATGCTTTTTGATTAGTTTTGGGGAAGAGGGAGACTGATGTTAAGAAAAGTTTTTGTAGTTGGCTTCTTTATTCTATCTTTTTTTTAATGTAAAGATCGCGGGGAAAAGAAACAGAAAAGACTAGCGTAGATTAAGGGGAAGCGCTAAGCCAAATTCAAAATTTTCTAACGATTTTTTGCAAGTCAGTGTCAGGTTGTATGTTGATTAAAATATGATTCGTGACCTTAAAAAATGCGTTACTGAGTTATAACCAAAAACCGTCTAAGTTCATTTAATCCCTTTGAATGAAACAACAACCTGACACATACCTGCAAATTGCGAAAAAAGTAAGGAATTTTTAATTTCGCTAGCTACCTTGGCACTTCCTTTTTCAGATGAGACGCACTTTTATTAAGATTCTTATAAAAATTGCAGTTTGAAGTCCAGGTTGATCGAATATCTGGGGTAACGTTGACCTGGAGTTGCCAAATGTTGTATGGAGTTCGAAAAGCATTAAGGGCTAGCTTAGACCTACTGGTTTTGTTGTCACTGCGGTGCGGTCTTGGTAACCCTTTGTGTTTTTTTAGTAGTTTAGTCATATCTAAGCTGACAAGTTTCGGCTGGAAGAAAATCTTGTGTAGTAGTTCATTTTAAAATATAAGTCATGAATTATTTTTGAAATGTTTTACCGAAATAACTTTCGACTTTATGTTAGTAATAATAGCCCCTCTTTTAGTGCAACGGAAATGCCCGGAATAAGTCACACTATTTGATTATTATGATTCTTATCGAAGTTTGTCAGGAAAAATGTTTGGTTGTAAAAATATTATCACGCTTGAACACCAGGGGACACACGATTGAGTGGTAGTTTTTGTTAAAAAATGTGTGTTATTAAGTAGTGTTTCGTGTATGACATGGCAGGTGGCATGATTTAAGATTGTTGTTATGCAATTTGTATTTTTTAAAGGACTTTTAACTATTTTGTAATTTTTTAATTAAAAAATGGCAGAAAATTGAGGAAAGAGTATTAATACTGCCCCCGATGTCATAATTACAGTAAGTCAAAAAAAAAAATTTTTGGGAAATCGCACTTTTGATTCGAGATGTTTAAATTGATGTATCTTGATGATTATAGCAGATAGCTTAAATATTTAAACGGATAACAAAAGATACATTTGTGTAGATTAATAGTAAATATAATTTATTTGATCAATATTGATGGTTTTTTTTTAATCTAATGAATTGTATTTATAATTACCACTTCTATCAGCCCAACTAACACTTTCTTAAACATTTTTACAGTAAGTCGTTAAGATACTGTAATTATATTTAACGAAATATCCTATCGATGTAAGTTACTGTAACTATGTTTACTACAACCTCTTTATCTAGCCCACAAATCCAACGACTTTTCTCGCAAAATTCGCGTATTTTGGAAATAAGAGGGCATGTCTGCAATCTAATTCCGTACATCGATACATTAAGTTTTGTAAATAGTATTAGGCAATTAATTTAAAGGTTTTATGAATAAAAAACAATTTGTATAATAGAAAAAAAGCTTTAAGTTGCACTGAAAGTTAACTGAAACTACTCGCAATTATCTTTAATCCTAAGTATGAATTATTATCAGTTACAGTGTCGTTTTTCCTCCATTTATCAATAGTATAAACAACAGGTTTATGATAATTTTAAATTCGAAAAATCCCTTCTATCTATCATTAAAAGTCTAGTCTCACTAAGTTGTACCTAAATTAAAATTAACTTATTTGAGATCATTCGAATCAGTCTCCTTAATACCTAATTATAACAAACAATGTTTGTCTTAAAAGCATAATCACACTTGTTAAACAAAGTGTAATCTTAAAAATAATAATGTAATATTACAAATAAGCAAAAATCATGAAAAAATATGGTAAAAATAAAATTGAAACATTTTTTTTTTATCTTCATGATCTGGCATTAGAATTTGGTATATTCAGCCAAAATGCTCGTCGTCGTCGACATTAGTTACTGTAAATATGATAGTGAAAATATGATAATATATAATATATATATTATATATTTTATATTATATATTATAAAATATATAATATAAATATCGAGGTCAAGAGTAAGCCCATACAGAATAAAAAAAAAAAATAAAAAAAAATAAAACATAATTTTAATACAGTAAGTCTACTTACTATCATTATTTTAACGAACGGTTGAATCTTCTCAACAGTTACTGTGATTGTGCTTATCGTAACTTCGTTAATAATTTAGATATAAAAAAAAAAAATGATCCTTAAAGGTCTTGATTTAAGGATCATGTAAAAAAAGTCATAACACCAGTAACACGACTTACTGTAATTATGATACCGGGGGCAGAATAGTGAGCGTAGTTTGGAACTTGAAGTAGTTTAACAATAAAACAAATTGTAAGAATTTTTCAAACATGTTGTGAAAAACATCACCCCTAGTTTAAAATATCAAATTACAAAAAAAAAATATAACACGCGACAGCACTTTGTTGATCACCCAACCCCAGAGGGACACACCTATGCCAAAAAACTAAATTATCGATTATTTCTCCAGTCACCCCTAGTTTTTGGGCCCCATGGTTCAATGACCTTCAAACTGAATCAGGGGTGCGTTGTCCACGCGCCAAGATTCTGCTCAAACTGGTCCGAACCGGTTTGAACCGGATTAAAAAGAGGGTTCTGATGTTGATACGGTGACATAAAAGATAACGTATTGAATGACATGCAATGGTTTTATTGTTATGCTCCGGTGATGGTAAATTGCTTTATTATTGTAGATATGTAAATTAAATGTAGTGTTCAAAAGAATATTAAGATGAGATATTTTTAGGATATATGTGTGAGAGGAGAAGATGGTGGGACGCCTTGGATGGTTTTCTCGTTAATTAGCGAGAAGAGACGCAGCATCGAGAAAAGTGGAAGGAATGGGGGGAGGCCTATATCCAGGAGTGGGGCAGTCAAGGCTAAAAAAAAAGAGAAATGTGTGTGCATTAGGTAGTCCGCACGCAAAATACGCGCTTGGACGTGGAGTTGTGAGCACCAGACCGTTTTACAATACAATCAGGTAGTCAGTGGCCCGAAAGTCTGACAACCAGTTTTACCAAGAGGTATCGTAAACTAGTATTAACTGGGTTGTAGAGGTTGGATAGGCAGTTGCTCCATGTAGAATACTGATATTCAGCTGCATCCTGTTAAATTGGAAGCTGACCCCAACATAGTTGGGAAAAGGTTATACAGATGATGATGTGGATGCACCCTTGACATTTACATGAAATGAACATTAAGATTTATCAATAACTATATCTTGACCAATGATACCAACCAACCAGTCTTACCAAAGGGTATCGTATTACCTAGTGCTAACTAGATTTTACAGGTAAGATAGGCAGTCACTCCACGTAAAATACTGGTATTCAGCTGCATCCGGTTAGACTGGAAGTCGACCCTAATATAGTTGGGAAAATTTATAGATTAAATCTTGACCAATGATTACTTTACCAAATAAATTCAAACCATCAATATCAATAAATCATTAATCGAAAAATACCCATTGTGATATAGTAAACCAATTTCATACCGTTCAACATTCCATGGTGAACGTCTAGTCACCGGACAGTTCGACGCAAAATAGAAGTGACGTAGCAAAAATCCATTGAAGCGAGCATCTGGTCGCACAATGGGGGTGAAAGTGAGGGGCGAATAACTCTTTGTTGAAAGACGTAACTATTATATTGCGTCGAACTGGTGAAGGTGAATTCGTTGAGTTTTTAAGTAGGATAGGTATTTATTTTGAGATTAAAGTCAATAGTCACTCTTCACGTGACCAGAGGGTGGGCCTATTTTTTGGCTAAAGAATCGGCGTTGCCATCCAACGTGGCAATGCTGCCAGCCTTCTGACACTTTTCCTGTTGACAGCGATGTGGACGAATTTTTTGACGCCTTGTAACCCTTTTGATACTTGTACATATTTTTATTGTAGCTTGTAAATAATGAAAATATTCTGTGAAATAGATGAAATGTTACAGAATTGTAGTTTATAGTTGGTGGGCAGGTTGGTTTGTACGCTGTATTATTTATTTAAAAATAAGAGTTCTGTGATGTCTGAAATCTGATACTTCAAATACTAACCACTCGCGTCCCACCGACGCGATATCGGGCGAGACACAATTTATTTTTAATTGTGTCTATAATTACGGTATACAAAAGGTATTTTAACTCAGAACGTTGTGTGAAAAAATGCAGACTTTACGATCAAACGGACATTTATTTGTGAGTAGTCCCTTAAGATGTACTGTACTATCAATTGTAGATTAAAAAACAATAGTTTTTGTTTTGCTGAAGACGGCTTTTTAGTTGCCACCGCAAATCATAATAAAATATGCAACAGTTAATTAAAACAAAGCCTTAACTTACAATTACGGCTCAAAACCACACTTAAACCTTAGTATTCATATAACTTTATAGACAAACAAGACTTTAAGTCCACTAAACACAAGTTAGTATATCTTCGGCCAACTATCTACCAACGTTGCGTGCTCCCAGAGCGGTCTGTTGTTATAATTTTAGTGTAGATGGCCAACTTATTGGCCCCAAGACATTGGTCTGGCCAGTCTAAGAATGTGTAACTTGCTTCTGAATACGGATAAGCCTCGGGCATGTACTAGTGACCAAATTGTTCTGTGTGTGTGAGATAGTAAGTGCATAACTGAAGGATTAGGCAGAGGTGTACCTAATAGTACACCCACATTTCGCAGGTTATGTTTTAAGTCCCATGTAATAGGAGGCGAGTCTATTGCTATCAACTGGGTACAAATCCAGACTCCGTGGCTGTTACTGAAAAATTCCTGGTTGAAAAACCCAATAACACTTTCCCGATCCGGGAATCGAATCCAGGACCTTATGCTCAACAATCGCGCTTGCGACCACTTGACCAGCGAGGCAGTCTAATTTAAGTCTATCAGCAGTACAGTAAGTACGGTCCTGGTGAAAATACTTATATAACTTATATAATTATGCTATGGAAGAGCGGGGTCACTTAACACAGGCAAATATTGCTTAAAAGGAGTCCCCAAACACGACCACCCATTGATGTAACAAATTTTTTGAATAAAACTTTTAGTATTTTGTATTTGTATAACCCGCGCAGTTAAAGTTTAAACCTTACAAAACATACTAAGAACTATTCAAAACACAAGCTTCATAACTCTCATATCAACACGAAAAACCAATCAAAACTTTCCTCTCGCACGTAAATAAATGTCAACATAATCCCAACCACACCAAAAATAATTAAATTTCCCAACTAACTGGTAACTAGGCAGCTTCACAAATAATTCAGCACAAAGGCTGTGTACGGGCAGCCGACCGGCACAGCTTGTAAGAGTGAATGGAGATATCGACACAAGTTGCCGCGAACTGTGCGAATGGTCCCCTTACGTGCTTACTATTCCGAACAATGGGGTCCTGTGGACCCCTAAAACTTAGGGTTGCGAATAGACCTTGTTAAATCTGGGCATCATTTTCGGGGGCTGTTGAGGGATTCCTTTTATTTCCTTTTTTAGTTTGTTTTTGAAAGAAGGAGGTCATGCGTTCGCAAATAATGGTCCTGTTCAAATGTTTTGTGGATGGTTCTTTGTTTAGATAATGATTCTGAAAGTTGGTTTGGAGTCTTGTTATGATGAAGTCACAAGGTCTTCTATACAAATTAGAGTTGAGACCCTACCTATATTTATAAAAGCGACTTATTGTCGGGCCTACACTATCCCCCATACTTGAGTACTAATGCTGTGACATGGTAATATTGTAAAACCAAATCATTTGAAAATAAACTCCATAGTTTCTTGCCGGTTCTTCTCCATAGGAAATGACCAACCCGAACCGTGTACTTTTTCTCGACGTTTTACAAATGCCCAAATATTTTATTTCACACAGGCCTACATGCCTGTAATAAAATATTTTTATAGTAACTATGTCTGTGTGTCTGCTGTTTTTATACGCCGTAGTGGTTGAACGCACAGGTAGACCTAGGTTAGGTTATATGGTATTCTTAAGAAGAACGTTTTCGTGGTATAACTTCTAACATCATCGCGTGATTTTATGTTACCAAAAACAGCGCGTGTAGTTAAAGGTTAAACCATATTACATATTCAGGAATAGTTCAGGCTTCTTTATGAGTCGGTCCCGCAATTAAAAATCTCGCAATCACAAAAAAATCCATCAAATTTTTACAAAGACACACTGCGTGTGCTCTCCCACCAAAATCTCATCATAGCAAACCGCTATAAATAGCATGTTGTATTTTTTCGCAAACCATTTCGAGCCCTTCAAACAAACACCTATGAAATCCTGCAGTTGACACTGTGTATTTCATAAAGGGTGCGTGAAAACGTTCCCTCCGTATGTATGTAGGTATGTACAGTCAAGAACACCAATATGTATGCCGTAAGCAATTGTTAAAAGGGACTTTCTTCCAAGGTACTGATTGTAATTTAATGTTGCTATTAATCTTGTAACCCATATTATTGGTCTTATCTCAGAGTTACAATGGTTCCAACACAAGAAAATCGCATTTGAATTTAAGTAAGTGTACACATGTTGTTGCCCATGACTGTACAAAGGTACCCTCTGCGTGCGTGCGGTTTTGACCGGCGCTGACACATCCCTGTTGTTGACACCTTCCGTTGATGTTGTT
Source organism: Noctua fimbriata (assembly GCA_905163415.1). Taxonomy (NCBI): domain Eukaryota; kingdom Metazoa; phylum Arthropoda; class Insecta; order Lepidoptera; family Noctuidae; genus Noctua; species Noctua fimbriata. The sequence goes on from LR990932.1 coordinate 1,911,348, forward strand.
TTGACTTCAACCTGTATGTTTTTTGTGGGTGCGAAAGTTTGTTTTGTGTTCGTAAGTAATTATGCTGTGTACCTCAGTCGTGTGATGGTGGAGACATGTTTGCTTGATGAGATAGCTAACAGAGCTTTGGGTGGTAAACAGGAGAGCTTTTGTACAGAGAGCTTTAAGCATATGCATAGTCTTTATGGCCTTGAGATATTTATAGAATAAATCCGGCCTGGATTAGACTACGTATTCAAAACCTTGCATTACGACAAATCAATAACATTAAAGAATACGAGCACAGTATTTCGGTGATCTTTTAGTAAGTATACATTGGAAATTTTAATAATATTTAAATTGACTATTTTTTTCTTGAACCTATTGACATGCCACCTTATTTGTACCTGCTTGTTTATGTTAATTTTGTACGCACGACGGCCAATCAAGCTTTACAAAACCAGTTTATACGGATCTGTCATTGTACAGGAAATCTATACAAAGCGAGGCCAAATTATACTGGAAATTTACAGCTTCATGTGCCGCCGTGTGTACGCCATAATAATGGCAAAACATAGTGCACATATTTTAGACGATATACTGTATGTAACCATACCTGTGTTTAATAAAATCAATGATTGGCTGATTGAAATGAATATTTAAACTTGTGATTTACATTAAGTTATGTTAAAATTAGAGAGAAAGATAAATAAAGACAGAAAATAAATCGTTAGTCTTTATTTTGAAAGTGTGTGTTACTATAATAATAAAGCTTGTTCATCGAAATCTCAAATACTACTAGATTTTTATCAAACGTTAAGTTTTAAGCAAAAAAAAACATACCAGTACCCAACACTTTTCCTCTAAGGAACAATCAGAACTTCTAAAAGATTCAAACTTACAATAGTGCACAATGAAGTGCATGAAGTTGCTCTTATCTAAGCCTTTGTTTGTGCAGTAAGAACTCCACCAGGCTCGATTATGTGTAGCGGTATTACTTTTAGTTTTTCTGAATTCCTTGCTCTCAAGTTCGGTGTAGTGCTGAAGATAGGTGCTGTCGAAGGCAGCTGTGCTGGTCTTAAATGAAAATTAGATGTTTTTTGCATTCATCATGCATTTGTAATTTAGATAGTAAGGCAATCTTCAGTTACCGTCGGTGTATTCGACTATATTTTATTGTATTCTATCTTACTTTTTTATCTCTATTTTACTTTTTTTTGTCTCTTTCCAACTATTTTGGGGTTGGCATTCAGTCTAACCGAATGCATCTAAAAACTAGTATTTAATTTTGCAAGTGATTGTCCATCTGACCTCCACACTGGGTAAGACTGGTTGTTAAACTAGAAAAAAAAATATATAAATGGGAGTAAAAAAAATAAACTTAAAGGTATTGCAGGTCTGCGGGACTGTTCGAAAGAGATACCGTGGCTCTGGAACACAAATGGCAAAGCAGGAACATGGATGGGTTTATAGTCAGTAGAAGTCTGACACTCCCTTGTACTCGGCCCAGAGCAGGAGGGGTCATTTGACCCTAAAAAAAAAGAAAATAGGTATTGCAGATGCTGCTGTAGTTAATAAGATTTCCACATCGATGCCAGGTAAAGCATCACACTTTATCAGTATCTACTATTACGTCTACAAATAATATTGAACGAAAACAGTAGTACTGAAAGTTAAATCTGTTTAAAATGCTTACAACTCAATCTATTCAAAATTCTAAAACAAAACGACAAAACAATTCCTCCACCACCATAAAACCCATTACTATAATAAAAACACGTGTATTCTCCTCCAAATTCCGTGTAATTGTGGTATTTTTACGACTGTGTGCCGTACTCTGTCACTCGAGCACCCCCTTCAGCCCGTTCACCCCCTTTCCGTGTTGCGTAACTATAAAGTGGATGCCGATAATTGTCTCCTTCGTTGATTACTGCGATGTACTCGGGGCTCGTGAAATCGTGATAAAACTTGTTAAGACGAGTGCGTCAATGTTGATTAGGTGAGCTGATTATAGGTGGGATTAATTGTAATGTTTGGTGACAGTTTAATTCTTCTGAAGGTTTCTGTAAAGATCTTTTGGCCTTACTTAAATTTTAGTAAATAGAAAATTAGTAGATGAACAAGACGCGTTCATAACTGACGGCACGGTTGGCGCAACGGCTGAGCGATTGGCTGCTGCGCTGCGTGTCGCGGGTTCGATCCCCGCACGGAACAAATATTTGTATGATCTACAGGTAGTTGTTCCGGGTCTGGCTGTTAGTGTATGTGAGTTTAAATGTTTGTAAACGCACCCACGATACAGGAGAAATTCCTAGTGTGGGGCAACGTTTTTTTAAAAAAAAAAAAAAAAAAGAAAAAAAAAAATAACTACTTCAGACTTGATGTTATCATAGGTATTAAACATTACTAAACAAGGTCCTTGTAGAACATAAGTAAAAGACAATCTGAAAAGAGACTTGGGCTACCTACGCGTTGGTACTAACAGGTGCCTTGCTAGTGCCTAGAGCCTAGTCACTTAGCATCAGGTTACTAGCTAGGATGCACGGTGGCCACACTGAAAGGCGACACTGCGAAACTTCGAGAACCTTAGTTTCGCTTCGCTGTTTCTCGCTAGGCTGTAATGCCCGAAAGATAAGGAGAGCTGTACCTAATAGCACATCCTACTCCTACTCTGGCCCCCCATACTTAACTACTGATGCTGTAACATGATAATACTGCAAACACAATCATTTTAAAAGAGTAACCATGGAGATTTTTGGCGATACTTCTGGTGGTCGGAAATGACCAACCCGAACCGTGCACCTTTTCTCGACGTTTTATAAGTGCCCATGTAGGCCTATGTGAAATATAATATTTTTATTTTGATTCAAAATAAAATCTGTGTCAAATACCTACACATAAAAACTACCTTACTCTCCCGAACAAAATACATCACTCTCTCCACCCCCCAGCAGCCGTATTTCTTTCTAGAACCAACATTAACAACTGCACAATCCTTCACAACTCACATCGACCCTAATTGGATCTGTTCCTTTCGCCGTCACTCACACATCTTGAACAAAGGCTGCACGTCAAAGTTGAACGAAGATTCGAAGACAGTTACAACCGCAGTCAGCACATGCCCGCTCAAATATTCAATACAGAATGGTTAATAACTAGGTCGCAACCCCCTAGCCCCTTTGTTTAGTTAACAAAGTTCTAGGAATCTAAAATTTTGAATTTGCGGGTGTGACGAGAATTTTTGTTTGGGTTATCGTTTGAGAGTTCTCGAGTTTTCGGATTCGTGATTGTGTGGAAACTTTTGAAATATAGACGAGTGAATATAAAGTAAGGAATTCATTATAGAGCATATCTACATTTTGAGAGTTTTGTTGACTAGATTTCAAGGTTTTTTAAATAAGAATTAGGAGATTTTGTCCGCGACTTCTCTCGCAAGGAAATTTCGTGACGGGACCGTAAAACAAGGATTTCAAACATCTTATAATCTAACAGAGGTCATGGTCTAAGTGTGTGGCGAATTTCATCGACATCAGTTCAGCCGTTAAACCCACTTTCATATTCATAATATTCGTTAAGAATTTTTTGGTCGACGCTAATAGCCATTGTAACTCGGTTGTCCCTCAAAGGAACTGCATTGAAAGTGTGACATTGCAATTTATGAACTTTTCGTATCATTTCCCTATTATTCCTCCACTTCAGGTAAAGATGACGTCAGAACCTACCGGCCCAATGAAGGGCGATGAAGTAGATTTTAATAGGCGTAAACTCTCTCCAAAATTACATCTTGACTAGAAGATTAATACCGAAGGTAACACCACCTTTACACCGGACAAATGGTCAGTTGACCGCAATGCCAGCCGTCCCGCACCAATGATGAAGGAGCTTGCCGCCTATATTAAGACATGTTACAAGGCTTTATCTTGACCATTTTTCGGTCATTAGGTTCTTCTTCACATAAAAGCATAATAGATGGCTTTCAAAACATTGAAAGGTACTTGTGCGTGATTTTGGGAAAGATAGAGAGACCTACCTACGCCACCCCGTGGGCAACTTTCTAGAAATTTCGTCCCCAATTTACCGTTGTCCTTTGATTTTATTTGTCCTTTAGTATAAATACCTACATTTTCTTGATCGTTATTAAAGAGAAAATCTATTGATGAATATTACGAGAATGATGTTCCTTTGTGTAATTCTTCTTTAACCTATTGACCGCCACGGACGTCTATGGACGTCAAGTCAAAAAGTGCTCACGACGCCTCGGACGGCATGGCACGTCGAAAATAACACATGCCGTCGAGCTCAGACATGCTGGTTTGGTTTCCTAGCGATGTTTGCCTACACCGAAGCTGAAGTGTTAATTATACAATACGCACATGGATCCAAAAATTCAGAGGTGCGTGTCTTGGCTTCAAACTCGAGACCTACGACTTGGCAGACCGATGGTCATACTACTAGGTTATTACTGCTTAAAAATTAATTAAAAAAACTTGTACACGTCACTATAAATTATCTTTTAAAACTAGCTGAGGATAGTCTTTCATATCCGCCTACTCTGAAAAAGAAAGAACAGCAAAATAAACTCGGATACTCTAAATATGTTTATTAGGTAAGATAAGCATTTAAACCTCCCATCATACCAAAGCTATAATTAAACATTTCTTAATTAGCTTAGGATCAAAATATTACCTACAACATTTAAAACAAACATTTACGAAAATTATTACCTTACAAAATCAAAAACATATCGGTAAAATCCAATACCAAATTCAAACATAAATCTACGTACGTATTAAAACGGTAACATTAGTAAAATCAAAATACCTACCGTTTGACCAAATGTTTGTGGTTTACAGAATTTGGTCGGATTCGCATGCGACTGCGACTGACGGTTCGTGGCACGAGACCGCACCAAACGGGCCCTAATTGATGCATGGGAGATGCAGACACCACTCACATGTATCTGTGATTCTGTGCATGTTTATATTTCTGACTTTTTACTTTTTGTTCATCTAAAAAGTAAAAAATAAATGGCAAAATAATGTCTTTTGGGCACGTTTTCGGTTGACAGAGATGTGGAATAGTACTTAGATGACTAAGCACCCTGTTGTATATTTAGTTAGTTAGTTTATTTTATATAATTATTGTTAGTCCCTTTATTTTTGTAAATATTTAGTTTTAATTATTCTATAAGTAGCTTTAATTCAGTTCCTTATGAATGTATAACAATATAAAAGTCATATATTAACTAACAATCAATTTAACTCTTTCTAGGCTAACCACATCGTATAAGTTGGTTGTAAGATATAAGAACTCACTTTAAAGAAAAAACTAATTCGAAGACACGTGTCATTCTTTCTCACAGAGAGAGGTCCAGATATTAGGCTATCTACGATATAACGGTAATTCTATGAGCTGAGAATTTAATAACAAACGACCTCATCTACATCGTTTTAAAACATATTTTAATGAGACACGCTAAAATTTTTAAACTTATTTACAGAATTCAATATCACTTATCATGAATTTGAATGGTTTTTGTATCAAAAGACCAATACTTTTTAAAGTGTAAGATAGATATGATAGGTATTAGTTTAGTTACATTTTCTACTTCTCACTTAGTTAAGCTTCATTTAATAAGTTAGTAACCAAAACATGTGTTGTACTGTAATGAAATAATTGTCAGTCAAATTACCTAAGTTTCAAACAAACATTATTGTGTTGCACAAATTCATTATTGAATATTTTAAATTACTCCAATAAATTTTTAAACAATTCAATTGCAGGTTTCATTATATTGTTGAAGTATAATCATTACGTATTGTCTGTTTGTTTTAAATGGAGGAGTCAATTTGCAAAGCAATTATTTTTTTAACTGATTAAAATGATTTCGAAATGTGCTACTCATTTAAATACTAAAACTGTGCTATAGACTAGAATAAAGCATAAATTATTCCTTAATAAACTTTCGGCTTGTTCGCCTTTACAAGTTTTAATTTTTTTAGGGGTGTATATAGCTCTAATATTCAATTTCCAAGGAGAAAACATAAGTAGATAAATAGTGTATTATTTCTTTATTCTATGCTAAAATTGTAACAGCCTTTTCATAAATCTATTTACTATTTATTTAAACTTCATGTACAATAGTGGTACATAGGCGGACTAAATTCCACAATGGATTTTCTACAAGTCAACCTTTGGGTTAAATAGGACAGCATTGTGGGTAGGTTACAAAATAATATCTAAAAAAAAATACTTGTTTTCGAAAATGTATATAAGGTCCCATTTAAATAGATGGACACACTTTTAGAAAGCATTCAGACCACCAACATAAGGACAATGGTAAAAAATAAAAATAAGAAAAACGCATTAGATACTTACAAGAAAAAAAATCAGCTAACGAAATTACACTAAAAATGTTCGTTACCCAATGCATAAACACATCCATGTCTTTGTTATCTCATAATTCTGATACTATTAAATGTGCGAGTACAAGAACCTACCCATAATGGATGTGTTTATTCTAGAGTGCCGAAAATTTATTATTTTAGGTCAAAATAAAATCACTTTAATCAGTGTTTTTTTTTTGGTTAGGTACTGAACGCTGTGTTAAAATTTGTCCATCTATTTTAATCGGACGTTAAATACTTACTTATTTATCTATCAATATCCTGTACAGAATTAGCCGTTAACATGATCAAAATAATAAGCGAAACACCCAATTATCACATTTAAAACACACATAGTACGAGCACATATAGTACGAGTACGTGTCACACGCATCACAACTCAATTTCCCAATTAAAATATAAAATAAAGTAATTAATACCCCACAGTGTCATAAATATTAAACTTTGCGTGAATGGAGTATAAAAATGACAAAACAATGCATCAGCTGTTGATCATCCCACGCTAAGGGTTCTCTACCTCTCTAATAAAACATAAACGTTTCATACCAACAATTTTGAATAACACTTGACATAAAACTGATTTTAAACGTTTACTTTAGTAGACAATACCTTTTTATATAATCTAAATGAGTAAAAAGTAATTGTCTTTTAATATTCACAAATAAAGCCAATAATTCGACTTTATTATTGGCCGCCTAGATTTTTTAATAAGCTTCGAGAACTAAACAAACTAATTTTAATCAAGTTCTTTTATAGTCAATATTTTTTACAAGACCTAAATAATATCTACCTAATATTCAAAAATGAAGCTAATAACCCGAAGACTCCAATCTTAAAATATCTAAATATAAAGTCTACAAAGAAAGCCAATAACCTCTTCTCCAAGAGTTCATCTTACAGATAATTATGAGTGCGGGTTCATCGTCACACCCACACACGCGCCCCACAAGCGATACAGGTACAAAACAAAATAAAAAATAGCACAACAGAACCCCTTAATTAAACCCCTGTATTACCATATTTTTATACTTCATAAATTAAAAAAAAAAGAAATAAAATCCTCGAGAAAACTCAAGGAGGGTTTCCTTTTTTATGTATTTTTCTAAACAGCCATTACGAGTTGCGTGCAAAGATCATCGGAGGCTGAGGTCCGGGGGGTGTGGCGCGGGGGTGAGAGGGGCGCTTCATCCCCTTCGCTATTTTTGGGGCTTGAATTATAGCTCGACCAAACATTGAAGACCTTTTACCGAATTTGCCATTGCGTTTTACGAGCGACTACTAAGCGTCGGTTTCCTAAATTATTCAGAACCAAAGGTTTTTTTAACACTTGATGTGGGTTGAAGCTGTGTTTATTAATAATGATACATTGGTCTTTTTTGGTTGGCACTTTTAGAAGGATTATTCTTGGGTCTTATTTTTAAATCGAAGCGGAAATAAATCTGGGTAAAAAAATATTACGACAAAATAGAAATGGATATATATTTTTTACTGAGTTAGACCTAAACATAAAGTAACATAATTAAATAATTATAACAGTAATGAAATAGAAAAGTTCACAAATAAATCTAACCATAAAATACACAATTTACTAGATAAGTATTTTAAAACCACACGGAACACCTGAAAAAAAAAGTCATAAAGTACGACTTAAATTTTCATTCAAACTACTAAAATAACCATTAATACATTGCTTAAAAAAAGCTCATCTAAAACGTAAATAACAGTATGTAAATATTTCAAACAAAATTCTTTCCGCAGAAAATTATAAAAAAAAACACGCATTAATACAGCAAATAATGAACAGAAACCCGTAAAATTTTCCACATAATTCAACAAGAAACTAACTCATGTCTCCACACCGTCAACGGAATAGCGAAACAAGAAATTTCAAATAATCAACCTATTCACACAAAGCGAATTTACTCGCGTATCTAAGGGTGAGTGAAAGGGAGGATTGTATCAAGACTGGAGGCTCCCCCATGGCGTGCTATGAGGGGACCTCGGAGGGAATTTTAGGTTAGTGGACATGTAGGCATATAGACGGGAACACGGCAAATTTGTTGTCTCATTTAGTTCGTGTTTTGTGCTTTTCGTTTGTGCGTCAAGTCATGGTTAATCGTCGTCAAGTGCTAATATAAGTTAGATTAGTAAACTAGTGATAAGTGTGTCAGTTTAAAAAATATTTACAATTTTTCTCGTTAACATTTTTTCGTGTGTACTGTGACAAATTGCGTGTGAACAATCAGAGGTAAAAGGTGGAATTAAAATAAAATAAAAAATATATAAAAAATAACCTGTGTCGGACTGCGGTTTGTTTGTAAACAGAGCCCCGTGCGACGCCGCTCTCGCTACGTAAACACTGACTAACATTATACACTTTTTTCACGTGTGAAAAACTGTGACAACATTTCAAATTAGTGAGAAAAATTTAAGACTTTTCCGAAAACTATGTTAGAAAATTTTCGCTCAAAATTAAATGTGTAGAATTAGCGTCGTGCCAAATTTTTTCTCAGTGTTTATTATAATTACAAATAAAATAGTTTAAGTAATTGTTTTAAATATTAAGTGTTAATTAGAGTAGTTTTAATTAAAATCGATGTGCAATAGTTGTTAAATAACTGTTAAATATTAATATTATTAAAATAAATATTGATAGAAAAAATTTCACTCATAAAAATAGAAATAAATCCGTGTCAAGTGAGAAAAACGGGGGGACGACTGTACTGCTACTACCGTTACTATACCGATCGATAATATTACGCATTACGGGGTGACTGTGAGAAGAGACGAGCGCACACAGACGCGCCTCTCACGCACACCCACACAAGCCAGCCCCTCCTCCTAAACACTCGCCCTCCGCGAAAAACGAAAGTAAACACGAGTGAGCTTTAAAAAAACTTGCAAACCGAATTTATAGATTAAGGCAAACGAAGTACAAAGCACTGTGATTAATAATTTGTGTTCATTAAAGTCTGTTAACTGTGATAAACATGATTGTGGGAGCGAATATGCATAGTGTGAACCCGATGTTGTTGGGGTACAACATGCAGAATGTGAGCATGATGAGCGTTCCTCAAAGTTGTGACTCGAGTGTCGGTACGGCGCCGTCGACGCCGGTGCACAGCCTGGGCTCGGACGCGAAGCGCGCGTCGCCGCTGACGCCGGCTGAGCGGACCGGCGCGCCGCCGGGCGCCGGCAAGGACGCCGTCAAACTGTTCATAGGCCAGATACCGCGACATCTGGAGGAGGACGACCTCCGGCCCATGTTCGAGGAGTTCGGGAAGATTTACGAGCTCACGGTGCTTAAGGATAAGCACACGGGCATGCACAAAGGTCGGTAATGATTTATAGTCGATTAGAAATATGTTGCGCGGTAAGTGTTCGTAAATTTTATGTTCCAGAGATATGAGGGAACATTCCAGGGATGATAACGTTTGCTGCGACAATTTCGGATCGTATAAAAGACGTTTTCATGTGTCTTATGCAGAGTAAAGTTTGACTGTAATTGGCTCGAGCCTAGTCAAGGTCGTATTTATATTTTTGTTAAGCAAATGGCACAGACAGAGACAGATTTTTATTGTTCAATGTCACAATGAAATGTCAACTTAATGAGAAAAGGAGGTTCTATTTCGTAAGCATGATGCGTCGAAATTGTAATGCTGATGTTACAGCGGGTTTGTTAAGTTCGTTTTGGCTTTTATTTTTATTTTATCACGTTAGCAAAAATAACAGAAATACTTTACCAGTATATAACAGAATCCATAGACCTCGCAGGAGATGGCGGGACAGAACCAACTACCAGTGGTCCAGATTGGGTTTGGAAGTCATGGGGAGAGGCCTTTGCCCAGCAGTGGGATGACACAGGCTAACAGTAACAGAATCCATAACTTAATTCACATACGACAATGATTTACTTATACGATAACAGCAAGTATGTAGGAATCGGGTCAGGTCCTTTCAATAATTATTCCATAAATGACTGATGTACATAAAACTCGTGAAAGTCGAAAATTAAATTAAACTACAATAATCTCCTTTTATCCACTAATCCAGACGGTCCTCATAATGATCTCACCAAGATTACGTCTGGACTTTATATAAGACTTGTGACCTCTCAGTATGTCGCGGTTGTGTTTTCTCAGAGTATTCGGAGCGAGAACACCGACCTCATCCATACTTTTAAAAAAAATACGTAAAAAGTGTTTGTAAAACCAGAATAAACATACGTTTTCACTGTTAAATAAAGCCAAGATCCGACAAAGTAACAGAACTATCGATCGAAAGGTGAAAGTAAGCCAGTGCACCACCCATGTGTCTTCCCAAGTTGTAAAAGTCAGTCGAGAGGAACGGGTACTTATCACTGTTCCTGTTCAAACTGTGCAGTGTGAACAACACTATCGATTAGTGGGCACAACACTATTTTTTCTCACATGATGTATTGGTATTGCCGTGGTCTTTAGATACGGGTGCTAAATGGCGCTTGAAAAGTGATTTTTATTTGCTGAAGATATATCTTGAGTTTCTTGTGAAGTTGTTTGTCTGTATGAGCCGTTACGCATCATAGCTGTGTCTAGAAGACCTAGAAAAGTGGTAATGCTTTGAAAGCGTTTTGTATTTCTACGACGGATTTTAACGGTGATGATACTTTTTGGTAGCTTCTGTCAATTCAATACATTTTTGATTTTTCCATGTCACCGGTAGAATGTACCTTCGTTTCAGCCATAGAAGGTTATGGGTATTTACAAGCCCATGGGCAATATTAACCTTTTCTTTGAGCGATAATCCAATGCTTAGAGTACAGAGTATTACAAAATTATAGAGAAAAACTGATTGAGTTTCACAGAAACCTATTTTCAAAGAAGAAATAAACGTAATTAAAACATTAATTAAATCTTACCATTTACAGAACAAGGGAAACGTAACCTTATTAGTGTACGCAAGTAATGCATCCCTACCCACCTTTTACAATTCTCCTGCTACTCCGAGATATAGTGGGGTAACTTGCGACCCCGGGGTAAAATGGGGTGATGCTCCCATCTTCGCCTAGGGGGCACATGGCTAATATAAAAATGTAGGATTTCAACTAGGGGTTGAAGATAAAAGCAACACTCGGAAGCTGCGAAGAATATTATTAACCGAATTCAAAGATGGAGGAAGTTCTTCATTTGACTGTTTTTAAGTGAAGCGATTTAGTAGTCCCCCCTGTATTCGTTTATTAGCCCATCAAAAAATATTCTATCGACATCTTAAAATGAGACGAAGATTTTAATTCTTTTCAATACAGGAAATCATATCTTTAAAATTGAATATTTTAACTAAAGTATAATAGTGAGTTGTATGGAAAAAGAAATCATGCTGTGCCTGGCCAAAATAAATTGGGATAAGTGCAAGAGAATTATGATAAGATAAGGTATTTATTTTGCAAATATGGGTACAAAAGGTGACATAAAAATATAATTAGGAACAGAAATATTTAACCAGAAGGCGTGCAAAAGTACAAAATACACTAGAGGTGACGTAATAATAAAGATAAACAAAACAATGTCAATACTCCTATAGATTGATTGACTATTTAGATGATTTTGTCTATTACTCGTACTTCCAGTTACAAATATATAGCAACAGGCAGTATATTTTCCTGAAGCGTGGCACTGTTTAAAAAAAATGAAAAGCGACAACTCTTCCCGAATTGTATTTTCAAAAAGTGCGCCGAAACCAACTCTATTCTCAACCGAATAAATGTTTTTTTTCTTTAATTCTTTCTAACACAGGTTAACAAATCAGTTGTCACGTTTGTGACGAACGCCACGTGTGACGTCACGGCACAGCGTGATTCGTGTTTTTTTTTTTATAACTCTACGTCGTCCCGCCATAATCTTTGGGTGACGTGACTCGAGTACCTTATTTTTATTGTTTACTTTGATTTACCTGTGTTTTTGTGTGGGCGGGGTACTAATGTGTAGTTATGATGTCTTTATATACTGGCAATGTGTGCTGTATATTGTGCATTTATAATACAAAACATGATTAAAGGTATCCATGTAGTTTCTTATCCGTTTTTCTCAAGCTTTTACTTTCTGATTAACTGACCACCGACTCTTTGACAATTTAAGAGCGCCTGTTAAATGATTTAATTGAATGCTTTGTATTTGACTATCATTTTCTGTGCCTGTTTTGTGGAAACTTAGTTTGTAAAATACATACTCGTGAAGAGGTTATCAATGTACATATTATAAGGACCTAATAAAACGACTCTGTAGAAAACTCAGTTCTTCAACACGAAATACTATTATTACGTACCTATCTAAATTAAATAATAACTCAAACACTAACGCGGGAAAGTGCTAAAACGAGCGAGAGAGTCGAGTCAACGTGCGCTGACAAGAAGCTGATAAACTCTCTCCATCTCCCTCACTCCTGTACGAAAACAAAAATTATTGCGGTGGAAAACGGTCGTAAAAATAACAAAACACACCTACACAACACACATACATCAATGTAACACAATCCAGAAAAATAGCTTCATCGTTTTTTACTCGCGTGCCCGATGCAACGCTTTTCAAGTTTCGGCCTCATACATTTTTATTTGTACAGTCACACGCAAACGGTGTTATGACGCCAAGTGAAAAATTTGTCGCGGACACACTGTTGTTTCTTTTTTGGCGCAGTTTCGTGTTTCCCTGTTGTTTGTGAGTGTACTGTATGAGCAGGTTTTCGTTTTTTGACTGCCCACGTTATTGTTGGTATTCGTGTAATTTTTAGTATGATGTATGCTGTGGATTTTTTAAGACGGTTATAAGGATTATGTACGAAAGTTTGATTGATGACTTTCCTAAACTAATCATTTTTCTATGGGTTTTATTTAATGCCGGGGATTGGAAAAAGTCTGACAACCAGTCTTACCAAAGTGTATCATATTACCTAGTACTAATTGGGTTGTGGAGGTCAGATAGGCAGCCGCTCCATGTAAGATACTGGTATTCAGCAGCGACCGGTTAGACTGGAAGCCGACCCTAGCATAGTTGGGAAAAGGCTAGGCAGAAGATGATTGGAAACAGCTTCAATTTAATTGAATAAAGCGCCAACTAAATTCTGAGCTCAATAAAATAATAGCCTCTTAAGTTCAAAATCATATCAAATGTCCTCTGACCTTTAGCAAATCCAATTAAAATAATTAACAAAATGAAATTTATAATTACAATGGACACATTACAAGGATACCATCATTAATAATTTGAACATCGCAATTACAATAAGTGGGTGTATTGTGAAAGGTTGCCACATAAAATTTAATAATGGTTCTGAACGAAAAGGACACTTATATTTTATCAAGGGTGACAGGAAAAAGGCGTCTTCCTTGAGTATAAAATTTTGTACTATAAATTCTCACCCCTTTTGTTATGGTTTATATTAAATTGGCGTGGACTGAACCCCGTGGGGTTTTGATTTAATGTGTTTTTAAATAGGTTTTGTTTTATGTATTATGAGTTTATTAAGGTTCGGTATTGAAGGGTTGGTACGAAGTTTGTTTAGGATTTATAGGGTTATTGGTATGTTTAATGGTATCTTTATTGAATAATTGCGCAAATGTTGTTTAGTATGTACACCAATAGCACCGTATACAGTTTAGTCCTATTGACGCCATTAATATGATCGATAAGGTTATCCTCCGATTTCCTAGCGATTATTTTTTTTGTTTTAAATTCTCCAATTATCCTATGTCAGGGTATGACTTCCGCGGGCCTGTGGACGGCGAGTAATGGGCTAGCTCGCCATCCGTCCATCTTATGACGACAGGCCGTTTCGACGGCGCGTTCGTGTTCCACGCGCGCCTCAAAGAGATGTCTGTACACAGGAAAGGATCCGCAAGTGCCGGTGCCTGCCGGGGCTGCGGGACTGTTGGAAAGACATACCGCGGCCTTGGAACACAAAGGGCAAAGATCCTTCTTTGGACATGGATGGTTTTAGTCAGTAGAAGACTGACATTACCTTCCACTCCGCCCAGAGCGGGAGAGGTCATTTGATGATTTCCCATTCGAAAAAAAGGGTATGACTTCCAATTCATACAAAGAAGATATTGTAACTTTTGTAAAACCTAAGATTAAGGCAAGGGTGCATTTATACTATCCCCACATTTTGCCAGCTACTTAGTACTACATTCATACATATGTCGGATATGTCAGGATTTATTGCGTTAGGCTCGTACATCATGTGGGCAGACGATGGGTTTCGTGCTATGAAAACACTCAGGGTGCGATACACTGTTTCTAGCAAAACTAACGAATTACTTGAAATTACAACTTAACACAATAACACGGGGCACAATGAATCGGGTACAGTTCCAAGACGTCCCAACTCCGCCGCCATCAGACATTGAAAGTCGCCCTCGCCTCGAGCTGAACATCGGGGTTCTGTAGAAGCACGCTGTGGTGTGGGTAGACTTGTTAGGTAGTCGGTCCATTACGAACGACCGGATCCGACACATACATACATAAACTTACGTCATTTTGCCATGAGGCTGGGCAGAAACAACAGGCTACCTGCTACGATCCTTACATACTCATTCATCCTTACATGGTCATACACGCACGCCGGTTGTGACAACTACGCACCTGAAGAACCTCACCAAAAACGTCAGAGTACGTCCTTCTAAGGTGGAACTTGCATCAAATCATCAGTGGGTGTTTTACAACAATTCCCTCTTTTGGTAAAACCCACCTCCACAGCATACTACATACTTAGTACCACTAAGTCGTGCCCTGGTTTCCTCATACATTCGAAGAGCATTAGATAGTTCCGACGCACAAGTTATAACAGCCAGTTCAAAGTTCTTAACCATAAATGACATAGGAGTCAAAACTTGTGCCATAGTTAACGGATACACGATATAGTTTAACGTCGCAGGTGCTTAGAAGATGTTCAGAGGAGATGGGAATAGGCTAGATTATTTTGCTGCAGGTTTAAATAGGCCACATAATATGTATTTTGTATGGTATCTTAATTATGAAAATAACAAACTAACTAACAAAGCAAACTACATAAAAACTTCTAAAATTGAGAACATTATCATTGGTTTTGTTGATAATGGAATCAAATATGTTATCCCACTGTTGGGTGTAGATTATTCTCATAAATTATTATTTTTTTTGTCAGTTTAACAATTTTAAAGTAGGTATGTCCCTACATAGTATAAAACAAAGTCGCTACCCGCCGTCTGTCCCTATGTATGCTTAGATTTTTAAAACTACGCAACGGATTTTGATGCGGTTTTTTTCAATAGATAGAGTGATTCAAGAGGAAGGTTTATATGTATATATTGGTCCTGTGCGAAGCCGGGGCGGGTAGCTAGTTCCTTATAAATGTTTGGTTTCATTAACACTAAGTGATTTCCAGGTACCTGGTACAGTAATACGAAAACATTGTGGGACTGTTGGAATAACAATTCTCGAAATCCGATTTTGATCTTTAAAATCAAACGAACGCTTTCATGTAAGTGTCAAAGTGGTGGTGGTGGTTGTAAATTTAGGAAAAATGGGCATTACATGCATTTTTATAAGACTTGACTTTGCTGTGAACAAGTAAGGTCGTTAAGGTTGAATATTGTCTAACTAGCTGCTCTTTGAACTATAGTGACTCTTGTATGGATTGACCTCTCGCCGAGAAAGAAAGTTCACTTACATGGTGACTGTCGTGTATGGGTATGTTGAATACAGTCAACTTTGTATCTTTGTTTATCATCATAATAACTCTGAGTCTGCAGTATCTACATTACGTCATATCCGCAAAAAAACAAAATCTTACAGGAAAAAATTTACAACATTCCTTACCTTCCCATTATTTCACCATAACCTTTATTCCCTTGCCATAAAGTCGTAATTGCCGGTATACTATCTTTACGGTCGGTAGACAGGAGGTTGCAAAATTGACGGGTACGTTAACGAACGAATAAGCCGGTTCAAAGAATAACCGGAGTGGGTTTAAAAAGAAGTAGAGGTAAAAAAATGGCGCGTTTTCTGCTCGATTGGACGAAAACTGGTGCTCACGGGGTGTGTGTAACCGCTTTTGTAAAATAGGTTAAGTCATTATTTTGTACTTTAATTTTTCTGAAGGCTTCATGTTCTGGTCTTGAACGTTTTTGGTGGTAAATAAAAATAACATTCACAAACAGATTGTAATCAATTTTTTTTAATTAAAATTTGTTCTGATTGTTGGGCAGAGGTGGCCCAACGGTGGCAGCTCCGACTTACGAATAGTAAGTCATGGGTTTAAACCCAGGCAGGTGCATTACTTTGTGTAATGTATTTCATCATTACTGCTCTCAAAAAAGTGCAAGAAAACATCGTGAGGAAACCGGCATGTCCTAAAACCAAAAATTCGAAGACATGTGGCATCTGGTAGATGCCACATGTCTTCGAATTTTTGCCCGCACTGGGCCCGCTTGGTGGATTATAGCTCATTCCCTCTCATAGAGAGGAGGCAGTGTGTCCCAGCAGTAGGAACATTAAAGGCTGATTATGCTTTTATAAATGTAATCCCTGTAGGGTTGCGCTTATAGTACACCCACATTTCGCCAATTTTGTTTAAGTGTTTGTGTCATCATCATCATTTCAGCCGAAAGACGTCCACTGCTGGACATAGGCCTCCCTCAAAGAGGGGGTTTTGCCATAATCGCCACGCTTGGCAGGCGGGTTGGCAATCACAGTGTTTGTGTGTTTTCTTTTATATCATGCATTTGTTCATTTTTTTTGAAAGCCTTTCGTAACAAATATAAGCACAAGTTCTATGATTTCAGTATAAAATAATATGAACCCACACATATATCTTTCATGCTGCTCAAACCTCAACCTTCTAGGAATAAGTTTTGTTTTTTATAACATTGTACGCAGAGTATTTTTAACCAGCGAAAAACAAGAAGGAGGTTCTCAATTCAACGTGTATATTTTTTAAACAGACAGGTTCTCGTGAAACTGTGATTTAGGGAGAATTTTAGAAAAGCGATGTAGACGAATGTTTTTTTTCAATGTCAATTTCGGTTAATACTAAGTTGTAAAAAAAAACGTGGTGGCTCACAATTGGGCCTCACCAGAAGGCTTAAAGTCAACCAAAGGGCAATGGAAAGGTCTATGCTCGAAGTTTCCTAGCGTGATCAAATTAGAAATGAGGACATCCGCAAGAGAACCAAGGTTACCGACGTAGCCCGAAGAATTGCCAAACTTAAGTGGCAGTGGGCAGCACATTGCTCGCAGAACGGATGGCCCATGGGGCCGAAAATTCTGAAGTGGCGACCGCGAACCGGAAGACGCTGCGTTGGAAGGCCTCCCACTAGGTGGACCGAGGACCTGGTGAAGGTCGCAGGGATCCCCTGGATGCGAATCGCACGGGACCGGTCAGTGTGGCGACGCATGGGGTTGGCCTATGTCCATGATGAATTTGTTGATGAAATCAACATCAGGTCATGTTTACATTTTTGACAGCCGTTACGGGTAGTCTGTACCTCTAACTCTGACAAACAGTCTCACAGCCGTGGTACCACTGCATATTAAATACTAGTCTTCAGTTGTAACTGGTTAGACGGAAACCCACCCCAACATAGTTGTGAATTGGTAGATGAGAGCTAAATTGTGGCAAATTCATAGATCGAGGCTTGAGATTTTTTCCGCCATTAGTTATTGATCAGAAAAAGCGCTACATCCATTTCACTCATTTTAATCTCTCACAAAATTAATAACCGCCTCATTGGTCTAGTGGTCGCAAGCACGTCTGCTGAGCATGAGGTCCTATGTTCGATTCCTAGGTCGAGCAAAGTGTTATTGTGTTTTTCCATCAGGAATTTCTCAGTAGGAGTCATTGAGTCTGGATTTGCGCTCAGTTGATGGCAATGTGCTCGCCCCCTATTACATGTGACTTAAACATAACTGACCAAATGTAGGTTTTTATAGGGTACACCTCTGCCTAACCCTTCGAGGCTTACAGGCGTGATGTTAAGTAAAATTAATAACAAATCTCAAAGTAAACACCACACAGTACCGATATTAAACCATAAGTTATGATTGAGTGCTGTGTTGTTATTATCAGACGTAATTATGCAGCCTGGCCTGAAAGTAGGTTACCCTATCTAGATCTAAGCTGGCATAGCTAGAAGCCACGCATGGCAATAAACGGCTGAAATATTGCAACGCATAATTGGTGACGGGCTGACTTGCAATCATTATGGGAAATGATATGTGGGCTAGGGGGAATTGCATCGTTTTGTAAAGGCTGATGGGGGAATTGCAACAGCAATTTTAGAACTTGTTTTTCTTCGATATAATTTAATTTTCGCAAATAATTTCAGTACATTGTAGTGAAATCTTCTTCACTTCCTTTACTGCAGACGAGTGTCTACAAGAGGAAGTTCATACAATATTTTTCTTTACAATATTTGTTAAAATGTAATTAATAAAATTTTAATGATTAATAATGTTATCATCGTCATACATCATTCTTCTGCCCTTATCCTAATTTATATGTTTTCTTCTTCCATACTTCTCTATTACTCGTCATCACATCAGACACCTCCTTTATTGCCATATCATCCTTCACACAGTCCAGCCATCGTTTCTTACC
Source organism: Noctua fimbriata (assembly GCA_905163415.1). NCBI lineage: Eukaryota > Metazoa > Arthropoda > Insecta > Lepidoptera > Noctuidae > Noctua > Noctua fimbriata. Next base: position 1,930,340 of record LR990932.1, read on the forward strand.
GTGTCTTCTCAGCGTGCCGATGGGATTTATGTTAGTGAATTAAAATTGATTCGATACAGGTATATATTTTACTAGCTAATACTCGTGGCTTCGCCCGCTTGGAGTTCGATAATTATCCCACGGGATCATACTACCGGGATAAAAAGTATCCTATATGTTAATCAAGGTTATAAACTATATGTGTGCTAAATTTCATCCAAATCCGTTCAGTAGTTTTAGCGTGAAACAGTAACAAACATCCATCCATCTATCCTCACAAACTTTCGCATTTATAATATTTAGTAGAAATTTCTAATCTGAGTGCATTTTAGTTCAGTATCATGCTCTTTTTAATTTAGCTAACCCATAATATAAAATCGTAAACTGTAGGCAATATCGATTCCAAAGTCTGTATATTACAGTATTGTGCTAAAATTGATTGGATTCAGTAGAATTCTACAAAACTTTGTCATACGTATCTACAATGTACAAAGACGACAGCAAAGAAAGATGGCCGTCAACCAATCAATCCACTTTTGGACAAGAAGTGGTTTTATCAAAAGGATATTGCCCACAGCCACGCAACAATGATCCACTCCAGGACAAAATTAAATGCCTTTCTTACAAAGGAGACCCCTCACCTACCCAACACAATGTCACAACAAATGAAATAAGCCGAAAAAAACGGCCTTTTTTTACTTAATTTCCTAAGTCCTTGAAGCATGTTTCTTAATATCGTTCTCAAGTCTACCGTAAACATCTTAACAGTTACTTTTTTGCCAAAAAATAGCAGACAACGAGGTCGATCAGGTCGGACGCATAAAAATTAACGTCACATCCAAATCTGGCTAATATCCAAAATACTGTAATGTCTTTGAATATATTTTAAGAAACTCTTGAAACTTTTTAAAATAGAAAACTTGAATTCATATTTTTATACAGGCTGTTTAGAAACGTAACTGGAATAACCGTTGCATTAGGATTTTCAGTTTAAACAATAGTGGCGTTTCAATAAATGAATACATTAAATAAATGTTTGGATTTTTATTAACCTGAGCGGATAAGTGGTGTCCGGACGTAAGTTCTGTATGGTGTCCGGACGTAAAGAATAGCACCATCCCATATCTTCCCGTGGGTGTCGTAAGAGGCGACTAAGGGAGTTACCAGTGAATGGGCAGCAGCGTTCTCTGTGATTTTTTATAACAAACATACTGCGATCGCCAACCCGCCTGCCAAGCGTGGCGATTATGGAAAAACCCCCCTTGGGGAGGCCTATGTCCAGCAGTGGACGTCTTTCGGCTGAAATGATGAGCGGATAAGTTGCAAAAGCGGCTCCAGATATTAGACTCTGACAGATATTTACAGAATATGTATGTGAGTATCTGTCAGTGTCTGGTGTCCACAGCCGGTCCCAAAATACCTCCGACTGTATTTATTTATGTATGCCGATTAACTCATATTCTAAAAAAACTAAAAACAATGTTTGGGGATTTGAATACAACCAATAATGTACCAAAAGCACAATTTCGATTCAAATCACCTTGTATGGGTGCTACGACACGTAGCCACCTACGCTTCGTAGCTGCTACGAAGCTACGCTGCTACGGTTTCACAGGTATAAAATGGGTCAATTGCTTACGAATTTCTAAGATCATATTATTTTATGTAGTGTACAAAGTTCTTTAGGAAATTTGAGTGCTCAGAGCCGTTTATTCACATTTTGGTCGTATGAAAATGTGTGGAATATCATAATGTGTAACAAAATATCAGCAGCCAATTTCTTAAAGTGCCTACGGATGTCTCAATTTTACATCATATCTACAGAGACGATCTTTGGTACCTGTGTCTACGACTTTTTACAATCAAGATACAGCCCAGAAACAATCTGCAGATTAGGCACAATTAACGCTTGGCTTCGCTTGGTTTGGCTTAAATTTTTATTACTTATAATAAAATTAACATCGTGATGGTTTTTTGTCGTGCTGGAAGAGGTCACCCAGGTCCTTGATATTATTCCTACATGGTCTAAAAAGCGGTATCCCCTAATTACGAACAAACCAAAGAACATGGTAAAATTCTGCCTCAATTTCGTGAATGCAAACTTATATTATTTCAGATAACAGTTCATAACAGTTCGCTGGAAAAAACAAAGACATTCCATTATAATTACTCCACAACCTCCTACACCTAATCGCCAAATATTTGCACAAAACTGTGAATTTCTTCGTTAATCCGCCCTTATTAAATAAACAAGCAACCTAACGTAACCTCTACAAATACGATCGACCCTCGCAACAGTTATGACGTCATCGTCATCGTCCCCTCAAACAACATAATCACAATCTGGATGTGTACGTGTGATTACGACTAAAGTTTATTAAAATTCTTGTTTCTATTTGGTATTTTTCATAACATAACATCACGCCTGTTATTCCCGAAGAATTAGGCAGAGGTGTACCTTCCTAAGAGTACACCCACATTTTCCCAAATATGTTTAAGTCCCATGGAATAGGGGCCTATTTCCGTTAACCGGGCACAAATCCAGACACCGTTGCTGCTAATGAGAAATTCCTGATGGAAAAACGAAATATCAATTTGCCCGGGAATCGAACCAGCTCAGCAATCGCTAATGCAACCATTAGACCAACGCCTAACCCTTCGGGGATTACAGGCGTGACGTTATGTTATGTATGATAATAAAACCATTTCAGATACATTAATAAGTTCAGCAGCGAGCATGTACAGACAATAATAATTATCTTAAAACGATTGATCTCAATACCGAAGAATTTGATTGATTAAACCAATCTCACACATCACAAAACAAATCAAAAACCCCGTCAACATACTCATACATAAACAAATTGACAATCACTGCTACTCTCCCTGACTTTCTGTATCTGTAACTGACACACACATCGATACACGTAATTGACTCACACACACTTACTTAAAGACTGTTGGAGCAAACACACACACACATTGCCATAGAAGGAAAACGGTAAACCCACACAGAGGAATACTACCAAGTTTGTTTGTTAATGTGAGCCGGGGTTTACACACACAGACACCTATGGGTACTGTCACATCCAAAATATGTTCGTCACCTTAAGGAATATTTCTGTCTGCTCTGAAACTGCAAAACACCATTCAAAATTGCGTCGTAACGTCTCAATATCACAGAATGACATTCAGCCATCGTCTTTACATGTCAAGACGAAATAAAAACGACACTGAAAACAAAATTAAGAAAAAAATGATTCAAATCGTTTCTTTGCCTTATGGCTAACATCAAAATGTATTTTTTTTTATTACATACAATTACCAGGACATCAAACAGGTTTTAAATTGATGTTTACTCGATATTTTGTAAAGAAGAATGCCATTTTGTAATTAGTTCACTATAGTTTTGTAAGCGAAGTCTAAAAAGGTATTATTTATTTATTTATGAGACCTGGTCTGATCATCTTTAGGGATCATCCTTTGTAAAATGTCTACTTTCCATACCTGTAATTTTATTGCGTAGGTACATAATAAAGATTATTCTATCGATCTTGATAAAAGAAAGAATTTGAAAAATTTCGAAAGAATGAAGACTTGACTGTACATCAGATACCGCACACACACACTCACAACCGTGTAAGTACAACTGCCCACACGTGCCGAGGTAATTAAGTAAGCCTGGTAGCTGATTGACGGCCGCTTGATTGCGCCCGACCCGATCTGCGACCCACTATGATCTTTGCTCACCCCTCCTGTGTAACGTTTGAGGTATACGTATGTTTATTTGGGGAATAGTAAGTAGTAATCCTTAAATTAAGGCAGAGTAACTCTGTATAACTTATTAACCGATGTTGTGAAAGTCCAATGTGTGATAAATGTAATAACTAGTGATTGGTGTCTATCCTATTTCATCATATCATCCGAATGACGTCACTGCTTGTCCCCACTTCGCCGGTTCCTGTGCTACTCGCATTTAATGGATTCCAGTTACCACGTCACTCGTCTACCTTCTAGGTGGACTACCAATGCCACTCCTTTTTGCATCTGGTCACCACTCAAAAGCCTTATGGCTCCATCGGTCATCGATTATGTGAACAATTTGCACTGCTCACTCCAACTTAAGCATGGAAAGTCTTCGGGCTATGTCGGTTATCTCGTTATTTTTCGAATTTGATCCCGCAGGAAAACATCAAACATAGCCCGCTCCACATTATGCGATATAGTAAAAGCTTATGCAATATGATCCATAGGCAAATCTCGGATCATCTTACCTACATGATTAGTTGTTGTTTCGGTGAATCAATCACATCGGCTAACATGAGATGCGACAGTTGACTGATTGTGTGTGAGTTTACAGATTGGAGACTTCATTAGACTGTCTGTGTTATACTATAAACAAACTCATACTTATATACGCGAACTCACGCATGTTTCCCATGGGGAAGTAGACAGAAAGAAACCGGTCAGAAAAGACCAGATCGAAACCGGTTTCGATCCATACTTTTTGTGTTTAGGCACGTTCATATCTGGTCATATGCACGCGCCGGTTCAAGTACGCGCGCTTGACCTTACTGAGTTAAACTGTTGTTATGTATTTTGTTTTATATATTATTACTGTTACTCCTTTAAATTTAATTTCAGGATACCGTTTCGAGGTTCTCGCACTTTGGTATAGCGATATTATTTATTAGAACTTCTTTGCCAGACTAAAGTACTTTTAAATGTTTCTTTCCTGGCGTTTGCATTGACAGTGGTTTGAGATTCTAATTTACAGGACTACCGAAAATACTAAACCATTTAAAAGCGCGACTGCTGAGCGTGAAGTCCTGGGTTCGATTCCCGGGTCGGGCAAAGTGTGGGTTTTTCCATCAGGAATTTTAGGCACGGAGAGTGGATTTGTGCACGATCGATGGCCCATCCCAGGAGGCGAGCACTTGCGAAAAGTGGGTGTACACCTCTGTCTAACCCATCGGGGAGAACAGGTGTGATGTTATGTTATTATTTCAAACATCTACAAGATAACTAGAAGCTACATGCTATCAAGGGTCTTATTGATCTAGTTACTGTTGCTGGAAGCGGCCACGTGGGCGAGGGTAGGATGGACGGTGTAATGAAAGTGTAATACGATAGGGGTACACAGGCTTCCTGAACAAAGACCCTAGGCACCGTCTAGTTCAATTATACAAGTTACCTACGCTTTTACGCACTGAATGGCATTAGAATTTGTTTTAAGTTTTGTTTTAAATGATGTCGCAAACAATGTAATACTCCAAAGATGTATTGTGAATGCGAAAATCTAGTTTTAATTTTATTAGATAGTAGCGACCCGCCTTGGCTGCGCACGGGTGCAACATTTTTTTCAGAGAGTTTCATACAAAAATATCATCCAAATTTCAGACTTTTGCTGTTGATTTTCTAAACAAAAACTTTCATACAAACCTGGTCACAAATCTGTTGAGCTGTCCCAAGTGATGCTCCGTGATAAATTTGGCAATTGATTTTCATTTATATAGATATATTAATTACGGGCTGATCCAATCTGACTTCGTTTCGACCAAATCGATTGAACCATTTTTTTCTTTCCAAAATCGTATTTGAAGATTTAAATAAACAAACTGATCTAGCAATTATCAAGAGATGCGTTTACCAACAAACAGCATATTTTTTTTAAATATATTATTGATGTATTCGTTACTTCGATGCAACAGAAGCATAGGAGGATGTGAAATTATATGTTTCTTTATTTTATAAAAAAGAAAAAATTAAAACGGTATATTATTATACTCCGTATATTTCTACACCTTATATATGACAACAGTGAGTACACGACGAATATATTCTTATAAAAAAAACTTTACCATCCAGTAAACTGAATTTTCACAGTAGGTAACTAAACTCAAATAGGTAGTGTTAGCTTCCGGTCCAGGCGCGAACTTCCGGGCATGGCTAGCGTGAGTGTGCGTAATACAAATGGCTTGATTTAATTGTAATGGGCTTAATGCAATTATCCTGGACTGTTCTTCCTTAACCTCTAAAGGCAGTAAAAGAGTAATGAAGAGAGTAATAAAATTTAACAGACCCCATGAGTGAGCGCTGACCAATCGTTGCCTCTTGCTGATTGGCTAATGTATTTACCATACCTATATCTAAAAGGACGTATATTTTTTTTGGTATGGGCATATCTTTAAAGATTCTGCTAGACATTCTGCAGCAGTTTCTTTATGTAGGTTCGTTTTCTCTTATTAAAGTCTCATAAAAATGGCTGACAAACAGTATTTCCAAGAGAAATCACGTTACCCAGTAACTAAGTGGTAAAGATCAGAAATGCAGTCGCTCCATGCTACTAATATTATAAATGCGAAAGTTTGTGTGGATGTCTGGATGTTTGTTACTGTTTCACGCAGAAAACACTGACCGGATTTGGATGAAATTTGGCACGCAGATATTTTATAACCTGGATTAACATTTAAAATACTTTTTATCCCGGTAAAAAGATCCGGTGGGACACTTACCGAAATCCACGCGGGCGAAACTGCGGGCATAAGCTAGTGTAAAATATTTATATAAAGCTACACTAGGTTAGTCTGACCTGAACCGATACTTATATTGTTAGAGGAAAAAGGTGTTACAGATAATGATATTATTATCAAACTTTAACATTATTAAAAAAAAATAAAAAAATCTGTTTCAAACAATTACATTGCGACCCAAGCTCCAATACTACAAATTGCTAGTTAAACATATCACTAACAACTAAAGACAAAACCAATTGAAAGGCTTTAACCCATCAATATAATAATTTACAGTAGAGAAAAAGTTCATTCAACTGTATCGTAGCTACGTGCTACGCGTCCGTAGTGAAGCGCTACGCGTGCTACGCGGCGTAGCAGCTGTAGACATTTTATTAACCGTTTTGTTAGACAGACAACTACGTGTTTGATATTTTATTTTTGTGTATTGAAAAAGAAATGGATAATTTTCCATTTGAAATTCCAAATTCAAACTTGGTGCTAATAATTTATGACACTATTTAATACTATTCAAAAACAAGCTACAAGATGAGTTTTTTTGAGCGAGGTCAAGTTATACTGGATATGTATAGCATTGATTTGTCACCGTGTGTACACATACTAAACGCCAGTGCTCACGACACACAATATCAACCACTTCACTAACCAAAATAAAATCAATCCTCCAACATTATCAACCAAAACAACATAAAATAAATTCGTCTACACAACTCTATCGGACTCTACATAGAGTCGTTTCTATCTACTATGTAGAGTGTGTCTCTATCGGAGTGTTGTGTGCTTGGCTAGTTAATAATGCCCTTTGTAACGACTCTACGTGTGAGGCTCTATTCGAAGGGTCAAGGTCTGCGCAGGATGTGTAAAGGCTCTTAAAGAATTCTTTTTTTGCCTTTTTTTTGGGAATAAAGAAAGCTTTTAAGAAATTGGTTTAAAGGGAGTGTGTGACTACAAGTTTCGTGGATATTTTAAAAAAGAAGCTCGTGGCTAAATTATAACAGCCCCTCGGGTCGATCTTTAGGTTAAGCCGCGCTTGCCTAGGTGGGTCCGTGGATGGGTAGACCACCTTTTATATACCGAGCTTCCTCCTTGCCTCATCGTCGCTGTATTCCTCGCCGCCGACCCCAACATAGTTGGAAAAAGGCTAGGCTAGATGATGGATATTTTAAATATAGAGTAGTTTTCAATTCTTATCGTGAAGGTGTACAGTTACTTTTGTTAACAAAAATTACGATTGGAAACATATTTCCAAAAATTGCAAACAGATTGGCGGATCCAGTAACATTTTCGGGATATACTCGCAATGAATGTCAACTACATAATATAAGATGAAAAATGTTATTCTTAACAGTCAGATATTAATAGAACCTTACTTGCGTTACCTGTTTATAATGTTCCCACTGCTGGGAGAGCTCCCTCTGTCTGAGAGGAGGCATGTGTATTCTTCCTCACTGACGGAGGGAGTGAACCGATATTTGTACCGAGGGCCCAGTGCGGTACAGGATGTCATTTGACTTGAAATTTTAGTATGCCGGTTTCCTTACGAAGTTTTCAATGACTATGACATGACATGTTTTGATATAAAAATCCCTTTTTAATGAGATTTTGTTTCTATGAAATTATTTTTCACGTAATTCCTGAAAAAACTAAAGTATAAGAAGAACGAGCTTAAAAAAATATTAGTAGTTTCTTGAAAAGTTAACAGCTACAATTCATCAGCCTTTTGACAGCAGTTACCAAACTATCCCAACTCAACAATAACTCACGTCTCATTCAACCCAAACTTAATTAAACTAATAAACATAACTTTCGGCTTCGTTTGCTCTGCACCACCTAACTCCCGCACTTCCAAAACTTGCATATAACTAACTAAGTTTGCGTAAGACGCACACTGTCTGTCATTCGTGGACACGTGCGTTCTCGGCGGAGTGACTGTGTGCGTGCGGACGCATGCGCTGTCCGCCGCGAAGCTGAGTGTCATGTGACGTCACGGTCGGCTCCGGCACCAGTCCAGAGCCACCAACGGCCGCGACACACGCCCGCCGCTCCGGCCCAACGCGATACCACGCGCGTAAACAACAATAATAAACAAGCCATGAACGCACATTTATGATACTACCCCCGACGCGCTAAACCTTTCGGTGTATTTAGTTCACAATTTTGATGTATTCATTTCAACGTTGTATATTATAAAAATTAATAAAATTATTATTATTATAATAAAAAAAAATTGTGTGTGTTGACGTTCAGCGGCGGTTATTGCTGTGTAACAAAATCGATTATAAATCGTGTCTTTTTAGTGCCATTTTTAATTCTAAAAAGTGATATAATAGTAGTAGCGCTAACGATACTTATCGCCAGTACAAAGTTTAATATTTCATTGCCTTCACGCCTCTAAATATAGAATTTAAAAATCTCTTTAAATAAAATAGCCAAGCTTTCGAGTTAGACGCGCTAGTTAGATAAAAGACATAGTCAAAGTTAAAATAGTCGATTTTATAAATAAAATATCAATCATAATTACCTCGATGTCTCTAATCTGTGGAGGTAAGTTAAACAACCCCAAAACCAATCTAGGATTTGTTACACGTTAGCCAAAAAAAAACAGGTTTGTGTATCTAGCAATCATAAAAGCCGGCGACATTGTCTGGCCGGTGAGTCATAACATGAAAAACAAACAAATTATCACTCACACTGTGGTTCGGTAAACTACAGTGTGGACAAAAATAATGACAATACAAAATACAAATAACCATAAAACACTAATGTGTTTTTAAAAAGTAACTAAAAGAGATAACAAAATAAAGTTAAAGTGACGGAATGGAAATGTGTTAAAAGGCTTAAAAGCTTTCTTGAGTTAGCAGGGACGTTAGGGAAATGTACAAGGAAAATATTAAAAATTAAGAGAAGCGTGTGGAGATTTTAGACTTTGGCGGTTAGTTGCTTCTCTTAAGAGACAGTGGAAATCTTATGGTATGATAAAATACAAAGGAAAGAATTTAGATATTTCGAAATAAAGGGATATTAATCGTTTAACAGAGTCCTGAAAAGTCTAAAAGAAAACAATTTGTTTTATTAGATCCACGATGTTCTTCAAATTCCAATCGTGATCTTGAAAATTAATGTTCACAAAACAATTGAGCATTATTTAAAAAAAGAATGTCTCAAAAGATGTACTGAGATTCTGTCCATCCTTCAAGTCAAGACAACTTCAAGGAAAATAAATTTCTTGATGTACCTCCCGCTATCTCAGTTTGGCCTACCGACTCCAAACTTGGCCTGAGATTTATGGCTGTACTAACTATATTTGACCTGAAAATTAATTAGGGAAACTTCGCTGAATTTATCAGGGAAACTGTTTATAAATGAAGTTTTTTATAAAGAAACTCGTGTTTTGTAAGTAAATACTAATTGTGTTTGATGGGGTAAGATGTGAAGGGAAACGTAAATAAACAGTTTTACTTTGTGATAAACAAATTTGTGATTTTTAAAGTGAATGTCTGATTTTCTTAAAAAATAACGAATCTAAAAATGAATGGTTGTGTGTTTGCTAGCGTTAAAAGTAGTGAATGAGTGTTTAATAAAATAAAATAATCGTAGAAACGAATTAGAACAAGGAGTGTAGAAAAAAAAACTCAATTCACTCGAAAAATCAGGAAACAATATAAACAATCCCACAAAATAAAAAACATTAACCCTAATACGACGAAACATTTCGTAAATACATTTCTCAATAAAACCACTGTCCAATAATGAAAATTAAATAACAAAACAAATGTTATAGCTAAACTGAATGTTTTCCTACTACACCTTCATAATAAGATTTTAATTAAGATAAAGTTATTTAAATGTAACGGATGCATCATATAATAATTCCTGCTGAGTTTCTTGGCAGATGCTACTGTACCAAGTCAGAAGCTGGAATAAGTGTCATTATTGCAGCCAAACGATTCAAAAATATTTTAGAAAACTTTTATTTTGTTATCGCACAGTGGTTGGGAATGGATGAAAAAGTGTGTTTTATTGACTATCGGTGGATCATTGAATTGTGGGTTAAATTGAGATTGATTGCAGAAAAAAATATTTTTGATGATTGTGACTTTTGTCAGTACAGTGTTTGTTAGTGTATTTTGTTTTTGAAAAATCGTGAAGTGCGGTTAGGTTGTCAGTGTTTTTATTAAAGTGTAACTGTTGTGTTCTTTACTAAACAAAAATCTATTTTCAAAATTAGTTTACTTATCAATATAACCTGCTTCTCAATAAATAAATCAGCTATAATTTATTATTCCGTATACGCGAAGAATTTTCTCTAAAAAAGGCCTCGGGGGACCTTGATAAAACGAAGAAATCTACCGTATTTGGATCGACAAAGCAATTTAGCTGGGACCCGTCTTTACGAAAACTTGTTTAAAGGGTCAAATAGATTACCGAATAAAGTTCGATCTCTCAGGTAGCCTTTTAATAAGAATAATGGATGAGAATTTATTGAAAATGTTGAAATAAACAGACATTATTATTGTGAGTGAAAAAGTGCTTAAATTGTAAATAATTAACGTTTCTGTGAACTTGGAATAAAAGTGTTGTGTTTTTTAATGTGAAATTATTGATAACCTACCGACTCGTGAATAATTTATTTAGTGCTGAACAAAGTGAAATAACAAGAAATTTTATTTCCATTCCGTATTGTTACTGAACACATTAAAAGATTTTCTGAAAAGTGTTAAACTGATTGTGCAAAGATAAAACTTAACACTATCGAGACGATTTTATTAAAACTATAAAAATACGTTGTTCAAAAATATTTAACCTGAAAAAAAACCCAAAGCCAGATAGTGCCGCAGTTTGCACTCATAAATAAAATTAGAAAAATACCTATCGTGTACAAAACAACGTTTTTATAGGGACGAGGTAATAAATACTGATATGATAATATCATGTTCATATTCAAACCTCTCGTGAGATAAGAATCGAACATTTTGTCCGGCGATAACACAATAAGTGGCTAACGTGTAAAAAATTCATAGCAAAAAAACTGATATTCTGTGTTTTTAACCGACTACGGTGAAAGAATGCCTGTAATTTCAGGATTGTGTTCGGTAAATATTGTGTATATTTTTTCTATGAAAATGGTGAGCCCTCCATGTTGCGTGGTTTAAATTTTATTTTGTAATTGAAAAAGCGTGTGTTATTTTTCGTTACATTTTAACCCAAAAACATACCGTGCGTAGAAAAGCAAGAAAAACAAAAATATATTATCAAGATACTTTTTGGAGTGTTCCATTAACCTAGACTGAGTTTCATCACGTAAATACTTTTCCTAATAAATATCTTAAATACAGCTCCGAAAAACGTGTAGCACGTAGCACCGTAGACCTTGCTACGCCGTAGCGGCGTAGACCACGCTCGTCTACGCTCGTTTAATCCGCTACTTCTGTAGGGATGGAGTGCCTTTAAGTTTTCTTTAAGGACAAAAGCTAGACTTGCTAAGTTTAGTAAAATAGTCTTTTGTTGTTTTTTGACTTGAAAGAAGATGAGATCTTAAGGTTTGATAGTCTGTGCAAATTCAGTGATCAGTTTAAAATATGTGTTCTTGACTGATAAAGGGTAATCGCGTGGTGATAGCTAAACGAAACTTTTCTAATATTATTGAAAATATTAAAAACAGTTGTTAATTTTTGATGGACGGTAAAGCTTTGTGAAAATCATGCGGAAATAAAAAAAAACCAATGAAAATATGTAAACCATTTTATTCTTCCAGCCTTTAGAAACAAACCTTTTTCGTTATCTGCAATTCTCAGTTAACAAAAATAATATGACTACGCGCCTATAATACTCGAAGGGTTCAGCAGAGGTGTACAGTAGATTCGAATAAATATATTTAGCAAAAGAACACAAAATATAAAACAACCGAACACAAAAAATAAAGAAAAACAAAACCTTTCACACCGTAGTCGGTTTCAAACAAAATATTTCCAGTATCAAATATAACAACAAACAAACAATTGCTTTTCAGAGCCGACTGGTCTGATGACAGAGCCGATATTGAGCCTATACAAATCCCCCTTATCAGGTATGATAGTATTATCACTATGTTGTATATCTACGTAAATATATTAAGGTTTAGATAAAATAAGTGCGTGTAAGTAATCGTGTTTTTATTGTGTCTGTTATGTTATTTATTAATGGTGGTGTTTTTGTGTTAATGTGTAAATCCTACTTTCTACTAATATTTTAAATACGAAAGTTGGTAATGATGAATGGATGGATGGATGTTTGTTACTCTTTTACACAAAAACTACTGAACAGATTTTGATGAAATTTTACACACAGATAGTTTATGACCTGTATTGACACATAGGATGCTTTTTATCCCGGTAGTATGATCCCGTGGGACAATAATCGAACTCCACGCAGGCGAAGCCGGGGTCTTAAGATAGTTCATTAATAAAGCTCTATGTGAAGAGATGAGATATTTTGGTACGAGCAGATGTAAGGGGAATTTAAGTCAATATTACTTGTAATGTATAACTAAGGAAAAAGTTAAATTAAACTGGGTAGCCCATGCGGGTATTGCCACCTGACTGAAGGTGCACCCCAATAAAGTAAGGATTTCATAATGTGTTCATGATGTGACAATTTATATTTGTCATAAATACGCACTCTGAATTGAATCTGCTTAAAAAATCTACGTAACATTAATTAAAAATCTAGTGCGTATTACTAGAAATAGAATCAATCATATATTTGTAATTGGGTTCTTTCTATAGCCATTGTCTAGGACGTATATACAAAGTATAGAGTTTTAATGACAGGCGTCGCGTCAAAACACATAATTCTCATAATTATGTTCAACTAGACAATTTCACCGTTATATAAGATATAAAACATTTTGATCTAGTAATAAAAAGGCTGACGTCACCTATAAACCAGACAGCGTCACGAGACACAGTTTGTAAAATAACAAAGTTTCTTATGAAATATAATCAAGAACAGTAGTAATTCACTCTTAACGTCTTTATTAAAAATACAGTTTTACTTGAAAAAGGAAACTCTTTCAGGGTGCTATCCTTACAATTAAAAACTTAGAGATTGAAAGGGACGATCTAGTGCCGCACACGTCTAGTCACTACTGTCTGGAAATTTTGTTTAGAATTTTATGTTTATGTTAATTTTGTAATACAAAAATATGAAAATGGTTTTTGTTGAGCATTCAAGATAGTCATCAAAATGAAGTGCCCATAAATTATAAAAGAGTTTATGTCAGCTTAATGTGTTATCTGTCTAACAACTTTTGTGCGCTAAAAGTTATTTTTACATTGATGTTATTTGCCTTTTATAAAATATATCTGGACAAAAAAGAAAACATGCGGAATTACAAACAGCGCCTATATTCCGGCATAATGGTCTATTCATGTGTTATTTATTGCTGCAAAAAATACCTGCTTCCTTATTCTACCCACAAGGCAACAGATGCCAATAAATCACCGCTATCTTCGCTAAAAATTACCGTAAAAATATCCTAGAATATCTTTCCCCAACAAATATGTACGTGTCAATCACACAATGTGCAATGTATATCATTTTATTGCCTTTATTTTGTATACAGTAAACACGCCGGCCGCTGGCCCGTGTCATCAATCAAAAGCCTTTCAATTTATTACAAAAATGCCTAAACTCGTTCGACGTGAAATTTTTAAATTTCAACGTCGCCATCTTTTTTTTTAGATTTTTCGATTCACGTTAGTTTTTGACGGATTTTTGTGTTTTAAATAAGTTTTATAACATATTTTTTTTAGGTTAGTGCTGGATAAAAGTGGAATTTGATAGAACCTAAAAGTATTTTCTGTGAAAGTTTTTTTAAAACATCATATTCTAGACAAAAATAATGACCGCACTTTGCTTAAAATTTGGTCCCTTTTAGCGACTCACCCCAGCTTTTTCCTTAGTATATTGAAGTCTGCTTTCAGTCTAGCCAGATGCGGCACAAAGTTGGGTCTTGCTCGCTAAGTAGTTTTTCGCTTAACCTGGCAAGTAATTACTGCTGAACTGGGTTCAAAAATCTATGTTATACGAAATCATGAAGGCAGTGGACGAGGCCAAAGTAGTATGCAAGGCTCGTAGCAGATGGTGTTCTGTAGTTTTTGCCCCAAGAAAAAAAAAGTTAAAAGTAAGGAAACGGTAAAGGCAAACATCGAGAATAAATCCGCATGTCCTAGAAGTAAACATTCGAAGACATGTGTCTACCAATCCACGTGGTTGATTACAGCCCAGTCCCTCTCACAGAGGACAGGTCTTTGCTTTTGATTATGCTTTATACCAAAACCATCAATTTAAAACGTGATGACGGAGCCAGGAGAGCTTGGTAATGATTGTGGTTGATGCTCAACCACTACAAATTGACTCCATTCATGGAGTGCTGCAAATTTGATGACAGTTCCACAGTATATATTTATTGCTCTGTGGTGGCGTCGAAAAATGTTTGATGCGTCGGCTTTATGATTGTGGAGTCATTATTTCTGTGCAGTTTGTGTTACGGAGTGTGGTTTCGCGCTGATGTTTAATTATGTTCGTAATAGTTCTGTGATGGAGTCAACAGAAACCATTGTATTCATTAACAAAGTTTTTCGTCCAGTAGTAGACTCTGTCTTGTTAAGTTTACCTGCAAAGGCATGCAATAACAACTAAGGGTTCACTAAATGTTGTAACAAACTTGTTACCTCTTAGTATTTGTAAGAGTATGATATTGTCACACCAATTAATATTATAAAGAATTTAGTATAATCAGTTTATAATGTTCCCACTGCTGGGACCTAGGACTTCTCTCTGTAGGAGCGAGTGCATCTTAAAATACCACATTTTTTGTACAGTAAAGTTTACACTTTTTATCTACCTTGATAGCTTACAAAGTATCACAATACGAACAAAACATTCCACATACATAGATATTTATTACATATCCTATCAAAGAGGAAAATATCGTCGGTAAATCCCCACGTTAACAATCAGTTCCGTGAATTGCCATAATCAGTGGCACCTGTCACCTTCATATAAATTGTAGGTTATACATCCGTGCCAAGTCACCTTATGAGTTCGGAGCTATTTGCGGATCGCGACAATGTATGGGATTTAATGTATGTTTAATTGTGAGGTTAATTTTTATGTTTTCTTTTGACCGTATGTTGGGGGACTAACTAACTGATTATCCGTGATCATGGTGCTTGCAACAGTGCCGAAATATCAAGAAGTCAAAACAATCAGGAAACATGAAAAATATCCCGTTTCTAGTGTTAAAGATAAAAATACAACTGTAATTGTAATCTCTTTAGTAGTCATAAGGAACTACTTTTGGTGTTCTTGTCCACACCTTAGGGCCAAGACAAATGACACGGTATCGGTGATAATGATAATAGAAAAGTCAAAAATATATTGGATAAATATACATACGCTGCCGAAAAGCTTGTGTCCTGTTGAAAGATGTCTATAGAAATACTAAAACTTTGAAAGAGATTGCCACTTATGTCTCGAATTTCTCATTTGACGACGTTGGAACCAGAGTGATCTAGGGCACAACAGTATGCAGATGCACCTCAGTACTTAGATCAGTGTGACATGGTCTTCACTTTAGAGACCGCACCAATTCTATAGTGACATGTTGTGATCCCTCAAGGAAGAAAGCCCTGAAGAGCACTTGGATAAGTGTAAGATTATGATTTTTCTAGCCATTGTATCATAACCTCAGTATTGGTAAAAATGACACTTAGATCACACTGGTTCCAACATCGTCATTTAAGGTAAATCTCATATTTCACCAAAAGTTAACCAAATAATCATCTCATCTGCCTAGCAATTTCCCAGCTATGTTGGGGTCGGCTTCAGGTCTAACCAGATGTGGCTGAGTACCAGTAGCGACTGCCTATCTGACCTCCACACCCCAGTTAGTACTCGCCTGGGTATCGTATTAACGATACTCCTTGGTCAGACTGGTTGTCCGACTTAAGAGCCACTGACTATCTGTAACGACTATCAAAGGTCTACAAATGACAGCCGGGACCAATGGCTTAACATGATTTCCGAGGCAAGGACAAAAATAGGAATGTAAAAGGTGGTCACCCATCCACTGTCAAACCTAGGCAAGCGCGGCTTAACTTGAAGATCGACCCGAGCGATAGTTATTATTTAGCCACGAGCTCCTTAGTTACTAAAAGTAAACAAAATAAGACTTTTTTATTCAGACCATACAATCGTTATCAAAAAATAAGCATGACTAACCTTTGAAGTGAGGCTAACCATCTTGCGGAACCCTGCGGCACACATAAATTACCTACCCTCCGATCACATACCTAGATTAGATGTCAAAGTCGTTCCCAGAAAAAGATTTTTTCAATATCCATAGTAATAATAGAATGCGAAAGTTACTCTGTCCGTCTGTAACATTTTCGCCTTGACAGCTGGATGTATTTGGATGAAATTTTTTTGATAGGCAAATCTTAATCTTCTGTGTTAATAATACACAGGATACTTTTTCAATTTCTCAGTGGCAGTTTGGACTTTGGATTTATGCCTGGTTAATGGCAACAAGCTGGCCCCTTATTACATGAGAGTTTAAATCAACTGGTCAAATGTGGGTGTCTTTGGTACCTCTGCATAACTGTTCAGGGAAATACAGGTCTGTTCTGTCCCACTTCTGGTCAATACGATGTTATGTTATTTTATTTTCCCTAGTAGTCTGTTGCCGAGGTATGATCCCGCCATAAACGCGCGTGAAGCCGCGAGCGGAGGCTAGTATCTGTATATTATTCTAAGTCAATTGCGAGTCCAAGGATGACATGAGATGAGGACGTCATTACATACAACCCACGCCTTCAGGGTCACCCCTTCGGTGACAGTCGATTACCAACATAATTTGATAAAAAAGTAGGTTAGCAACGAAGATTACGGACAAATATCTCAGAGGAGATGAAAAAAAGTAATTTGTTTTGGTAGTGAAGTGTTTTTATTGAGAGTGTTATTAAATTTTGTTTTTGATGAGTCGGGATGTTGATGGCACGATAAAAGGAGATTGGAGAATTATGGAGCTGCACACGTTGACCTACTCGTCTTTCAGATATAAGCGAATTTTCGCGTGCAAAGAATGGCAATGAAGACCCCTTGACCTTTCAAAGTATTGGTCATTTAGAGACCCATGTTCAGCGGTAGACGCACTTTTGCTAAGATTATGATGATGATGATGGTGATCCTAACTAAGTTAAGAGATTTATTTGTAACATAACATCACGCATTTTAATCCACGAAGGGATAGGCAGAGGTGTACTTAACGCCCGCATTTCGGTAGTTATATTTTAGTCCCATGTAATAGGGGGAGCCTATTGCCATCAACAGGGAACAAATCCAGCAGCTACTGAGAAATTCTTGATGGAAAAACCCAATAACACATTGCCCGACGCGAGAATCGAACCCAGGACCTCATCACCACTAGATCAAGGAAGTATTTCTTTATAGCTGTTACTTAAACTTAAGAGCCGTCTACACGTAAGCAGACGTTAATCATTGGTTATTTTTACGCAATGTTTATAAATAAACCCCTCAAAATTCGCCATACATAAAGAAAAACTGAGCACCTATTACCCTAGATTCTTCTAAGGAAACGAACATTCCTAGAACATAAAATCGAACCCATTCAAAAACTTTTAAACGGAAAACGAATATTGCTTCCAAGACACATTAAATATTAGCACTCACAAGATCAAGCTATAAATAATAGAGGTTATCCGGAGCGAAAATCGGCAAATTTGAACATCGTAGATACACAAAAGTTCGGCCATTAACTACAGCTTACTATGAACCCCGGTCTGTTATGACAAACGTTCTGCAGTTTCAGCTAATACATCACTACTGTCGAATGATTTTAAATGTATTTATGTGATCGCGGAAAGTTTTGATATATTAAGTGCTATTCAGGGTTTTTTGGTAATTTTTTGTTTGGCGTAGGGATCTGGGTAAACTTGGCAGTAGGGAAGGAGGTAAATGTCATGATTTCATGAATCCTTATTATATTCATTCTTGATGCGATTCGTTATTTTAAATTACAGCCAGTAACTGTCTTCCTTCAGGGCAAAAGTCTCTTCAAAAACAGCAAAGTCAGTGCTATCTAAAATAAATTGAGAAAAAATTACTTAATTGACGTAAATGTGAAAAATAATAACATAGACACAAAAGAATCTTCTTCAAAAGAATTACGAGACATAAAACAGTAACAAGCCAATTCATAAAGTATAAACAAAGAAAGGTTCTAAAATTACAAAGGTTCATCACGAGGAGAGTCCCAAAATATTTACACAGACGGTAATAACGACTTTTTTTTAAATGAAAAAGAGGTTCTATTTACAGTGGCAACAGAAGGTCTGATCGAACTGAGATAGCGCCTTGCAGCGCTCCAAATGAAGATTTTAAGCAAAGAGTTAAAATGGCCGAAACATAAATTTTGGGAATAATTCTTGAAGAAACTTTTTCTGGAGAGACTTAAAGTGGAAATGTAAGAGATTGTTTTGATGCGAATCTGTTAGTGGAAGAAACTAAAGTAGGTTTTATTATAATAGCAACTAAGTTGAAAGAGTTGAAGATAATGAGAAAATTTTGTCAAAGTTAGTGTGAGAAACTTATTCTAGTCGGTCTTCATAATACACAGTTTGCTTTTGACAGAGTTATCTTAAAACTATTTACTAACTGATAGGCTTTCCTTATTAAACTGTCATGTTAACTTTCTCGATAATCTGAGTTCAAATATTCTACGAAGAATCTTTAGTAAATAAACGTATGACAATAAACTACAAAAATTCTCATCTAATTCCACGTCAAACTCAGGAATAAGTCACAGAAGCAATAAAAACGAAAAGGACTATCTGCAAATCGGAGAAAATTATAAAATGGGATTCCATTTGTGCTTTAATTCAGATGGGAATAAAATCCTGTGTGACTTTCCGACCTGGGGTAGGCTGTGCGATAATTGAAAATTTTCTTCAGCCCTGGTACGCAAAAAGTTACGATGGATGGAGATAAATGTTTTTCTGCGGTTGTTATTGCAAATTAGTAGGATTTTTGGGAAGCTAACGGAATGTTCTCGATTGTGAGTGGTTGGAATTTATGTGCAGTAGCTCCAGCTATTTTGATTTGAAGATTCTTGGCATGCGTACCTGGCTGTTTTAGATGTACGTAAATTTTAGAATCGAGGGAATTATTGGTTTCAATTTAAACTAGTCCTTGACCTATCGTTTTTAGTTGAATTACTTTAGAATTCTTTAGTATTGTATGAATATACTTTACATTTTAAAACTCTTGGCACCGAAAGTCAAGTAGTCCCTGCCAATTATCAGATGTTATCAGACTTAGGATTCGGTTCCAAATTTTCTTCACGAGTAACTTGAATTTCATTGTGTTCATACTCGATATCTAGGTTACTTTTTCCGGTTCTGTTGTATTTATAAATATTTGTTATGCGTTGTATGTTTATTGTTTGTGTCATTTTGTCATGTCTCTGATAAACATTTTTTTTTTTTTTACCATTCAGTATGGAACTGGGTTGTAAAAGAGTACAGTAAAATGCTGACACCAACAAAGTTGGGACAAGGCTGGGCAGATGATGATGATCTGGTTTTCCTTTTGAACATTATAGTGATGACCTGGTGAAGGTTGCAGGGATCCGCTGGATGCGAGTCACACGGAACCGGTCAATGTGGCGACACTTGGGAGAGGCCTATGTCCAGCAGTGGACGTTTTTCGACTGAAAATGATGATGATGATGATTATTGTAGTGATATTTTCTTGTTCTCAATTTATTCCAAACAAGTTTCCTTTCACTCCTTAACGGGCAGTCATTAAAATAACTCTACATCCGATCGGTAACCGCAGACACAGGGTGTCTTATTTATTTCCAACTGAGGGCAATTCGCGTTCTGTATTTATTGGCTGTCGTCGAACGTTCGTATCAAGATTTATTGGAATACACGTTATGGGATCTGTGTTTATCGTGGAATCTGTCTTCGGTTACGTGGTGGGTGATCAGACCATTATTGGTGAACAAGTTGTTCAAGTTGGTGGGTATTCTCGGGCAGGAGATGCTGATAAATAGGCCTTTTAATGTTTACCAACATTGGGATTATCATCTATATTTCTTTTTCAAGCATTGACATTTGAAAATCAGACCGACCTACTTTCTGTTTTTGTTTCTATAATTCACTAACTTCTGTCCATGACTTCATTCGCGGCGATGAAACATACCCTGTAGCAATCGACAATACTGAAGTTTTTCATAAAAGATTTTTGAAATCAGATAAGTAGTTTTGGAGATTACCTTCGACATCCAAACTTACAAACTAACAAACTTAAACTTGTAGATTTTGTATTGCCATGTATTACTTGAGTCTTGCATTTCATTCAAAACCATTCAGCCCAGAAACTGTGTTGATTTTGCCAAAACCCGGCCAAATCAACAATGTTTCCATATTATAATTATTCTATTATCAATTCCATAGTGTCATCACTAAATTAATATTGATGGCTCCTGAATTTTCAATCCAAACACACGTTCATGACAGATCGCTACTTCATTAGCAAGTCATAACTAAACAACGGCTATGCGGCAAAGCCTATCATAATACGGACACATATATGTACCTACAGTCACAAGCAATGAGAAATATACGTTTCAAATGTTCAAATTTATGTGTCTGATATGTCAAAAAAAGTGCACCGTGCCGTGTTCAAAATTATGTAATCAACGTCGTGTGTCATAATTAGGTGTACAATATGTATCCAATGAAAAGGGAACAGAACAGAATCAAGGAATACTAAACACCTGAAACGCCTTTCTAATATACTCATGGAAATTACAGAACTATGTATACAATACAGTTCCAAATTAAAATGACAGTCACAAACGAAATATATGTCACAATATTTTTTTTCTAATTTAGGTACTATAAAACCCGAGCAAAGAGTTCTCATTCAAATCACTTACTAGCCGTCGTATAAGGCCGATAAGGCGCAAGTGCGCGGCTATGTTATGTGTATGTCATTGCTTGTAATAGTACTCACATAAGTACATACCTATTATGTGCTTACATAAGTACATATATCAGTTACTCTCATTTGACTATAACAACACGCGAGTATCGTCCGACGCATTGTTTTCCTTTCATTTCAATCGGCCTGGAGTCAATACAATCAATTTGATACCATTGTGGCAGAAAGGTGAATGGGCGGATTTTGGATTCGTTTTATTTGTATTTTAATTACACTTTTGTGTGTGGTGTTATTATGGAAGTGTATTGGATTAGGGGGACTTTAATTTTAATTCTGTGTGGAATTCACTGCCTCTTTTGGTCAAGTGGTCTCGTGTCTCCTGAGCAAGAGGTTCTTAGTTCAATTCCCGGATCGGGAAAAGTGTTATTGGGTTTTTTCATCAGGAATTTCTCAGTAGCAGCCACGAAGTTTGGATTTGTGCCTTTAATACATGGGACTTAAATATTATTGGCGTTTGGGTATTCTATTAAGCGCTTTTCTTCTGCCGCACGCAAAATACGCGCTATGACGTGGAGTTGCGGACACCAGCCCGTAATACAATACAATACAATACAATCTCTGCGCTTCATAAATTACAGGCGTGATGTTATGTTATATTCTATGTGGAATTCACAAGTTGATTTGCCTTTGAAATTATTATTTCTTACAAGGCATAGTAATAGCAAGTTAAGTTCCATAAATTCGATATTTCAATGAACAGGTTAAGACTATGTTATGCATTAATAGACTGGCGTTACGATAAAGATGGTTTTCTAGAGATTTGATAAAATCTTAGCCTAGTCGTTTCCCAGCAATATTTTTTGCGTAGAGTTACTTAGTTTGGTGTACAGAATGCTTGGCTGATGGCTTCGTGAAGGGTCCGTTTACACTTTGTATAATGTCCCCACTGCTTGGAAACCAGTTTTCACTCTGTGAGAGGACCCAGCCTATTATTTACCTGGCTGGCTTAGTAGGGTTAGCGGATATCGCATATATGTAGATGTTTTATTTGGTACCTGCCCTTAAAACCCTGAAAGTAGTTTCCTTTAACATTACCTACCACAAGTAATTTGAGAGCCTTGTCCAACAAACAGGGCCATTCAACATCGTCATTCAATAATTAAAGTTCAGTGTTCGCTACTGCTACAAAAGACGTAATTGCTTCGGTAATTACAAACACAAGAGTGCAAACAAATGGCCTAGCACGTAGTCCGAAGGAAAACACTAAATTTGAGGCGGCCAAGTCGGGGTGACCTTGGGAGTGACCGCTTGACTTTTATTTTAAGAATTAGTGTGAGTAAATTTTTCAAATTGGCCAATCAATCAATGACATTATAATGGAAAAACTCAGTGTTTCAAATGACCGCTTTTGTAATCATCGTCTCATCATCTTCATCATGCCAACACTGACTGCTTTAGAGCAATAGTGCGCAAGACGGTAGCCTCTTTGATGCGTCGTGTACTGGGCAGCCCCAATGGTCTTCTAAACACCATAATAGAAAGGGTTGAGTGTCCTATTGTGGGGCACTGGAATAAGGTACACAGTTCTAGTGGTGTCCTTTTTAATGTAACATAAGCGGATTTGAATTGTATAAGTAGGTATAAAGTACTAACATAGTTTTAAGCTTTACCAACAATTTTATATAATTGCAATCATGTGCTAAATATGATTGTTTCGGAGTTTGTAATCCTTGGTCACTACATTTTCTCTTCTTCAATCGGTCCCGGTGAGGATCGTGGTCACTGGACCCCTTTAAACGGACAATCTGCCTCCATCGACTCCGGTCCAAATTTACCATTAACACCTGCTGAAAGTTTGCTTCTTTTACTGGATCGAAACATCGTGTTGCCGACCTCATGCTCTCTTGCCTTCGGTATTGCCAACAATGACTAGCTTTTCAAGGTGGCTATCCCTTTCGCACTGTCTACACGCTCAAAATTAAATGCGACAATCAGTGATGAGAAAACAAATGAACGAAATTGTTTGACGTTATGCTAAACCAAGGATGAGGATCTAGACAAATTAGTTGGCAATAGTTTTCAGTGTTTCATATTTTTACAACAAATTTCAAACAAACTGTCATAAGCTATTGGTTGCATAATTATGATTATGACAGTCCCATACATTATTACAGTTCATTCGACTATAAAGTGATATTAAATACCTCAAATAATAGTCAAATTGAAGCCATTCGACAAGGCAATAGCGGGACTGGCGGTCATAGAACTTACATACATACAAGTGTAGTTATTTTTAAACAGTTATTTACATATAACTCTTTAAGTGCTAGATTTAAATGTTTTTCAAAGCTATATTTAGAAGTGTGTGACCTTGAATGTCTGAGACGGCTACACAATACACAATATCTAGACAGGGTAGGTATAGAAGGAGTAGGCCTGAACCGAAGCACGCTTGAGCGAACCGATTGTGTAATAGACAATCGCTTTAAGGCAAGGTGGGTTTGTACCACAGATATAGATATACCTACATAACGCAAGAGAATCTACATATTTTGCGTACCCGGCTTAAGCATTTTATGCTTAACGTGGCTACTGTCGCAGCAAGCTAATTTGTTTAAAACAACTACGTTACAATCCAAGAACTTATTTCTAGACATTTAAAGAACAAAAACGTAGTCGTATGATGTCATAGTAGTCAAATGCCACGCTTGGTTTTCATACGGATCGTGATACTTGCATTATATAGGTATATCTATACAACATTAGTTTTAGTATATGCGAAACCTGATACACGTGTCTAGTATTTTTATGTAAAGAATCTATGTACAAAATTTCAAAACTGTATCATGAAAAATCACAAAGTTATAAGCTTGTTCTGTTGCCTAGTTGTCCGCACAAAATCGTGGTCACCAAGCAGCGCGCGACTCCAGCGACGTCTTGAGGTCATTGAAAATAATAATTTGGCAGTAGGTACCTAAATTATTGCGATAGGTACTTAAAGTCGCTCGGTATTTAACTTTTAACTTTTTTAAATATTTTTGGGAAAAAATATAACATGGTTTAAAAATTATTGGAATCGATTCAATTACTTATTCTGAACAAACTAAATTCAGGTTTCGCATATACTAAAAATAATGTTGTATATGTGGTTTGTAGCCACATTCTGTGTATGGTAAAATTTGTGCTTGGGTTTAGTGTGGGGCGCTACTCTTGTCCAATTAATGAGCATAATTATGATCAAGTTGCCGGGGTCGTTTGAATGATGCTTGCTTGAAACACCGAATTTCTACCTAAGAATAGAATAGATTAGAATCGAATTTCTGTCTTAATATTTCTTTAGTAGCAAAAAACACAACTACAACGAATTACATGACTTCATTTATTTTGCTCAATTATGTATTAAAGCAGAAACGTTTGTCTGATAGGAAAGATGAGAGCCAAACTTAATAATTAAAGACAATCGGTTTTAGCCCGATAACACTTAATTAAATACAAAGAAAGAGAAAGCTATATCATTTGTCAAGGACATGTTCTCTTTTTCAGTTATTAATTCTGTCATTTCAAGTCCCTTGGTGTGTATTTCTGTCTAACTAGATAATATCATGTCAGGTTGCGTATTATACTAAAGAACTTCTCGTGCGAGAAGGTTGGATATGCGGTCACCAGCGCGGTAGGCGTGGGAAAATTCAAGAAATTCAAATATTTCAGTGTAGATTTTAGAATTTTCAGG
The DNA here is from genome assembly GCA_905163415.1 of Noctua fimbriata. Taxonomy (NCBI): domain Eukaryota; kingdom Metazoa; phylum Arthropoda; class Insecta; order Lepidoptera; family Noctuidae; genus Noctua; species Noctua fimbriata. The sequence continues at coordinate 1,955,597 of LR990932.1, forward strand.
TCAAACGTTTTGAGTTTGGTTTCTAGAACCAAATCGTATAAAAGTCTATTTGTTCTAGGGTTAAAATTATTGTATTTAAAATGTAAAACATATATTTATCCAGACAATTTTTCAATAAAAATTAAACTATATTCTCTTCTGATCTATCTCTGATTATTATGAGTATATTAGGGATAGCTTGAAAGTTGCGCCAGTTACAGAAAAGTTGAAAGGGAATCTACTGTCTTGGTATGGATGTGTGTGTGTGAATCGCATCTGACTAAAAGAGTGATGAATATAAATTTTGATGGACGGAGAGGGAGAGGAAGACCAAGGAAACGATGGCTGGATTGTGTGACGTATATATGAAGGAAAAAGGTGTAAATGATTGCGTGACGGTTGACAGGGGAGAATGGAAGAAAAAAACGTTTTGCGCCGACCGACCGACCGAAGTAACATGGGACAAGGGCTGGAAGATGATGATGATGATGATCTATCTCTTATTACCATTATCTCTTATTACATTCAGTCAATTTTAAAGGTATTTTTTATGGTGATATCCCTAAAATATTAATTTAGGCTGGCAATGTGACATACTGCTTAGTTAATAATTAATAATAATTAGGTGCGGGTCATCCAACGCAATCACATGTTGGACGACGCCGTACTTGATAGGCTGCGCTCAGAGGTACTGAGCAACCGTATCGTTTTAACTCCGGCACAAACCGCGGTGCAAGCGTCAGTTATTGACGCAACCCCGCCGCGGTTCAACCCAGCTGTTGTAGAGGAAGATGATAGGGTTGCTGTGGTAAGTAGCCAGTGCAACGACCGATTGAGGAGCGCTCTGGAAGATGCGCTTCGTGAATATCGATCCACTCCTACCGAACTTAGGCCCCGATTACCACGGTTACCCATGCATAATAAAAATAGGGCGCTGGTGTGTGCCTTGGACTCGCAACTCGAGAATATATTCGAGAGTAGCGAGAACCTCGTTGATACACACTCGATCCTGTACTGTGGGGCTGTTGCGGCATGTCGTTTAGCTAACGTCAAGTTCCCAAATTGTGACGTAGCTACTCGACCAAAACCAGCTGTACCAGCCTGGCAGCGCAGGATCGAGCGCCGCATCGACGGGGCCAGGGTACTCATCGGCAAACTACACTGCTTCAGGGAGGGCAATACACGACCACGTGTGATGCGCTTTGTGAGGCGGGCATTCTCGGGGACTGGAATCAGTCCTCAAGAATACATGTCCCGTGCCACAGAGCGCATCGACTTCCTGAAGCAGAAAGTTTATGCATGGGCGAACCGTATTCGGAGGTATAAGCGGCGGGTTGATCGGTACTCACAGAATCGCATGTTCCAGAGCGATGAGAGGTGGGTATACAGAGCTTGGGAGCGACCCGAGCCAAATATGACAGACGTGTGCCGCCCGGATGATGCTGCTACGAGTTCTTTCTGGCGCAGCATCTGGTCGGTGCCCGTCTGTCATACTGAGGCTGACTGGATGTGTGATGTCGAACGAGTGTGTGAACCTATCCCAGAAATGGAGCCAATTTTGATTACACCTTTAGATATAGCCAGAACAGTTCGTCCGTTACCGAACTGGAAGTCACCGGGACCGGACGGACTGCACAACTTCTGGCTCAAATGGCTTAGTAGTTCACACACTTGCCTGGCATCCCAATTCCAGTCATCCTTAGAGTCTGGGTCCTTACCGCAGTTTTTAACAACAGGCGTTACCCACCTGCTCCATAAGTCAGGTAGTCCCGCGGAACCCAAAAATTATAGACCGATCACGTGTTTGTCTACGGTCTATAAACTTCTTACATCCATTTTGAGAGCTAAAATTAATACACACATTGACAAAAACTCCATTATGTCTGCCTCTCAAAATGGATGTAGGAATGGGTCCCGCGGCACTAAGGAGCTACTCCTCATCGACATGGCCATTAGCCAACAGGTTCGTCGATCCCGCAAGGATCTGTCTACATGCTGGATAGACTATAAGAAGGCCTACGACTCGGTGCCACATACATGGCTCATGAGGGTGCTGGAGTTGTACAAGATAGATGCAACTCTACGCGCCTTCCTTGAGTCGTGTATGGGGCAATGGAGGACGGTCCTTCGATATCCAGGATGTCGACAGATCCAGGGGAACGATGAACCTGTATGGATTAAACGGGGAATATTCCAGGGCGACAGTCTGAGCCCACTTTGGTTCTGTCTAGCCCTGAATCCTCTGAGCACATTGCTGGAGGATTCAGGTCTAGGCTACCGGTTGAGGAGAGGTGGTCAGGTCATATCTCACCTTCTTTACATGGATGATCTGAAACTCTTTGCCCCCAACGAATTGCGACTGATGGAGCTACTGAAAGTAACTGAAACTTTCAGTAGCGCCATCAGGATGGAATTTGGTGTGGACAAATGTGCAGTCATGTATGTAAAGCAAGGGGAGATTATGGAATCCGAGGGAATTCAGCTCTCGGATTCCATACACCTGAGAACCCTTTCCTCAACCGAAAGCTATAAGTATTTGGGTATGTCGGAAGCGTTAGGCATTAACGTAACTGACATGAAGCAATCGTTGAAGGAGCGCTTCTTTGGACGCCTGAACAAGGTATTACATAGCCTTCTTTCAGGCGGAAACAAGGTGCGCGCCTTCAACGGTTGGGTCATGCCGGTTTTAATGTACTCTTTCGGCGTACTCAAATGGACTCAGACCGAACTCGATGCCCTGGATAGGAGAGTTCGTACACTGCTTACCGCAAACCGGATGCATCACCCACGATCATCGGTGATGAGGCTGTACATACCGCGGAAGTGCGGGGGTCGAGGGTTTTTAAACGCGAAGTCCCTTCACAACCGCGAGATGTGCAGTCTCAGAGAATATTTTTTAAAAGTCGAGGTGGGTATGCACCGAGATGTGGTCGCAGTGGACAAGGGACTCACCCCGCTGTCCATGGCTAAAGAGAACTGGCGCAAACCTGAAGTACTTACTACCGATGACCGCAAGGAAGTATGGCAAGGCAAGGAGCTTCACGGGCGCTTCTACCGAGCTCTTCATGGGCCCGATGTAGATTTTCTAGCGTCCGTGTCCTGGTTACGTTTCGGCGATCTCTTTGGAGAAACTGAAGGTTTTGTCTGTGCGATTATGGACGAGGTTATGTTGACGAACAACTACCGGAAATATATTATGAAGGACGGGACGGTTGACGTGTGTCGGGCATGCCACCGTCCGGGTGAGTCTATCAGACATATTATTTCTGGTTGTTCTCGTCTGGCTAACGGCGAGTACTTGCACAGGCACAACCAAGTAGCCAGGATTATTCACCAGCAACTTGCCTTGAAATATAAACTTGTGGAATCTGAGGTTCCGTACTACAAGTATGTGCCCGACCCAGTTCTCGAGAAAGACCATGTCACGCTGTACTGGGATCAGTCTATCATTACTGACAGGACTATTGTCGCCAATAAGCCTGACATAGTAGTGATAGACCGATCAGCGCGCCGCGTAATGATAGTCGATGTTACCATCCCGCATGACGAGAACCTCGTGAAAGCTGAGAAAGAGAAACAAATAAAATATCTCGACTTGGCACACGAGGTTGTCGACATGTGGAATGTGAACTCGGCTATCATTGTGCCGATCGTCGTGACGGCCAATGGCCTTATAGCCAAGAGCCTCGACGACCATCTTTCGAGGCTCTCCTTAGGCGGTTGGATCAAGGGCCTGATTCAGAAGGCAGTACTCCTCGATACGGCTCGTATTGTGAGGAGGTTCCTGTCTCTGGAGCCCTAACCACCGGTAGCTTGGACCCTGCTCCCGCTACCGGCGGACCACTATTTTTTATATTTTTAAATGTTTTTATATGGTTTTTGTTAAGAAATATTTAAAAATGTAACTAATGTGTAAGAAGATAAATAAAGGAAATAATAATAATAATAAGATTTATTTTCTCCCACAAAGTACAATTTTAACAAAGAAGTGTTCCAAATATAGGAGGTACAAAGGTTTGTGGGAGTCAGGAATCCAAACTAGGATACCCTGTGCTATGGAATCCTGGAGTTATTAATAAAGTACCTACATTAATATAATATAAAGAAATATCCCGACAGTAAAGATATTTTTCATAGACTCAAGGAAAGCTCGTAAATGAATATCTTTTATGTGTCAAACAGATGTGACTCCCACTTGATTGAATGAGAACACGACATTTTATTCGGTAAATTATTTCGTTCCCATATTAAATTTCCGTTTTAGTAGCTGCCGAAGAAAAGTTAATATGTACGAGAATGTTACATGTCTCGTTAAAGTTATTTATGTAGTATACTTTAAAGGTTATATATTAAAATTGTCGCAACTTAGTAGGATACATACAAACACGTCTTTATATTAAGAATAGTAAGGTTTAAATTACATAACATTAGTCTAACTACCGATTTCGTACAAGATAATATGTTACAATGTTCGTGAAAATTATAAAAAGATTTAATAAATTGTATTTGATGTTTATAACAAAACAGTAACAATAATTACTATTTATTATTAATTTATTTAGAGTTTTTTACATTTTTAAATGTTTTTATATAGTTATTTTTTTTTAAAGGAATATTTAAAAATTTAATTAATTTTTACAGAGATAAATAAAGCAAATTTGAATTTCTTTATTATAACTTTTTGTAAAAAACAACTTGTTCCGTTGAGTGATGATGACTATAGCATAGCTATTCATAAACGCTTCGATTCATTTTCGATTCGACAAGTCATATGTCTATCTTTTTTTGGCATTACGAAAGCGAGCAAGAAAACATACGACTTTTCGAATCGAAATCGAATCGAACCGTTTGTGAATAGCTATAATCATCATCTGCCTAGGCTTTTCCCAACTACGTTGGGCTAGGTTTCCAGTCTAACTGGATGCAGCTGAATACCAGTATTTTACATGGAGCGACTGGATATTTGACCTTCACAACCCCGTTAGTACAGGGTAATACGATACCCGTTGGTAAGACTGGTTGTCAGACTTTTTGGGCCACTGACTACCTAACGACTGTCAAAGATCTACAAATGACACCCGAGACCAACGGCTTCATGTGTTTTCCGAGGCACGGAGGAAACTCGGTATGTAATAGGCGGTCACCCATCCACAGACCAACCTAGGCAAGCACGGCTTAACCTAAAGATCAACGCGAGCGGCTGTTATTATTTAGCCACGAGCTCCTCACGAGTTTGTGAATAGCTGCTGGTTGAAATTTTACCAATACTTTGGGTTGAAATGTTTTACCTGATTCTGTGATCTTCGACGATTTGTGCTTTCAATTTAATGTTGAATCTTGTAAATCGGACGTGACTTGCCATGGCTGACCTGGAAGTATTTAAATAGACTCTGGACCCAGGTTGGTCGCAGCAAGGAAAACCTGCTCAGGTGGAGATTCATTAACGACGCTGCCCTGGAATGTAAATGTGGCTGTTCTACAAAAGATGGGGCACGTCCTGCGTGTCCTGTTGATTGTTCACTACAGGAACTGATGGACACTACCGAAAGCGCCAAACTAGTAGCTCAGTTCTGGGCTGACACAATTTAGATTGCCATCGACACGCTAAGAAGAAGAAGAATCGGTTATATCGATTTTTAATACCAATAAAATCAACCTGAATCATTTACCAAAAAAGGTAAAAAACTCAGCAACGAGACAACATTCAAAAGGCCTAACAAATACAATGTAAAGTTTGTCGCGTAAAAACTCCAAACTTGAAAGTACTTTTAGTTTTTTACAACACTTTAAGGCGCAAGGTTTTTGTGGAAAGAAAACAAAAAGTCTATAAAAATCGTAAATGTTGCTCCAATGTAAGTTTTGCCGTTTAAACTTCTCAATCGATAGATCTATATTTATGATGGATTTGCTAGAATAGTTCAAGAAAGTAACATGTATGTAGGGGGAAGATTTTGATGGATTCTTCCTTTGTACAAATGTTGGAAAGTTTGAGTGATAAATCAGAAATTCTGTGAGAATGATTCGTTTGTACTTTTTCGTGTGAATTGTTATTGTTTACGATTTAATGTATCGATGAAGACACTTGTTATAAGATTTTAAACTATCATGGTCACTAACATTATTACTTAGACAGGAAACGGGATATTTACCATGTTTGTTTTTTGTTTGTTGCACAGTGAGTTTCGTGTGTCGGGAACAGAATCGAGTTGCGAGTGACAGTGGTAGCGGTACTGAGTGCAAAAAACGAACAAGAAAGAGGGTAGACCGATTTTTCTGCTCATAAACACCCACCCGCAATAACTTCAGTTTATCCGTGATCATGGTGCTTGCAACAGCGCCGAAATATCGGGAACTCGACAAAAACAGTAAACATGGTAAATATCCCGTTTCCTGTCTAAGTAATTAAGACACTTGTTTGTTAAAAGATTCACAAACCCATCTCTGATTTTTCGGATTCAAGTGCGTATTGTATAATTACCACTTGCTTGGGTGAAGGAAAGCATCGTGAGGAAACCAGCATGCCTAAGAGATATTTCTCGACGGGATGTAAAGCCAAGTCAGAGATACACGGGCGGCATAAAAACTCTGACACCAGGTTAAGCACTAACCACACAACAAAGAAAGAAAGAAAATAATTCACCACTAAACGACTTTTTCTGTTTGTTTTTTTTGAATATTGCATCTGCCTATTTGAATTTCTAAATCAAATTGATGCACTTACCTCCTTACCTTAACATTAAATACAAAGCTCAAAACATCCCTAACTACCTACTAAAATCACAAAATCAGCAATCACACTTCAACCAAAAATAATTGACGAAAAAAAATCAACCAGTAATCCCCACTCAACTCAAATCCTTGTTAAAACATAATTAAAGATACAATCACACTAATTGTTCGTGAATAATTACCGCGTAAAGTGATGAACGTACGTAAGTAGTACGTAAACCATACGTAGTAGGTACGTAGGTATAGCTGGACACTTATCGAGGGTCAAGTGGCAAAGGTATTCGGCTGAGGGCAGCAATTAGCGATGTCGATGATTCTCGTTTTACGTTGTTATTTTAATAATAGCGATGAAGTCGACTATACTGTTCGATTTAATGTGGTTGTCTGTAATTGGGTCTCTTATTTGGTTTTTAATAATTTATTTGCATACGTCAGAACTGGCTCTCAAAACGGTGAAGGAAAACATCGTGAGGAAACCGGCATGTACTAGAACCAATAATTCGAAGACATGTGACATCTACCAACCCGCAATGAGCCGGTGTGGTGGATTATAACCCATTTCCTCTCATAGAGCGGCCGTGTGTGCAGTGGGAACATTACAGGCTGATTATGCTATACGTGAGAACTTAATATATGTACATAATCTCACATCTTTTTCTTTTTCATGGTAGAACTGAAATTACAGAACCTGCTGCGAACTTTTTTTTGTGAAAAAATATTACTATTAGTATTTTGTCATACAAGTTAAGCCGCGCTTGTCTAGGTTGGTCCATGCACCACCCATAACATACTGAGTTGTCTCCGTGCATATTTTGTTAAGAAAGTATTTTGTCAAACACCAATTGACTTGGTTGACTTTACTTAGTACAGATGTAATTAATGCCAAATGGACTGGAACTGAACTTTTATATATCCTTGTAGTTCATCTTAGTAATAAAATGTTAAATAAATAAATAAATTAATAAACTGAAGTGTGGTTTCAGAACTCCCGTATATTATTACCATGCAGTTCACTGTGCAATTACAAATACAAATAAATTATGTTTCGCACAACAACTTAGCCCTCGCCACTTCGCTGAAAAATATTCAAACCAACAATATTTTCCTGCAGGAACTATGCAAAAATAATTGGCCTACCTAAACGCCTTCTAATTGTCGGCTATTAATGACGTCACGTCGGTGTACCCCGTCACTTATCGGCGTCAAGTGGCTCGTGGCTCGACTGGCTCGGGTGGCTCAGGTGGCTCGTCTGACGGCCACAATTAGGGACGTCGATGGCTCTTAGACTTGGGCTGAAGAGCGATTCAACTGTTAGGGTCTTGAGGACTCACATGAACGGGTAACAATGGGGTGTGGTGAGTCCTGGATGTGAGATTTTTTGGGTGTCGGGTTATTTTTGTGTTGACAATATTTACTAAAATAAAATAAAAATAAACAAAGATTTTTTTAATATTATGATAAAAGAAATGTTACATTTTCTTTAGTTCTCCACTTATTCCTCTTCTTCCTGCCCTTGTCCTATGTTACTTGGGGCCGGCACTACACCTTTTTTCTTCCATTCTCTTCTGTTAAACGTCACGCTATCATTTACTCCTTTTTTCCTTCATATCATTCCTCATCACATGCCCGTACCAAGACAGATTCCCTTTCAACTTTTCTATAACTGGCACAACTTTCAAACTTCCTCTAGTTTACTCATTCCTTACTTTATCCATTCTTGTCACACCACACACCCACCTCAATATTTTTATCTCCGCAACATGCAATCTTTTTCATCCATCTTCTTCACAGCCCAGCATTCCGATCCATACAGTATGATAAGCCTAATCACGGACTTGTATATTTACCCCTTTAACTTGACGGGCATCCGCGGGTCGCAAGTTGTTCCAGAGACTTGTCGCCATTTCATCCATCCTGAGTTTATCCGGTACGTTACGTCCCGGTATACTTCGCTATCCCCCAGGACAAGCCACCCGAGGTACCGAAAATTTAGTTATCCACACACACAACTGAATTATTTGAATGCATATTCAAATAATTCTGTTGAAAAATCATGATACACCCGAGAGCCTACACAAGTGAAAATCACTTTCGACGCGTTTTGTATAAAACAACGACTGAATAGAAGTGACATAATCTTTTCCTTTATCGAAATACGTTTTTGAGTTTTCCATTATCGACATCGTCGATAAAACGTCCTTTTGTCTAAACCATTTCGTCTATCTCATCATCTGCTTAGCCTTTTCCCAACTATGTTGGGGTCTGCTTCCAATCTAACCGGATGGAGCTCACTATCAGTATTTTATATAGAGCGACTGCCTATCTGACCTCCACAATCCAGTTCATCATCATCATCATCATCATTTCAGCCGAAAGACGTCCACTGCTGGACATAGGCCTCCCCCAAGTGTCGCCACATTGACCGGTCCCGTGCGACTCGCATCCAGCGGATCCCTGCAACCTTCACCAGGTCATCGGTCCACCTAGTGGGAGGCCTTCCAACGCAGCGTCTTCCGGTTCGCGGTCGCCACTCCAGAACTTTTCGACCCCATCGGCCATCCGTTCTGCGAGCAATGTGCCCTGCCCACTGCCACTTCAGTTTGGCTATTCTTCGGACTACGTCGGTTCCCTTGGTTCTCTTGCGGATGTCCTCATTTTTGATTCGATCACGCAAGGAAACTCCGAGCATAGCCCTCTCCATTGCCCTTTGGGTGACTTTAAGCCTTCTGATAAGGCCCATTGTGAGCGACCACGTTTCGGTCCCTTATGTAATCACTGGCAACACACACTGGTCATAGACCTTCGTCTTGAGACACAATCCAGTTAGTACTGAGTAATTCGATATCCCTTGATAAGACTGGTTGTTAGACGGGCCACTGACTACCTGTAACGACTGTCAAAGATCTACAAATGATAGCCAGGATCAACAGCTTAACGTGCTCTCCAAGGCACGGAGGAATTCCGGTATGTAATGGGTCGTCCTACCTTGTACGGATATTATCCAACTCTGTATATAATTAAATCGTTCAACGCAGACTCGAATTACGTTCATTCTTATTCAGAACAACTGAAGCATATCTAAGTATTTTAAAACCATATTTTTAATAAATTGAATAGATAGACGTTCCAACACACTTACAAAATGAACTCCGTTCACTGAATACTAATGTTCACAAACACGCTTTGTTTGTGGTATATTATTAAGTTTGACTACACTATTAAAAGTTTCGCTGTACAGCGTGTTCCTTTTGAAGAGTTAATTCGGATCTTCCATGTGAACGCATCAGAGTGTCTTGTTTGTGAGATTAGATGTGTAACGAGGAGGAATTTCAAGTTTAGAGAATTGTCAGGTTTTGTTTACCTTGTTATTTATTAAAAGTTTAAATTTGCACCTTAATGTTTGTCAAATACAGCATGTGTTCGCTTGCACTAAGCACCACATAAATTGATGCGTCCTGTTGAATTTTCAACCTTCGGTACTGACAGGCACTAAGTTTTATTCTTCAAGTAACAAAACTAACTCGCACTTTCGTTGGTTTCCTTGTTTATTTTTTTATATCCACTGTTTAGTCAAAACTCACCACTCTTCCTCTTGTGCCACTAGAAAAACAAGCTTTCACGTTTTATTAAAAACGACGACTTCCAAAATGAAAACTTAAACCAAACTTTTTATACGAACCGCGATCGCTTCAACATCATAAGCGAATTTAAATTCGGGGCCATTCACCAAAACCTCAATATTGAAAACATGCATAATTTAATTCATCCTTCCATACAAACAAGATTATATTATTATCATTTTATGTTAATCCTGAAGCGAAACCGTATAGCTTGTGTAATTTATTTTTGTGCAAAGTTTAAACGAATATATCACTACATCACGCCTGTAATCCCCAAAGAGGTAGGCAGAGGAGAATCCACGAACCTCCTCAGTTGCATTAAACAAATACAGACTCCATGGCTGCTGCTGAAAAATTCCTGATGCCATTTTATTTGAATCCTAAAGAGAAACCATATTATATTTCAAAATTCACATCGCATCGTCAATCGGGGTAGAAAATTGTAAGGAGTAACATAGAAATATCAGTGGATTAAAGTAAATATAAGTTGGCTGTACGGATTCTAGTCACACTGTTTAAATTTGAAACTGTGGTACAATATGAGAGGAGTCCAATCCACTTATCATCGTCTTGGATAGTATTTGTTCTGCCAAGTGGATTACAGATGGCGTATGAACTGGAACTGCTGGAAGAGACTCGCTAGTTGTGTTGAAAGTAAATTGTAGATTGGATTTACTTTGTGTTAGCTTGTCTAGGTAAGGGGAGATACAAGGATAATATTGTGAGCACGGGCTTTCCAGTTCTCTTCGAGTAGTTTGTAATGTTTGCTATATTTCTCAGAAATTTGTTGTGGAATATATTTCTGATTAATTTTTTAACGTCTACTGAAATAAAGAAAGAAAGAAAAATGTGTAAGTGTCAAATACACATTTTATTTCAGTAGAATAAATGAAAGTTATTTCAATAGATGTTTACAAATAAACTGTGAAGGTTTTAGTGGTCTATCTTCAAAAATCCTGGAATTGAAATACAGCTATAGAAATAGTCTGAAAATTCACACCCAAATATACTTTGTATCGTTTATGAAGTTACCCTAAAGCAGACAGTATGAATGTGTATCCCAAAACAAACCCACAAAACGGAACCTCATTTTCATAAATATTTAATAACAAACGCTCTTCCATTACGAAACGAATCTTCTCACATCGGCGTTCGCTCGTGAAATTCCAAGATGCCTTAAATTCTGGCGACCCACTTGAACCCAGTTCATTGTAGGATGACACCTGAACTCAGCCAAGAACCGCCATCTCGGATTCCACTGGATATTCGCTATGATAACTACTACAGTCGGCTACAGCAAAGGATTTATTAAATTTTGTTGTTGCTGAAATATTTTAATTATTTCAGAGTGCTGAAGTTGGATGTGTGCGTGAAAAATTTAATATAATCTAGATTTGTGGGCGTAATGACTTCTGTAGTGAGTTTGTGAATGGTTGACAATGCTTAGTGTTTTAACTTTGAGCTGGATGAAGCTGTCTGTCAGACTAGGTTTTATGAGACTTTGTACCTACACATTTAGGTTGCTTGATAATTTTATGAAACTTTCACTTAACATTAGGTATTATGAAAACTCTACAGCTGTTTTAGTAAAAAGCAAAGTTAAGTTAGTTTTTATGTGTTACAAATATGGCAAAAAATCGATTAATATCTGGTTAAACCAATCGTTGTTAAACTACTCCAGAACGTTCAAATTCAAGTCTCAAATTCATCTTTGTGACAATCAGAATAGCAGTTAAATTAGAGGTGTTATATGACAGATATTAGAGTTGATTTTTCTTAAAATTATGGAATTGTCCGTCAGACTTTCTATTCCAAGTTATTTCAAGCAATCAACCAATCTTAACGTAACTCGTAACTCTATACGTTATAGAAGGAATATCTTTTTATAGAAAGCCTTGCGTCTCCGCCAACACAAATTAATAGAGGCGCCCTCTCACTTTCGCCTCACATCGACACCCATAACATCATCACGGTTGTAATCACCAAAGGGTTAGGCAGAGATGTATTTGTGACCACTAGATCTTCAAGACAGTTGGCTGATTTAATCGTGTTTTAAGATGCCAAGAAGTCGGTTAAAAATAAAAGCGTATAGCAGTTGCTATGATTCGAAGCAACCTGTAGGCATAATTTCAACAACTAAATCAACTTTTCTTTATTAGCCTTACATGTCCCACTGCTGGGTCAAAACCTCGTCCATATCTTTCCAAATAAATTCTTATACAATTATATTATAAGGAGTCTATTCCCCATAGTCTTTATATACGTACCTTTTTATAGAGAGTCTTGCATCTCCGCCGCCACACATAACGGCGTCCTCCCTCTTACGTCTCCCATCGACACACCATATAATTGCGAGCCATTTACGTAGTTTCAGCCGTCAAATTGACGCCGCACTGAAGGCGAGTAGGTACAAACTACTTCGAGTACGGGAGAGTAGTGCTATTGTGGTACAATTGGTGGACGATGTGTTTTATTTGTGCGATTGCCTTAGATTCATTGGTCGGTGACTTTTGTATTATTTTACTTTGTGTAAATTAGATGACATTGCTCTATGGAACCGACTACCGGAACTAAGATTGAAGACTTGATTAGGCCATCAAAGGACCAATCACGGAAAAAATAAAAATGTATTCGATTGACATAAGCTTCCGAACAGTTTATTTTGCAGAAATGTATTTGAACCATTTGCATTAAATGCGATTGCCACATGCCTAGGCTCTCTGATTGTTAATTTAACAACCCTGAATTTTTTCTAATTCCTCGTTCATTTTTTTCCATTTTTTTCATTTTAATGGACGATTAACTAACTGATAACTTTATCATTGTGCCATGCAATTTGATTATCGATTTGTGTATTATTGAATGTCTAATAATTACCAGCTTACTATAAAATTCATGTTAACGTGGTTCAAAAACGAACTAACCAGCCATATTTGTTTACTACACACCGGCGACATAGTGAGAATACGTCGCGTTTTTTACTCTATTTATAAAACACTGCATAATTACGCTGCCAATGAATGACCTTCAACCTGGTTACACTTTTGCACACATGAACGGATTATACGTAACAGCCTAACTAACCTAACCTAACAAATGTCTATAAAATCACGCCTTTATCACATCTGGGTTGGCAGAAACAATAGAACGAGACCTGCTAAGATCCTTCCATAACCTTTTTGCTTTCTTCACGTTCATACACTGGTCATAAACGCACGCCGGTTGGAAGTACTACGCAACTGACCTTAATAAGGTCAGCATAATATTATGTCCTTTTAGGGCGTCCGCTCCCGGCCTTTTCAGACACATCCATCTGGTTGATGGCATTGAATCATCACATCAACATCACCGAATTAATCATCTAAGCAAACCTTATTTACCAGTTTCGTCATTATCATCATCATCATCTACCTAGCCTTTTTCCAACTATGTTAGAGTCGGCTTCCAGTCTAACCGGGTGAAGCTGAATACCAGTATTTTACATGGATCTACCAGCTAGTACTGGTTGTCAGACTTTTTGGGCCACTGACTACCTGTAACGACAGACAACGACGACGATTCATGACGATACCACGACGAATGACGATGACGACGATTTGACGATTTCAGTTTCGTCACTAACACAAATACATTTCGTATCATATACTCCCATTCACCAAATCTTTTCATTCTTTCACTCCGTTTTCTTTCATTCTTTCATTCTTTCATTCTCTACGATAAAATGCAACAATCGTTTACTTGAACAACAATAATATGTTTATAAAAAGACATGGGCATTAGTTGGCAGTGCGCGTAATAGTGTCATGCATTAGGGCCCGCGCCGGGGAGTAATAAAGGGGTAATCGCCCCGCCACGGGAGGGGGGAATTACTTAGGACGAGTTTAGTGGACCGAGGTATACGCTGTGGCGATTTTGTGATGCTGGTCCTGATGCAGATCCCTAGGAACTAAGAAATCCACATGGTTTGAATGGAATATAGTGCTCACTTACTTATTGACAAATATTGATGGATTTATCTCCACCGATCACGTTATCAGATTGACAGCTGTCTCAGTAAAAAACACAGTTAAGACACAGCGACAACGCTGTGGCCGGACCACAACAAAATAAATAATATCAACCTGTATAGTTCACTTCAGAGCGGGAAAAACCCTCTTCCCAAATCAACCACGCGTAGCTAACCAATACCCACTGCATGTTGGCAATAGGCAAAAGAACTATTTCATACAGGTGACAATGCGTTCATAACATTCTTATATCTGCGACTTTCAACAGGACTGAGAAGCTTTTCGCTAGGGGGCCATGCCTTATTCACATGAGGTTTTTAAGCCACTTTTAAAGCACTCCTTGGTGATAGGTTCCCCCTACCCAGTAACTCGAGTATTTTTATTATTGAAATGCTCAGATAGTTTTAGAATCTGTTTTAATTGTAAAAAATATTTTATAGATTTTTTTCGACACAAATTCGCTTGCTCGGGTTTTTAATTCTTTATTGGTAAAAATACACATGATTATCATAATTATTATCCCATCCGTATCGTGATAAACTTTTCAAACCTCACGTAATTAAAGGACGACCCCTAGTTTGTATCAGTCCCATATATTTTTGACTTGTCCACCATCGTTATTGCTGATAGAATGTCACATTTTCTAGACTTTATGTTTTATAAATGACGGAACAAAGCTTACAATCGCTTCTCCTGTGTCTGGTGGCACCCTCGCGTCAGGCTAACGTTTAACTCCGACTGGCACTGGCGACTATTTATTGTATCAGATGAAACGTATAATTTCTGATTCTTGTCGCCAACAATACTGTTTTATTGTTAGGTTAGTGTATTTGTACTATTGCACATCTTTTTTTACCCGAGTACGGTGAAGCCAAAAGGAAGGGTTATGATTTTAGCAGTCTATGTATGTTTGTATTTACGTACCTCCGTAGCGTCTAAACTATTCATCCGATTTTGATAAATAAGGTGTTAATCGATTCGTTATTATATTATAGGTGACATAGGGTACATTTTAACCGACTTCAACAATAGGAGGAGTGGATTTTACCTTGTAAACCCTGAATTTAATTAGAGCGTGATTTTTTAGTAGTCGGGTGTTTTAGAAATTCTGGTTTGGAGCTTTCCTCCAATTAACCGGTTATTCTAAGAAATAATGTTCCCACTGCTGGGACACAGGCCTCTATCAGAGGGAGTGTGTCATAATAAAACAGGCGGGACCAGTTCTCGTTGGTGAATGTCACATGTGTTCGAATTTTTGGTTCTAGTAGGATATGCCGTCTTCCTTCGACGATTTTAGAGTACCTAGTGGTGTTAAATAAATTACACAAAGTAAAGTGCTTGCTTCGGTTCGCACCCACGAACTACAAATCTTAGGTTGGGTGATACAACGGGGCCACTGCTCTATTTGAAGTTTTTTTTTGTTTTTAATTTGTTAGACTGCCTCCTTGATCTTGCGTTTGCAAGAACGACTGCTGAGCATGAGGTCCTGGGTTCGATCCCCAAACTGTAGCAAAGTGTTATTTTTCCATCAGAAATTTCTAAGTAGCAGCCATAGAGTCTGGATTCGTGGCCGGTTGATGGCTATAGGTTCACCCGCTATAACACAGAACTTAAACATAACTGGTGTAATGTGGGTGTACTATTAGGTACACCTCTACTTGGTGCACCTCTGCTGTCTACAGGTGTGATGTTATATTCAATTAGTAGTGGTAGTTCAGTAGTTACATAAATAAGAACTTGTCAGGAGGTGATAAAAATGGTCATAAACGGGAAGCAAGCGACCGGTCGTGAGTTCGACATTGTTGTCGTGAGCCTACATTCATTACAAGCATAATTTTATACTTAGAACTGTAAACAGGAATCCCATTCAAATAAAACACATACGTAATGCCATTACACTTTTTACTTGCCACTTTTATTGCGTTTTTCTTGTTTTCCGTGACACAAGGCGTGACTTTAGCACGGCTAAGTTATTATTGTATCTGATGAAACGCGTAACTTCTGAGCTTTGCCGCCGACATTAATGTATTGTTAGTGTGTAAATATGGCTGAGTTATTGAACTATTTATATATTATGGTTAGAGGTTATGACTTTCTTTCAGATCAGTTGGTAGGTGTCGGTTTTGTTTATTTATTCATTTAAGTTCCACGATTACATTTAACTTCTTTGTCATCCTTAGCATCACTGGCAGCCATGTGCCCACTTCTGAGTATAGGCCGCATCCTTTTAATATTATCTGACGAAAGTAATACTCATGTTGGCGATTATTATTTATTTATTTATTTATTTATGTACACATAACATACTTAACAAGACATTACATTAAAATAGAAGAGCACAAAGGTACTGCTTATTTCATGAGAAATCTCTCCAGCAGACCTGCGAGAGGAAAGTAGGATTAGAAATGTAGACACAGTGTGTAGAAAAGACAAAACAGGAAAATTGAAATTGGAACTTAAAACAAAATTATACCATACATACACACACACACACATATTACATATTTTATTTATTGCGTTACTGACTTCAATGATCAGTATTTTTAGTAATATAGTATTGAACATAAAAAGTTACTCTTATGAATATTATTAATTTTACCCCAAGATGACTTACTAAACACAAAATGATAATTATGTACCGATGTTCGTTTTTGTCTATGTTTTATCGAAATATGACTAAACAACAAAATCCAATAAACAGACTAACAAAGCACTGCGGTGACGTCACAGTTCACGTCAGCATGTAACAATGACATGACATGAACCACAAACAAAATGTATTTTCTATGAACTCGATCACAAACAATATTTTAAAATTCCGATCGACCGCATGTATGTAAAAATGTGGGTGTACATTTTAGGCTTTATTTTACAAATTCGACAAAGAAAAAATATTTCGGAAAACAAGCATGTGTTTGCTCGTGAATAATAACAAAAACAAAACTTATTAATACGCAGTTAACGGCTATAATACTACAACCCGTTCATATCGAACATGACACGCTGACGCTATCGCCGAAAGGTACAGACTAAACAAAAATATATGCAGCTGAAAATAAAATGCAGCTGTCAATTCGGCGACAATCTATGTGCCGCTGAATATTTTGAACTAAAACACTATTTTTCAATATAAAATGTAATCCGGTTGCTTTGAACCACGTTTGGATTCAGCGGCGATGTTCTAGAAAACTCTTTGTGAATCTATTATTTTCGTAAAATTGGGAAATATATTTTTGGTTTGTTAAAGTTCGTTCATGTTTTTGTGGAGAATTGATTTTGTTCTCAGTAAAAATGAATTTGAGAGCAGCATCCGATGGAATAGTTGACGAATTTCAATTATTTTAGTCATAGAAAATTTATCAACACGTAGATTTTCTGTTTCATGTTCCGGAACACACATACTAAAAAAAACAGGCGAAGAAACCATAATACTAACGTAACCTAAACACAGGCAATACAAAAACATTACGTGTCGACGATAGTACACCAATATCCCTAAAATTATTCGAACGGCGCCGATCCCTAAGCAATTCAGCCTCACCTCCGAAGCAGTCCCATAAAAATAGTATGAGGTTACAAAATCGTTAAGTAAACAAGAGTTCTACCATCGGGCACAATAGCAGACAACACGTGAAATGAGATGTCTCATAACAGGGATACGAGTCGGTACAACGTCGTGCCCTTTGACGTCAGCGCATTAGATGCTTCTGCCACGACTTACTTCTCTTTTGGTGAAGTTTTACTTGATAACAAGATAAGTAGGTTTGTAAAATAGAGATATTTACTGTAGCTGAAGACAATAGCAGAGAACACGTGAACTGAGATGTCTCATAACACAGGGGTACGAGTCGGTATGACGCGAACGTTGAGTCCTGTGACGTCACTGCTTTAGATGCTTCTGCCACGAAACTTAAAACTTATATAGTTGCAATTCACGAATGGTGCGAAGGAGTTTTGTACAGTGTCGCCTTGGGGGCGGTTTGTTGCATTATACGCTTAGGGATACACTCAAAATGCGCTTAAAATTGACGAATCCCAAAAAATAGGACATTTTGTAAATTAATGACATTCAACTCATTTTATTGCAGCATTGGGTTAGCCTTAGTCATACAAACTGCCTCTAAAATTCCTCTAAAAGCGCGGCCCTAAGACGTTCCGTTTCCGAGATAAGAGCCAACGATTTTTTTTGCAATTTTTATTATATGTAAATAAAATCCGTAGTAAATCCTCGCTCCATAGTGCCCTAGGCTACACCCCAAACAGAGTTTATACCTTGTTTATGTATAAAAAATAAAAATCAAACGCTTTCCCTAAATCCTCGTTATTCTCTCTACAAATAACTAAAGGCACACCGTCCAATTACAATAAAAATCACGTCCCGATTAAAAAACAACCCACATACTTTCCCCAGCCTCATGCCCTACACTTCCACGTCCCTGCACACATACAAAACAAACACACACACACGCACACACGATTCTAATTATATCTACACGCTTGGTTCGCTCGGTTCGAATGTACCGACTGTACCGGGTAGCCGACCCTTTCGTTGGGACACTCTGCGCTTGACAGATATTAAATTCGCATCCCGCGATGCCAACCGGCCGCAATATATGGCTATATGTATTGTGACAGCGTTCATTGCGAATACATTATGTTTGTTGATGTTAGATCATGAGGAATGACATGACGATTGTTTTCGATGATTCATTGTTTTGTTACAAATATGAAACGAAAAGTAACGTAATGTAGGTACCGACGATTGTGAGTATTTCAGACGATCTGGTTTGTATAGCCCGATAAGTTTTGAACTTGAACAATGGGCGTAGCACTAACGCGTAGGGTTACGATTATAAAACTGTAAATACTTGTTTCGCTCAGAGTAATTTTATTATTAGGTCCCTAAGTTTATGACATTATTCATATCTGAGTGGTTACGCGTTATTCATTATATTCAAAATTCTGTTTACACGACACATAACATAACATCACGCCTGTATCCCTGAAGGGTTAGGCGGAGGTGTACCCAATAGTACACCCATATTTCGCCAGTTGTGTTTAAGTCTCATTTAATAGAAATTCCTCATAGAAAAACCCGATAACAATTTGCCCGACCCGGGAATCGAAATTAGGACCTCATGCTCAGCAACAGCGATGGCGGACAATAGAACAACGAGGCAGCCAGACAGAATAATCATTAACTAGTTTATATCATCAATCATATCTGAGTGGTTTCGCATTATGCTATATGCCCTATTCTTTATCCATTCAAAATAATGTTTAAAAATACTGTAATCGGATCTAACATCAATTTATTATACACACGCCAGCACATCAAGCTACCGAATACTGTCAAATTTTCCCCATCAACCTTGAACCTAATGCTTTAGAGATAAAGTTGAAACCCCATTAAAGAAATTTACAGATTGTAGTACCTTTATGTACTGGTGTCTTTACATCGATATACATAATACACTCCAGTCGTAACTCGAACCAGTGAACGCCCAAAAACTCTTTTACATTTAAATCCTCATAAACACGTTCAAACACAAGAAAAACATTGAAAGCTTTTGTAGGCTACAAAGCACTAGCAATGTGTAACCCACATTTTTCACGCAGCTCATAATTTCACTGGAGTTGTAAAAGTTAAGGGAGATAAACACGTCACATTGTGTGGTGGTTGACTAACATCGCTTTGTGTGGTTCGAATTCAACACGCTATCTTTGTGGCTTCTCTCGTCTGTTGCTATTGGGTGAGAGAAGGGTTTTGAGAAACTAGGATGCCGTCGTATAGTCATTCTTGCACTAACCTTAAAGGGATCTTAAGGGGGCCTCGTTGGACTAGTGGTCTCAAGCGCGTCTGCTGAGTATGAGGTTTCAGAAATTACTCAGTAGCTGCCACGGAGTCTGGATTTGTGCCCAGTTAGTAGGCAATAGGCTCATCCCTTATTACATGGGATTTAAACATAACTGGCGAAATGTGGGTGTACTTGTTAAGTACACCTCTGCCTAACCCTCCCTGTTATGAGGATTAAAGGGATAACGTCTATGAATACCAATTATTTCAGATGAAAGAACTTTGGAGTATGGTAAGTGTTCAAACAAAAAGTCAAACGAAAAGCGCCTTTAGAAACAACTGCAAGTAGCGTTATGTGCTTATACTGTGAGACACGAGCATTTTAGCAAATTCCATCACCAATGACGATGATGGAAAAGTCTAAAATGTATTGCAATAACATTAGCTACCGAAAAGATTACGTTAATCATATTGAGTAAAGTTAAAGAGTCCCCATAAAGAGTGTTAAAGATTATCATTAACACTGAAAACGGGATACCTACTCGGGATACGGAATCGGGAACTCAAAACAAATAGTAAACATGGTAGATATCCTGTTCCAGTGTTAATGATCAGAATCAAAATCATTTATTCTTAAACATAGGTAATAATTACATACAAGATCTTAGAAAATTAGGTTGTGCGACATACAAATTATTTAAAAAAACAAAACAAAAACAAAAAAAAAACGATTAAACTAGTGGGTACCTACTTTTAAATTAAAATATAAATTTATTAGTTATCAATGTCCTTTCATATAAGATTTTAAACTATCATGGTCACTAACATTATTATTTAGACTAGAATCGGGATACTTACCATGTTAAACAGTAAACATGGTAAATATCCCGTTTCTAGTCTAAATAATAATGTCCTTTCATGTCAAATTTTAAAGTCAATTCAATTTGAAAGAATAAAAGATTAATTAAAGATATTAATGTAAAATATTAAAATGGATGTCAACATTATAGAGGCTCGTCAGTTATAGAGATTCGTCATTAAGAAACTCATCTTGGGTATAATAACATTTTTCAAGTAGTAACCCTTAATGATGATATAGAAAATGTTTTGAAAGCGATTGCTACCAGTCTAGCTAAGGCCTCTGCTCACTGATACCGTGAACTTATGAGAACGCGAATGAATTCTATATGTTTATCCTTATTGTCTACCCTACAAGCTGATTTCATTCCAACCGCTATCATTTCTCCGTTGACATTTCCGACACGAAAAAGATGAGGTTGCCGCATACATAACCCATGGGGCAAATCCAATCTTTCACAGACAACATAACAACTGGAGTCGAGCAACAAAGAACGATAAACTCCCACAACAATAACCCCTTCAAATATTCCTAAAACCTCAGAATTTCATAACATCTAACCTCATTAACGAGGTACAATATTTTAATTCGCCTCAGTAAGTTGTGTCGTAGATTTTCATACAAAGCGTTGGCGGTGCGTCTCGCGGAACTTTTCGATCCTGAGAACAACTTGGCGGATAAAGGAAACATTATGTAAATAGGCTCCGAGGTTCATGATTAACTTCGGAGTACGTAGGGGATCTTATCTGGGGAACGCCTGGTACCGTTTTAATACACGCCTTTTAGTTCCACACTGGTTGTTTTTTGGGTTCGCGTTTTTTTTTTTACATTTTATGTTTTTTGGGATCGTAATTTTATGGTTTGTTTTTTCTTAGATTGAAAAATTTAATAAAGAGGTTTACGTTGTTAGTACCCATGATGTTGCATCGCATAATCTTATGAATGCCTTTTTCAATCCTTCGGAATGAATGATAAACTATTGTTCACAAGTGTGTATTAACATTCAAAGGCACATAAAAGATACACTTGAGGATTATAATAACAAAATACAGCAAATGATGAAAGGTAAATATTTGTCGTGGGGAAAGTTTTAAGTGTGAGTGTGAATGCCTATAAAACCAAAAAAAAATATGGTTAGACTGCGTGAAAGATGATATGCCTAGAAAGGAAGTGATTACTAAAATGATGAGTAAGAGACAAGTATAAAAGAAGTAGGCATAATGTGGCGACCAAAAATAAAATCGGATAGGTAAGAGAATAATGGGTACAAAAATATATCGTAAAAAAGATAGTAGGTATTGCTTTTTATGCAAATGAAAATTGTCTCTTGCCAACAAAACCTAAAATGGGCATGTATTCAAGCACATTACATTAATATGTAACAGGAAGATGGTGACGCGAATTAATTCACTTCACGTGGGAAAAAACAAAATTATGATAAATGAAAGCAAGTTAACAATGCGATGTTTGTGTGAATTTTAATTTTATGTAGCTAAATAAACATGTCTGGGTTCTAAAAGAATAAAGCTGGACATTTGTTATTTTGTATGCCTGAAGGGGTTTGTTGGTATTTTATGTTTAAAGTCATATTATTGTTGTGTGCTGTGATATTTTTTGGTTAGACAAAGAAAACCATTTGAACTTAATTTAAAACCAGTGACAGTTTGCAAAAATAAAAATGCTAATTTAAGTAATTAAAGCTAATGCCCTAGACTCTCTTTGCCAAGACACAATCAAATTTCGCATATCTAGCTAGAGATACAGTTCCTTTGTAAGTCAATACGGAAAACACCAGTGTTTGAGAGAAAAGCATTATCAGTTTTTTATACATTTAATGGGCCTACTCTTGACTTACCTAGAGAAATAAAGAAAAAAAAATAAAGATAAAAAAACCCACTGCTGCGATGGGGTCTCCTCTTTGTAACATGGAGAAAAATCTAGCCATTAAATTGTTTATTACTACTCCTAACACAATCATTAAGGTTATCAAAATACCTGTACATGTCGGGCCCAACACCGTTCGACAAACGGTCATGTTCCGGTACCAAGCACTGTACAGCATCCACTTGTATTTATGTATTATGTCTTTGGAATTAGAAGCCTACGGATTTACTACGCTTATCTAATTTGCATTCCATTAAGAGCTTTATTATTTTCTTAGTACTTTCCAAATTTGTTTCTCTTAGTTTTTTCAGCATTCGGTAAAATGTTTCTCTTTTTATCTGCTAATGGATTTTAATGAAGGAAATTTACAAGTTTGTGTACAATTTGTCCGTAGAATAATCATTTTGTTAATGAATTTTATACAGCCCTGGATATTGCCATTATTACCCACATTTTGTTGAAGTATCTCAAAGTATACATAACCACAATAAACGCGATAAGTGAATAATGACAACCTTCTTTACATCTTCATTTAACCTTAATAGATCAAAATGCTTTCAGATCCAAACAAACTTTTATCCCAACGTCCATTAAAAAACTCGTATCGACGAAACCAAAACTAGTTTTTCCCCGTAAAATTGGATCACCATTTATTCAAAAAAAAAACAACATCAAAAACATCCCTTACCGGTGTAAACTGAAACCACTAGCGGCCAAAAATACCACAGCCCAAAACAAGACCGAGAAACAGAAACAAATTCAATTGGTTTCCAAAGGCACGCATCAAACGGGAGGCCGCGTAAAGAATTTCCAATCTAACCCGGTATACAGGCTTAACATGTACCACAGAAAAATATATACGGTAGACGTAACAGAATTAGGAAGAAGGATCACTATCACTATTTTTATTGACAATTAATATTGATTGGTTGATCATGTTTAAAAAGGATAATTAGTATGAAGATGATAATGAAGTAGAGAATGATAAAGTGACTTCTGATGATAACGCTTTCATTTATGGTTGGGTTAATTGCATATGTAATGACAAATTGAGAGTACTTGTTAATAACTTGATTAACATAGTAATTAACTGTAAAGCGATATAATATAGACTTGAATAATAATTATGATTACGGAACTTTAATTGAAATGATAAATTAAAAAGTTTTGTTACATAATGTCATACTCTGCTTTAGATTCTATATTTTCATAATAGAGCAGTTTTGATAGAGGGTCAAAATTAAATAGGCTACCTCTTACTCTTCACTCGAACTAAGTATTTAGCAAAAACGACTATATCATCCATGTAAACATCACACTGTAAACCCCCGTCTACATAGTTTTATTAGTCTGTATTCAGCCTCCAAGTGAAAAGGATTGCTCGTCGCTCATCAAGGTGGTTAGGTCAGCGAAAACGTGTGTAATAAACGTAGAACGAGCCTATAAGGGTACCCGCAGATGAGCCGATACCGATTTGGGCATATCCGCGCGGTTGATCCAAGATGGAGGCGACGGCTTTAATGTTATGAGAGGAGATAAGTTTTTAGATGGATGAGTTCGTTTGTTGTTGGATATTATGGGGACTGTTTTCCTATTCAATAAGCTCGAAACGATTGATGTTTTGTGAAATGACAATGTCATTCATACAGAATAAAGAAAAGGGAAAATTAAATTGTCACCAATAAAAGTTAAAAATATACATACTCGCTGTACACGATTTCCTCCAACGCGTAAAAACTCAATTAAAAGATACGTCGATTCGTTATAACGCACTAGTTCCCACAAAAGTAATAAAAATCGTCCACCAAGCTCTCACTCAGTTATTGGAATTGACTGTTCATTATAGCATAAAATACTCAATACACAATTCTGAATACATTTCAGTAAATCCATTTCGAAATATAAAACCCATTTCCATGCATCGCACGATTCAAACGCTTTTCTAAACCGATACAAAAGTGCAACACGCGGCCGCCGTACACTTCCGTCTGAAGCACCCTTAACAATACTATTTCATTCCAACATACGTACCATGGCTAGTCTTCATTTCCCGTCCATTGTTTCATTTTTAAAACTGCCAGCCTCCACACCGGCTGACCCGAATAGGTGAGCGTACATCGATGATTTTGCATAATTAAAACCGTCTAGTGTTCTTTTAATAGAGAACTTTAGCGGCCGTGTGTAGAAAATCCTGCTAGCTACTCATACGGTTTAAATTCGAAGTAGGTATTTAATAAGCTTTTGTGCTTTAATGATTTATATGAGGACAAGGTGCACAGCTATGAAACGGCGCATCGGCATGAAACTCAGTTGTTTTGGGAAAAAAGGTCTTTAACAAAGTGAGATAAAAAATAAAGAAATTTTTTCGGAAGTTGTTTCCAATAAATGTGGTCCATAATAAATAGAAATTGATTTATTTTGAACGAGTTAAGCAAGGTTAGGTTCGCCTGCTTAATCGACAAAAATGATAAAGAAGTTTCTAGCAATTTCAAGACCCATGAAAACACAGGGGACTTAAGCATTTTTGCAAATGCTCCTAAGGCTTGAACTACTTAAGCATAAGCGTTGGGCTTAAGTGGGCCAGTAAGCAGGCTACTTAGTAGTCCATCGCCTGAGTGCACCATTAAATAAACCATTTCCCCTACTTGAGTTTTTAAGAATATCTGAGTATGTTTCTTGATCGTGGATTTTATCTTTATTTTTTTAGGACGTAGGTGTATTTAGATTCTCAAGTTACTTTAGTTGGTACGTAAGTATTTAAGAAATGATGAAATAAGAGCCTTCGAAAAAAGAACACGTTTTCGCAATTGTTTTAGGAATCATTTGGCTAAACATCTTATGCAAGTGGAAAAGAAATTGTAATTTTTTGCTTTATTTCTGACAAACTGTTCGTCGAGTTTGGGCGAGTACAAGCCGCGAGCGAAGCGTTAACTTTTGAAGATATTACTAGAGATTCCGCTTTGCGCACTGAATTCTGTTTCGTCGTTCAACTAAAAAGGCTCCACTGGCAAGTTTCTGTCAAGGAGAATAAAACTTACGCCAGATTTTGTCTCGCGTCTCCCCGCATGGGAAATCTGCTGACTTCCATTCAAAAACTATATTTTCCGTACTTATTTCAATGAAGCTTTACAAGGAAACTTATATATTTTTATATTGTGAAACGGTGATTGGTTTGTTTCCAGTTTGTTGGGTTCATATTTGCCGATTCATCATCAAGAGCTTGTGTTATTATGAGCAGGATATTAAATGTTGATTGAAAATGCTGAGAAACGTCGCGTTCTTTGCTGTAATTATTTGGTCATTCCTACATTTAAGTTACAATTTGAATGTACACATTTCACTGGTACGCTTTACCGATTCCTCCGCTTAATTCACATTTCGCTATACGCTTTCATTCCATAACGCTGAATGGAAGTATTTAATCAGTCGGCATTGATAATATAAATTGCACCAATACGCTATTTCCTTTTTAAATCAACGCCAACATGGAAATAAATCGCCACTTAATATCCATGTCAGTAGGTATACAGTTTTCCATAAAAATTGCATATAAAAACAAAAATCTGCAACTCTGTAACGGAAACGGCCATTCATAAAACACAGACTGTCGGACCTTTTAATAATATTGTTATTTTATTTCATAGCCGCTTTTCCTTTTAAAATTATTAATGAGTGTACCACCGTTGCTCATTTTTGCTCACGAGCAAAGAGAGAATTTAAGTGCTTTATAATTTACTTGTTCAAGGCTTACGTTTTATTCTTATGATCTGTGTTTCTGTGAAAAATTGTGTTAGTTTAAGGGTAATGGAAAATTTAAAGTTCATTAAGAATTTTCAAAGGAAGAAAAGGGATGAAATGAGTATGAAATGAGTTAAAGGACATTGGGAGACCGATAAAGCGTCTTCACAAAATTGGAATATTGAAATGGTTTTGAAAGTATTGCTATCAACAACAATGTATCTAGAACAAGTATTGAAAATTTCTACAAAATCATCCAACTACTATAACTTCGCTGCTCTAAAAAATCTGGCAATAGCCAGCACCCAAAACTTTTGTTTAGAAAATACGGTCGGTGTCCTTTACATGGGCATCGACGTTGAAATATGAGAAGCGGCTTCCTTTCTTCGTCCCATGCCAGAGGGGGATGGCAGGCTTTGAAGGCTTGCAGTCCCGTTTGTTATACGTCGTCGACGCCGGCCCCGGCTTTGTCGGCTTTCGGCCTCAAGATGATTAATGAAAGGAGGGAAATTTTAAATTTACACGGCCCTGGCTATTTTTCTGTTTTAATTACTCTCAATGGGTTGGTCCTTCTTCAATCTGAGGAGAGTTGATCACGTTGGAACAGCTGTTGTGGTTTACGTGATTTACATTTTGGGACGATGGTATTGTTTCTTATAAAATAATCTATTGATAAGGATGATGAACGAAAACAACGTATAACACAATCGATTGCTGAAAAGAAAAAGCTAAAATAAGAAAAAATATAGGTAGCAGCAGGTAAACGAAATTTGCGGTTTTAAATCACCGCTTTCAGGAATCGGAAGTCCGCAATCTGGCCACGTTTTCATTAACACAACAATAAATTCTACAAATTTGGCACAAAAAGTAACCATTAAACTAGAAATGGCAAAAATAAATTTCGTAATTATTGCAGATTTAATGTATAGATATCACGTGATCGGTTACTATAAGTTATTGTAATAACTATCCGATAGACATTACTTTTTGGCAATAAGGAAATTGAACTGAAACTGGATATAATAGAAAAAACTGGAACGATATCAGACTGATATTATTCTAGACTTATTTTACTTTTCTTTTTGAAACACAATTCTCTTTTACTGTTAGCCCATAACTTTTTATGGCATAATCGAAATGACGATTTAGATTATTCTTGGAGATATTATTATAAATAGGAAATATAATGAAAATTACAGTTCCATGGTGATTTGAAAAAAAATAAAATTATGATTGGACTGAAATGTAAAATTATGCGAATTATTGTGTACTGTGGTTTTAATAAACAATAAACCTGGTTTAAGTCATATCAGTATTGTTTTATATACAGGTTGTAACAAACGTGTTGGCTGACGCAATTAAGATGAAATACATCCTGTATAAAAAATATTCTGTAAAATGTTCTACAAGATATTTTGCATTTAAAAGCAGCAGCCAAGTAGTAAAGTTAAGTTACATCTATTTCTGCTTAATCTAAAAGAGATTTGGCGTGAAGATTGATTTAGTTGCTCTCTGTGTAAAATGAGTCTTAAACAGTGCCAAGAAATTACACGTGCAAGTGCATGTTCCTTGAATGAAAATAAATTATCAAGCAAACATTACAAAATGTGTCACAACTTTGCACGCGACTTCGCCTGTGCAAAATTTTTTAAAACGTGTATCCAGGATGAAACTTGCCAATGTCCTTTTTTAGATTCAGGCTACCTATCTGTCAAATTTCATAACAATCGGTTAAGTAAGTTAACGGTGAAAAGGCAATACAACAGAAATACAAAGTGCCACTAGCACATTAATTTATTTGTTCGTTTTTGGAAAACAAACCTTTTGACTTGATAGAATTACAACGGGTGGTTCCAATTTAAGAGAAATACAATTCAGCAATGAGCACCATGCCTTATCACAAAACGCAAGAAATAATTTTACGTCCTATAATCATAATAATTTCCCAAACAAAACCCTTTAAACTTACGACAGTGATAAGCACAGTTTACGTCTCCCTCCCATTCCGAGACACAACTTAAATCATTTGTTACTCCTTAATGTCCCTCCCAACAGCGACCTCTAAGTATCATTGCGATATCATCACGGAAACTTCCATTTCTCCTTTATTTTATTAGTAATAGTCAATAAAAACGTTCACTGTATTCCTTCGCGCGGACATAGCAGTTTGACACTTTTATTAGAGCTATCGATATTAAAAGCCTTAGTGCGGAGAGCGAGACAGTCTAAATTAAACCTTGGAGATGAAAGAATAAGGTTGGAAGTGGGATGTTTGGTGTTGATTGAAAGCAGGGCCAGTAATGAGCCGGTCAGCAGTTATTGATTCACGTGGCACCATTAGGCCGGTTGTACACAGTGCGAATTCAGCGCGACTTGGTAACTTAGTAGATAGTGATCATATATGTTACCCGACGGGGGGTGGTTTTATTGTCTGCCCACTTTTTGTTTTAACTGCCCCTTTTGTGCTGATATCGCTACCTATGCTTTTTGTCGTTTCCTAGTTTAATGGTAGTTTGCTGGGGAGCTCGAATTAGTTTTTTGCTGACACGCAATTGATCGGAAGGAGTTTAGGGTTTTGTGGGCAGTTTTTGGTGAACCCTATGCAATCAATTTTGGTAGAGAGACGTAGTATTGTGGAATATTACACGTTAAATCCGAGCTGTGGGTCCGTCAGGATTGGTGCCCTGAAACAGTGACACGGGGTCTCGGCAGTCCACGAAGGAGATGGCGGGACGAACTGGATGTCTTCCTTGAGCATTGGAAGGACGTAGCACAGAATCGTGACTGTTGAAAGGAATGGAGGGAGGCCTTTGACCAGCAATGGGACAATATGGGCTAGCTATAGTAATAACATGTTAGAACATAACTATGTAGTTAGAACCTATCGATACTATGTATATTAAGGCTAGGATATAGGTCTAGCTTATGGGCTTATAAACTTATAATTTGTTGATAACTCCTTCGACAATGTACCTAGTGAAATACATAGTGCTACTAGAATTTCGACCTACTTGCTGCCAACAGAATGCTTGCAACGATGTTGATAGCCAGAACAAATTATGTAATTTTGCGCAAGCGTTGATGTAAAGGCTTCTTAAGTCTCAATAAATTTCAGCAAAAATGTGAAGCAAATTTAGGTTTAAAAAGTAATAGACCCTAGGGTTCATTTTGTTTTTCTCTAAATACTATAAGGGTTAAAGATGAACGTTTAAAACACTAATCATTGTTAATGAAAGAGCCAAAGGCTTAATTGTTTCCAACTATTCCAGTTTTTTGACAATTTTTGGCATCGTTTCCATTTTCTCTACATCCCAACGTTAGACTTACAAATTCAAACTAATTAAATCGAGACATTTTATGAATCCAATTACCAAATGTCTTGGTTAAACCTAAAATAAAATTAGCAACACCAAACACCATATTAAGGTATAATCCCCCCCATAAACTTGTACTTAAAAGTACAATTAAGGATATTATGATCCGCCATACTTAATCCAGGCAGTGCACATTATACCTATTTAACGGGATACCCGGGATATTCCGGGACTGTTATGAGTCCCGGACGTAATCCCTGTATAATTGTTGTCCGAGGAATGCCTCCGAAGTTGGCGGTCGTAATCGAGGGCATAAATATGCGGGATTCGCACTTTTGAACCCGGGATTTTGGGGTTTCGATAATTTGAATTAAATTATAGATTAGATTGTTCAGGCATTAATCAGCGGACCAACGGCAATTACGAGAGAATTTGGTAATGTTCACGGAATTGTTTGAAATGGACGACAAATAGAGCATTAGATATTTAATTTTCGTAGTTAGGAAAGTGAATTGTGGGAAAGATAAGGTAGGAGATGTTTGATTTGGGTTTATTTTAGAAGGTATCTAACAGATAAATTCGGATAGGTCGGTATGCGGTTCGGATCTTGTTATGCTGAATTAAGGATAGATGAACAAAAAAATCTAATTAGTCCGTCAGATAGATTTTCAAAAAAATAATGGACACGTATTTTAACTTCTTCACATAAAAAAAAAATGAAGACGTCGAAAACTCGTGTCACGTCACATTTCGGTACACTTTTTAACGGAAAGTGACGTCACTAGCCCCTCGTGATCTTTGTTGCGTTTTATCTTTATAATTTTTTATTGTTTTGATAAAACAAAAAATACGTATCCAATATTTTTCGATAATCTAACTGACGGACTAAATAGAATCATTTTTTTTTTACTCAGGAAACATCCCCATTATATTTGTATTATTATCGAATGGTTTCTGTATCTCTTGTTTGTCTAGTGGTCGTCAAGCGCTGCGGATACGATTCCCAGTTCAGGCCAAGTGTTATTGGGTTTTCTATTAGGAATTACCCAGTAGTAGCCCGTACTCGGACTAATCCCCAGTTGATAGACTCACCCCTTTTAACATAAGACTTAAACATAACTAGCAAAATGTGAGTGTACCATAGAGTCTCTGCCTAACCCTTCAGGGATTACAGGCTTGATGTTATGTATGTATAGGTTAAGTGAAATGATATAGATATTATATAAAATACTGCCAAAGCCTACGGAAATAATAGACATCCTGTTTATGATAGAAATGAGAGAAAATGACCCGAAAACTGTGGGTAACGGAAAAATTGTTTCTTTTTTATTTGCTTTCTGTGTAATGATCCAGATCTAAGTATCTTTCGTATTCTAGGCTAATAGCGGCTTTTATACTAAGCAAAGGGTCTATTTAGTATTCATCAACGAATTACTACATTGTACAACGACACTAATGGATAGTTTATTGTAGGCAACATTAATTTTAATGGTTTACTGATAAAATAATAGATACATTCTGGCAATAAATCTAGATCAACATGTTTCGTTCGTAAATGCACTAGAATATTATATTATCTGGTCAGGGTTGGCCTTTACCAAAAGGAGTATGCATTAACAGCTCGAATATTATCAGAGTTGTGCCGGAATATAGCAGTTGGTCGTGACTCGAGGGAGTGACTTGTGGGCGTGGTACGACAGTGGCTTCTCTGATATCATCTGTCATCACAAGTTAATCGTCTGGTATATATCCACCAACGCGACGCTCTGCTAAAGTGACAGTCATCAGCCAGTGTCACACTATTCCACCTTTTCGGTGTTTCCAATTATAGGTGAAAAACAAAAACGGTGTCACTCATTACGTCAAACTCATTCAATTGTTGTCTCATCTATTGATGATTATGCTCAGAGATGTTACCATAGCGAAAAATTTAGCTCTGAAAAGAGTCATTCGATCAACCAACTCAGTCTACCACGGTTTACCACCAGCCCCTCTAATAAACCTATTAGAGGGGCTGGTGGTAAACCGTTTGGTCGAACCTAACCAGGTTCGACCAAAAATTACACACAAGCTTACATTACTCTGTAGTGATTTTACATTGTACTAAAATCCACACAAACGTAGAACCATCTTTACTACACTCAAATAACACACCACAATGTTGCCATACAACAGTTCTCAATAATAATGTTGCCATATTAAATATAAATCAGCTATAAATAGCGGTCTTTCCTCACTTCCCTGCGACAGGCACGCCATGATAATTGGAGTGAGCTGTTTACAAGACGTTGGGCTTTCTCCTTGACACATTTCACATTACATTAAGAAAAATAATATGTCTAAATTATTATTTGAATTTGTTTTTAGAGAATTATTTTTTTGACACGAAGTTGAGAACTGCAGGGATAGCTACAGATATTGGAAAGAATCAAATATTTGAAGCTGGTGGATGGAATTGAGTACCCGTACCGCATTTTCATGGGGTCTCCATATTTTGAATAATACTTATTTATGTGCCCATAATGGCCAGCACACACTAAGTAAAAAAATCTTCAGCAGTTGAAAATTTGGTTGAGAGTTTTCAATTAAAACAGACTCATTCATGACAAGGAATTATTATCTTTTGAATCTATTTAAGTTGTGATGAAAAAGATATCTTATCAATATTTTGATCAATCGAAAACTGAGGTTGATTTGTATACCACATTGGAAATTGTGTTTATAACCCATAATAATATCGACAAGACTTTGAAAATCTTGTTGGATACATATTTAGAACCAGAGCATTCTGTACTTTGTCAATATACCCTTTATTAATGGTTGACATTTCCGTTTTCACCACACTAGATTCTCTACTGTTAAATTCATGGACTGGGTCTTGGTTCGTCATCAACATAGACCAAGAATAGACTATCTATCAATATTCAATTGTAGTTATAGATAGGCTGTTACAGACAAATGTGATATATTTCTAAGTTTTTTTTTTTTCTAAAATGTAGACACGGCAAAATCAAGCTAGCTAAGTTCGGAAAAGAGATATCCTCGTGAAATTTAACATCAAAATGTATTGTAATGTGCTGTATGCTGATGATACTAAAATGCGAGTAAAAGATAAAAATAAGTTGAAAGAACAATAAAAATGTTTCATAAAACAAAACACTACCGAACATTCGACACCAAAAACCAGTCTTCTTAAAGGGTACTCTCAACATGAGTCCAAATAATTTTAAATTACCCCCCTTTAGTATCAAAACGGTCCCGTTCCCAATTTAATATTAGAAAATGCATAGCACATAAACAGTAAGAAGTTGGGCCGATAAGCAATACGATTAGCGATTAGAGTTGGCAAAATTTTGACAATGCGCTTGGTTCTAGTGATAGCGTTTTATTGCAAGCGGGAATGGGTTCTGACAGTTCTATAATGGCATTTGGCTTGCTTCGTTTTCTATGTACTTGTAAGATATAAGTATTGGTGTCGATTATAGATATTTGGGACTTTTAGTACTATTATGATTTCCGTAGGTACTAAAGCGGTGGTTTGGTATGTTTCAATATAATGCTTTTTACATCGGATTTTATGGATGTAGTTCCTTCACAGTGCATTTGAACTTAGTATTTTTGGATGTCGAAGTTTCATTACCAGTCTAATTACATATTCATTTTTATTTTTAGTCACAATTGTCAATATAATGTGATGATTCATAAGCTCGTCTTCATCTTTGCATATGGATAGATTAGAATAAGCAGCTTCTTCTTCTTTATCGCGTCGATAATAATATTTACCTATGCTTGGATCACAAATGTATCATGGTGTGAAGGCGACCTTTTAAAGCGGTATTGTTACTTACATCAGTGTGTGGAAAGAGATGGAGCTAGACGTCCTGGATAACTCCAACTCTTTCACACACTGAAGTGACAGTTAACTAACACTGCTAAGCGAGGTGGTAGCACAGGCCTGGGGTCTAAAATGGCCGCTCTAGCAGAATCATAAAATTAAAATAATATGAATCGCCTTACAATTCTTAAAATGATCACAGGCGCAGTTAATATTATGAATTGTTCCTTTGTGACCATTTTACGCATTGTAACGTAATTCATATTATTATCCTTTTATGATAATACTAAAGCGGCCATTCTAGACGCCCTGGTGTACATTCATAGTATCAATATTACCATTGCCAGCTACACCGCCATCAATTCCACCAAACCCTTTGTTGCCCAAACGCTGATTGTATCACGGCTCGGCTGAACGCCGAATATTATCAGAACAAATTGGTACAGTCACGACATAACATTTGTTATTTTTATTTATATTACCAATAATGTTTTGGAGCGCGAACGCTGTACCGTTCACAATAAATCTATGGGTTCAAGGTTGAGTATTATTTTGAAGGTAAATGGGCCTTGTTTTTCAGTCTGAAGGGTGTCAGATGCTTAACATAGCTTTTAGATTACGGATGGTAATGTGGTGGTTTATATTATGTTTGCTTATCTTGTGACATCTGTATATTTTTTTGAATTAATGCCTATTGAGCACGACTCAAAAGTAACCAGTTACAAACTCAAATCAGAAATGAGTAGAGACAATGTTACAGTTGTAAGAATTCAGTAGATCGCTACTGAATTCTTACAACTGTACACGACGCGGTGGCGTCAAACACAAACTTGTTAAAAAGGCGTTAGTACGTTGTGTCTTGTGCTATGGCATTCTGTCTACTCAATGGACATGAGCCTCAATGGCCGTAAAGTTTGTAGCACACTACTTTTGAGTAGGATGTAGACAATAGCCTCAACTGATTAAAGCAAATCCATTATTTGGTTGCAAAAGTCTTATAGCCTTTATTATATTTTTTAGCATCTTGAATACAATGGTTTCTAGTATTTACGTGTTTCTTTATGCCTGTATTTCATTACATTCCACATCCTTTCTACCATAGGTTACATTTTACCCCTGTCTACAAGAAAAAAACAGGGTTCAAGTTCCTGCATAAACTTTTGTTGGGGAAAAAAATCAACTGTTTATACTAATTGTAAGTAGCAGTAACTGCGCGACTATACAAAAGTGCCACGCACGCGATAACGCTCACGCACTCGAATTTCTTTCTTTTTTTCTTGCAATGCAAGTTGCCAGTGATCATATCGCACCGTTATTGATTGCCACTGCAAAAAAATTGTGCGTGTGTTACCAGTATAAGAAATGTGTTTTTTAATAATCGCTTTACTTAGAATGAAAATTAACCCCTCGGAAATTACGTGAATAATTTGAATTAGGAATAATTATTGTGTTGTTTGACGTTAGTAGTCGTACTTCATGTTTTAGTATAGTAATGCATAATCAACCTTATTGTTCCCTCTGCTGGGACACCGACCACCGAGTAGCTCATGGCTAAAATAATAACAGTCGCTCAGGTCGCATGCCTAGGCTGATACGTGGATGAGTGACAACCCATTACATTTTGGTATGTAATGAGTGATCACTCCTGTGCGTTTCCTCCGTGCCTCGGAAAGTACGTAAACCCGTTGGTCCTGGCTGTCAATTGTAGATCTGACTACTTAACGAATGTCAACATTCGTTAAGTAGTCAGTTGCCCGAAAGTCTGACCACCAGTCTTATTTAGGAGTATCGTATTACCCAGTACTAACTGGGTTATGGACGTTAGACAGGCAGTCGCTCTATGTAAAATACTAGTATGCAGGTGCATCCGGCTGGACTGGAAGCCGACCCCAACATAGTTGGAAAAAGGGTAGGCCGATGATGATGCTGGGAAACCAACATCTTCTCTATGAGAGGGACTGAGCTATAGTCCACCACGTGGTTGGTAGATATCTTCAAGTTTTTCATTTTAAGACGGGCAGATTTCCTCGCAATGTTTTCCTTCACCGTTTTGAGAGCAGTGGTATGAAATAAACTGCACAAAGTAACGCGCCTGCCCTTGTATTTCATATTTTACTGGATGATATTAAGACTTCTTATTCAATCTAGGTTTTGGCTGGCCTGCCGCCAGAATGCAGCGTTTATAAGCAAGAATACGATCAGTTCCGCCAACCGTGATATGGCATTTTATGCTTCCGTCACAGCGTTGAGAGAAATGCTTAGTGTTTACAATGTGAAGAGAGAGGCTACGATGTATTTTTGAGAAATAGGTAAAGATAATATTGATTCTTATTATATTTAGAGTCCTGGTTTAACATTCACAGCCGACTCCCCCACTGCTGTGTATAGGCCTATTTTTGCTTGTGCCAAGCTCCACATGTTTGTGCCAGCCTCATCCTCAGGATAAACCCGTGGTGGCAACAGTGTCATCTGCTCATCTCACCGCCGGATGACCAACACTTCTGTTACCAGTCCTAGGAATCATAATATTGTGAAAGAATTAAACCATCTATTACAACTTCTGTAACACAAATCTACCTTTAATCTAAATACATTCTATCATGACGATAATTCACGTAAACTTCGTGTTTTGGCATAGAGGCTTGTCATCGCAGGATATATCAATTCTACAACGGCTCTTCTATTTAATTTTTATTTGAAACCATGAATGAAGAAATGAGCTTTGAATTTGAGTTTTACGGTATATCCACATAAGATAAAGTTGCCACAAATTATTATCAGCGAACAAAATAAACTTGGTCTGTTTGTTTCAAGTGACATAATAACAACACAATTATATCAAAAAATACTAACTGTTACCTACATTGTATTGTAAATATAAAAGGCGTGTCCATTTCAGCGAACAATAGTAGGTAGGTAGGTTACTGGAAAGTTGTTTCGTATCATGAAACGAATGTAAATTGTTGAGGGAACAAACTCTAGCCATTTGGCTAAGTAAGTTCTGAACTGCGATGAAGCCGTAAACTTGTGGGATTTCCACTTTATTAAATAATAAACAATGTAACTACATGTTATGTGGAATTATTTTCAGCTGAATTATTAACTGTTTTGGTACTTTGTTGATGAGAGAGTTGCGTTGTGGATAAATCGGATGTTCAATATCTACTTAACCTTTTGACCGCCAGCCATTGTGGCTTGGCGTGGAGTATGATTTCACCTACCATTTTGTCACATATTTGTGTCGTTTGGCGTACAGGGCATGTACTTACTTGTCACGTACTTGTGACAAAGGCGGTCAAAAGGTTAAGTTGCTTTTAGTCTATTTTTTTTACATTATAATTAATTACCTTCATCGCTAGTGTTTGATACATTTCATTTCATTTCATTAGGTTAGGAACCATTGTTTAATTTATCTCGTCTCACTTTTTTTAGTATTATTTCTAATACAATTGAGTGGTTAGGTTAGAATCTACTAACTTAGCACTTTAACGTGCAATACTTTGGGTTATGAAAACATTCAAAAACTTTGACACCTTTCTATCTAACGCTACTCAAACTGAATTTGAATCCCGTCCACTCAACTCAAGATCACAAATTCAACCCCAGTTATTCCACCTCCACATTTTATTTGCATTAAAATCTTCCACATCCATGATATCTCTATCCAGCCAGCATTCAGTTTTACCTTCAGGAAAATATGCAACTTCAAATTTTTAAGTCCAACTTTTTTCGCGTGCGTTCGCTAGAAGAATAGTAATTCCCGAGGCGGCCACCGACGGATTAACCCCCACCGAAACTGTAGCTTCTATAGTGTGAACGAGACCTAGTGTTTTTCGCTGTACGGATATACTCACGGATATACCCGCTTTTTGTTCTGCATTTTCGTTATTTTTGGGGTCTTTTTTGGCGTTTCTGCTTTAGCTTTAGGTATTCGTTGTGTTGTGTGGAAGGAAATTATAGTGTGGCATAAGATTGTTTAGAGTAATATTTTGTAAGATAATAGAGCAATATGAATCTTTCAAATATAATGTAGCGAAATATAAAGACAAATATAATATAACGACATAGCATATAGCTATGTCGTTTCAGTCTTTACTGTTTAAGATTTCATTCCAGCTACAAACATTTCGATATCCGAACAGTCAGTAATAATTTCGTAAAAGAACTATTTATTCAATCTTGATTCCAACAAGATCAAAGCAACAAACTAAGCAGAAACAATGCCAAAAACGAAAACAAAAACGTTGACGGTCAAAACTTCAATCTGGAAAAACGCTAACAAAAAAAAACGAAAAGAAAGTCCCACAAAAAGAGCGGGCTCTGGAATCCACTGTATTATTACGTAATTAAACAAGAAAAACGTTGGCCACTGTTGTAAAAAAGCCAACAAATCTGCCGCCGAAAGGAAACGCAAACAACAAGGTAGCTATGTGCAAATTGCCAAGAAAGAATTTAGTTGGAAAGACCAGCAAAAAGTTTAGGCTGTTGGACGATGCAGGGTAATAAACAAATGAACGTACGACCCACGGCCGATCAGCAAGATTGTGGATTATATTTTAGTGGCCACGAATTTTGTTTTTACATTAAAAATGAGACTACAGGCTTACAATGTTGTGTCACGAACGTGTGTAGTTTCGGAGATATAAATTCTTTTGGTTTATTGAAGCGGTTTTGTGCAGCTCGGAGCTTTGGAAGACTGCATTTGATTGTATTGTTGGTGAATTTATGGATGTCGATAAGTCAAAATACCTGGGATTTCAGGGGGATTTCTAGTTTAATTTATGAGTTTTTAGAGCTACCACATATTTATGAGCTAAAATGACAGTAAACTATTGTTCGTTCCAAGAATTTGCGATTATGAGACAATCTTTATGAGTTGATAGAATTCTATCGTGTGAATATATGTCCAGAAGCACGACATCCATTTCGATTCTTTCTTTTATTTCCTAACCAAGAGATAAACATCCTACACTCTATTACTATAATGTACAAACTTCTTTAACACTATAAACTTCAACAAGATTATCCCAAACAGTTTTTGCAGCTCCTCATTTGTCTGTAGACCGGGCACTGCTATAAATTCAGCGACGAATTCTCTATTAATTAACGTGCTAATGGCAAAGTGTCTTAATTCCGTGTCTTTGGAATTATTTCTTGCAACTTTTGTTTTAATTTCTTCTAAATGTTTTAGTTTAGTTTCTTTATTAGATTTGGGATTACGTACCGGCAATATGTTGTGAATGATAGCATGTGCATTATGATTTATTTATTACGCGACTTCGGGCGTAGAGATTGGACATTATTTAACAGAAAAGAACATACCGGTATTCTCAAATGCATTCTATGTCCTTACCCTGGTGTGCCAAATGACATCCATATCAGTTCAGTCATCAAGGTGTGAAAATGGTAACAGTGACAGAAAGACGAAAACACAGAGTTCCTTTGTAATATTAGAAGGTTTGGATTTTGTTTACGTTTGTTATTTACTTTGAACTCGTGGTTTGGGACTGTAATGCTTGGTAACAACCATGTTTATTTTGAGTCCATAAGTTTATCTAATTTATTCTGTAAACATTATCTTCTCGCAAGAAATATTATACTCTCATGATGATATCTTGACCTAACCTTCCAAGAATCAAACGTTATGTTAGGTGCCTACTCAAAGTAAGTAACTTATACTGGATATATATGTACCTACATTCTCATTTATACATATTTACGAAGTCCCAGAAGACAGCAACATTTTATATTTGGAATGAGGATCTATGGAGTATGAAGTGACAAACGAGGTTAAGGCTAAAACGAGAATTTATGGAGTGCGAGAAAACGTTGCGAAATGAATTCTTAGATAATCTAGTTCCTTTTGTGGAGTGGCCAGTGTGCCTTTTTACTTACTGCCTTAAGTAAGCTTGATAAAGTAGGTTTTTTAATGCGATTCAAGTAAGTTCGAGTATAATTGTTGTAATTAGTGTGGTGTATTTTAACTACAATTTTGTATTTTTTTTGCATGATTTTGGTCGGTTCCTTTTATTTATTAAAATCTATAGCTTATCTATATGCTTGTTATAGACGAGTAATAGAGAAGTATGGAAGAAGAAGACATGCTGCGCCGACTTCAAATGAATTGGGATAAGGGCAAGAGAATGATGATGCTTGTTATAGACATTATTTTGTTATTTTCAAATTCTTCACGAGAAATCACAATTAAGCATGAAACGTTCTTTTTGATATACCGTAGGCTCACCACTACATGGACCTGAAAACGTAACTTGCCAAATGTGGGTGTTTCTACTATCTACTATGCGTGATGTAATGTTATACTTTTGTTTGTACTTTATTTAAGGATTTTTTATGTCATCATCATCACATTCTAATACTTGACTGGTAATTAGTGACCGATACCTAAACATGTGATTGTACTCTTGATAACAAACAACTTTCCCAAAGATTTTTTTTATACTCATTCACTTTTATCCCAATAACACAACAGCCGTATGAAACTCGCGCGCGCGAGCTTTTGACCCATCAGATGTTAGCCGCGTGACGCCGTTCTGTCTCATTGTACTGTGCAACAGTGGGTAAGCAGAGCACCCGCGCGGCTCGCAAGCCCGCTCCGTAAGTTGTATTGTGATAATAGTGAATAAGTATAAAAAAATCTTTCTTTGGGATAGTTGTTTGTTATCATGAGTACAATTACGTGTTTAAGTATGGTAATTACCAGTTACCCTATATACAGCAGGCATAAGAAGCTAGAAAAAATCAGTAATGAAAACATCTAAGTAATTCAAACAAATTGTGACCTACAAAGCCATGAAACCATATTTCTTTATGAAAATATACCTCCCTACTTATACATATTTCTTCACGAGAAAGCTAATTAAAACACGGTGATAATGCAATTCCGCTCGAGGCACCCATCGTGCCTTTAGTTAAGGCGCGCCTCAAGACGGCCTCGCCTTCAAATAGATCGAATTATTTTCAAAAGAAAACTGTATTATGAACTTTTAATTTTGCTATTTTTTGCAGTCATTGCCTTAAATGGGGAACGTGAAGCTGTTTATGATTGTGCTTTTGTCTTTTAGTGGGGCTTAAAAGATTGTATTTTTTTTTGTTTTAATGTTTGTTCTTATAACATGTGTTGGCGAAATGTTTATTGCCATTTGAACGGGAATCTGGAAGTGTTAACTTGGTTAGACTAAAAACTGTTATCAAACTGTTGACGAGAGTGATTCAAAGTACTAATATAATGATATCAAAATTGCTATAAAGATATTTGCTGTTGGTAGACAAACGTCTAGTATTACTCTGCATGACACATCGCTATCCACTTATCTACCTACTTTCCAAATAAATACTTTTCTATCTATCATATTGACAAACAAACCCACCCATCCTTGAAAGCGTGAGCAAACCCTATAAAAAAGCCAATATTGCCAAAGTACACAACTGATGACGACCTATAGACAATCTTATCGGCTGCCTGACCGATCATTTCAATGCAAATAAACCGTCCGGCAGCCGGCCGGCACGCAACCGGCCAACTAGATAGACTACACTTTATACCTCCTCTGACATTCAACTGGAACTAATTTCACCCAACAATGTAAACTTGAAAGCGAAGTTTTGGTCTCCTCACAAAAAACAACCTTACCCCAACCGTTTCACGATCCGGAATAACTCTTAAAATCGAATTCTTAAGCCAGCTTTTTCAATGTCAGCGAAAGAGAGTTAGAACGAATTTTTTATTGAATATTTTTGTAGGGAACCTGCAGCGTTGCATCTTTTCACTCGTCTCTGAAGGAAAGAAACTTTTTCCGAAGTGTTCGTGTTTCATGGATTCTTTTTTCTCATTAACGATTTGAAATTCGTAAGTTTGGGATATTCTCATTAAAATAACTTTGTTGGCGTTCTTTTGTTTGTTAGCCATAATTGCGCTGGTACTTTTTATTTATCTTTAAGTGTATTTTATGAGGTAATAAAACTTTATGTTTATTTGTTTGAATTATTCAAACACTAAGTATTTTACTCATCGTGGTTGTAAGTTTGAATTTAAGACAGTGCTGGCTGTAGTTTTGAATATTGTGGAGATGGAAACACAAAGAAAACTAATTAGAACAGTAGTTTACCTGTTTCACAAGGTTTATTTGAAAGAGAAAACTTTATATTTTAAGACTATGAAACTGTTATTCAGCGTCTCTTGTTTTCGGAGTCAACTTTCGAAAGTGGGTTGCTGGCTTGCTTTATTGTGCAGTAACACAATAACCAGTATTTCTGCGCTTCATAACCAGAGGAGCCTATACAAAGTGACAACTCGTAAACTAGTAACTCGTAAACCTCCAATATTTATGGTGTACTGACAGAAGCCATCGAAAAGCTACATAGGTATAGTTAAATCCCTTTGACAGTCGCTGTAGAAAACCGTAACGTTTTTAGAGTGATTGTCGTTTATCTAGGTTCTACCGCATCCATTTTGAAACATGCGTGTGACACCTACATTAAATTACTCGTAAACTAACCAAACCACTGACCACACTGCTTCACCACCTCAAAAAATCAAAACAAAAAGAACGCCACAAACATTTTTTAAACACCGAAAAACCGTATGTTAACCGCATAGGCACGGCTGGGCGTAACAGTAGCAGATTACAGCGGCTTAGATAACGCTAGCTCGGAAATAAAAGCGGCTAACTACTAATTAGCAGGCTGTGGTTCGTTGCGGCCGGCGTCGATGCAAATTCGACCGGCCAGCGTGAATTAGCGCGGCGCTAATCGCGTGCTTCTGCGCTTATTTGATACGCTACAATCGGTTTATATACAAAATCGTGTTGTTATCGTAGATGTGCAGGTTGTTCGCGAATTTGTGCAATTTATTTTAGGAGGAATTATTTAGGTTGTAAAGGGAAGGTGCAAAATGTAGTAGCCTTAACCGGTAGTGCAGCTAAATAAAAATAACGGACATTGAAAAAATAGACCTGCATAAGACTGGCTCGTATCGCCTGGAAGATTATCTGGTTGTATTTTTACATGAAATAGTTGATTGACTATTTCATGATATGTAGAATGTTAAGTTTGTGAATAACCACGATATTATCGCCTCTAATTAATTATACTTATAGAGAGCTGTGTTCGGTCAGTACACTCAACTGAATG
The DNA here is from genome assembly GCA_905163415.1 of Noctua fimbriata. Classification (NCBI taxonomy): domain Eukaryota; kingdom Metazoa; phylum Arthropoda; class Insecta; order Lepidoptera; family Noctuidae; genus Noctua; species Noctua fimbriata. The sequence continues at coordinate 1,998,509 of LR990932.1, forward strand.
TGCCTCACAAGCACTTGCACTGTGCAGAGTTCTCCGTCTAACCTCTGTCTCGCCACTGTACTTAGCACAGGTAATCAAGGCATAAGGCCGAGATGTATAAACGTGACTTAGCACGTAATTTGAATAAACGTTATTCCTACAAATGCCCAAAAGAGTCGGGAACATGACGTCTAAGCCAAAGCTCGTGTTAGAAACGTTTATAAATCTGTATTACATTTACAAAGATCCCCAAAAACCACAAATTAGGCCCCACTTAAATATTCAACCACAAACTCCGAAATCCTTTGAGGATCACCTACCTGATAAAATTGAAACACGTTCAAGTCCAACATTAAAATAAGACTATTATATCGTAGCAGAGCTTTGTGCTTGATCAAACAAAACAGACTCATTTGTTCCGAGCCGCTCAACTAATGAAATGATATTCAAAATCGTGTCAGGATTCTCCTGCGGCAGGAATTGTGGTAATGATTTTGGGACGTATGAATTTGTGGAGCTAATTTTGGTTGAAGTGAGCTTTACTTTTTCACAGAAAGGATAGGCTGTAGAGTTACTACTCCCACATTTTGCCAGTCACATGTAATAGAGGCGAGCCTATTGTCACCAAATCCAGACTCCCAGCATAACATAATTCACAGCCTGAATTCATTCACTGGTGGTGGTGGTCTCAGTAGCAACACGGGAACGTGGACATTGGCACAAGAAAAGAGAGGCCTATGGGAATAGGTGTTGCTACTGAGAAATTACTGATGGGAAAACCCCAATGGGAATCGAATCTAGGTCCTCACTGTCAGCAGAAGCACTTCACTAGAGCAATGATATTGATGGTATCGTCGAACGAGCTCAAAGGTGTTAAGCAGGTCTCGTTAACGGCTTTTGACAAAGTATTTCTTTAATTTTCAATTTTATTGGTACCAAAATGGCATTATTTAAGAAGAGTGTTACATTAAGAAGCCCATAACAAATATTAGACTCGTAGTCTTTCAAAATTTTCTGTAAGCTGTAAAACAAACATTTACAAAATCCTAAAACACAGCTCGCAAGTGACTGACTGCGCTGTCGCACATGTCACCCAACAGCTGTCAATTGCATTTCGTCGCTAACAAGCGGTGAATACATCTCAGAGTGTATGCTGGATTGTATGTTAGGTTTGGGGTTATATGTACGAGAAATGGGCAGAGTTGAGTTTTGTTATAAGTAAGACATAAATAAAGTTTTTAATTACTTTAATGCCATTATTATCATAGCCTTTTCCCAACTTTTTTGGCGTCGGTTTCGGCCGTCGTTTGTCGGCATTGTAAAAAAAACGCTACCGATAAAAATAATCAGCTGTTTCATCAAGCTTGTTATAATAATACTTATAATATTACAAGTTCATTACTATTTTCGTTACTGAAACTTTTCAAACACTAGCAATTTTCCTAGTAGTGTTTTTTTTTTTAATTTTAATTGCCCCACTGTACGAATTTCTCCTGTATCGTGAGTGCGTTTACAGACATTGAAACACACACACAAACAATCAGAATTAGATGCGAAAAACAACTACCTCTAGGCTATACAAATGTGAGTTCCATGCGGGAATTAAACCCGCGATACGCAGTACAGTTGCCAATCGCTCAGCCACTGCGCTAACCGTGACGTCGCTTTCCTTAACATTCTCAGAAAAACAGCCTATTAAAACAATACGGTACTGGTTACTGTGAACGTCAACGACCGACTAAGCCACTGTCATAAATCAGACGCCAGCAAAACAATCGCACAGAATCAAGAACAATGACATAACCGGGTACTAAAACACCCACAGCCACCCTTTAATCCCAAGCCCGTCGTAAATCTATATTGACACATATTATAAATCACAGTTATCCCTTTAAAAGCATTGCAACACATTACCATACGTCATAATGGAGCATTTCATCTGCTATGGTCCAGCAACACGAATAAATCGGCTGCCCAGCTTCCGCGCCAGCCATCTTGGATTGCGCTAACGGGTTCATTTCCTGCGCCTATACATTTCCGGTCCATTCGATGTTGCCAAGTCATAATTTTTAAAGCTCCAAGTTAGCCTTTCGTTTATTTTCGTGAAGAAATGTCCCCGTTTTGGGACAGGACGTTAATTATCTTAGGTATTAATTGCAGGGTTGAATTGTGTTTATTTGTTAATGTTTGGGTAGAGGGTTATAGGGTTGTTTGAGTAAAGAAACCGTGAAGTCGAGATTATTTGTGTAATGGAGCCATTCGGGGTTCCTTATTAGGTGTTAATTTTGGGGCCTGCTGTACCCGTTCAATTAAAGGGATGCTATTGGATTAAAATGTTGGGTTTTATTGTGTTATTTTGAGGAGAACTTTACTTTAAACGTAAATGGTAACATTTTACTTGCATAACAGAGAGAAAACTTGGATGGATTTTGTGAAGAATGATATGAAAGTTATAGAAGTAAATCATAGCGTGATGGTTGACAGAGGAGAATGGAAGAAAAAACACGTGTTGCGCCGACCTCAAGTAACATGGGACAAGGGCAGGAAGATGATGATGATCAGAGAGAAAACTTGTCGTCCCTTTTATACCAATGAAAGAAAGAGTAATATGATTGGTTATTGGATTTGATAACTTAGCAGACGTAAGACTGGCGGCGGCTAATTTGATCAAAAACAAGCAGACGTATGACATCTAGTATATATGTTGGATGTGCAAAGACTTAAACTTTCTAGCTTTTTCCAGACAGTCAATATCTTTATCATCATTTTAGCTGAATTACTTCTACTGCTAGACATGAACGAGAGGCTCAAGGCCCAAGTGTGCAACACCAACAAAACCTATACCTTCCAACAATTCCAGCAGTTGTATCTAAAAACTTCTATACAAATCTATTTACTCCAACAGACATAAAACTCCATTACTATACAACTGAACATAGTACACGAACACACTGCAGTCTGCCCTTTTAAAATGTGACGTAGACAAATGGCCGGGACGCGTTACATGACAGTACGATCTTCTGTGTCCCAGCGGAGGAGACTCGCAAAATTATTAAGTGATGCTTGTGTTATCACTGGGCGTTTCTTTTGTTAGTACTGTTTTGGGAGGAAAGTTGTGCTAAGTAGCGGGGCTTAGAAGAAATTAAAAAGATTTTGTGAATATCGTTTTTATGAAAAATAATGGATGCCGAGGACAAGTCACAAGCGTTCTGAATTTAAATTGACTTTTTCATCAACATCAACACTATGTACAGATCCTGTTGTTTCTTTCTGAGTATTCTTTTTCTTCTTATGGTGTCCTTCGATTTTCGAGGTTCAAGATTCCAGCCTGTTCTAGATTTTTCTTGTTTGTGCCGTGAGGGAACTGTTCAGAGGAGCTTCTGATACCAGTCCATTATTTGTTTTACAATCATGAGTTTTTCCTCAAGAGACAAAAGCACCTCTCATCGCAATCGCTTTCATTCTTTGTTTTGATTTAATAATACCCCATCAGGAAATTCTCAGCTGTATCGGCTACGTGGTAATTAACAGCTTCCATAACACTCAAAAACTCATTAATTTAATTTCACTTTCAAACTTTTCGACTCAAGAAACACTACCGTAATGTCATAATTCTTTCACTACCAACCTCTTAACTTAGTACGTACATCAGCACGTTGCACTTACCGTCTAACGGCCCGTCAATAATACGATCAGTTCATTCCTATTCGACCGACATCGTCGCCTACAAATAAAACTACGCTCCACTGTAATCTGAACACATATCAGCTGCCATTTTCGACGCGACAAACTGCAGCAGAATTTTAATTTTTTATTGTGTTTGTTTGTTGTCGGAGATTACGTTAAGCTGGGTATCGGGTATTGTATTAATGTAGCAGTCACTTTGGACATAAATCTTAAATGTAGGATTTCCTGGTCTTTTAGTAGGTTATTTCTATATTGTCATCATCGTCATCATATCAGACAAAAGATTTCCGCTGCTTGAACCGCCTTGTGAAAATACTGTAATGCATGAGTTGACGGGATTAAATCAACTAGACTACTTGATCACTTACTGCTAGCTCAATCGCATAACAAACTATCTGTGCATTTTCTAAAAAATAGTGAAAACTTTAAAAGGAAAAAGCTTACATGATGATGATGTACGATGATGCTTGACTTGTTTGTTTTAAGCAAAGATATTCAAATATTTACTAGTGATAGACGGGACAAGACGAAGCAAATCTTAATAAAATACTTGTTACTACTTATATAACAAATCGTTCTGTCTAGTGTCAGACGGCTTGTCAGGTAGCATTCGTGTGTCAAAATCGAAAACTTCTTGGAATCAAAATTTTTGAATGAAAATATTCCCAATGTCCGCTCTATGACTCTTTTGAAACATTTTATTTATTTATTTAAACTTCATGTAAAATAGTGGTATTTAGGGGGACTTAATGCCACAAGGCATTCTATAAGATAATAGAACAGCATTGTGATAGAATACAAAAAATTAAATAAGAAAAATACATACCTACCCTTCAGTATCTATTACTTAGTCTTAGCCTGTAATTCAGCCTATATTAAGTCATACCTCGTACGCAATCCCTGCACGAGCGCCCTTCGTATCTGCCTAGACTGTCGTACTGAATACAGTTACTCTGTGGCCCACCTTAGCTCCGATCCATAGACAGACTACACAGTGTGTCAACAGTAATGAACAGAGGCAATTATTATCAACTGTCAGGATACTAAATTATTGCTAATCCGATGATGATGTAGGCTTGATTACAGGTACGTGTATTAGCTTACGTCGGAGAATATTCTCTAGGTACAAGGTTAAAATAATTATACACAACATTAGTTTTAGGATATGCGAAACCTGAAACACGTGTCTAGTATTTTTTCAAAACTGCATCATGAAAAATCACAAAGTTGTAGGCTTGTTCTGTTACTTGGTTGTCCGCACAAAAACGTGGTTTCCAGCGTGCTCCTCCAACTTCGTTTTAAGCTCATTGATAATATTAATTTAGCTGTAGGTACCTAAATGATTGCGATAGGAAAGTGTCGCTCGGTGTTCAACGTGTAGGTTACACGTTGAACACCGAGCGACACTTTTTTTTTTTTTGGGACAAAATATAACATGGTTTAAAAATTATTGGAATCGATTCAGTTACTTATTCTGAACAAACTATATTCAGGTTTCGCATATACTAAAAATAATGTTGTATAATACCTCAATCATTATTTTAATGAAATTAAAGAAACTGTTTCATGTTCTTTTTTGACAGGAACCACTTTCCAAACACGTTTGAATTTACGTTATATTTATATCGCGCGTTTGCCATTGTACTGATGCCCTCATGTAAAGACAAAGTTAAAAAGTATCATGTGTGATGTCACTACTCATCAAAATCATAAGCCGTTTATTCAAATTAGTCTGACTGGCTCGTTGGGGTAGTGGTCGCAACCGCTGCTGAGCATCAGGTCCTGGGTTCAGGGCCTTTCCCGGGTTGAGCAAATTGTTATTGGGAATTTCTCAGTAGCAGCCACGGAGTCTGGATTTGTGTCAATTTGATGGCAATAGGCTCGCCACCTTTTATATGGGACTTAAAAATAACTGGCAAAATGTGGGTGTAACTATTATTTACATTTCTGCCTAACCCTTCGGGGATTACAGGCGTGATGTTATGTAATGTAGTCTGAAAATCAGCACTTTTTGAACGTCAATTCGTCGTTTGTCGTTGAAGGCACTGTTGGCGCATCGTTGCACGCTGCGGTGGCTGACCGATCGGCTGCTGCATTGCGTGTCATGGCTTCGATTTCCACACGAAAAAAATATTTGTATGGTCTACAGGTCGCCGGGTCTGGCTGTTCCCGTAAAACGCCCGCCCTGTCGCCACTTCTTAGTATTTAACTGTGTTTCTGTTACGGATAAACATAGATCAGGAAAAACTCTTGCACGAGGAGTTCTACTATACAACGTAACTGTTTACGTTTAATTATCTTGTATAATCACATCACATAATGATATTTCCTTGTTCGTAAAATAACAATGGGTCTGTTTTTGTTACAGGGTGTGCATTTTTAACATACTTTAATCCGGAGAGCGCGTCCAGCGCTCAAACAGCTCTACATGAGAAACGGACACTACCAGGGGTAAGTCATAGTATATTTTTATAAAAGTTAAATATACATTTATACATAATACCGTTTTTTCATGGAATAAGCAGAAATAACTGTTTTATCTGGCCATCATCTGTTATGGACAAGTCTAATAAAGACGGAATCTTTATTATACTCTGCTATAACAATTTATTTCTTAGTGTTTGTGACAAATTATTATATCATATGTATAAGACAGTCATCTAAGCGCTTATATTTCGTGTCTCTAATTTATTATTCAGGTGTAGTATCAACTATCCCCTTCTTTTAGACGTTGGGTACATTGTACCTATTAATGTTGTTTACTTTGGGTAATTCTGTGGTAGTTGAACTGTCAATCGAAACATTACCCACTAAAACATTATTTAATTGTGTTTTGGTAGCAGCCCTTAAAAGTATTTTTATTTTATTTCTACAATCTCGTCACGTGGTGACGAGATGTCATACACGCGTGGGCGTGTATGACTGGTATAAAATACCTAAAGCCATCTTTGTATCTTTTATAAAATTGAAATAAACTCACAATACCTTTGACCTTCAAATTGAAAGACAAAAATTAAATACAAGCCGTCGACCTTCATGAGCCATTTACAAGCTATAAATGATGTATACGTCTATATGACTTTCAAACTGTTGTAATAAAATATACATGGATAAATTAGACACAGTATAGCTCATAATTTAGACGCGAACAAACTGACTTTTATACATAAAAAAAGAATGAAAACCTATGTAGAGAAACACAGAAGCTATGTTTATCTCTATACGAATTTCAAACTGCCTCGTTGGTCTAGTGGTCGCAAGCGCGACTGCTGAGCATGAAGTCCTGGGTTCGATTCCCGGGTCGGGCAAAGTGTTTATTAGCTTTTTCCATCAGGAGTTTCTCAGTAGCAGCCACGAAGTCTGGATTTGTGCTTGGTTGATGACAACTCGCCCCCTGTTACATGGGACTTACACAAAACTGGTAAAATGTGGGTGTTAAGTACACCCACAGAGGTGTACCTAATGGTACACCTCTGCCTAACCCTTCGGGGACAACAGGTGTGATGTTATGTAGTTTTCAAACTAGCACAATTTTGTTCTTAAAATCTTTCTAAAAAAAAGCAAAAAAAATAAACTAAAAACTAACTAAACTTTTGCTTAATTTCTATTAAAGTAAAACAACAAAGGTATAATATTCAAATTGAAGGAGAAGCAATGGTTCCGTATTATATTTAAAGCCGAGATGTTAAATTAACCGCTGCTCTGTATTCAGCCTTCGTCTAAGTTAATTTTATTTAAGGGAATAAATTGTATTATATATAATGAGTTTTGTATAAACGTGAGTTAGGTCAAATTACTTAAGTTTCGTAATTAAAACGGATACCCTACAATAAACAGTTGGGGTATTTAGTAGTTATTATGATACAAATAAAATCCTAGACGTAGGTTACCCTTACTTATTTTAGTATTTTATTAACTGTGTACGACTTAAAGAATAATTAAAACTACTATTTACAAAAAAGGACTAATTTTATATAGAATAAACTAAAACTAAATGTAAACTAACTAAATAAACAACAGCACGCTTAGACGTCTAAGTAGGTAATCCTCATTGCTGTCATCCGAAAACGTAACTGTGTACTTACTTATGTCCATACATGTATGTGTAGAACATAATCTTCAAGATACATTCTTGGGCTTTTTTACAGCACAAATTACTAAATGTGTTTAGCGCTTATTGAATAAAAACTTCTTCGTTTCTGTCAATAGTTTGAAGTTACAGAATGATTAATTATATTTATTGCTGAATGCGATCACCAACTACTTAACCCCGTCCAAGAGCTGTCAGTGTCAATAATCCGAGCATTGAAAACACTCACAGCTTTTACTTTTACTCACACATGAAAAACTAGCTATATTGTTGATATCGCTAAGTTTATCGAATTCATACAGAAAGCCATGAAGTAATTTACGTCAAACCAAAAAAAATACTGGTAAGCAGAGCCTCACTAATACATTTTCAGAATAACCTGCTAAAGCCTCCCAATATTCCATCCACAACCGATAGATCCCCTATTTTCCTTACCCTAAAATATGCGCGTTATAAAAAGGTGGCAGGGTACACATGTGGTCTACCCGACCCGCGCCGCAGCGAGATGTTAATATCACACCTACCCTCGCTATGACGTAAAGCCTTTATGATATTATGCATGCACAATTTTGACAGGTTGTCATGTTAATGGATTAAAAAAATATGAAAAATAGATGTTGAAAAAAAAATACTTTAGGCTGTAGGTTAGTCTTTTATAAGTTGAGGTCGTACGGATATAATAAAAGGACAATTTGATTGAAAGCCAGTAATTAATTCATAGATATTACCGAGCAGTTGATTTCTCTAGAGAACTTTTTGTAATGGTAGCCACCATTACAAAAAATTTGACAATATATTTATAGGCATATGATGAAATTAGATGCGAATACTACTATTATTTACCTTGTTAGTGTAGTGTTTGTAAATACATTGGCCCCATTCCCAAGTCAGGCAAAATGTTATTAGGCTTTTACCTCACAAATATCTCAGTACCAACCCGGAATCTCTGATTTAAGTCCAGTTTACATCATAAGCTGGCCCCCTATTACATGGGACTTAAACAAAACTGACGAAATGGGGCAGGGTGCACTCTTCCGCGATAACGCAAGATCAAGATTAGAAATGTATATGTCCTTTGTGATCAGGTAAAGGTATACAAACCCATTGTGGTGAAGACGAGGTTTCCTGAAACAATCTTAATAGAACTATGAAAATCTTAGTTGTTTTGTCGAAAATGCTAATTAACAGTTAATTCTATTGTACGTTATAACGTGCTTTTGTGCTTTTAGGCAACAATGCGCTGCTGAACCTTTGTGCTGTGTTGTGACGTGAAGCTCAACTGTTTTTATATGAACTGTGAACGTGGAAACCGTGGCTAAGTTTTGCATAGTGTATTTTAGAATTTATGTTTTTAGATGTTTGGGATGTAGTTTTTTTTTTTGGAAGGATCATAAGTAGTACTCGTTGGCTTTTGTTTATAATAACCTATAATATTGTAAATGAACATGTTTCTTAAATAATCGCAGTCGTTTATGGTGAAAGAACCCAAGTGAATTATTTTTACTGGTATAGCAGAGTACCAAATTCCATCGATAAGCCTTCAACAATGACTACTAACTACTTCGTTGTTCACCATATTCTTGGTCTTATTCCACAGGGTAATCTCTTCCAGACAACCTTCATCATCAACCGAATACGTATGTCGTAGATACAGACGAAATTTCGTAATCGGCTAGAAGATCAAGATTCAACATTATTTTATGATTAGCACACGTCATCCCATTCACACGCTCGCGAACGATCCGCATAAACCGAGACGAAACGCAAACGATACGCGAACGCAACGTATTTTAATTTTTGATCTCATCCCTAATCTTTCCATAAAGCCATACTTCTGAGTTCTGAGCGTCCTCTCTGAATATAAATTGTGTCATTTTAGCGAAACCGTAATGGAAAAGCAAATTAAATAATTCAAGCGTAAGAAATTTTGAGCCCATAACAGCATTCATAAATAATGAGGTTAACACATCGGGCGCGTGCGGCCGTTTTCGCATTATGCCGCGGAGTCTAAGTATATTGGGGTCCCCGGCGACGCTCGCGAATTTTTGTTAAGAAAAAAATTGGCTGCGTATTTCGGAGTATGAGGAAGTAATGGTAATTGTAACAAGGGGAATGACGCTGCCGTTCTGAATGCTTTTGAAGAAAATACAATTGAACCACGCAGCTAGATCCGTGAAATGTTTCTTGATCGTCTTTCCAGAGACAAGCTATTGAAAAACAAAAATATGCTCAAATGAATTCGTTAAATACTCAAACTAGCCACTATAATGTGCTTCATTTTGACAACAAAAGGCCAAATCTGTCAAATTGTTCTTCGGTCCTCGTCGTTTCAGTCATCAACATCCAATTTAAAAGAAACATGGGTAAAAAATCCACACTACAGAATATTAGGAGCAGTGTACACTAAAAGCGAATGGTTTCAAGTAAGACGTGCTTATTGCGCGGTACAATTTTGGCACTCCTTTTATAGGCGGTGTAATTACGTGGCTTCACACAGTTGCATCTGCATTACATTTTCTTTTAATTTAAAGCTTTTACTAGTTTCGTTGCACTATCTCGATCTTTTTTTATCAACCCATCTTCTCTCTACAAGGTCTCCTTTGTAGACTTCCACTTTTCCTTATGTACGACGTTCTCCGGTCAATCTAAATCGTCATCACGTCAAAGCATTTCATTTTTTTATTTTAAAATTGATTGACAAATGGGATTTCTTGATCTTTAAGTGATTTAACGAAATCGCTTGTTGTAAATTACTTTTCAATTCTTTTTCATAGAAAACGATAACCTACTTTTACTGTGTTTTATAGTTAGTCTGAAATTTTTCATAATTATTTATCTTTCTAACGAACAGACGTACATGCAATCAAAAAATAGTTTTTAGTCCACACATTATTATGCGTCTCCCAAAAAGCAAAAAGGACAGACGCGCATCCATTCCCGTATTACTGTGTATCTTTTGTCGTAAAATATTCCCTATACCCAAAAGTAGGTAGAAATAAATCGTTGAGATAAAATTTTACCGCACCCAATGATTTATGGAGAAAATTTCGGGATGAACATTTTTTGTTTAACTTTTCCCGTCTGTTTATAATATGGACACGAACATGATGTGCTGTGTATCTTTTGTGGTTTAAAAATAGGTTTTCTATATCTTTTTGCGCAGTTAGGTGTGTATTACAGTTTAATAAAATTGCAATTCATTTCCACAAATTGAATAATTATCAACTTTATCAGGTCTGTTTCAATTGAATTCTGTATCACTAGTTCCATAAATTTTATTTAATTCTAGCGCAAACTGAGCTCTATGTGTAGGCGTAAAAGTTGTTTTCCCAAAAACACACCGTTTGGAAACTAAATCGCGAACGCAGTTTAGCTGTTCAAATATACGGGGTGGAACGGACACCGACGCGAAAACGAGAAACTATAGAAATTTTCCATCGTTTATTAAAAAAGAAAAACAGTTATTTCCTACAAAAGTGCAATACACGGTCAAAATGTATGGAACAGCCGATTTTTTTGTTCTGTCTCAAAATGATGTACTGATGGTAACCGTTTTCGCGTCGGTGTCCGTTCCACCCCGTATACATACATACGTGTAGGTAGATAGACTATTCTGAAAAGCGTTTGTAAGATGAAACGACTGAATACATTTTTGACATTTCATAGAAAATAATTTATGACCCTATTAAAATTCGACACTACTTAGTTAACGACCGGAAAATCTTTTGAAGTTGAGTTACAATTCATGGGACACATTAAACACACGTAAAATGATTTCGTAGTTCTACAGAATTGTGCATTTTCTCCTAAGTAAACTATTTTCTTTAATCGTTCATTTTTTTACATCAATCGGACAATTTAAATGAAAATACATAAGTCAACTTTATTTTAAACTCATCATCGTACTCACCATTATCATACTCATCATCTCATCAGGATAGCCCAACTATGTTGGGGCGTCTTCTTACGTAATCGGAAGGAGTTGAATATCAGTATTAACACTCAATTTTACACCCGAAACTTAAAGGAAAAGAAATAAACACTTACTTGGCTTTAAAAATCTTTATATAAATAAATAGGAGGTAGATAAACATGCTAGTCACGTGACCTTACACTTATCTAGATAAATATCCCAAAACGGGAATCGACCCGCGACCCCAAAACTGGACGCTCCTCGACCATTCCCGTCGTCATTTATTTATACTTTCTTCGGGTTTCGCACAAAAATAGACAACAATTTATAGTTATTAGTTCTCATTAGCTAAATTGGGGACTGTGAGGCTAAATATATCATAGCTACAGTCGTGTTTATCTTTTTAAAATAGAAGAAACGACATGTATATCGTGGTGTTTGAGAATAAAAGGGATTAAAGAGAGATATTATAAATAGGGTTTGAAATGGGACATGTAATAAAAACAAACATAAAATGTATCCATTGAGGTCATTAACATGGGCTGTTGAGCTACACGGAGTCAATTTATTGGCTGTCTTTACACTATTAGAACGTCATGTTAACAGAGTTCAGTCGCTAACCGGCCTAACCCTGTGTCTCACGACGATGCGCGACGACTGCTTCTGTTATACGGACTTAGCCGTTTAGCTATACGACTACACAATTCACTATTTCTTATATTTCATTTCTCTGTTATTCATTTATTCATCTTAAATTCCGGTACATAACCCATAAGTATTCCATAACCTATGTTAGCATAATTAACTAAAACACAGGATAAATAACAACAGCCACAAAAAAACAACGCTAAACTTTAATTAATAATAATTAATTTCATCACCTCCTGGACACACCTGGCAACAGTGCACTGCAGACAGGTGCCCGCATTAGGTGGCCTTCAGTCTTGCTAGCAACAATGCTTAGAAGACTGTGGTCGCTGCCCCGCATCTGACGCAGTAGTGAAGCGGATCTTTTACTTATTATCGCCAAGAAGTCATCTGCGCTGCGGTCTCTGCTTTCGTCTAATGTGATGATCACATCACTCTTCGATCTAATACAGTTTAATTCCATTTCACAGTCATAAACCGATCCATCTTTTCTCCCATCCTCACTAACCAAACTTCGATCACCCGCAACCCCACAACCTATTTTACTAGCACATAGAAAATGCTGTAAGTATAATATTTTCATAGGTAAATTTAAGTCGGTAGCTCGAAGCCATCTCTGAGGAATTGAGTCGAGAACATAGGCAAGCACACACATGCTATTTGCGTACGTGGAGTTTTGTAAAATCATACAAATATTATGTAGGTACGTGGTTAGTTTGATAATGTATATTTGTATTCTAGAAGATCGTGGATGGATTTTGATGGATTATTTAAAGGCCATATTTATTATAGACATGTTTATTTAAAAGTTTCTTAAGTAAATAGTACCTGGGCGAACGAATTTCTACAGATAGCTTCGGCCTACCCCCATGGGAAAAGGCGTGAGTATATGTATGTATGTATGTATGTTTTCGAGAAGGTGACAAATATATATACAAAGACTGCTCTTTTAGTAGTATTGGATTCAGTGATAGTTTGCCAAATGGCTATACAGTCCTTTCAAACCTGTTTTTCCTCTGGCAGCCCATTAGCAACCTTACTGCACCCAAAATGAAGGTCACTGTGACTTTGACAATGGTGCAAAACCTCAGGTAAAATTTGCAGTTAAAGGACTGCACTACGATAACCATAGCATTTGACGAACGGATTGGATATCATCATTCAACTTTAATTGTACAAAAATCTTTTGACACAAAAAAAACTAAACTTCATCATTCTCGGTTTTTTTCTAAACGCTTCACAAAATAATTGCCCAAATTTTTCCAGTAGCTGTAAATATTATTGGAGCGTCAAAATATCCTTGCAGCACTGACGTAGCTATAAAAACATACAATCAAAAGGTCATGTTTCTCCAAATAATAAATAAAAGAGCACCGAAGACCGTAGAATCACCCGTTTGTTTATTCAAAACAATAATAACAGGACAAAAAATATCGTCCCCTACCGAACCACAAAGATCCAAACCCATTCTTCATTTTCACCATATCAAACAATCTGTAGCCCATAAATAACGGCTTCTATTTCAGTATTATGAAACACTTTCTTTAATATTCATTCGCCACCATAAGTCATCAGAATTGAACTCAAAGGAAAGCTCTGTCTGCAGAAATTAATGACATTCATACATACAATCATGTAAAAATATAGGCTTGGATGACAAAACAAACACAATAATGTAAAATAATAATCCTAATATTGAAAATAACCAAAAAACAACCGGAGCACCTAGATAAGGTTAGAATCGCATTCCTGACTTTTCCATCAACCGATAACACTAATGGAATGTCACATTATGTTATTATTATTTATTATAAGCCTATATTGTCCCATTACAAAGCAAAGCCCTCCCTTCCCTCCTTCCACTTTTAGATCTAGTGCGATTGTAGACCAATCCTTTCAGAAAGAGTCTAACTCAACCCGCGATCTCCTTCTGGGCCGGCCGCGTTGTCGTTCCTTGGTATTTGGTATCCATCATTGACCGTCCGACATTCGGCAGATGTGACCAGCCCAGTTCCATTTAAACCTAGCAGCTGTAAGGCCAGCATCAGCTATTTGGGTTTCGGAGCGAATTGAAGCGAAGCGACGTATGGAGTTCCAGTATTGTCTTAGCCCCCAATATTTTTAAATCATCGGCGTAGAGCCAATAAAACCTCCCTGTAAACTGAATTGAAGAGACGATTCAATTAAAAACCAGATTTATCATTATTTTTCCAGAACGTAGCTTTCATTTTCAATCTTTTATATTAAACAGTACAAAAAATAATAAAAACCACAAACGGCCATCACTGAATTCCGCAAAATAACGACACGGCCTAACAATAAAATTTTCACTTACAAAGCTTAATATTCGTGCTTACTTCACTCGTAAACCGTCAAATAAAAAGCAACAATATTCACACCAAAGAGCTGTATGAATTACTACTGTTTAAAAATGTTGTTAAATTCAATCCTTGTTACAGTGTGAGAAGTTTTTGAGTGATATTTCTCACGCAATGTTCAGTTTAGTTGGGTTTTATAACTTAGCACAAAAGAGAGTTACTGCCCCGTGCGATACTATTCTAAGATTCTTGGAAATTTATATCATTATAATTTAGACTGGCCTGTTGGTCTAGTGGTCAGTGACTCTGACTGCTATGCCGGAGGTCGTGGGTTCGATTCCCACCCAGGACAAATGTTTGTGTGATGAGTATTATCATTTGTTCTGTGTCTGGGTGTAATTTATCTATATATGTATGTATTTAGAAATATATAAGTATGTTTATCAGTTGTCTAGTACTCATAACACAAGCTCTGCTTAGCTTGAGACTAGACGGCGTTGTGTGATAGTTGTGGAATATTATTATATTATTATTATATTATATATCAGTTAATGCGTTTAGGCATAAATAAATCGGTGATGATGATTTTACATGAAACTTGGTGCAAAAAGGCTAAGGTTTACAATATTTGAGGCGGACAAAACAACAACTCTAGTCAATAAATAATAAAACTTTGTTTGATTTTTTGAAATCAACAAGTACTGTCAAGAATTAGATTCCTAAATTCCAAAATATATGCAGGGACTCTTCTATTGTAATCACACGATTAACTAGCTTCAATATTTTAACCACAGCTTCCATATAGAAAACCATTGAAAATCAAAAACCTTTATCATTAACACTAGCAACGGGATATTTACCATGTTTACTGATTTCTTTGAGTTCCCGATATTTCGGCGCTGTTGCAAGCACCATGATCACGGATAAACTGAAGTTATTGGGAGTGGGTGTTTAATGATAATGTTAGTGACCATGATAGTTTAACATTTTATATCAACAACCTTTGTTTCGTAATTGTACTCATTTTCAACGACGTAGAACAAGCAGCAAAAATCGCATTTACACTAATACAAAGAGAATAAAACTACAAGCCCCGAAAGCTATTTCTCACCACAATAACACAGAAACACGTAATATTATCCTTGTTTAAAAACCGCTTTAAGAATTCAATTCAGTTCCTACGCACACTTGGCACCGAATGGTTGCGAATTGAAAAATACAAAATGATAACTACCATGGTTTTATTTGACTATATTTCACTTAAACACTGGAATGGGTCCAGTTGTAACTGCAACAGGTCATGCGTGTTACTGGATTTAGGAAACAATGAAGGTGGTATTTTGGTTTAATTGTCCATTGGACTGACGCATTGGTTTGAAGCTGAGCATGAGGTCCTGGGTTCGATTTACAGGTCGGGCAGTGTTGTTGGGTTTTTCCATCAGAACTTTCTCAGTAGCAGTCACGGAGTCTGGATTTGTGCCCGGTTCATGGCCCTAGGCTCTTCCCCTACTACATAGGACTTAAACATAACTGGCAAAATGTGGGTGTACTATTAGGTACACCTCTGCCTAACCCTTCGGAGATTACAAGCATGATGTTATGTTCATTAGTTTGACGAAAAAAAGGCAAATACAACGTGTAAAATTAGTCAGTATTGAAAATGAATTTTCACAGGTGATTAGCATCACCTATGAAAGTCTAAAATAACACTTACCTGGATGCACCCATGATATTGCTAAAGCCTTCCTTAATAATACTTATGAGACTTCTCCATTTTTCACCATGAAACAATGACACAAGTGCCTACAGTCACAGTTCTGCTAAGAATATCGTTCAAGCCAGAAATACCAATGCAACAATACAATACCAATCAAATTCAAAAGTGTTTTTCAGTGTTCGAATTACGATGGGAAACAGCACTTTTTAACGTCAAAATTACAAAAGACACTCTGGCCCGCCCTTCGCCACTTCTTAACGTTCTAGCTGGGGAGAAGAACTGGTGAAACGAACACTAGCAACACATCTGTCTGTTAGTCTTCATATTAAAAATGTCTCTATTGATTCTACATAACATAACATCACGCCTGTAATCCCCGAAGGGTTAGGCAAAGGTGTACTTAATATTACACCCGCATTTCATCGGTTATGTTTAAGTCCCATGTTATAGGGACCAAGCCTATTGCCATCAGTCGGGCATAAATCCAGACTCCTTGGCGGCTACTTTACTAATTTCTGTTGGAAAAACTCAACAAGACTTTGCCCGACCCGGGAATCAAACCCAGGACCTCATGCTCAGCAGTAGCGCTTGCATACACTGGACCAGCGAGGCAGTCATTCAAGTCATCGAGGATTGATTCTCTCTTCCTCATATTTACAATCGTAGGAACATCCATAGAGGTAAACGATAACAGTAAAATAACTCATTAGCACACTATTATGACGCTATCATTACTTCACCCATCAATAACATCCAAACGGATGCAACAAATTACCCCATCGTAGTAAAATTAAATGATTAGGGCGTAAGATATCGACACGGAACATTTCCTTAATGAGTGTATAAATACTTACACCGGTATCCACGTGTTTGGTGCGGATGTCGCACGTTTAGACTCATGTGTGAGTTAAAAGATAGCATCTGTGGAACGAAAGATAAGATTTTCTACACTATCTTCTAAAAGTGTTAAAGCAGCATCTTTGAACTATAGTCATAATGGAATATATTATATAGCCATTTTATATAATCGTTAAAAAGCTTAATTTATAACAGTCCATTTTTTAATATAAATTTTCACATTGCACTATTATTTTTAGTTGAACTCTTGCTTAAATGTTTTTTCTCTGTTAGCTACTGAGGTCGCGATCTTTAGACGTTACTTACCTCGTGCTTTGACCTAGACATCTTGCCGTCGCTATCTTGCATTGTAGTCTGACAAGTGTGCGACAGTAACAGAAATAACGCTAAGTCAAGTAACGTTTATAGATCTAATCCAGGTGCAGCTGAAAACCAGCGTCGAGAACTAGTTGCCCGGAATTTTGCTGAACTGGGCCTATTTGGCGCAGCCGTGAAGTACACAGTGTCACATTATTTTATTATTTGTTTAGATTTAAGTTTTTGTTTTGTTTTTTTTTTATACTGTGTGGAGTCGTGGCATGTGATAAATAATATATTACTTTTTTCTTTCTTTCATCTAAGCCTGAGAGTAGTATGCTGAGTGTCAACTATTTACCAAAAACTATATATAAATATCTTAGTAAATCTGTGGTAAAAAACAGAAATATATTTTCCGACATCTTGCTTCCCAACTGCCAAACCACATCCTATAAAGACCGTTACACACTCCCGATTAAAGCCAGCGATTATAAAATCGCACATCCACAATTTCCTAAGCCGCCGCGTGGTCGGGCGATGCGTTGCCAGACCGCATACAGCGATCACGGTGCAATAAATTGCCACGATGCGGTATGTAGCGTCGGCTTAGCGGGGCGTTTTATATTGCGA
Organism: Noctua fimbriata; assembly: GCA_905163415.1. Classification (NCBI taxonomy): domain Eukaryota; kingdom Metazoa; phylum Arthropoda; class Insecta; order Lepidoptera; family Noctuidae; genus Noctua; species Noctua fimbriata. Next base: position 2,016,646 of record LR990932.1, read on the forward strand.
ATGTCTTGCTTGTTGCATAGGCGTTATGTGTAGGGAGTTTTGCAGAAGGCCTATCTAAAGTTTTTCTTCAGCTTTTAAAAATAGATCATCATAGAGCCTAGCTTTCCAACTTTTCGAGTCATTTTCATCTTACCGAATGCAGTCTGAATAAAAGATTTCAAAATAAGATCAGGAATTTAGTTTTCGCAATTAAATGATAACTTTTTAATACTCCCTTAATGTAGGAACTAAACAAAGTTAATTTAATTGTACACAACAAAGATAATGATAGTTTACTATGGTCGACGCGCGACCCTTCAGCTTCAATTTAGTCACACTTTATTATTTATTTAAAACCTGTAGGGATATCACTGAATAAGTTAGAAATCAACGTTGTTTGGCCCCACTCAAGATTACATCCATTCAGTTAGAGAGTCATCTATTCTATAGCATGCAACCTCCTCTCGCTTCAGTAGTTCTGCCACTCACTACCACCGTGGGTGGCTTCGAAGACGACATACTGTCATCTGCCTGTCGTCAGAGCATTGTCGGACACCACGGGGTGCATAGCGTGGTACTGACGTTGACACGCGAACAACTGAATCGTGAAGAGTTCCCTCGTACAAGATCTAAAGTTGTTACTGTAAAATAGGATTTTTCTTAAGATATTGCAATGTGCTTTCATATGCATTTTTGTGTTTCATTCATAAAAGAAGTAAAATTACGCTACAGACATTCCAAGTGCTTCGTTTTGTTTGGGATAGTTTCGGCCTGATATGTCATAAACAATTTTAAAATTTTTATTTTAGATTGCAGTGCAAGCGTCAACTTGCGGTGGTTCCGTCGCGTAATTTTACCCTAATTTATTTTTCACTAAGAAGCACCTCAAAAGCTAAACTTCCTATGAGCTAGATTAAAACCTAGCCTAAAATAGTCGACCAATGATAAAACAAAAAAGAGTATTTTTTGTCACGTATTATAAGGTTAAACCTTCTGTACTAATATTTTTATTTTGTCGTCGTTATAATACATTTGTCGCCGCATCTGGGATACATATAGATATAGTAGCGTTTTGGTTGAGATTTTTTTTAGTTGGCGATCCTGAAAATGTGGGTGATAATTCTTTTAGTATTATTAAGCTGGCCGGGAAACTGTGATATCTTTTTGCATGGTTTTATGTGGAAACGAGGATGAAATTGTATTTCAGAACGTAGTGCTTATGTTGTTTTACAATTAAAGGTATCCTACATATTAAAATATAAAATTTAATTAAATTACGCATGAAACATTTTGTTATTAAATAAAATATTACATTAATTACACTGCTGCCAAAAATAATATTTAAAATCAAAGTAAACATAGACAGAGCATCAGAAGCTTAGTTCAGAAATAGCTAGACCAGCTTTCATAACGAATCATAATTATTTTAAACAACCTATCAATCCTACAAATTCTGAAACAAACCAGAAAAAGCGGCCAAATGCGTGTAGGACCACGTAGTAGGGTTCCGTAGTCGGAATTTTTTTTTTGCATACCTGCTATTGGTACCGTGACTGCATTGTATTTCTGAATATTTCTCAAAATAACTGGGAAAATCAAAGTTATTTTTGAGGTTATAACTGTAGACATCGGATATCTTAAATAGCGTTTAATAAAATAAAAATATCAGTTTTGTAAGCATAGTTAGTAACGATGCCACACGCTGGCAATTGATCTTTTATCCCTCAGTTACATGCATGGTGAGTGCCACACCTCTAAATATTTGTATCGTAATTTCACGTCACCATTGTTTAGCTGTGCACAGAATACACATTCTCTCCAATTTTCATCGATATCGTGCCAATAGTTTCCGAGTAAAATGGAAGTGTGCAATCCGGACAGACAAACGGACATCATGACGAAATAATCTGGTTTTCCATTTTTTTTTGCATTTGGTTATGGAACCCTAAAAAATACTGGCCGTATAAATTCAAAACTCAGTTGTTTAGATGCTATCTATTAGAACACCATTCAACGCGAACTAAAGCTATTTATTTTAACTGCGCACGCGGTTCTGCGTTACAGACTTTTTCACAGTCGCGGTGTAAACGTTTATTCAGAAACATGCAATAAATTTGGACAGGTAATTACAGATAACGAGAAAAAGTACCGAATACCATCATAAATAAATGTTTGTACCCAAAATGGTAGGTTTTAGGTCGAGTTTTATATAGCATGTCCCATAAAAAAACTCAATACGTACACGACAACGAATTCGACGACGGTCTCATGGAGTTTCTTTAGTTTGATGGTCCAAAAGAGCCTCAGAAAGCACGTTACGCCATTGGTCCCAGCTGTCAACTGTAGATCTTTGACAGTCGGAAAGTCTGACAACCAGTCTTACCTAGGGGTATCGTATTACGCAGTACTGACAGGGTTGTGAAGGTCAGATAGGCAGTCGCTCCATGTAAAAAACTAGTATTCAGCTGTATCCGTTTAGACTGGACGCCGACCCAACATGGTTGGAAAAAGGCTAGGCAGATGTTGATGGTCCATAGGACATTCTTAAATAATAAGAAGCCACCTTTCTGATACATATGTATAGAGTTAGCAGTACTTTGTTAAATTCATGGCTTTATCGATCTAGCTGAACCTGGTACAGAAAAAGTGTGATTTGGTTTCCATTTTCAGACTAGAATTGAAACTGTGTTGACAGAAGAGATGCCCTTTTTTGTGTGATTGCCTCGTTGATGTAGTGGTCACGATCGCGACTGCTGAGCATGAGATCCTGGGTTCGATTCCTGGGTCGGGCAAATTGTTTTTGGGGTTTTCCACAAGGAATATCACAGTAGCAGCCACTGAGGCTAGCTTTGTGCCCAGTTGATGGCAATAGGCTCGCCCCCCTATTACATGGGACTTAAACATAACTGCTGAAATATGGGTGTACTATTACGTACACCTCTGCCTTACCCTTCGGGGATTACAGGTGGTGTTATGTTATCAAATATACATCTGTTCAACTCGGTACCTACTTTGTAGCTTTGAAGGTTTTATGACACCTTATCATAAATCAACAAATCGTAAACAAATCTTAAAAACACAAGCTCTCTCACGAAGAAACTTGTCGAGGACTTGATGACTTCCGAATGAGTAATCATTCTCCTGTTCAAGGAGTAAGTAAATGCAGAAACTCATAATATGATACGCAAATAATATTAGCGTACTGAATGAAATAAAAGTAAATGAAATATACTATTTGATGGGTAGATAGATAGATCTATTGATTCTTCAAGTAACTCATGAGCCTGGCACATGCTATAACTCGTTTCCTCCTCGAGCGGGATAGATCTATTGATCTATCTATCTACATACTATTTGCATAATATTTCCTGCCACCTAAACATAGAATATACTCGTAACTTATCCACGACGCATTTCATTAACACATTCTCTCAACCCATATTCCGTCACAAAAAAAAAACTAAAATCAAAACAAACGATTTATTTACAAAAAGACATTTTCTATTTCCGCTTTATTCGTGAATAAATCGTAGCGCAACTTTCCCGACCGAACGTAAATTAAAAAGTAAATAAAGCCACTAAGAGCGGGCGAAGCGGATTGCACTCGACTCCTAACAATATGAATCGGAATAAAAATTTCCGTAGAAATTATAAAACAGACCAACATGTTTGAAGTAACTCATGAGCCTGGCACACGCTATAAGTCGCTTCCTCCTCGAGCGCGATTTAGTGGAGTTGTTGAAGTGTGACAACGGAGGTTTTGGTGTGTCAATTTATTTGCTTTCACTGGTAGTGAAAGACGTTGCTTGTAGTTAAGAGACGTTTAAACATAATCAAATTATGGTGGAGGTCGTTAATAGTTACTTAACTTTTAGCAACTTTTGTATCTAAACGTTTAATGTTATGTAAATAGCTCAAGCTGAATTACCGCTGTAGTGGTTACACTTTTGACAGATGCGAAATGTTACAAATGCGAATTGTGTGTTGCAGAACTAAACTCGCACACAAATTTCAATGATTTATTTATAGTCACTAAAATTATAATCTGGCACTGATGAGTAAAAGAAAAAATGTTTTATGATGCCAAACATAAATACCACCAACTGTTCCAAACGTCAGAACACGTCGAGATACTTCATAGAAACATCGCATTCTCAAATCAAAGACACAAATTCAAGCAACAAGAATTTATTTTTACCTACCATCCATCTTCCAATCATATCGGAACAATACGCCCAAGTCATACTCGGTAACAACATCTCTATACATACGCTACAACATCAAAGATTTGTGTTTAAAATTTGGTCTTAATTTAGCTTTACAGGCGTTTGTACGTCAGTTGGACCGGCCAATGCGTCTTATATCGAACGCACGAGGAACATACGCTATTCCAACAATTCCACCATTCACCTTCCTTAGAAAAGTCTTAGTATAAAAAATCAGTGATAAGTTGTGCTGTGGTCGTTCATTGAAAGTTTTGTTTGTCGTAAAAGTGTAAGTGACAGTGTGGAGGCGACAATGGATTACGATTCGCTTATATATTCGCATATTGCGAATTACTACGATGAGCTGGTGAGTCCTAAGTATTTAAGCTATCATCGAGTGTAAAAAAACATGTCCTCATACTAAATGCTTTTGAAAAACAAATCATAATTATGAAAAATGCTAATGCTAAAGCTAAAACATTCAGATTTCGGCAAGATATGTATTTGCGCACATGTTGTCGGACATGATTGTGAGAGGAAAATGAATTAGACGATGATTTAAACTAAAAGGAAAAGCCTAATTTATATGATTAATGTAAACACGATTTTACTGTTTAATGCTGTGATAAGCGCTGACAGATTGTACGAGGAAATAAAATATTAAAACATCATCATCATCATTTATTTTACATCTTGGGTGGGAAAAGTCATGTGATGCTTGCACACTCTATCCAAATTATCCAATAGTTAGGAAGTGAATTCTTAACATGGCTATTAGTCGCTTTAAATGTTTAAAGGTTCAGTCAAACCAACCGGACCGAAATCCGGACTGGCTGCGGACAACGGACTCTGACAAAGAATATCCATCGTCCGGTCTTCAGTAGTATTCGTAAGATCAGTTTTTCAAACATGATGCAGCAAAATGTTGTGTGTATATGAAACGTCACTCATTTGTTTTTTTCTCCAGGAATGAATAAGCGAGGTTATGATTTTCTTTCAAACAACTGACACCCGACCTTGATTATAGTTAAGAATTTAGATTTTTAACCTTATTTCCATTATGTTAATACTGTATTTTAAAAATAAATGGTTTTGTTAATTGTTCATAAACCAGATGTTAGTCAAAACATTCTTAGTTAGATGTAGTAATAACTATTTTTGTTATGAGTTATGTAGGTATGGTCGAGCGTTAGTTTTATAGAGGCCACATTAAAAGTGAAACAAATTGGTGTACGGTATCAACAATGTTTGTGTGATTAGCAATAATGTTGCAGAATGTATCATCGAATCGAAGAAAAAAGAATTAAGACTGCTTCTCTTTTTTCTCGAATCCATGACTCAGATTTTGTCCGACCAGTATGTAGCGACCTGGACAGTTCTGTCGTTTGCCTCATTCAAGTCCTGGAGGGTGCAGGTATTTGTGCACGACAGGCAGGAGAGAAGGTGTGGCATACCCTGTGTTGGGGCTCCACATTCGCATTGTGTCCGAAATGGGTCGATTCTTATTATTAAGAATGCTGAAAAGTTGTTGGTCTGAAATCATCCACAGCACTGGCAATTCTGAAGCAGTGTTTTCAGGCGTTCAAATTGCTGTTTGATCAGTGCTGTGATCTCTGTCCATCCATCCCATCAATCAATCGTTTTATTTTTTAAGTTTTTAAAAAAATTAAGAACTTCTTTCAAAGTAATTAAAGTAGTAATTTATTTAAATACCATGTACAATAGCGGTACATATGCGGATTTAATACAACAAGGCGTTCTCTACCAGTTGACCTTTGGCTTAAATATTACCTGCGATAGGGAACAAAATAATAACTAAAAAATAACTACTTATTTTTGAAAATGAGCTATGTAGCGATAGCCTATTTTCCTAGTCTCAATCCTAAATCCCATGATTATATACCTATCCTTATCAACATTTGCCCATACAAGACTGAAAGAAGACTATACAGTTATGCAGTCTGCAAAGTTAACTTTCAAACGTTCCTGTTATCTGAACCAAAGTTCAATTCCAACCTATATGTAAAATAGCAGGCCCCAGTACATCCTTTCATGCGGAAAATATCAAGTATCGAATTTTGCTTAGTAATTTTAGAAACGTTGATGTTATAATAGCCCAGTTTCCAGAACACTGTGCTAAATACATTTAGGTTAGCGATATCGTAGCAGAGAACGGTCTGCATGTTTATAATATCTTCAATCTTTTGCTTTCCTAGTACATGGTCTGAAGTTTGTTTAGCGATTTATTATGCGATGTTGGTTTGGGAATAAGTAAACAAAACTTCGCGTTCTGTATATATTGTGAAAAACAATTGATTTTCAGTTGCTGCGGTTGTTTTTTTATAACCAGATCTATTCTATCAGTAGATATATTTTCCTTGTCGTATCTTTCAATATTAAGTATAAAAAGCTTCTCGATATAAAAAAAAGTTACATAAAATTAGTTCCTATCTTAAATCACTAAGTTGACAAAGCGGATGATTAAATCCAATGTGAATTCATAAAGGAGAATAGAGGAACTCCTTTCTCTGACATCATACTATTAAGTAAACAATTTATCACAAGTACTATCAATTTTCATGGGAACACCCACTTCTTGCTTCTTAACGTGGTATCACTAGCATTATTGTCGAAACTATACCAAACTTACCCATCATCTTCCTGGCCTTGTCCTATGTTACTTGGGGTCGGCGCCACACGTTTTTTTCTTCCATTCTCCCCAGTCAATCGTCACGCTATCATTTACTCCTTTTTCCTTTATATCATTCCTCACACAATCCATCCATCTTTTCTTTGGTCTTCCACTCCCTCTCGATCCACCCAGATTAATATTAATTACTCTTTCAGTCATATGCGTCGCCCCTCCTCATCACACCAAAATTATACCAAACTTACTGTTCCTGGAATAAAAGCATTAGGCTTTTACATACCCACCTACTATACAGCACCTACCTACATCCTTGAACAAAACCCATTACCAATGCACGTGTCTTCGAAAGCTGCCAATACACTAAGTGTTATCGTTGAGAGCTCTCAGCTCGTAACGTTTTTATAACAAGCGTGAAGGTTTAAATGTTACAGGCGTCTGGATTCGGACTGTGATGACGCATTTTACTGGGGTAGTAAAGTTTTGCGGTCTAGGATTTGTGTATCGATTTATTTATTTTTCTGTTATTTTTGATCAAGGTTAGGCTTTGCTGCTATGTAATAAATATCTACACAAACTAAAGAACAATGCCGTTTTTCCTGTCTGACCCAGTCACCACTCTTCTTAACACTACGCAATAAAGAAGACGTTGTTTTTTTTTCTATCATTTGTAGTTCTAATACACTATTGTTTAACTTTGATAGCACTATAAGTGAAATATCTAATTATTCATGGGATCTTACACAAAAAATAAATCATGCATTTTCATCTAGTAAAATTTAAAGTTTACCAATGCATCACCATAGCCAACAACCCTTCCCTCTAACAAAAAAAAAAAACAACAAAGAAAACGAAATCTAATTTCAAAACCGCAGCCTAAAATACCTAAAATAATATCTATGCACATTTTCTAAGCAACAGAACTCTATTGTTTATGGCAGTGAGTCATTGTTTCTGCGCCTCCGCCTCAGGCTCTAATTGTTATTGAAGCCGATCAGTAACTCTCGGGAGGTGATTGTGCACTAATTATACCATTGTGTAAGGTTCTATAAGGTATGGTTAACACTGTGGTGTAATGTCTGGTATGTTGTTGTGTTTGAGAAAGGTTTGGTGAGGTTACACAGTGTTTGAGGTTGTAATTTGAATAGTTTAAAGGAGAAAGCCCATTTTTGACCCAATTTGTGAAAAATACATTTTGACTTTGTATTTTATATTTTTATGATTGAAGTTAGGAACATCACAAAATCAGTTTTTGTCTAGCACACATAACACTCATTTTGCATTGTGAGTATAAATGGAAAGAAAATATATAAAACTAAACTTTAAATTCCGCATAGATCTCATTCTGGAAGTTTCAAGTTGCAATTTCATCTCATCATATTCTTCATTAAACATTTAAAAAATAAAAGAATTGACCTTCAAGTGTCATACTTATTTGTCCAATAAAAAAAACACAGATTTTGACGAATTTAATCGACTGCCTAATTTACAACACTAAAATATTATAGTGTTGCAACAATCACATCTGCAAAATATCTCAGCTCTGTGTAATTTTACAATCTAGTGCATAACAGACCTAACTCATTTATTAAATCAATGAAGCCTTGCTCCGGTGTTTGGAGATGTGCTGTGAAAATTTGTGCACATGGTTAATGTTAATGAACGAGTTACTAGCTCAAATGTTTATCAGAATATGTGTGAGTTTCGAAAGATTTCTTTGTAGTTTGTGAGTGTGTGTGTGAATTCAACTAAATAAGAACAAGGTAAAAAAAAACTAAAGTATTGGGTACACAACAAGAAAGGTGTAGACTATCTAGTTTTCTTCGTCAGGTAGGTATCTTTCAGTTGCGTAGTAGAACTCGCGTTTTTGATAGTCTCTATCACGGGATGCCACAAGCCCATATGGTGGTCTCGTGACTTTGTAGGTACTGCTGAAGCCACTTGACTTGAAATAGCCTCCAAAAAAGCACTCCTGCAAAATCTTGTCCAACTACAAGATTAAAATTTACTTATACCATATTCTGCAATAGTTAGAATAGTTTAATTCATTTATCTAATACTAGCTTATGCTCACGGCTTCGCCCGCGTGTAGTTCGGTAATTGTACCACGGGATCGTACTACTACGGGGATTAAATCCTATGTGTTAATCCAGGTTATAAGGCAAATTTCATCCAAATGTGTTCAGTAGTTTTTGCGCGAAAGAGTAACAATCATCCATCTATACTCACAAACTTTCACATTTTTAATAGTAGTAAGATAATCTATATGTTTTGTGAGTCAGGCCGCCGATCCTATTCGGTACGATACACAGTTTCACTCAAAACTCATAATAATTAACATCTTAACCCCGCGACAGTGACATACACGACACTTCCAAACCTATTTGTAAACTAAACCAAAGTCTAAAGTGAGCCATCATCGTAACACACTACTTTGTAACAGTCAGCGCGACAACTGAAGGAAATTATATAATTAATGGTTTCAACGTAGAATGTGCGAGGAATGTTTTGATCTTCTCATGTTTGTATGTGTTTAGTCGACTTATTATTAAATATTACCAGAATAGGTCATGTGTCTGTAATAATAAATAAATAATAAAATCTTTATTAACAAGTGGTTGTTCAAACATCAGTGTAGCCCTGGCTCTTGTACTATTCCCTGTATCACAAGAGCCAGACCTCTCAATTCACAGGGAACATATAAAAAACGATAGACAAAAAAAAATGGGATACACTGTAAGATATGGCATGCATTAAAAGTGTTTACAAACATAAAAATATAAAAGAGAGAAAATAAAATAAAATTTGAACATAATATAAAGTATACATTTTATAAATTAGATTAGGTTACGTACCACTCACTGCGTCCTGAGAAAACTGTGGGTGAGTAATCATAGTCCGTTATCATAGTCCTTCAGAAAGGTGGTCATCATCATCATCATCATCATCCACAGCCCGTCACCGCCACTGCTGGGTACAGGGCTCTCTCTCTTCGCATAATCAAGAATCAAATTAAAACATTTAATTTTAATATACCAGTTACAAGCACTTTTGAATTGTTAAAGCTGGGGACTAGAGTTGATAGCAGGGGCACACCAGGCCGCTCTCTGGCGCTGGTTTAAACAAGGTCAGACTTACCTAGTGAGACTACCCACATGTAACTCTATACCTTACCTGGCACCATCAAGCTGTTCTCTTCAATAAAACATCCATTCAGACTGTTAGTTGTTCCACTGGTAGCAAGCGCTACTGCTGATCATTAGTTCCTGGGTTCAATTCTTAGGTTGATATTGGGTTTTCCCGACTAAACTATATTAAACCAAAGTCTAAATTGAGCCATCATAGTAATGAACACACTACTTTGTAATAGTCAGCGCGTTAGCTGAAATTATGTAATTAATGGTGCTAACGTACGCGACGCGCCGGTAAACTGTCAATGTGAGAGAACTGTTCTGATCTTCATAAGTTGGGTTATTTGTATATGTTGGAGCAAGTTATGTGTGACTGGACGAATAATTTGTATCTATGTCATAACTTTTTGTTTCGTCTTCGTGGAGTATAGATTCCAGAAATATCAATATTTCTTCAGACTCGCCAATGAACAATGAATCAAGAGGTCTGGTCTGCACAGAACTCTTGATTCATTGTACCTGAATTAAGAACTATTTTAAATATTATTTTTTTATAAAATAAATAGATTTCTGTTATGCTGAGTAATTTCCTTCACTTTCCAATACCATGCAGAACAAGTTAAAAGGATTTTTTTTTTCTATGCAAGCTGATGTAGTCGTCCCATCGCCATTTTGTTTATTCTTCAAAGTTGCCACGCACTTCAACTGGCTTTTATGAGTAGACGATACTTTTATCAAACAAACAAAATCGTAAGTGTCACGCTGCTAAGTTATTTTGAGGCAAATAACAACATTAGAATGATGTGTGGACCACATAAGGACAGAAGCCATCAAATCAAATGTCCATAAACACACTGCACTTTAGTACCAAATACCGAAAGTAATCAATCATAACTTTTTCTTGAAATACAATTACAGACTTCCGGTACACCCTAAATTCAAACCGGGGTATCAAACCCATAATATAATACAATATTTCTTAAAAGCACTTAGGTGCGTGTGCTAGATTCGTGCTTGTACTCTTTCGTCGGTTGGCAACCGTAACGCTAAATATAAACTGTACTTATCAATGTTAAGATGTTTACACAACGGAGTTAGCTGATGCTGCGATTTGTAACTGAATTACAAGATTCCAGAATAAATATAGAGAGCATTAGCTTCTTTTTACATGAAACATTTCTTTAATTCAATTAAGATCAATCTATTTCTTCAAGTCGTTTTCCTAAATGAAATTAAGATACATAATAATTATGTAACAGCTAATAACGCAGTCACAATAGCAGCCAATCAAATCTCACAAAAATATCAATTTAAGTTTACCAAATCTTGTTACTAGATGTTTTATTATATCTCTTTATTTATCTACCGTATATATTAATAATTTATTGATCATGATCAAAACTACCAGGTAGGCTTCAATATATTTCTCTGGCAAAACTTAAACAGAACAGAACACTCAAAATGGTTAAACAGAAGGTAACCCAAAAACTCTGACGCAACATTATTTACACACTGACTTGAACCTTCGTTATTCTTTAATTAGCAGTTGGTACCGGTTCGTTACTTTTTGTTTTTTTATTTCTACACCACTGCTCTTGAAACAGAGAAGAAAAAGATTGTGAGGCAACCAGCTCATCCTAAAACAAAAAAAAAACTGAGACGTCTAACCACTTGCATTGAGCCGTTAAGCACGGCTGGTTGCTGATGGTCTAGTGGACGTAAGCGCGACTACTGAGCATAAGGTCCTGGGGTCAGTTCCCAAGTCGGGCAAAGTGTTATGGGGCATCAGAAATTTGTCAGCAGCTGCCAGAGAGTCTGAATTTGTGCCCGGTTCATGGAAGTACTCGTAGGCTCTATTACAAGGGACTTCAAAATAACTCACAAAAATGTGGCTGTTTACTATTAGACATCTGCCAAGCCCTCGGGGGTTACAGTCGTGATGTTATGCTACGCCGGCGCGTACTGCGGCTAAGTCTGAAAGGGTCTTTACACTAGTACAGTCAGAGTCATAAACAAATTGAAGTGATGTGCCACGTGGCTTCGGTATTATTAATCTTTTTATAGATTTATAGTTTTGAATCCGTGTGCTTTATTAATAGAGAACTGAATGCGATTATGCGGTGCGTGGTTGGATGATGAAAGATTTTGTTAGTGAATGCTTGTTTGTTTGGTTAAAATATCCGGTTGTATGATTGATTTAAAAAATAAATATTACAAAAAAAAAATAAACAAATCTTGAATATCTTGGAAAGAAAATGAAAGGGTTTGTAAATTTTAAGCAGGAATGTACATGCCTGTAGACATACGCCAAACCTCCCATGATATAATATGAAATAATTATCTTATCGGTCGCAAGCGCGAGTGCTGAGCATGAGGTCCTGGGTTCTATTCTTAGGTCGGGCAAAGTTTTGTTGGGTTTTCCAACAGGAATTTCTCCATGGAGTCTAAATTTGCGCCCGGTTGATGGCAAAAGGCTCGCCCCCTATTACATGGGACTTAAACACAACTGGCGAAATGTGAGTGTACTATAAGGTACCTCACCCACTACTTAAACCATCAGGGATTACAGGCGTGATGTCATGTTATCTACTATAAGTTTTTTTTAGTTTAACTTCATAAAAACTGAAACACACAACACCCGCGCGTAACCAAACAAACTAACAATTCCATCAATATTATATAATAATTTAAATTAAAAACAAACCGTTTTGTTTGCCCAATTATCGAGCGATATCGTATTATCTTCACACAAATCTGATTATCGCTGTATAATGCTGGCTGGGAATTAAAACGAGTTTATTATTGAAAGGAGGCTTGCAATCAACCTGGTAATTGCGATGTTAAAACATGGCGGGTCAAATGTGAGTACAGGCCAATTCAGTGCTGGGTTCGCGAAGTCAAATTATTGCAATAATCAGTATCATTCATTAAAAGAGATAATAATTGTTTGGTACCTTTTTGCTGTAATTGCTTTTCACCATATAGATAGATGTTATTGCAGATGACTGTACTTACAAAAAAACACAGTTCGACATTGATTTTAGTAATTATTTATGGTTGCAGCGTTGTAATAACTAGGCGAACAACTTTGGTTATTTCATAGTAATCGTATGCTAACGTGAACGTGATGACTTTTCTTTAAAATTTTACGTGACATAAGAATAAATTATTATGCAGACTTAGGGCCTGTTTCACCACCAACGATTAAGTTTCCATTAACTTACTTGGTTTTCTTTGCTTACTTAATTTCATACAAATTCTGTTCCATTTTTGAATCTACTCGTGGCTTTTCGGACATCGTGAAATAGGCCCTAAGTGGTAAAGATTCTAATTTACAAATTCTATATTTTGATTTCAAACCCACTTTACTTTGTATAATTTATTTCATTATGACTGCTCTCAAAACTGTGAAGAGCAACATTGTGAGTAAATCAGAATATCCCAGAACCAAAAATACACTGTGCCCATGGACTGGACTACTGCCCACTCCCTCTAACATAGGTGAAGGCCTGTGTTTCAGCAGTGGGAGGAAGGTGTGTTTAAACTGATAATGTAGTAGAATATTATATTGCGTATCAATCCCACAAACCGCTAGCAAAACAGTGCAACAAATGCATAATTTTAGACCATCTCGTCAAAATACCTAACCTTGGGCCAACTCACTCATATGAATTTACTTTGGTACTAACACTACTCCTGACCTCGTTTGAGCCAATAAGTGTGAAATCGTAACGTTGCTACTTCCAGACTAATGATGCTCGATACGTGTTTACTTACTCATTTGTATGCTTTTACTTCAGGGAAATAGCAGATCTGAAAGAGATAGCGCATTCATGTAAACGACTTGATTTCGTAAACGTGTTTTAAGTTACAAGACTGCTTCAAATTACTGAGCCGTACGTTTTGTAGACTAGACCTGCAAAAATCTAAAAGATGCTATAAAGCTTCACTCCACAGCAACCCACGACTAAGTGACACACATGACCTTCGCTTTTTTTATATGGGAGATGAGATTAGATCGTCCGTCCACTATGACCTACGGTCATACTTTGTACAAAACAAATGAATCGGCGGCAAAACTCTATGTGAACATCCTGCATAGCAGTGAACCCCAATAAAAATCTATTCATGGTTTACAACAGGGATACTATGTTACGAGAAGCAAAACTAACCAAGAAATAAACTTTATGGAAATATTTGAAAGTTAAATGCGGGAACATAAAATCAATCTGCCTATCCTATTCGCAATAATGTTGGATTCAGCTTCGATTCTAACTGGATGCAGCTGAATACCAGTATTTTCCATCTGATTTCCACAAGTCAGTATTCCCACAACCCATTAGATACTCGGTAACATGAAACCCGCTGGAAAGACTGGTGGTCAGACCAGAGGGGTTCTGACTATCCGTAACGACTTTCAAAGATCTAAGAATGACAGTTGGGACCAAAAGCGTGCTTTCCGGAGCACGGAAGTCACCCACCTACGAATCGCCCTCGGCAAGTGCAGCTTAACCTTCGGTCAACCCGTGTGGCTGATATTATTTGGCCACGAGCCCCTAACTATGATATGACATGAAAATAAACGCTCCCAAATTGAACAGCAAACCTGTATATTTCACGGAACAGACAAATCATAAATCAATGGCTATAACCCAATAGATATTAATGTTCTAAGTAGTGATAGGTTACAGGCTCGTAAACCATTTATAAATACACCCAGAAATGGGTTACTGACGAACGACGACCTAAGAAGTCCATTAGACGCCATTTCCTACAGCAGAATTTTATTACCAGTGTTGGAAGATAAGCAGATTGTACACTGCATGCTTTTATTGCTGTAGTATTTGTGGATGGGAAATGGTATCAATTTTGTTGCTTACTTTTTGATTATGTAGGACTTGTAAGATGTCAGGGATATGATATGGTAACTCGGTTTTCGGTATCAAGGGAAATCGCAGGAAAATTAGACGGATTTTCTGGGTGACTTTTGCCCTTCAGTTTGAATTAGTGTTCCAAAATGGCCTCTTCATAATAATATTTATTGTAGCATAAATGGCACATGCTCAAAGTTCAAATATGTTCTTCTTCTTCTTTAAGTGTCGATGAACTCAAATTGAGTTAGACCAGTGTAGCCACCTGCACAGCTCTAACATTTGCTTCGATTAAATCTTGGTAGGTGCAAGTGGTTGTGCAGAATGGGCAAGACAGGAGGTAGAGCATATCCTGCAGAGGGGCTCCATACTGTTCAAAAATGAGATCAATTGACAACAGTTTTTGAAGTCAAAACATGTTTTTTTTTAATATCCCATAACTCTGGAGTTATATTATATAAGTAAGGATAATACAAAACGTCCTAGAATATGTGGTCCAAAAATGTATAGTTTGGAAATGTCATCAATCACCGCGATATGTGTAGGTATGTATCTAATCACCCAGTATTTTCACATGCACTGCAACGTTACTCACGTCGCTAATATCGTCAGATCGTCGGTAATACGCACAAAGCTCGCAATCGATTTTATTATTTTAATTTTTTATTGTTTAATAAACTGTGATTTAATTTAACTACTTGACATTTTAAAATGCAATTTAAACTTTGTGAACTTTAATTTTGTTAGTATCATAATTATATTTCCATTTTATTTTTTATTATTGATTGTGGCAAGTGAAACGGGATATTTACCATGTTTACTGTTTTTGTCGAGTTCCCGATATTCCCGTTTTTTTTTTATTATTTTTTATTTATTTGTTATTTTGGTAAATATCCCGTTTCCTGTCTAAGTAATAATGTTAGTGACCATGATAGTTTAAAATCTTATATTTAATGTATAAAGAGTGTAACGTTGCGACTTATTCATGATATAGTGAATAAGTCGTTGGTGTGTCAATAAATAAATAAATAAATCGATGGCCACTATTTGGATATCAGTGCTAGAATCATATATTAAGATAAACGATTGTAGCACTGATATCCAAGTTAAGTTAGTACAGACTTATATGATGTCCCATAGAACTTTACACAATTTAAAATCCTGAAAATAATTATTTTCAAAACGCCAACTTTCTATTACGTATCCCATTGATTTAGAACCTAAGTAATTATCTTTTGATTAGTAATTCTACCCATATTTACTAACAAGCGCTAACACTAAACTAGCTACCATTTTTTCTCATTACTTCAGTTAGAACTGAAGACGTCATCGCCTACTATTTACACATGCATGATGCAACGTAACAAATGCACGATGCAATGTTACTCATGTTTGTAATACCAACAGATCGTCGGTAATACGCGCAAAGCCGGGCGCCGATGGCCACTATTTCTATTTTAATCACGGCCCATAGAGTAAGTCGTAAATAATCCCTCTGCAGAATCGAACGTGCACTGTTGTTAGTGTTAACGCTAAAAATAAGTTAATGTGTGTTCGGTGTAGGTGCAAGAATGCTGGGAGCTTGTGGCGCGAAATGTTGGAGAGTTGTGTTAGAATTTTACTGTCGGAAATATTGTTTTCTTTTTTGTTTTGTTGTAGTGGATTTTAGGTCTTGAAATGTTAAGTTTAGTTGAAGAATGGTTAAAGCTAAGTAAAACGTAAACTAAGATAATTTATTTACATTGAATTACTGTTAGAATATTTTTAAGTTATGCAAGTGTGAAATGATTATAAAAATACTATTTCCTCCGTTTTTGCATCATTTTTCATCGATGCTCCGCTCCTATTGGTCGTAGCGTCATGTTATGCCTTCCTCGATAAATATCTATCCAACCCTAAAAGATTTTTGATTCACCAGTCGTTCCTGAGATTAGTGCGTTCAACCAAACAAAGTCTTCAGCTTTATAATATTAGTATAGTTTTTAAAGAAATGAGCATTCTCTTCATACTAACTTCTCATTTTGAGAAGTTGGTAAATCATTCGGTATTTCTACATACAAAAAAATATGTCAGCTTTTGTTTTCATTAAAGTATCCTATAAGATGGGAAACTCATTGAGATACTTTCTTTCACCCACAACTACCTAATTGGCATTTCATTAGACAAAGCCAGAAGATTCACCACACCAATCAGGTCATCGACATCTTGAACATACCGTTCAATAGAAACCATTATCCTCGTTTTAAAATAGCCCGTATTCCAATTACCATAAATCCCTTGATGGTAAACAAGATAATATCCGGCTGTGTAGAAAAAAAAATACATTTTTCCATTACTGTAGCAAACAAACATTTTAATCCGGGAGCAGTGTAAGATGAAACTAAATAATGTAGTTTGAAAAACACATGAGATCAGATAAATAGAGCTCAAGTTATGAGCGAAAAGTATGGAGAAAAGAGATGTTTTTCCTTATCGTAAAATAATGGCGATAAGTTGACGACGCAGCAAATCCTAATCATAGCTAATTTATGTGTTATAAAATATAATAATAAGTTGATTTATTTACTTGTTACGCTTTACTGCTAAGCCGGTTTGGATGTTTGGCATGAAGATAGTCCTGACCAGGGACATAACAATGCATAGGTTACTTTTTTATTCAGATAGTAAGTACGTTCCCATGTGTAAATTTCAGAGTGAAGCCGAACCGATAAGCTAGTAACAATACAGGGTGTAAACAGACCCTTCACATAGCCTTCAACCAAGCATTCTGTACATCAAACTAAGTAACTTTACGCAAAAATTATTGCTGGGAATCGACTTTTTTTTTTGGGGTGGAAAATCACGTTTTACGGTAGGACTCGATCGAAAGCACTCAAAGCATTGTGCTGATGGATGGATTGAATAGTACGGGGGTCGTGGAGGTGTGTAAAGTAAAAATATTACATTAAATACATGTATTTAAAAAAAAACTTGTGAAAATGTTGGTACTTTGATCCAATATCTCCGTAACTAGAAGGTTCCCAGATAAGGTCTAGAACAAAAAAAATATCGCAAAGACGAGGAGAACAAGTGACTTTCAAATATGTTAAGGGTCTACTTACACTCTTTATACATTGAATTTGAAAAAAAAATAGTGTTTGTTGTTGTTGTGTTTTGTTGTCATTAAAATTGGTAGGAATGCAATGATTGAATATAACAAGAGAAGTAAAATATACGACACACAAAACGACCGAAAAAAAAAAATAACAGAAGAGGGCTTACCAATTTTACCAGGATTAATTTAAACTAACAATGCCCCAACTCCTTACCAATTTTATCTATGGCTGTTAGCAAAACAAAAACATGAAGGTTTTGACCCAATAAAATCCTATTCAAGCTCACCTCTTGACAATCTCGAAAATTTTCGGATTCAAAAATCGCTTTCTCCTACCAATTAAGTTCTACGTATCCACGTTACATTCGCTATCTCCGACGCTAGACCACGTACGTTTGTTTTCTTTTAATTAAGTCCAATTGAAAAACGCCCGTGGAAAATAAAGTCGTTGTCAATGATCGCGAGGCGACTTTAAAAACCTTTATTAGTAAGCTTTAAGTGCAACGTTCGTATCGGTTTTAATTGAACTGATAGTTAAGGGCAGGTAATTAGGACAAAAACTGATAATTGAATTAAGAAATCGTCATCAGCCTAGTCATTTCCCAAATATTTTGGGGTCGGCTTCCAGTCTAACCGGATATAGCTGAATACTAGTATTTTACGTGGAGTATCTGCCTATCTGACCTCCACAACACAGGTAATTCTGAGTAATACGATTCCTTTTGGTAAGATTGGTTGTCAGACTTTCGGGCCAATGACTACCTGTAACGACTATGAAAGATCTAAAATGACAGCCGGGACTAACGGCTTAATGTGCTTTCTGAGGCACGGAGGAAACTCGGTATGTAATGGTCACCCATCCACGGACCAACTTAGGCAATTTGAATTAAGAATAAGTATTTTTAATGCTTTATTCGTAAGGATATGGGGGAGGCCATTGTCCAGCAGTGGTACATACAAGGCCATGAAAAAAACAAAAAAATCGTAAGGATTATTTGTATTTAATTGATAACTTCTAGTAATGCAGACTTTTTTGATTGATTATGCAAAAAAATGTTTTTGTCTATGATAATGCTTTTTTATTAAATGTACCTATTTTCTTTTCGGTCTATGGCGGATATTATTTGTGTGTCCTAATTTTCGGACGCATAGACCGAAATCAAAATGGCCGGCTGAAACCAAGTGGTTTACACAGCTTCGGCCAGCGGTCATGCACTTAGTGGGGTGCATTAGCACTGATAAATGAATTACTAGTACTTGTAACAGCGGCATTATGCTTCAGAAATTTTAGGATGGTGCAATTATTGATATGAACTTTTTAAAAAGGGGGACTTTATATGCTTAAACAGGATGTATTGGAATTTCTGGGGGAACTATCTAAGCACTTTGGTTACCAATTAAAAATCGATTTAATAATTGTCATTTGAATTTGATTTAATTGTGTAACAACGGTACTTTCATTACTTTGTAGTTTTTTTTTCTAAATATATTCAAAAAGTTAGAAAAATATATAAGCAACTTTTACCTACAAAGCCCAGAAAACACAAAAGTTCAAAAATACCCTAGAAAAGCACAAAATAAGAATTTAACGTAAACAAGCGCACTATCCATTAGTAGCCACGAAGTTAGGTGGCGTAAAGAAACTAAATTCCCCCAGTGGCCAATCTACGTAGGCGTTACTAGGGTAGCGTTGAGAGGGGAACCGGCGTATGTGGACTATCTGCAGCCATTTCTATTTATTTGGGGCAGAACCCTTAAGTTTTTGACAGGAAACTTTGGGGTACGAAAGTGGTTGCGCAGGAAAATAGGGGAGATCAGAAAACATGACGAAAAATTAGTTTTGATCTGACTGCACCAGAAATGAGGTACACAGTGTTGGAAGATTAATTATTGTCTGATGTTTGTTCTGATGAGACCATGAAGTAAAGACTTCGGGTTCTTTTTGTGTATGTCTTTGGCAGAAGGTAGAGTTATGACTGTCATCTTTTATTGGTGGTAAAAAAGGCTAGTAAAATGCACAAAGTTAAGTAGAAAAGAAAAAATAAGACATACGAAATTGGTTCTGTACGAGCCCAAAAAGGCTCCTATCTGAGCATGGTGCTGTAACATTTAAAAAAATAAGTCACAGCGCTGGTATTCTGAGTTTCTGTTTATGAAACGGACAGCTACTAGAAAGTGGTTCACTTTCACTTTAATTTTCCTCTCAGCTTCTCATTTCCGTGCCATCAGCTTCACTAACACTCATTTTTTCTCGCTCATCTCGTTCGGTCATCTCCCGCTTAGCTTTACAAGAGCGAAGAGGTTTGGTTTCGCAATACCCTTGCGATGTATACAGTATGAGGTATTTATTTATTATTATAACCTTGCTATTTTGGTGGGTGGGATAATTGTTAGACGACAGCGAAAAAAAAAGAATTAAATGTATTTTCTTTTTCCTTAATCTTGAAAAAGTCTGTCAAAAAAGTTTTTAATATAAATTTATTGGGTAATTTTATCTTACCGTCACTGAGGACCAATTTTTTTAAGACAAGCATTCAAAGAGTTGAGTTTAACATATTTCTTGACAGTATGTTAAGCCAAGTCAGAGGCCCATGGGCGGCATAAAAACTCTGACATCAGGTTAGGCACTAACCACACGATAAAGAAAGAACATATTTTGATCGTATGTAATCACAATCAGCCCACTGCACTGGAACAGGCCTTCTCTCTCCATGAGGGAGTGCGCTGTAAACCACAACACGGACCTAGTGCGGGTTGGTAACAACAATAACATTTTTCAATAACACATAATTGCCGTAGCGTTTTCACGAACACTGTTCGATAATGCAAACAATTCCACAAAATCGCTCTTTCTCGTACAAACACAATAATTATAATAATAATAAATAATAAAATAGTTTATTTTCTCCACAATATTAATCTTACTAGTTACCTTATTTCTACGGTGACATATAGAACGGGCATTATATTGTGGGAGACTGGTGCCTAAACTAGGCTCGAGGCCTGTATTTCAGGTCACCAGGACTCCTCCATTTAAATTTAACAAATTATTTTATGTACTCGTACAAACTGTATTCAGTTAGAACATGTTAACATTTTTTTTTTTTTTTTTAAAGATTATTGATTATTAGTTAGTATGGTTAGTATCAGGGTATGAGTGAGGTTGAGTGTGTACTGCGTGTATGTGTAGTTAGAGAAGTGTTTTCAGTGGTTGTGTGTGTGGGGGGGGGGGGTTGTGTGTAGGGGGGTTGTGTGTAGGGGGGTTGTGTGTGTATTTTTTTTTGATCGTAGCATATTTGCATAATGGTTTATGTTAAAACTTTTAATAAATTTTCAGTGTCATCGTAATTGAGTTCTTGGAGCCAACTGTATAGCTTCATTTTGCACTTTATCTTATTTAGTTCATAGATAGGTATGATCCTATTTACTTTATTGTAGAGATACCGACCGAGGTGATAGAAGAAACGTTTTGAAAAAGATGTTGTAGGCGAAGTATGGCATTTGACAACGGGATTAAATCTTCTCTTAGCTCGAGGCAGTAAAGGATTGTAGGTTAGTAATCTATGTTGTTTCAGGATGGTTTGTTGTACAAACAGTTGACGCACCGTCAAGACTTTCGCTTTTTGGTATAGTAATGCTGTAGGGTAGCGATAAGGTAAGGACAAAGAAACCTTCAGTATGGCTCTCTGTGCTCTTTCCAGTGCCAGTAGGGTACTTTTTGGAGCACCACCCCAAGAGGTGATGCAGTATGTTATTAACGACTGAGCAAGAGCATAGTATACCATTTTTTTTATTTTATCATCAGTCACATTTCTTAGGGTCTTAAAAACATATATCAGTTTTCTCAGTCGGTTACTTAAGGTGTTGATATGTTCCTGAAATTTGAGTGTGCTGTCTATAGTTAAACCCAGGTATTTAATGCAATCGGCTTTGTTAATTTGAACACACGTGCATGTAGTGGAGTGAGGAAATGCACACGTGTGGGCTAGGATAGTGTTCGGCGTCATGGATGGAGACAGTGTTTGCTGTTTAATGGAGAAGGTGACGTAATTAGTTTTTTCCGCATTAAGGGTGAGAACATTGTCGCGCAACCATTTCGATACAGTATTGAATCCCAATTGGGCGCACACAAAGACCTCACTCCAGGTGTCTGCAGTGAACAAGAGGGCTGTATCATCGGCGAAAGTTATGACTTTGCCTTTTGGGAGAGTGAGCATACCCAGCTCGTTTATATATATGAGAAAGAGTGTCGGACCGAGCACGCTGCCTTGTGGCACACCGTAACTAACTCGGCACTCGTCACTGACACTCCCTCCCACTTTGACGCTCTGGGTGCGCCCACTCAGATAATCCTCAAAAAGTGCGAGTTGTATTCCTCTTATTCCGAGCCGTTCCATCTTCCTTATTAAGATGGGAACAGAGACCGTGTCAAAAGCTTTCGCAAGATCTAAAAAGATCCCCAAGACTTTTTGGCCACCATCCAAATTAGTGACGATATGATTGGTGAGGTCATGAACCGCATCTGAAGTTGATTTGCCGGCCCTAAATCCATACTGTGATGGGGAGAGAAGATTATATTTCTCTAAGTAATCCACGAGGCGTTTATTCAATATGCGTTCTAGTATCTTGGAGATGGCTGGTAGCACAGCTATGGGTCTGTAATTATTGACACGGTTTCTGTCCCCACCCTTGAAGATCGGGTGAATGATGGACCTTTTGAAGACCTTTGGGAATTTACCAGTACTGATGGCAAGGTTACAGATGAAGGTTATAGGTTGAACCAGTGACGCCAGATGTCTTTTGAGAAAGATGGAAGATATTCGGTCCCAACCCATGGCACATTCATTTCGGAGAGAAAGTATTAGTTGCGTGACTTCAGCTTCGTCAGTTTGCATCAGTACCATGGATTGCGAGCCGCTACTTGGATTGTCACTAGTTGACACCATTGTCCGATTACCCATTTTCTCGGCAAGGCTTCTACCCACATTTGCGAAGAAACTATTTACGTCGTTGACGGATTGCTTTGGTGTTGATGATATGGATAGTAGTTCAAGCGGATTGTCTTTCTTTTTGGTCCTATTTGATATATTATTTATAGCTGTCCATAGTAGTTTAGAATTGTTACTAGCGTCTTTTATTTCCTTTTTCTCGTGTTCGGATTTGGCTTGTTTAAGTAATTTATCACAGTAATTTCTGTATCTAGTGAACGATGTTTTTAGGATGTGGTTTTCAGGGTCCGTTTTTAACTTCTTGTGTAAATTATCTTTATGGCGAATGCATCGTAGAAGACCAGTGGTGACCCATGGCTTCGCAATTCTTTTACGGTTTGGAACTTTTACTGTTTCAGAGTTTGTCTCTATTAACTGGGTAATGAGTGTTATAAAAATTTCAGCTGCCTCATGTGGTTCTGTTGACGTGTATATTGCTCCAAAATCAAGTTGTTTCAGGTCCGCATCGAGCTGGTCATGATTGATCCGGACGACCGATTTTGCTGTCAATTGTTTCGGAGGTTTTTTAGCAAGGAATAAGAGCACAGTATCATGGTCTGTGAGTGAGGAGTGGGCTACTAGTGTAAAGGCAGGAAGGGTTGTCTTCAAAATAACGTGATCCAGGCAAGCCGATTGTCGTGTGGGTAATACATGTGCTGGTAGAAGACCATGTGAGGCCAGTAGATTTAGGTAACTGTCCTTAGCTGGATCGTGACACTGGTCATGGATATTTATATTTATGTCACCAGTAATTATAATATTTGTGTACTTCCCGATTTTATTAAGGGCAGCGTCTAGAGAGTTTATAAAGTTGTTTACGTCCCTATACCCTGGTGGACGATATATTGCCAACAAAATGGTGCTGTAATCGATCCGTACCTGAAGACAGTTTGCTTCTATAAGCACTAACTCCTCCACAGAGACTTTCTTAAGATTTTCGTTTACATAAACGACAACTCCCTCATTTTGAGTAAGGTTATTATCGGTCTTAAAGTAATTGTAGCCTGATAGAATCGGGATATATTGAGTACAGGGGAGCCAAGATTCCGTCAGAGTGATAATATCCCAGCTAACCTTAGTTCTTGTGAGTAAGGTGTGAAGCCCTGTTATGTTTTTGGTTATGCTTCTGATGTTTTGGTTAAGAATTGTGAGCGACTGATTGGGCGTGAAGTTAGCCGGAATACAATCATCCAGATCACATGTGGCAGAGTCAGAGACGGAGACTGAGTCTATGTTGTCTGTATTATTTTGTGTGCTATTGAATTTTATTTAGGGAAATTCTAATACTGACGTTTCTAATAGGGTAGTTTTTTATTGTATGCTTAGAGATAATTGTTAGAAGGTTACAGATAATTATGGCATATTTTCTGGTATTTAAATAAAGAATATAAAAACACATTTGAGAACTACAAAATAAATTTAAAATATGCATGATGTTATGTACTATATATGTTACATATATCCGTATGTTACATGTATCGTGTATTATGTATCTGTATTTTTGGTATAAGTGTACATTATGTTGTATAGTATTGTAATAGTATAGTGTTGAGTCATTTGTTAGTGATATAATGTGTGCGTATGCTAGGTTTGTTGTTGTGTGATAAAGTGGTAGAACATTGATAGGGAAGCTGTTAGTATTTTTTGTTAGAAACATATTTTTAAACAATTTTAACAAAGCGAAAAGTAGAATTGTAGGTATTGAAATGTACAATTGGAAGATGTTCAGCAGTCATTTTTGTTTCCGCAGTTTTATGAGATCTTCTTCAGTTTTTATCAGGCGACCAGGCATCCCTTCTTTTTCTCGGACATACACCTTTCCATTTGCGATCCAACATTGTTCGTAGGAGCTGCTTTTGGTAAACTCTCTGGCGAGGTAGTGAAGACGTTTTGTCATTGTTGTGAGTGCTTCTGCGACAAATATGGGTTTTTCGGGTCCTTTAAGTTGCAGGTGGGTAGTATTGAGACGGTTGGATTTGTTATCCTTATTGAAGGTTCTAGTCGACTTCAGGAACTGGTCTCTGATTGTCGAAGACGAGAATTCGACAAGGATAGTGCCTAAGGATTCTTTTTTGGCTAATGAGCGAAATATGGTTTTTATGTCCTTATTTTCGATTGGTTGATTTATGACTTCACCCAATTTTTGCACTGTGTTAGAGAGCGTATCTCGGTTTTCTGGGACCGACATGGGGATATTTCTTATTTCTATTGATGCTGATTTAAGGTTTTTTTCTAGAAAGTCTACCTTAAGCTCCAGTGATTTTATCAGTTTATTATTGTTGGTGCATTTAGATTGAAGCTGGCTTATTTCTAATACAGCGTCATCGTATTTTTCAGATAGAAACTGTACAGTCTTTTTTATTTCTTCGTTCTGCGTTTGAATCTCCAAGTTTTGAGTACTGATCAAGGTATTTTGAGTTTTTATATTTTCAAGGGCCGAGTGTAGGGAATCTATTTTAAGGTTTTGCTGCGCTTGTTGGGAAACCATCTGTGAGAACATAGCTTTCATTTCCATAATCATGTTTTCCATTCGATGGAGATCTGAGTCGTCACCACGCTTTCGTTTCCTTAGGGTAATGTTTTCATTAGTGTCAGAACCCGTGGTTAAATCCGGTTCAGACTTATGTAGTGGTGAAGGTGTAGTTTGGGGGGGCGAGCGTCTAATCATTATTATTTTACAGAGCAATACACTCTAATAGGAACGATATGTATCAGATTGTTTGCAAATTAAAACTGTCATAGACTGATTCAATAGCATGCAGTGTTTGTACTAATGAGCAGTAACGAGTCACTTCCCTCAATCCTTCTACGCGCCGATGTGAGCCGGCGCGGCTCCGCTGCGCAGGCGCTGCTTATATTCGTGAATCTTCGGGTGTCCGAACGTTGCCGAGCGAGCGCCGTTTAACGATGTCCTTGACCGCTGACCCCGGCCCGTCGCTCAGCTGACTCGTTGAAGCGATGACTCACTCCGCGCAGCAATGATTCAAAAAATTTGCAACCGATTTATGTTAATATTGTGTTTATTTTGAAACCTCTTGATCTGGAGGACAACTGACTCGCGCACTAGATAGCTTTTAGGCTTAGCTACAGTGTAGTATATAGTTTAGATCCGGGAAATTGCTTAAAGTTACTTTATAGAAATTGTTTGTACGAGCACACAGTGAGTACGTGTTGACGCGCGCAAGCCCGCGGGGGGGATGAAATGTAATCGCTTTGAGTATCTCGGTCTTTAGAAACATGTTAATCTTGCTCCAATCGGGTATATATTATAAGTAATTTCATTAATTGCTTTGTCGTTAATTTAATATTGTAAAAAAAACATTTTTGGGACGGACAGGCTCCTCTCTTCCTTCTGTTGATGTATTTTTTTTTTATATTAAAGAGTTTTGTATTGCATGTCGTTGTCAATGCAATAAAAGGCAATCGACTTAATTGCAGTGCTTCTACAGTTAAGGTTCTTCGCTCACGACTACTTTTTGCAGCGATGTTGTCGCGTGATTCATAAACGCGCGTCTACATCACTGGTATCGCGTGTTTGTTGCATTTGCAACGCGCGTCAGAACCGATAATGCAAACGCGCGTAAACATCGCTACTGCGTTAATCTTCTTCTTAGTGTATAATAGCAAAAAGTTTAAATATGTATAGCCCAAAAATGAGCCACACTGTGTCGATGCAAACGCAAGAGCGGAATCCATCTTGCAATTTTAGCGTTTACAGACATTTCTGTATCGATGCTGAATCAATATCAAATAAATCATTTACAACGCGACTGAAGCGCGACAGCATCGTGATAGTATAACTGATAGAAAATTGTCGGTCACGTGGACGAAAGTATACGCCTGCGACAGCTGCGCCGTGACGTTTTGCAGCGTTTGCATCTTTACAAAACATCACGGTGGGCGAAGACCCTAATTATTAAATTCAATTATGGCTAACCTATTCCGCTTCAGTAAATTAAACGGGGTTTTATGAAAGTTTTCCAAAAAGGTTTTGTTGGTGGAAACAAAAAGAGTTTTCCACTTTATTTGATACAGTCATCAGTTCCATTGTTATTGTTTTTGGTTGACACAAAACGGACATTTATGAGCTTAGTGTTTTAATTGTTAGATAATGAATACATTTAACTAAAAATTGGCTGTATGTTGCTTCTAATTTATGTGTAAAAGGTATGCATTATTTAAAAATAATTAAACAACACACACAACACCCGGGGGTCGGGGCGGGGGTCGGGGTTAATAGTTAATACGTTTTACGACACAAGCTAACCAATTAAAAACTAGCATTTTCTAATGCTTGCAAAATAGTTGAGCAAACCAAATGATTTGGTATTGATTCGTCACATCCTTGTCTAGCAGTGGTATAATACAGGATATTCATTGGCAAGGGCTTCTTTTCATATGAGAAACCGATTATTTTGCAATAGAGAGAGAGGAGAATCATCATCATCATCATTCTCCTGCTAGAATAGAGCTCAAATTTTTTTCTTAGCTTAGAGCCTGTCCCCAATTCTTTCATTACTGTTTGTGTTTTTTTTGTTGGCCTATTGATTGTCCCACTGCTGGGCCAACGCCTCCCCTTTCTCCTTCCGAACCTCTATACCCTGTGCTATCTCTGGCCATGTTCACCCCGTAAACAAGATCAGATCGTCACCTTCGCCGCGGTCTACCTCCACGGCGGCGATCTCCTCCGACAAGTACAGGCGGTTGTGGTTTATTTTTTTTAATTATTGTCATCAATAACATTATTCACCCCGCTACAGCCTATCACAAACGACTTGATAATACGTTTACATGCCCCAGATCACGCTACATTGCCTCTCTAAGACTCGCCCCTTTGAGTTTAATTGCAATTTTGGTAGGCTGTGTACGGTTCTTTCTGTGGGCTGTTAAGTGTACGGTTTTCAAAAATAAAATGCTTGCTCGAGACACTTCGTTGGTTGCACACGTAATTAAAGTAACGATTTTGTGAATATGAAAAGTGTGTAAATAAAAAGATTAGACAGTGCCATACATTCATGTCGAAATGGTGTTTTTGTTGTAATTATTAGAACTTGGCTTGACACGCTACCGCTTGTCTAGATTTCAATATGTAATTTGACACTTAGCAGTGTTTATATATTTTTAATAATAATAGTATAATTTAATTATAGGGAATGATTCGGTGAGAGGTGTGTTGTACTAATACAGGTAAAGTGATAGGTACGCCTTCTGAGGATCACTATTTAAAATCTTTTTTTATTTTTATTGACGTTGAATTTTGTTTCTTAGCGTTTTCTTGTGCTAGTTGCTTACTGTGCGACAATGAACCACACCAGAAGAATCAAAGAAAACATGTTGTTCGAAAATTATCATAAAACTAAAACCTATCACATAAATAATTATTGTGCCTTGCAGTAAATTAGGTCTGATCTTCAAGCTCTCAAACTACATACTAGTACTATCCAGTACTAGCCACTCCTACCCAAAAATCTTTTTGCTACCCACAAAACTGTATTACACGAATCTACAACAGCCTCCCAAAAAAAAAACGATCTATCACGTCATCCTCAATATACGACGAAATAATTCATCACATTTCCACATAATTGCGTTAGGACAATAATTCTAGAACATTGAGGGAAATTATTAATATGACAGTCGAGCGTAATGGCGTCACTTCGGTATGCGCTCCCATTCTTTACATTGGCATGCCGAGGCAAGCAATACTAGGCTTTATTAATATTGCTATATAATGTGGTTTGGTATGGACGTGTAGGAAAATAATATGGCGATCTTTGGTGTGTAGTGAGATGGAGAAATTCATAAGAGCTGGGGATTATTTTTCTGTTGGAGCTTAGTAGTCAATTGTAGATGTATTGTTAGTTAGAGGTAATATGGGTTTTGAGATTGCCACCATTATTATCATATCAGCTGAATGATGTCCGCTCCTGGACAAAGGCCTCCCTCAAGCGTCGCCATCTGGGTTATTGATCTGTTCCATCAGAAAGATCTCAAAAACAGCTGATTCTCTGGAGTTGTGTTCGTTTGTTGGCAGTAGGCTCGCTTTCTATTTTATGGGACTTAATCATAACTGAAGTAATGAGGGTGTTCTGTAGGTAAACCTCCATCTAACTCTTCGGTAATAACAAGCGTATGCTTACGTTACTTTATGTAGGTATGACTGTTGTGTCCAATGTCTGGTAAAATAAGAAAAACGACCATTTAACTTAAGTATAGCTTAGCTTAGTATGAGTCATAGGACATTCCCTGAATTCCATTCCTCACAACTCACCAGAGATGAGTAACACAATGGGTTTTTCTAGAAAAAATAATTAGACTTCTGCAAATAGCTAAAATTCCACGTTTATTCCCCGATGCTTATTATTGTTAAGTTTTAATTCCAATACTGCTTGGCCAACAGCTCGTAAATAACGTTTTATAGCCCAAAATATAAAACAGTAGTCTTGTTTTCGGTTTTGCAGTTTTAAAACGTGCTGATTTCTGTACTGATCGTTTTAGGAAAGTGGGTGCGGAAATGTGGTAATTGTGAATGCTTGGAAAAGCTGTAATATCAAGAAGTAAAAAATAATAATAAATATTATTCTTATTCTTCTTGATATGGCTAGAAAGGTGACTGCTGAGATGACGAATAATAGAGAAGTATGGAAGAAGTACGCCGACCCCAAATAAATTGGGATAAGGACAGGAGCCTGATGATGATTGTTCTTGACCGTAGCATACTCTCTATTTATGTTCCAATGCTAACCTTGGTCTTGCGAGGAGCAGATTTGCTTCCTCTACTGGAGCGATGACTTGGCCCAAGTACAACAACTAATCACCAAGATTTCGTTATTACTATCCACATAAATAAGTGTAGTATTAATGTATCTAGCACATCGTTTTTTTTTATTTTCAAACTAATTCATTTTAACTGTTACCTAAATAAATAAATTGATTGAAAACGACAAACGTAGTTTTAAAATAAAGTAATACTAATAAATCAGGGGCATAAATAGTCTGAAATAAATGATTTTTGATCCATTTATTAATAAACCTTTCTGAATCAATTCTATAAATGATGATATTCAAACGAAACACAAGTTTGCCTTATATTATTTGTAGATATAGATAGTAGATACAATAACGCGGCTGCATAATAACAGCCGCTCGGGTCGATCTTTAGATTGGTCCGTGGATGGGTGACCTACCGAGTTTCCTCCGTGCCTCAGAAAGCACTTTAAGCCGTTGG
Organism: Noctua fimbriata; assembly: GCA_905163415.1. NCBI lineage: Eukaryota > Metazoa > Arthropoda > Insecta > Lepidoptera > Noctuidae > Noctua > Noctua fimbriata. Next base: position 2,046,789 of record LR990932.1, read on the forward strand.
TCCCGTCTGTCATTTGTAGATCTTTGACAGTCGTTACAGGAGTCAGTGGCCCGAAAGTCTGACAACCAGTCTTACCAAGGAGTATCGTATTACCCAGTACTAACTGGGTTATGGAGGTCAGATAGGCAGTCGCTCCATGTAAAATACTGTAAAATACCTCCATGTGAAATCCGTTCCCCAAAATAGTTGGGAAAAGGCTAAGCAGACGATGATACAAAAACCTTTGCCTCTCCCTCTTCCCATTCATCCCCGCCAACTTACACTCACGACAAAACAAAACATTATATTCGATCATCTGACGTCCTAGCGTTGTTTATCTGTCTATCCGTCACAATTTACTATATATGTCGTAACAGCCAATCGTCTTCGAGTACAGTTTGTTCGCCGTTTATTTAATAAAAACGTCATGTTGGCAAATAACGCGTGGATATTGATTAGGGTTGTGAGCAATAGATCTTATTGTAGTACAAGAGAGGGGTTCTAGCGGGTATTTGATCGTTTAGAAATAGTTTTTTGGATAAATTGTTTGGGATAAGATAAATATCTTTCGCCTTTAGTTACAGGTTTTTTTGATAGATCTCATGTTCACTGTCTAACTTGACTAATGTTATTTGTTACGTGGAACAGAAAGACATTGCAGTACTTACCTTTTAGAAGCATTTACGGGAAATAAGTGTTACAATCAATGACGAATGATGATGGATGGAGTAAGTATTAGTGGCTAAGAACCTGGTTAATGCAAACGTTTTGTTTTGGTAATAAATAACTACCTTGGATCCTTAACTTCTTCATTAATTGCTGGTCAATTTTGTAAAACGACATGATTTTAGCAACAACTCAAAGTCGGGGTCTAGAAGCATGAAACCACAGTCAAGAGTTCCATACGTAACAACGGGTGAAGAAACAGAGCAGAAAAAAATATCTGATAATTATTTGAATGAGGAAAATGTCGTGAGGAAAGTTTTGAGTATGAACGTGGATGGGTATAAGAGTAGAGGAAGACCAAAGAAACGATGGTTGGACTCTGTGAAAGATGATATGGTAAGAAAGGAAGTGTCTGATGAGGTGATGAGTAAACAAGAAGTATGGAAGAAGAAGACATGCGACCCAAATAAATTGGGTTATGGGCAGGAGAATGATGACGATGATTACTATCCAATTTTTTTACCAATCAGGAATAAGTGTTGTATCTTATTAAAAGGACACAAAGAATCCTAAAAACTCACTCGCTATTCCACCTAATTTGCGCCGCAGCAGCAGCGTTGGTGCGGGTGCGGCCCGCCTATCTACACCGTGTCCGTATAGTGGAGGCGTCGGCCTTTGTAATTGATTGATACGTCCAACGGGTTGCCCCCGATGTTTTGTTTAGATCCGCATTTGCCCAACACTAGCCCTGGAAATTGGGTTTTTTGTATAAAAGCACTCGACTTTCAGCTGCGAATGGTTTTTGGTTGGAGTTTTTCTCGCCTATTAAGGAAAATAGTTAGTTGTAAGCTAAAATAATGTAGAAACCGGACTTAAATGAGACTTGTGCGTGGCGTGAATTTTTAAACACAATATTAAAATCGGTGTCTTTGTAACGTATTACTATTCTTATAAAAAAAAAATACAGTATCAGGGGAACCCTTAACTGCAGAACACAAAGAAATAAAAAGAAAAAGACAGAAAGAAAAAGTTGTGTGACCGTCAGACTTCCATCTCATAGGTTTCGAGTTCGAAACCACGACACGCATCTATGATTTTTCGGATTCACGTGTGTATTGCAAAATTATCACTTGCTTCGGTGAAGGAAAAACATCGTGAGGAAACCACCATGCCTGAGAGATATTTCTCGACGGCATGTATAGCCAAGTCAGAAGGCCAAAGGCGGCATAAAACCTCTGACACCAAGTTAGGCACTATCCACACGATAAAGAAGAAGAAATATCAAATGGTTTAATACATAATTGTGTAGTGATAAGATTAGCAAAACACGAAGATAAAGTGACATTTTATCAGCGATAAATATTTACGATCAAAACTTAATTGAATTGACATATTCTACCGAAAAGCCTCAATTCAATCCTTTTGAAAGCCTTTAAAGAAGAACGAAAGAAATACTTTGTAACCGAATGCAATTTGTTTTGCCATTGGAAAATATGGTTACAAACTGTTCACAACACAACACTACAACTTCTCCTCTTAGAATTTGCCATACGTCAATTCTCTGAAAGTAATCACCTCCTTTGAATCAAAAGACATTGTACTACCGTTTTCAGAAGTCTTCAAAAATGCGATTCTTGTCAAAGCAAGTGCTAGAGTTCAGGAACTTTTGACTGTATTATATTTTGCTATTTCAGCTTACAGGGACGACGACGACGGTACTACTACGATAGCTTTTAAAATTTTGTTCGCCACGATGCTGCGGTGTCAAGGGGAAGCAAAGCTTACCTAGAGGCTTGAAGAGATAGCTTGTGAATGTGGTTAGAACTTACTAGAGATATTTGCCAGGTTCTGTTAAAGGCTAGGCTTTAGAATGGGCAACTACTATTAACAGTACTTTCACAAGTTATTATGCCTTGTGACTGGGACTGCAGCTCCCAAGCATCATCAAGTGCTTGCAACGGTCTAATAAAAATAAACGCTTTGAGTTTTCTAGAAATAACGCCTCTGATGTAGCTAAAGATAAAATATGTCCAATTAACTGGAATGATGATTTCATTTGATATATATAACTCCTTCAACTTTCTAAGTAGCATGTCAGCGCCAACTTAACCCCCCCCCCCCTTACCCACTTTTACTTTTACCACCCATCCCACAAAACCCATACATTTGAGCTAACAAAATAAAGCCATTATCCCTTCGCTGAACTTCGTGTCCAGTCCATTCATTACGCCATCCGGACAAAAGACGGACGTCGGGACGTACGAGTCCCATGGGCCTATGTGTTTATTTCTTCTTCTTCGTCATGCGTAGCTTTTCGCTGACCTATTATGGTGGGTAGCTGTTTTGTGTGTCCGATGGGGTTAATTTCTACATCAGTTCAAGGGAAACACAACTAGAAAGCAAATAAGAAAGTGTTTCTTATTTGCTTTGTAGTCTGTACTGTATTTTGTAAGAATTTTCAGAATAAAAGTGTGGGAGAAAGATAGGAATGTTTTGGCCATATTCTCGTCAATGAAGCCTTTTCTTCTTCAGTTCTAATTTCGAAATCTTAAAGTTAATTAACCTTCATGCTCTTTTGCATTTGTTAAGTACTTTACCCACTATCGAACCTTCTGTATATCATTAATTGTTTACTCAATCAAAATTTGATATCTTTTCTTACTATGACTTAATATCTTCTTATAAGGCCCGCTTACATCTTACATCACCAGTTAATGACGTTTAGCGCTAAGCATTTTTAAACCATCGTTCATTACGTCAATTGTTGGTAGATGATAATAGGTACACAGAATGTCGATTTAAACGGATATAGCATTAATTCATTTCGGGGTTCGGCTAAGTGTAGGTACTGCACTACAACCTACCTACGCATACCTACATACATCAATGGAACGAATTCCAAACTGGCTGTTAACTCAACGCGCAGGTACTAAAGTCACATATTTGGGTCATTACGTAGCACGTTTCCAAATATCTGTGGAACGACGCTAATGATTCCTCGTATCGCGTTAATTAGGATGTTATACTTCGGAAGTTTCGGTAAATGTCTGGTCACGCGGTACACTTTCAATTTTCGTTTGTTTTAATGATGAGCATGTGGATCTGAGCGAAAGATAGAAGTATGGAAGAAGAAATCATGCTGCACCGATACATAGATAGCTAAATGATTGAAATGATAAATGATTGGTGACTACTGATACGCCTGGATATATATTTTAAATTGCTTATTAATTAGATCACTAGTATTTTAAACATTCAGCAAATACTGGCGTGATTTTATGTTACGCAATTTGGTTTCTTGTGCAAGAATCGTGATTAATGCTGGCTCCTTATCTGTTTGGGGATATTTGGCTTTTGCCTTACAGTGTAACATAGCTACCAAAAATGATTGTACTTTAATTCCCGTTACACGAAAACTAAAGAAATTTCTTAACATTATTGGAATGTTGGAACTTCTTACTCTAGAGGTGGTGAGCGGAGTATTAAAAAATCAACAGCGTGGTTTTCATCATCATTTAAGTATCACCCAAGTATTCGTCAAGCTGTTGGTCCCGGCTATCATTTGTAGATCGAGACGTTACAGGTAGTCATTGGCCAGAAAGTTTGACAACCAGTCAGTAAATCTTATCGTATTATCTAGGACTAACTGGGTTGTGGAGGTCAGATAGGCAGACGCTACACGTAAAGTACTGAAATCCAGCTGCATCCGGTTAGACTGGAAGCCGACCAAAACCTAGTTGGAAAAAGGATAGGCAGATGTTGATAATGATTTAGATATCGCTTTGTTTGTGTACTCTTATTTCAGCTAAAAAATAACTAAAAATGCTTACAGTTCGTTTTACTGTAGAATCTACAGCATTTATAAACCGTGTTTGCCATCCACATGATCTCAAATAAGATGTTCGTGACACATCCTACGGTTTCCTCATACAATATGGGTTTGAGGCTCATTGGCTGAGGCTGGAGCACGATGCATCTTGTTAATATTCAACTAAAATCTAATATTTAAACTATACAAAACTGTACCTTTGTCTTCTTTAACTTACTTTTACTTTAGTTCTGTTTTATACTTGAGTTTTTCATGCCTAAAGCGATATGCACATAACTTATGCATGCAAACCTTTTTCTTCCGTGATATCCTGGTAAGTTTTTACTCCGAGATTCTTTATATGTAGGTAAAAATCTAGTCAATGTTTTCAGTATTTCAGTACCTACTGTTTTTTTTTTACTGTCGTATGTATGACGTATAATAATACAAATAATGAAAGTAGCCATGGATTACAGATAATATGGTTATTGCAGTTTGCCAGTAGGAATGACTTGGTGCTGGTACTATTAGGAATACCTCTGTCCCTTCGATGATTAAAGGTGTGATGGTAGTATCTTATGTATAATGGCTTAACTAACGTTTCACTTCAAATGTACATGTGAGTACCTACCATCAAAAACGTTGATTTGTAGTTTCTTATAAAACCGTTGACTACTAAAATAACTTGTAAAATTTACCAGTCAAACTCACACCAATTTGTACCAAAGAACTAATTCCTACAACTCGAAGCAAAAGTTGAAAAGCATCACAAACATCGACCGTTTCATACAAACAAAGGACTCTCTCTACTTCGGAATAAAGAACCACTTCAGACATCCAATCGATAGGATCTCATAAGCGTTAATACTGGTGGTACATTCAAAAATCTGTAGCGGAATAAAAAGGTTGGCCCCCATTATGCGGACAACAATGGCCCCGACTGAAAAGTACCCCGGATGCCCGCTGCAACATTATAACAAAAGGTAACTGCGAATAGGTTTCCGGGATAAAATTTTATTGTGAGGCATCGACAAAGGACCTCGTAGCGAACAAAAGTCCGGGAGATCCGGGAACAAGCCGGGACTCGGGACTCGGTGACGAAGATATCGCGCGGTAATATTGTAATTATATGTATCCTGAGCGCGGGGCTATTGAGTCCGTTTGCGATCATCTGGGGAGTGGCGTTTGAGATACGATCATGTGGTGGGTGTTTTGTTTTTTAGAACTGTTTCAGGGTTACGAATGTGTTGTGAGGGAGTTTATATTCCAATGGGTATTTAGACATTTTACTTTGTTAATGTAATTTCTATTTTTTTAATAAAGCGCTTGGCTACTTTGGATTAGTGTGAGTAGGTACTTTATGTCTACTTCATAATATTCGTCTCATTGTGCAATTTTTATTTGTTTCTTTTTTCAGTGAGGAATTTATTAGTTTTTGAATAATTTGGTGCAAGAATAAAAAAACAGTTTATATCGTTTTAAATTTCTTAGTCGTTGTGCTATTATCTCACCATTGTGTATTACAAAAACTTTTATTCCTCCCATATATATAAATCCCGGAGTTATTACTCTTTTCGCCACCTATAATGAGTCTAGTTTATACCTACTCGAAACGTACAGGGAAATTCATATTTCAACCCCAAATTGTGCACTTAGAAAAATTACTTCATATCATTTACTGACTAATAATATTTAATTGTTAGTTGCATGTTGGTTTGTGAATGTTTTAACACATTACTTTTCTATTGTATGTAACATCATCATTATGATCTTGCACTCTTGTCCTTGTCCCAATTCATTTGGGGTCGGCGCAGCAGGAGTTTCTTCTTCCATACTTTTCTATTACTCGTCATCTCATCAAACAGCTCCTTTCTATCGTATGAAACATTTTGTTTTATATTGTTTTAAACAATAGTAATATAAACATGGCAGTCAGAATGTATGATCATCACATCTTCCAGTGTGCCATACACCTCACAATTTGGTGAATCAATTTTTTTCATTAAAAATCTAAAATTATTGAGCGGGATGCTTCCTGATCTCATTCCGTTAGCTGTAACTATAAGTTTTCTACAATTTGTGCTTCTTGTGACAAGAGTCAAATCAATCTACAGATCAGTTGGAGGAGCTCAAAGAAAACAAAGAAAAGAGGAACCATTTTAGACATAAATATTTTTAGATGAAGAATAGTGCAAGTATCAACTCGGAATTAGATGGTTCACGAAAATTTAAATACTAGAAAATATTATTTTATGACAAACATAGCTCTACGAACCGTAATCAACAACAATTTGCCCATAACTTACCGTAGTTATATTATTAGAAAGTCCTGCTAAAATGGGCTCTAATAATACAGCTTTCGTGACTGATTAGCGTCGATTATGTCGGGTGTGTCAGCGGCAATCGTCACCTGTCGCGTTAACGTGATGGCGGACGGAAGTGCCAGTAATGTTGTTTAAAATGTTTCGAGAATAATACAAGTACTGAAAATGTGGAGGTAGAAATTAAAGAAAATATATTTTGCGCGGAAACAATTGTATTATCAGCTTTTAGTTACCCAACTTCAGAAAAACGCCTTGTTCTATAGTAGTAGGATCGAGCAATGTTTGCTTATTTTGTGTCATTTTTTTATCCTGAGGGCCTAAACAAAACAAAGCGATATTTATGGATGAGGACAACGATGATGGAAAACTCAAAAATGTATTGGATTATCTTAAACTACTGAAAAGCATGTACACAACTTCAACCAACTTATCTGTGCAGACGAGAAAACACAGAACTAAAATAAACGTACCAAGTTTGACACATCGATTCAAATTTTCTTGACAAGCAGCGACACCTCGAACTGCATACTTAAAGTGGTCATACCGTATTTTTGTACACACATGCAACATTTGAAAGCGATTGTAACTTTTCTGTGTATCTGGGTCCTAAGGTTTTTTGTTTTTTTTTTTAAATCCTGGCCTCACACTAGGAATTTCTCCTGTATCGTGGGTGCGTTTACAAACTCACATACACAAACAGCCACACAGTATTGTATTCACTCGTGTCTTCAATTTTATTACTGTCTTAGATAGTCTTAAATATGTTTTCAAAATTTATACCAACTTCATCATCATCATCCTGCCTTTGTCTGTTATTTGGGGTCGGCGCAACACGTTTTTTTCTTCCATTCTCCCCTGTCAATCGTCACGCTATCAAGATTTAGACCAACAATCAACTCATGTTCTACTCTAAATTACAACTGTCAGTTGAAAAACTAATATTAGCCTAATTAGTCTAACCGCGGTGCAGTTCTACAAATCTTTCGTTAGTTACACAGGTTAGCCAAAAACTATGATTGGATTTTCTTTTCACAAAAATTTTCAGGTAGGTACGGACCGAAATTGGAATTGTGCCCGATTACTAGTCCCGCATGGTATTCTGTACCGTCATTGGCAACCCGGCTGGTTGTATAATGCTAGTGTTTTTGCGATTAATTTTCTTTTTGTTTCTGTTGATAATAAATTAATTATTATGGCTGTATCAGTTGTGTCATGATATTTTTAGCTCCTGGTGAAATGCTAACAGCCGCATGGGTCGATCTTTGAGGTTAAGCAGCACTTGCCAAGGAAGGTCCATGGATGGGTGACCATCTTTTATATACCGATCTGCCTCCGTGTTTTGGAAAGCCGGTTGTGCCGTTGGTCCCGTCTGGCATTTGTAGATCTTAGACAGTCGTTACAGATAGTAAGTGGCTCGAAAGTTTGACAAACAGTCTTACCAAGGGATATCGTATTACCCAGTTCTAAATGATGCGGAGGTCAGATATGCAGTCGCTCCATCAAAAATACTGGCTACATCCGGTAAGACTGGGGCCCTAACATAGTTGGGAAAAGGCTACGCAGACGATAATTTTGGATGATATTTTATTTCGTTATCATTTATTTTGTCAGCAATATTTCCTCATTTACTTTTCCATTTTTATTACTATTTGTCTTCATCGAGATAGGCCGAAATAAAATTGGAATTTATATTAATATTAGAGAAAGTAGCTTCGGGAATTAACGATAACTGTTTATCAACCTTTGTGGTTGTGTGTCACGATACTATTTCGATTCTTAATAGGCCTGTTCCCTGAAGGGCGGGCACGCACGTATCCATTTTGATATTAGCGATCACACACCTAAATTATTAAGTCATAGCCCGAGGGAATATTACGGTTAAAATATCGTTATTTTCGTCAAATTCTGTTTATGAAGTTTTTAATTTGATAATGGTTGGTGACGTCACTGTTTATTATTATTTTGTCGTTTCTGAAGAATTAATTGTCGTACCTAAAAGTTATGAAGAACTTACAAAAAAAACCTTCTGAGTTTCATTAATTATCGACAATAATATTGAAGATAGTCTTTGTGCAGTATCTATGTATGTAGTTATAAATTAATTATCACTAAAATTCCAAAAGCTATACAATACAATATCTTTATTTTCTCTCTTCACAAAGGTTCACATAGTTAGTTATAATAAATATAATTGTAAGAAAAACATTGTAAAAAATGCTATGAAGAAATAAACTGAAATTAACACAGATCTTCAGACAAAGGGACTATTTCTGTATTACCTACTTATATTTCTTTTATCTTGAATACGTAACATGATACAGTAGCAAATGAGAAATTACAACTTGAACCAAATTGACTTTCACTCTTGTAGTTATAACTGTTGTACAAACTGTGTGTTTGTTTTAAAGAAAAATAAGTCCCGTCAAATACCTTCTAGCTTCCATTTTTCAGATTTCTGATAAACATTACTTCGTAGACAACTAACATCTTCAAATTCATCACGAACCATTTCTACTTTCCTAACAGTACATTAAGCCGTTGTATCTCCATTATTAACACAAGAAAGGGTACCAAACTTCAAATTTGCATGGCGAAGTTATGACGAGTAAATTCTGTGAGTCATGGTGACTGATACTACGAGGTCATAAACTGTCCGTTATTTTACATGAAATTGACTAAACTTTGTCGTTTGACGCTACTAGCTCAAGAATGTCTGGAATTATGTTGGCATTTGATTGATAGTGAATTTGTGGGACAAATTGTATTGACATGGTGTTACGTTGTTCAAGTATTTGGTTGGCTGGTTGGCTGTTCGTGGTTTTCTGGTACTTGGAAATTGTCAGCTGTGAATCTATGAAAGTTATTAATAGCTGTGTTATGTTTGGGGAAATCGATAATTGTAACAGTATTGTTATTCAGTTGAGTTTGTAGGATTATTTCATCAACTATTAGAAGTTTTGCTTCACCAGTTATACTGCCAATATCATCATCAGTTCCATGTGAATCATCTTTACTTTCTGATTTACATTCAATATCTTCATAACAAGTTAATACCGTAAAGCAAAATCCCCAACTAACTCCCAACATATTACCATCTCCAAGACTCACAAATCTTGATACGAAACAAAACGAAACAAACGGAACTAATACAAAACTGACCGAATCCAAAACACTTCGCCTCAACATCCGCTATCGTTACAATTTATATCCAAACAATCCGAAACAAACATAAAATATAAAAGCAGAATACAGGCCAGATGCAAGACTCACAAAAGGATGCAAGACTCTCAATACATTTGCGTATGCATCGCTTATATCGACGCCATAATAGACTTGAACTGATGCCAAGAATGCACCAATTGATTATTGATATTGCTGTGGTATTGGTTTTCGAGAAAATGAGCCTCAATCTTAACGAAGGGTGTGCTTGAGTTATTTCATATTATTTTTAAAGCTTTTGTGGATTTTGTGGGCTTGTTGGTGGAGTAAACAAGATGTTTGTGCTATTTCGTTGGGAAGACATTTCGTTAGTCTTGTATTATTTTGCTGTGGACGATAGTAACATTTTATTTTAGAGAATTAATGTAGTTGAAAGTAGTTTAATGTATAAGATCTATAAATATAGCTGGATGATCTAATTTCAATTTTTAGTTGGCAATGAAGTAAAGTGAATGGGTAAATTGGCCTATCCTTAGCCATAACCCGACATTAACTTAATCCACAGTTTACCAACCAAGCCAAAAATTACCATCTACTTCAATATTCAATAGTACCCTCGTCATTTCGTTAGTACCATACAATTTGGCTAACCAAATTACACTGTAGACGTTATCAATTACAGGATAGGTAATAGTCTAGGATAAACGTTGATCGTGTGCGCAGCGTATGTGTAGTTGGGTTTATGTAAATATCGAAGCAACGTCCGAACATTGCCAAGAGCCGGCATCTAGAATCAATTTGCAAATTACCTAGTAGGTTATCTACATAGTACATAAGTGGGTATATAGATTGCTTGGCTAGACATGTAGGTTTAGATGTTACACCGAAATTCTATATCGGCGATTAACTTGTTTGTGGAAAACTGTGCGGAATTTCAAGCAGCTTTCAACTGATTGAAAGGTGAGGCTTTTCGGTTATTTTAAAATGTAAGTTTGGAAGTTTGTGTAGTTCCGCAGAATTGAAGCAGGAGTGGATAAATAACTAGAAACGGATCTTGTTATAAACTGTAAGTGTTTGAAGTAAATCAATTATTATTAATAACACATTCAGAACCATCCAAATAATAAACTCTTTAGACAACTAATTCATCCTTTATTGTGAATTTTATAAAAGATCTGAGGGTCTAATAAGTGTCAATAGCATTGAAAACGTTTCGTATTACTACAACGACATAGAACTGGAGTCCTTAGAAACATCTTGAATTTTCCTTAACTGTAAACGGTGATAAAATGAAGCTTTTTATATATGCACTAATGGCATTCTGAAGGTACTTGCGGAAAGGCTGGAAGGGCCGACAATTGGTAGGTTTGTCAAGCTACGTCTTGCATGGGGCTCGATAAACTTACCAAAGATAATCATGTTTAATATTGTAGTTATAATCGTGTTTACTAACATAGTTTTAAGATATTGTATGTACTAACACTATATGGGCCATGTTGTCTGAAATAAAAGATTTAATAATAAAAAATAAGTTATTTACGTCGAGTTTAATTTTTCCACAGGGGAAAAATTAAACCCGACGTAAATAACTGACGCTCAAACGATTGCAACGAACTTTCAGACAAGACATTTCACAGTAACAATAAATGCATAACCACCCTCCAAAAGACCAACCTTTATTTCTGCCGATTCCCGAACATTTTCAATATCAGAAACAGGCCGCACCTTCAGCTGATTGATATTGGCTCGCTTATTTCGGTCTAATGTTTACGGGCGCATCAAGGTCTGAACGGATCGCGTGAAGTGGGTCACGTTTTGTGGGTACGTGTTAAAAGTTGCAGTGTCTCGTGGTCGTGTGCTGAGGCCTATATGTTAAGTTGTTGGGTTGCTTATTGATGCTTTTGTCTGGTGTCATTCTGTAAGGACATAGAAAAATAGCTAATAAATTACCGAATTTCTTTTATTTTTTCTGGATTGTTTAGCTGCCAGATTTTTTTATGCCTAAGCCTAAAATAATTTCGCCTACTAAACTTAATAGATCCTCACATTAAGTCATTTTAATGGGTTTGGTTAAATATGAAAATATTCCAGATAATTTGAAACCACAAATTAATAACGTGGTGAATTAATGAAAATCGAGGTTAGGTCCTCAGCTTACCTCGATTTTCATATAATAATTATGTAGTAGTTAAGGCATCAGGGTTTTATTGAAAAATGTAGTCTGGCCAAAACAACAATCTAGTTCTAGCATATAAGTTTCAAACCGCAGCATACATATTGTATGCTACGAGGTAATATTTTAGGTCCTCGCAGACTTAAAGTTCAAGTCCACTGCACAAGTCGTTATTCCCTCAAGCCCAAATATATAAAACTGGTGTTTAGAGGGGATATATAAAAACACGTGCCGTCTACGACTTGGATGATACCATAAAATGAAATGTAAATATTATAACTGCGGGGACACAGAATAAGGGTATCCAGTAAACCAACTAAGCCGTTTGAGCCGTTGAGGGTTGTTATATTGCAATACACACAATTACACAGATATCAAACAATAAAATTGAAGTGTCTGTTTGTAATTTCAAAATAACAGCTTTTTACTGAATGTATATAAAAATATATACATTCAGTTAAAAGCTGTTATTGTCTTTCTGTGTGTCTGTATGTTTGTTCTGGCTAATCTCCCAAACGGCTGGACCAATTTTGACGGGATATTTACTGGCATGAATAACTGATGTTATAAGGAGTAATCTAGGCTACTTTTATTTTAGAAAAGGGTTCCGGGCAAAAAAAATAAAACCCTTGAATTTGTTAACAAAATTCGATTCAAATAGGGAAGTAATAATTTTATAATAATTTCACGCGGACGACGTCGCGGGCAAATGCTAGTACACACATAAAACGTAACCACTTGTCTTGATGCGATAAAACCCCTGCTTACTCATGAGTTACCTGAAGCATGCTTAGAAATAATGTTAATGCACATTTGTGTGAGTAAATTCCTAACATTTTTTTCTAGTTTTTTTTTTATTTATTGAAAATCTGTAATACAGTAACATATAAAAAGTCTGTTGTTCTCGTCTCACAATAACAATTAAAACAAATTTTGTTTTTTTTTTTATAAAATAACTAAAATAAAGTATTAAAAAAGAAAGTGAATTTACGGATTACATTCTCACATTTTACACCGATACATAATAGATGCAAAATTAGCTATGGACGCAATGAGAGGTAGTGTTTTTTAAGAACCTTTTTAAGTTGGCTGGTTGATTTGACTTGCGATATCACTTGCTTTTCGGTGAAGGAAAACATCGTGAGGAAACCAGCATGTCTGAGAGATATTTCTTGACGGCATGTAAAGCCAAGTCAGAGGCCCATGGGCGGCATAAAAACTCTGACACCAGGTTAGGAACTAACCACACGATAATAACAACAACAATTGTGGGGGTAGCTCAATCACTAATGTCGGTACTACATATTTTCTAGTGCGCTTACCAAAGTAGTTTGTCACTTTGGGAACAGTTGAAATACTGTACGTATGTACCAATGTCTACTGTGGCAGGGATGAACGTAAAAATGCCATAAAATATTGTGGTGCTATCTTTATTGCTTTTAATAGAGGAATTATTGGCTTATTTCTATTTATATGTTAGTGTTATCATTTATTTGGGTAATTTTGCCTTGGAAGTTTTATTTTTTGCGTGCGTAGGACGCGTAAGTAGGTGTTAAATGAGCCAAACAACGAAAAAAATATGTATAAATGTTAATTGGCGTTAATATGTCAGCACGCATAAAAAGAATATAACACATAAATAGTTTATTATGTTCACGGTGGCGCATGAGAAGAGTACCTGGAAGGATATTGGGAAGGCCTTTGCCCAGCAGTGGGACATACTAAGGCTATTGAAAAAAAATACTCTGTGACTGGCCGGGTATTATTTGATTCCATCGACACGCAAAGAAGAATGATAAAACATGATTTTTCCAGTAGCTTTATGCATATTGAAAAACCTGATGAATTGAAAAAGGTCTCAAGATTAAAAGAAAAAAAAACCTACCTATAAAATGTGTCTATTAGTATCGGATCAATGAGAACTCACTTTGAAAAGGAAGAAAGCCCAATAAACTATTTTCCAACCATTTGCCAATACTTGTTGGATCCGAAGATTGCAATAGAGCACAATACTGACGTCATTGCATTGAAACATGAACATGCAACAAAAGAAACTTCAATCATCTGTACTATTGCAAAATGAAGCAAAAGGCGAGAATATTCCAGCGATGGAAGAATTGACTGCAATTTGTACATGTTATAAGGATCAAATACTAACAAAGGCACTAAAATGTTGTGGTTAGCTACCATAATAATTAACAAAGGAGATTAAAATGGAAATAGTTTCAACGCATTTAGGAAATGCAAATTGAAATGATCGGCTAGGATTTATTCAAATATCTCATTTACCTTAAAACGATTTTAGTATCAAAATTCAAAACACCAGATAACTTTACTATTGACAGCCGTTATTATTTCAGCGATTGAAGAACTGACTACAATTGTAGATGATATCAAATCAAACACAAACGGCAACACTTATAGCCTATTGTAGTCAGCTATGTTATTATAATAAAAACTAGAGAGGTTTAAACGGATATAGCTTCAATACATTTAGAAATTGATGGTTACCTCAAACATCCCAGACAGCTAAAAAACGGTTTTTAGTAACGAAGTAAAATGTGTAAATAATAAAGACCAATACGTAAAAATTTAAGATCAACAAAGCAGGATTCTAAAAAAAATGCGCCAATTTATACCACACGCTACTTTAATATCACAATAGAAATACCGTGAAAGCTGGGCAAAAAGCCATTTCCTATTTATCTCAGTGGGTAAGCAACAAATGTAGTATAACTGAATCGACACATCCCTTGGGTGCAATTTACCCCCACGGTCCCAGATGTTAGGAAACTACCGATGGAAGGACCGTCTTACAAGAGGCATCATTTTTTTGTTCGAACTTATCTATCGCGGATTGTATACACTTGAATATTCTTTAGTTTTTGTTTGTTGGAGATGGAAATGCTTATCTTGATAGTTGGTAGGAGTTTTCTGGATATAATGTTTTTTTTTTTGGGATATGTATCGTTGTTATACATGAATATTTTTACATCGTTCTGGAGCCGAAACATAGTAACTCCAGTCGAGTAATAGTTACTATTAGCATTGTTATTGTTTTTTTAAGACATCAAATAAAGAAGTTAGAAATTTATCACTTTTATTCTGTCATTCGAGTTAAATCTTAGTAGCGGTTTCAATATTTCATTCATAAACGCAAGGTCGTGCACTCGCGGTGGGTCAATGGACTCCGGACGAATAACCAGCTGATAAAGTACTTGCAAGTAGATATTTCATTTCAGGTACGATTAAGGTTGGTGTAAGTTCATTTACCTCCATCATCTCTCGTCTCCTCGTAAACGAGAGAAATTAATTCACCAGTCTCGCATCACGAAATCACTAATACTCGTACCTATTCAACTACACAACGACGAGTACGCTTGGGAGTTTTTTTTAAGGCAATGAATCGAGTGTTGATCAATCGATCTAATAGGTACTTAAGAAACATACCCAATACCCTACCATATGATAAATAAAAAATAGTATTACAGCTTAAAACAATTTTGTTGCGGCAATGCTAGTGGCGGCTTCTACAAAGGCAGGCAATTCGAACAGAAAAAGACCCTATTTTCATAACGTTAACCGTGGAATTCGGTTGTGCATCCTTGTAAAGTCCACTCCAACACGATACAATAGATTTCTCAGAATATTTTATAGTAAACTGCGTATTTACCTAGTTTGATGAAATTTCTAAATTTCACCGTTTACGGTTAAGAAATAAAGTCTGAATTCGCTTTTCGTGTTATTATTTGTTTGCCTATTTATCTACCGCGTATGTATTTTTATTTATGTTGATGTACCTATCTTAAAGAACACGGCGCCGAATTATTGCTTGATTTAAATTGCGTTTATCTACTTATAAGTTCAATAACTCTAATTTTTCCGTCATACTTTCTACAGGCTTAGGAACGTCGCGTCAGTTATACATTTTACGTATCTAAATACTTACTTACTTGTACACTTTTAATGTCAAGATAAATAAATACAGGCGCAGGCGTATTTAAAAAAAATTGAGCTATTTACAAACATAATCATTATTCACAATTTATACTTCCCTGTATTCTGTATTCCTCGATACACAAACGGGCACGTTTAATGAGATTGTCTTTTAATTTAGCTAATGCGTCTCTGTCACTTTTCACAATATTAAACGCGTCCACAATCGCACTTCTTAACTCATCTCGAGTAGTAGGTATGTTCCTCGAAATAAACTAGTCTTTTTATCTCAGACCACAAATAAAAATCCAGTGGGGTTAAGTCAGGGCTCCTTGCGGGCCAAGCCACAGGGCCACCACGACCTATCCACCGCTCACCAAACTCACTGTTCAGATACGCACGCACTAAATTCGCATAATGAGCAGGGCATCCAACAAGCTGATAGTACATACCGCGTAAATAAGCCAGAGGCACATCCTCTAGCAACTCCGGTATCAGATTCTGCAGCATATCCAAATAAGAACCACCAGTCAGGTGCCCTTCAATAAAAATAGGCTCTATTATTTGGTCATTAATAATGCCTGCCCAAACATTCCATGATCGAGGAGGCGCTGGGTTACAGCCAGATTGGTGGAGGTGAAGGGAACTTGAGGATCGGTGATTCCACGAGCGCGCAGTGAGTTCAGGTTTTCCGGCTGAGCATACAAGAGTCTAGCCTCTTCCAAGTTCTGGTGCGCCATCCCATAAAAATCCACCATTGCCCATTACTCCACATTGGAGTAGACATATTGCCGAATCATTTTTGACACGTGATTAGGTTACGCGTGAGTGACCTAATACAGCGAAGCGCGCGACAACACTAGGAAGAAAGGGCGCCAATCGCGTCGGCTAGACTGTGTAAGCGTGGGGTGGGGGCGTGGCTTACGGATCAAGCTGTCTGATCGATGAATGGATTTTTCAATGGGTATCGTTTGCATGTGTTGCCGATCGTCGATACGTTACGTACACATACATATGCATTTACCGCAAGAACTACTACTTCGAGTTCTCATTATTTAACAAAAAAAACAATAAATTTAATTTTTCGTGATTTTTTTTATTGTTACTTTTTGAAAAAAATAGTCCCAATCGTTTCGAGTTCGATGATCGAGTTTATGGCTTTCGGTTCCAGAACGACCTAAAACTAACCGTGTATTTTTTGTCATCATCTTCCTTCCCTTGTCCCATGCTATTTGGGGTCGGCGCAACATGTTTTCTTCTTCCATTCTCCCCTGTCAATTGTCACGCTATCATTATCCTACTTCTTCATATAATTCCTCACACAATCCATCCATCTTTTCTTTGGTCTTCCTCTCCTTTTCCTTTCATTCGTTTAGTTACGTTTTTGTATAGACCAACAATTGGTTCATGTTCAGTCTATCAAAATGAATTAAAATAAACAAGAGTCACACTGTATGTAAAATGTCATCATGACAGGTTATTCCCGATTTGCATATTTGCCTACCCAGCGAGCAATGCCAATTTGATTGTAACAGCATGATATGCCCTCGCAGCATCAACTCCGGTTTTGTGCTGACTAAATAAAAATATGTGATCATTTTAAATACCCGTAGATATTTGTTAAAACCAGACGACGAAGCATGAATAAATAGTTAGCAACCAGTAAGTATTTTTCAAGTTCTTGCAATCTACATAATATGGTATACATGGGCATAGTAGGTGCGACGACATAAATAAGTAATGTGATAATAATCTTCATAAATTCACGACGGTTAAAAAGTACACCAATAATTATTCAATCAACGAACAGAACAAAATCATTCGAATCGAAATTTCAATAAAAGATATTGCAACCAAGTAGAAATAAGATTCTCAAATAGGAAGGCACGGAGATCGAGAACCGGACAGTATAGGATAGTAAAACAGGAAAAGTGTATTGTAGAGGTGCCGTCGAAACATTTGTATCTGCAAGTCGTTCCGACGTATAGAGTTACGGTGTCGAACCCCCAGAGTGTGTCCGCTGAGCGCATGTTCCTGAGAATTGTATAGAAAACTTGTCGAACAGTTCCGTTTTCAATTATGAAAGAGAAAATTCTAGTGGAGTAAGAATTTTGAAACAGATTTTTGACAGAGATGTTACAGAAAAGTTTCCGGAGTTTGTACTTGAAATAGCTTTTAAGGATAATGATGTTCAGGAGGGACTGCTTCAACGAGTTACCAATGCTTCAGATTATATGTACCTTTTTGAATTACTGCAACACCGTTTCACCAATTCCCGTTTGGATCGTTTGGACTTTGTCTGGCTAAGACCGCGAGACCAGTTCACTTATTTTATCATGCTTGCTTCATCTTAAAATAGAAAATGTAACATTCAAATGTTATAAAGTTATATTCTGTAATTTAATTACTGTATAACAGAGTACTCAGCAATAAAACTAACATCCTCTCACAATGACGTAAACAGCAATAACGTTGAGAATTTTCAATTACACACGCAGAATTTCAATTTAGAAACATCCAATACTTGCAGGAACGCTGCCATAACAAATACCCTCATTTCCATAAACACATCCAAAGTAATCGCCGAAACAAATGTTCACGATGATACTATAGAATACAATGTTTTGTTAAATTGCCTTATTCTACTTCGTTATCTGTTTACTGGCATATAGATTATAATCTAAAGCATTTTCTTGTGTTAAAGAAACAACTCGATCGGAACGAGGCAAGTGACCGGTCCCCAAGCCCAATTTAGCTTTGCGGATTCCCAATGGCGTGTTCTGTCCTTCTAACGCCGCAAAGTGCAGTCTGAATGTACATGTAAAGGCCTGGTGTGATATGGAGCGACAAATTGTTGCGGCTTTTGTGCGATGTCGATCAAATGGGGAGTGCGGGCAAGTGATGAATATTGTCACAGTTTGTGTGGATGTACTCTTCTGTTAGTTGGAAAAGGTTTTTGAGGTGTAGGAGAAGTGACTTCTATTATTGAGTCATTTCATTGAGGCAGAAGAAAGGATACCCACAAAGGAATAATAGTAATTTAGGATTTAAAAACCGTAAAGTCTGCAATTCTTTTGAAACATTATTTCCACGAGAAGATTTTTTCGTCTTGCTATTACACAACGCAAGTTAATACAATTTCATCTCCAGTAGAATCTACACCATGTCCATAAAAGCGAATCGCTTTTATTTAATTACAGCGGCTTCGCTTCCATCCCTTTCAGCAGTACGCGTTTACTCGCAGCACTTTTACTTTTTCCTCGTTAGCCGAGTCAACCGTTACTTACCGAGGCACGCTGACCGCTCACTACATAACCGATTCCCGACGGTCGAATCGGCCACACCTCGTCTTTTTTCTGTCCATTTAAACGGATAGGCGCGGTGTCGCATCGACCGCGCCGGGGATTTGAATCACGAATTACAGATTAACTACTAAGTAAAATTGGCTGGTCTCTGTTTGTGTTTTGCTGGCATCGTCTGTGTTTACATATTCGGGGAAGTTCGGGTGCCATCGGCTTTTTTGCAGGCAGTTTTAACGTGTTAATAACTTGGATGAAATGGATGTATTATCATGGTAATGTTTCGTGGGTGAATAATGGGCATTAATTAAGAGTCATTATAGTGAATGTTGTGCGTGCTTCATTTCTACGTCAAAATCGTAAATTGTAATAATTTGATGATATTAATTTTGATACACACAGATAAAAACACCATTATTACATAAACGGATTAGGTAACACCATTTCATCAAAACGGTCGCGGCCTCTAAATTCCTAACATAACTTGTAGCAGCGTAGCTTTTCTTAGAAAATAGAAAAGAAAATAAAAGCATTTTTACACAAGGGCGTCAAGGAGAAAGAAATGTTCTCGTATTTAGACATTTGATACTTTCTCGTTAATGGCGTGAGGGCGGAGGCTATACATGTATGTAACTACGTCTGTACGAATTTAGCACACAGATACAAAACCCTCACTGCAGATGTGATTTCAACATAACAAGAGACCATAATAATAAATTCTAAGCTCAGACTTGATGAAAGTATCATAAAGCCAACTTCTCAAGTGATATCAACACGAGATTCATAAACGGTATTTGAAGGCACAGTTGGGCTTAATATATGGAGGCAAAAGGTCCATATTCGTGCATAAATTGTCATAGTTTACTAGCTCCTCGCCTACCGATATCTATGTAACACGATTCCCCAAGAAATGGGGATGCAACCCAAAATATTCCATATTTCTCCAAGTCGGGTATGGTCTTGGATACTGTCATATACTTTTATCTCACATAAACAGGCTGGGGTTCGAGTGGTGCCCTCAATTTATGCCAAGTGTCATTATAAATTCCACCCGAACGAGTCTCGAGATGTACCGATTATGAAACGCTGAAACCTCTATTTTTAATTTTATCTCGAGTACCATCGGGGTGGTTCAATGTTCTACATTGACGACGTCATAATAAATGCCACTGCATGAGAGCGAATGAACTTTGAATCGTAAGGTGACTGAAGTCGTAAAGATATCGGGTGACAAAGCACCATTGTTATAGCTGGATATTGGAGCGATGTTTCTCAAGAGATGAATTTATATTCTTCAACGAAAATAATAGTGAAATAGTATCATAAAAGGTACTCCACATTTGCTTACGTTTGCACAATTTCAAGCTTATCTTTACAAAAATATATCCATCTGTACATGGTTATTGTACAAAACAACAAATCGGGTTATTATTCCAATTTCACTTTTATTAACACTTTGTTTAGGTTGAATATAACATAATGTGTTCAGACTGCGAGCAATGACATTATAAACTAACATTTACTCCATTTTCATTCATATCTCCCTTAATTTAGATCTCAGTTTTGGATGGCAGTTCTCTTTTACAATTTTAGTATACACGTGCCTACATTATGCCGAACCTTGAAAGTTTTGGCTCCCTTTTCACCTTTTGGACGTCAAATTTCGTTAAATCCCTTCTTATCCTGGATTCACTTTAATTCAACAATATCTTATATAGTTACTTGTTTACTATATATATTGTATAGAAACAGTAAACATGGTAAATATCCCGTTTCTAGTCTAAATAGTTATATATATTGTTATATTATTTTTATCCTTTATTCATTTCATATACTTATTTTACATATTTTTAAATATTTCTTAAAAAAAAAAACAAATAAAAACATTTAAAAATATAAAAAATAGTGGTCCGCCGGTATCGGGAGCAGGGTCCAAGCTACCGGTGGTCAGGGCTCCAGAGACAGGAACCTCCTCACAATACGAGCCGTATCGAGGACTACTGCCTTCTTACTATTCAGACTAGAAACGGGATATTTACCAAAAAAAAAATAGGAATATCCCGTTTCTAGTCTGAATAGTAATGTTAGTGACCATGATAGTTTAAAATCTTATACTGCCTTATTATTATTTTATTATTATTGTATGTTTAGATGAATAGAAAAATCAACTTTCTAAATAAGTGAATAATTGATATTTATTGCTGTTTGGTAGATATCGTTTTTAGCGAACTCTGAATATTACCTAATCATTTTGTAAATGAGCTGAAATGTTGGTGTTAAGTTATACAGATATATCTTGTATCTGTCTAACTGTTATGTATAAAGACTTTTTATTAATGTTACATTTTAGTGGAAAATTATAGTTTTGTTTTCTCTTTATTTTTAATAGGGACTTTATTTTATACTACAACATTAGTTTTAGTATATGCGAAACCTGATACACGTGTCTAGTATTTTTATGTGAAGAATCTATGTACAAAATTTCAAAACTGTATCATGAAAAATCACAAAGTTATAAGCTTGTTCTGTTACCCAGTTGTCCGCACAAAAACGTTGTCACAACACAGCGCGCGCCTCCAGCGTCGTCTTGAGCTCATTGATAATAATAATTTGGCAGTAGGTACCTAAATTATTGCAATAGGTACTCAAAATCGCTAGGTATCCATTTTAACTTTTTTAAATATTTTTGGGAAAAAATATAACATGGTTTAAAAATTATTCCAATCGATTAAGTTACTTATTCTGAACAAACTATGTTCAGGTTTCGCATATACTAAAAATAATGTTGCATAAGTGAGGCTTTTTAATTGGCTTTCTGGTGACCATGGATTCCTTTTCTGTTTATTTTTATTAGCTGTAAGTCTTTCATGTACTAAATAAATAAATTTGTTATTTTACAAAGTTTTCTGTTGAATATTTTCAGTACTGCAATGACCAAAATTAATTTCACACTTTCAACCTAGTGAGAGAAAAGAAAGATAATCAGTATCATCCACAGCCTTAATAAGCGCTAATTTATGAAGCAAATAGAAAACCTTTATCTGTGGTGAGTATTGTTCCAAGAAATCGAATCTCAGTTCAAGGCTAAAACCAAGGTCTGTTGTGTCCCGTACTAATATTTAGCGTGAAAAAGCTTCTGAAAGACTTCATTAAAATTTACGATGTAACAAATTTATTTATACGAAATCGATGTGGCATTCGATTACCATTTCGTTACACCTTTATTTTACGTGCGCAAGTGAGTGGGATTGAGGGCATACAGGGTCATATCAAATTAACTAGCAAAACTCCGATGCCGTGATGGGTCCTGCGGTCATCATCTGCCTAGCCTTTTTCTAACTATGTTGCGGTCAGCTTCCAGTCTTACTAGATTCAGCTGAATACCAGTATTTTATATGGAGCGA
Source organism: Noctua fimbriata (assembly GCA_905163415.1). NCBI lineage: Eukaryota > Metazoa > Arthropoda > Insecta > Lepidoptera > Noctuidae > Noctua > Noctua fimbriata. The sequence continues at coordinate 2,069,537 of LR990932.1, forward strand.
CTGCCTATCCGACCGTCACAACCCAGTTAGTACTTGATGATACGCTTCCCCTTGGTAAGACTGATTGTCAGACTTTCGGGCCACTGACTACCTGTAACGACTGTAAATAATGTACTAATGAAAGCCGGGACCAACGGCTTAAAGTGATTTCCGAGGCACGGAGGAAACTCGGTATGTAATGAGTGGTCACCCATCCAGAAATCAACATAGGCAAGCGCGCCTTGACCTGAAGATCGCCCGAGCGTCTTTTTTTATTTATTTTCCTCTGCGGCCCTTGAATCAATATTTTTTTTTCTTTTTGTTATGTTTTACCGAACTTTAATATCACTCGGCTATAGTGTATCTTTCAATCAGTAAAGGATTTTTTCAAATTGGTTGAGTAGTTGCGGAGATTATCTACTACATCCAAATTTACTGTATTTACCTTTTTGTGATATCAGTATAGATAACGATACCCATCACATCTGCGGAGTTTTGCTACCAAATTTCATTTAACCTCTCATGAAATCGTTTTGTTTATAGCTGATTAGAATCTTCGAAGGTATTTATTACTCGCATTGTATTCCTTGTGATGTTCAATAGGTTTACACAGTAGGCAGTGCACCAGTATGTTGGCTCAAAAGATTACTTTGATCTCCTTCGCCTTTGTAGCCTTTGGCCGGGATTTGCTGTGGTCTGTTTGCTTTAAGAAACTGTTTGTGCTCTCATTAGCAAATGCATGGCGTCTCTCTATGTATGAAATTGTGGAACAGGGCTATCGCGAAACTTGGGAAAAGTAAGGAAAAAATACACATGTCCCTCACTTCTTTTTTTCTTTCTTTATTGTGTGGTAAGTGCCTAACCTGGTGTCAGCGTTTTTATGCCACCCATAGGCCTCTGACTTGGCTTTTCAAGCCATCGAGAAATATCTATTTGTCGCATACTAGGAATTTCTCCTGTATCGTGGGTGCGTTTACAAACATTTAAACTCACTTACACAAACGGCTAGACTCGTTACAACTAAATGTAGGCCATAAAAATATTTGTTCCGTGCGGGAATCGAACCCCCGACACACAGCGCAGCAGGTAATCGCGTGCCATCACAGGACCTGGTCTAGTTACCATCATCCGGACCTAAACCCAAACAGCGCTGCTACTGAGAAATTCCTTATGGAAAAATCCACATTTTTCCCCGAGCTGGGTATTGAAACCAGGACTTCATGGTCAGCAGGCGCTTGTTACGACTAGATTAACAAGGAAGAAAGAAAGAACGACGAGAGGTGAGAAAAAATACACCTGACTGGGTTTCTGAAGCTGAAAAATGTTCGTTAAATCAAACTCATTAACAAAATCAGAATGAAGAAACATTCTAGAATAAATGAAAGGAACGAGATCGATAGTACCACGCTGTATTTGTTTATACATCTTTTTATTTTAGCCCGAGGCGAGCTGGGTAATTAATCAGCTGGGCTGTTTGGTTTCAGTCCACGAGAAGCTTGTATATTCTAATGTAATTTATTACAGGAATACCTATCACTTTGTTCTGGATTCTGTGTTTTGCTAGCATAAACTGGTGAAGTTAGTACTTTGGAATGGGTGCAATATGCTTGTGTTAGCGTATTTATGAATGTATCGTCTCGTGTTTTCTGTTATTGAACGTAGAATTGAAGTAATGTTAGCACGAAATGTATTGCAATGGCTTTTGGATTTAAAAATGAAACGTGAATGTATTGTAATGTAGCAATAGCTTTTCTTTTAAAAGATTGTCGTGATGTAAGGAAGAATTCTGTTAAGGTCTCATATATTGTTTTCGAGATATAGACAAGGCCCATAAAGCCTCGAGGAATACGCCGACCATAACATTGGTTGTAATGTATATTACATTAACTTACCACATTCATCTCCATGAAAACTTTTTAAAATGCCCAGAGCCTTTAAAAATAGGTAAGAAACTCACCTCTTCGCAAACTTTTCCCAATAACCGCATCTATCAAATTCCCAAAAGTATCACCTTTAGCACAAACTTTGGCAACCGCTTCAAAGTTGCCAACTATAAAAAAGTCACATGCAATTACTCTTTACAACATGGAGTCGGACTACACTTGTCAAACTCCGAAGCACCAGGCTTAGTTTCTAATCGAAGTTTGCCTATCTAAAGAGACAGGAAAGTTCTCGAAGTATTCCTGCGCCTACTGAATTACTTGCAAACACGTGACTTCGGACATACTTCGGGAATTCTTCGGGATTGTTCGAAGGTTTAAAATTCGAGTTTATTTTTAGAGTGTAGTGTAGTGTTGAGAAATTGAGTTGTTCATACTTTTTGGCACTTGTGGATGATATTGTATTTTTGCATACGGTGCTTGAATTTGAAGTGGATTTACTTGATTTTTTTGTTCCACTTTTTATTTCCTAGCAATAATTGTTTGACGAACAAATAAAAAATGAACGACGATATTAATGATAATAGTGATTCATATAGACTGAATTCAGATTTCCAATAATGGACATCGTTTTTCTTGTCATACGAAACAACAGCGGTGTAGCACTTTTAGTAACCACACTTCAGCAAAATATTCTCTCCTCAAAGTCTAGACAAAATTAACCCTCACAACGTTTCACTTAAGGCGACAACCTACGCCCAGTCTAATGCATTCTACAAGTACACCATGTTACCAACTACCAAGTAATGCTTTCGCTACTTTTTCAGTCTAATGCTGTTTTTGCTTCAAGTTTAACGTACGAACCATTTGCTAGTGAACATTTTGTAAAGCAGTATTAGCTCTAAGTAGGGGTTGGCAAAATCAGATTTTTTTCCCAAAGTACTGTTTTTTTTTCTAAAGTCGTTATTATCTAAGACATGTTTTAATTTATTGCCTCCAATTTAGTCGCAATCAATCGCGAATATTTGATTTTATTAATAATAGTTTGGCCATGTTTATCATCGAAATGGTTCCTTTATTTTTTGTTTTTTTTTTCAGTGTTGATTTTTGTAATATTATTTTGGGCATTTGTTTTTTTTTCTTCTTTGTTTATAAATCAGGTTATTTTCAGATCAAATTTATTTCTTTTCAGCAACCCTAGCTCTAAGTAAAGATCGTTAAAACTTTGAAGTAGCGGAGTGCATTAGCCGCCTCTGTGGCTTGTCGGCGGCCGTGACGTTATGCGGTCAACTTATGGTCATTCTTTCTGGCCAGTATCATGGTTGACAAGTAATGGTAAGGTAGTTTTCAAGTGTAATGGAATTGCTGCTTTCCATAATGAAATAATGAAGGCACACCTGCACTTAACAGGACTTTAAAAACGCTACTAAAGCCGCGGTTACCATGGCAACCAACTGGGCCTAAATAATATGATGGGACATACCACCGAAACTAATGAAGAAGATGAAGGAGCCTTTTTTTACATAGGTCCTTACAAATGTTAGCTTTCTGCTTTTTGTCCATTTTCATACATTTGATTAGTATGATCAGTTCTTGTGGTGGTAGAGGTTTCTAGTTGTATCTCTATTTGATATTTACAAGTCTCTGAGGGAATTATAGGTTCACTCTTCGATATTAACTGTAGTGTTTTTAACTGAAATCGAAAGTTATTGTTGAAATGACGTCATTGTATCTTAATTTTTAAAAAAAACTAACTCACACACACACACCACACACCCCCACGCACCCCCCCACACTCTCACTCACTCTAACTCTTTATTAATAAATGGATTATTTTTATTTTTTTTTTAAAAATTTTCCAGAATTTCGTGTATTTAAGTTCTAAGTTCTGAAAATTATGTAAAAGGTCTTCAGTTACAAGAACTGTAATAAGAATTTCCGTTGTGCTATTCAAAGCTTTCTTGGCAATTATTGGAATTTGACTGTACGATGTACTGTAATCAATTCGAGTCACAGACGCAGTGTGCATAGTTGCATACTAATCGTTGTGTTATGAGTTTCTGAGTGGACATTGCCTTTATGAGGCTCAGGGGAATTGATTGGGGAGGGTGGTCCAATTGTTAGCGGGGGAGATACCACTGTAACTGTTTTAAGGAAAGGGAAAATTATATAAATATTACTGTTGTCCATTTGGTGAGGTGTCCTGAGCTCGCGGCTAAATAATAGGTCGATCTTCAGGTTAAACCGCGTTTCCCTAGGTTAGTCCGTGGATGGATGACCACCCATAAATACCGGGTTTCGTCCGTGCCTTGGAAAGCACGTTAAGCCGTTGATCCCGGCTGTCATTTGGACATATTTGACAGTCGTTACAGGTAATCAGTGGCCCGAAAGTCTGAAAATACATCTTACCAAGGGGTATCGTATTGCCCAGTACTAACTGGGGTGTGGAGGTCAGATAGGCAGTCGCTCCATGTTAAATACTATTTCGCTGCATCCGGTTAGATTGGAAGCCCACCCCAACGTAGTTGGGAAAAGGCTAGGCAGATGATGTGCTGTTGTCAGGTGATTCTAAGACCGTGTTGCCAAGTCATCATAAAGAAGCCATGTGCTCGATAAGATTTCCTATTGACATAAACGATGAATTTTCATTCAAAATTTCATCCTCTATTTAAACATGTTAGAGGATGAATGTTCATAAATCCTTTCTTAGGTTCGTCTACGTAATATAAATGAAAACTTTTGTGCAAAATATAGTGCTGCTTGACCAATCAGTTTAGGGTCTAGTATTTATCTGTCAGTGAATTAATGAATGAATTATATGATTTGATGAAATGTAGCTAGAAGCTGAACAAGAAAATTAATGAGCTATATTAATTATCATTAGAAGTCTCTTTAACCTTTTTAGATTTTAAGAGCAAGTCCTACCATTATTCCTACTTCCAAAAGCACTTTCGACATTTCACTCAAAGTTTTCGCTAGAGCAAAAAAAAAAGCCCACAAACATAGCACAAGTATAGGCTTGGCGGCCTGAGCACCAACTTCTTTATTCAATTAAGGTTCTACAAAAATTACTGCGGGACACATAAATCAGGCGTAACTGCTTCCAGTATTATTTATTTATGTTAAATAGGCTTAAGTACGAACGTACTTCGTATCTGGTACCCTTTATGAGCGCAGTACCCATTCTGAGTAGAGAAAAAACATTTTGTGTATGTTTAAATTGTTTTATTGGAATGTTTAAAGTTTTTAGGTTCCGTAACTCAAAAGGAAAAAACGGAACCCTTATAGGATCACTCTCGTGTGTCTGTCTGTCCGTCTGTCACAGCCAATTTACTCCGAAACTACTGGACCGATTGAGTTGAAATTTGGTACACATATGTAAGTCGGTGATCCAAAGACGGATGTGGAACGTAAATTAATTAATTTAAACATGAGGGCCACTTTTGGGGGTTAACTAGAAAATTTAAAAAAAGTTTGTAAACTACATCGTGTTACATATCAAATGAAAGGGCTTATTGTGAACATCTCAAATATTTTTTTTATAATTTTAAGATAAATAGTTTTGATGTTATTTAAGAAAATAAGCGAAAATTGACCAATCCCCCACCTCTCTCATTTCCGAAACTACAGGGCCGTAAATTTTGAAAAAAATAAAAAATAGGTCTTTGCCTATAGATTACAGGAAAACCTATAAGAAAGCTTTAACAACAAAAAAAAAAAATTAAAGCGGCCTCGCCTACTGGGATAGTACGCAACCCTTCATGCGCGAGTCCGACTCGCACTTGGCCATTTTTTTAATTTTTTTATGTGTTGCTAGCTATTGGTTTCTGTTTTACTTGCATACTAGGAGAAAAGCTTCAAGAATCTGGATATAGGTAGGAAAGTCTCCTGGCTTTTAACACAATTTCAGAAATGGCTTAATTTTGTGCTAAAAAGCAAAGTCGTATGTACTGTATCTATAAACAAGTCAAAGTGATTACTTGAGTAAAAGTAATTATTTAAGATACGATTTTTATTTTGTAGTATAAATGCTTGAAGTAAGAACTATCAAAAGTTGGAATTCTTAGCTTTGCTTTCTTTGACGGTTCTAACTTCGTTTAAATTATAGTCTATTACATAAAAAATGTTTGCAAAAGTAATTACTTAAACTCAAGTAATTAATTTAGTTTGACTATAGCATTACGGGTGTTAGTCTTACACAAAGTGCTTTAGTTTTTTATAAAAAATAAAGCACCAATAAATCCTAAAATACATACTTACTTCACTTATTTTTGCGAAATAGTTCTTTTGATTAATTGAAGAGAGACTAAAATTAAGAATCTAAAAATAAAAAAAAACTTGGTTTATACGGTTTGCTTTCAATTAAACAAGATGACGACTAAATATTGTTCGTACTTTACAAGGAACGACTGCCATTTCCACAGCTTATTAGTTAAGAAATACGGATATCTTGAGATTAGACCGCTCGTTAGCCGTCGGTAGACCGATCCGTAAATTAATTCTAAGGAATATCGAGACCTATTCCTTAGATTTAATTGGCAAGAAGTGTTACCATGTCTGTAAATCTTAGCAGCATTTGCGGTTTAATTTATAACTTGGTAACTTGAATCTAATGGTAAAGAATGCAAAGATCATTTTTAAATTGCTATTGTGTCTTATAATGACTCTAAGGTACTTTAAATCCGGTCTACTTTGTTTTGTCTAGCCCATACTTTCCCATTACTGGGCAAAACCCCTGCCAAGTCTTTCCAAGAGCTCTCGTCCCCCGCCACCTCAAACCAACCTTCGCGACATGTGTCCAGGTCGTCACAAAACCTCTTATCTGCTAACATCATCTGCCTAGCCTTTTCCCAAGTATGTTAGGGTTGGCTTCCAGTCTAACCGTATGCATGAATACCAGTATTTTACATGGAGCGACTGCCTATCTGACCTCCACAACCCAGTTAGTACTAGGTAATACGATACCCTTTGGTAAGACTGGTTATCAGACTTTTTGGGCCGCTGACTACCTGTAGCGACTGTTAAAGATCTACAATTGACAGCCGGGACCAACGGCTTAACTCGCTTTCCGAGGCACGGAGGAAACTCGGTAGGCAATGGGTGGTCACCTATCCACAGACCAACCTAGTCAAGCACGGCTTAACCTAAAGATCGATCCGAGCGGCTGTTATTATTTAGCCACGGGCGAACCTCTCATCTGCCAACATTATCTTCCAATTGTATTACAATTAACATTAATTAAACAACCCTTTTCTTACAGCATTTATTATTAACACATAGAAACATCCTCTCCATTAAACAAAGCAAACATCAATTAAGCTAACAAAAGCCTTAATAAAGAAACTTCGGTACCCAAACATTATCTCACGCGTCCTAAATCCAAATACGAGTGTATGGACCAGAAAATTGAATTAGATCCTCATTATTTATTCAATGAAATCTTTATTGGATTGAACACAAAATATAGCTCAGAAGGTTTGCGCACATAGACTCAGTTCACGTACTACTAGCATTTGAAATGATGGTTGAAGAACTTTAAATTTCATAAAATTCTACGAAAATACTTAGAAAACACAGAGAACGGAGACGCCTTGATGGCTGCTAGAGGCCCTATTGTCAATACTTTCGTTATCAAACCAAGCGTATCGGCAAACTTACGAGTTCTGAGACAAAACTTGTGCACCCAACGCACTTTTGGCGTTGCGAATTTTATTATTTATTTATTTATTATTATTAACTTACACACACTATCTTTACAGGATGACCCCAATACAATAGTGGTTTGACCCCATTACATGTCTTATTGTAATTACACACCAAATAAAATCAATTTACGGCTAATACTTAAACATCTAACAACAAAAATCTTAACACAGAATATTAATATTTAAATATAACTAACACAATTCAACAGCACTCTTGCGAATTCACTCAGACTGCACGAAAATAACAATAAAAAAAAATATTAAAAAAAATATTAATAGTATTGCCGCCTCTAAACTGCCAGGGAGGGACTTCCGTGCTCTGTGCTGAAAATCTTGTCATTGTACGATGCAAAAGATTACGTCAAAAACGTCAGACGAGATGAGTCTGGCAAAATCCACAAGTGATCCAGGTTTTCGTGATTTAGCTCGTTGTACAAATGAAGATGTTTGTACACTTTTTTTTTATTAGATGAATCCAGTGTTACTGTATGGTACTGATCACTCTGAGAAGAAACAGTCCAAACAAACTCCGAGGTCATATTCTCTTTAGATCAGGCCTTCTGTATTATTCTGTGTAATGAGTATGTATTGGGGATTCTGATTATCATTGCGTGCTGTTTGGTCTACATAAAGGTCAGTTGGCTTTAAAGGTCAAAGTTCTTCGACTGTTTGTTTATTCTCATGTGGTATTGAAAAATTGGAAAAACACTGTTTGATATTTATCGGCCCACGCTGTTTGTTTGTGATAGACGATATTCTGATTTTTACTGGCTCTTATTTGTTATTCTTTTGATTTATTTGCTCTAGGTACTACAGAGTTTACTGACGGCCTGCTACAGTTCACCCTTACGCCCTAAGTAATAAGGTTGCAAAGTGGTTAACCGTCAGTGAATTCGCTAGTAGTATATCGTTCTATTTGCTTCTCAAATAGCTTTCTGACTGAGCGTGGTTTTTAGACAGATCAAACTTTGAAGCAATAATGATGGCAGGACGAATGGCAAATAATGATCTGCCTGCCTAGATCCAGACTAAACGGATAAAGCTGGAGTACCAGTATTTTTTCATAGAGCTTCTGCTTTTAGAGCTTGTAAAACAAAAAATAAAGCTCACGACAAAACAATATGGCTCAACTCACTGTCAAAGTATAATTATTGCTTCAAATAAAGCTAATAGTGTTTAAGTAGCGAGACACAAAAGCAGTTAAATCTTTTATCGTAGTCTTTCATAATAAAAAGATTAAAATAGCGTCCACGAGTAGTAATATTTCAATATATATTCTGGTGCTTTTGGATACTTGGCGTTAGACAGTTAAAAATCATATAAAGGCTGGGATCAGTACTTTTTGGAATTCAAAATAACATAAGACAGTAGAAACACCCGTCGTTCACCAGATCTTAGTGTTTTAGGTGGGAAGAAGAAATATTCTAATATAATTTTATGCTGATCCAAGATGAGTAAACTAAGTATATCTCCTAAGGGCCAATTCACAGCCTCGGGCGATGCAACTGACGTCACGCGACATGCGCATGTTTCACTTGTTTTATTCGTGTGAGCACCGTTGCTTATCGGTAACTCCTTGCATCATCATTTCAGCCGAAAAGTCCACTGCTGGACATAGGCCTCCTCCAAGAAGGGGGGTTTTGCCATAATCGCCACGCTTGGCAGGCGGGTTGGCGATCGCAGTATGGTTGTTGTAGAATCAGAGAACGCTGCTGCCCATTCTCTGGTAAGTCCCTTAGTCGCCTCTTACGACACCCACGGGAAGATATGGGATGGTGCTATTCTTTACGTCCGGACACCATACTCCTTGCATGTTTTAAACAAATTCTTTCATTAGTTTTCACCGCAGTGCAGCTCGTGGCCAAGGGGTAAAACTCCTAACACACTCACCTGGCGTGTGTTTGAGAAGCAATTTCCTCTTCGCTGTAATCACTACATATTATGAAACGAAGTTCCTAATCACGTCTATCTGTTTCAAGCTCGAACAGTTTGGAAACTATTGGGTGGATTGGGATACGAGTTTCATCGCAAGTTAGAGTATTTGTATTAGTTTGTTTTTGGGTTGATTTAACCCTTAAATAGCGTTATTTTACATCGGTATTGAGAAAAGACATTATTAGTTGGTATCGCACAACAAAACTCAGCCTATCGCTGTCTTCTGCTGGTAATAGGATTCTCCCTATCATAATCAGCCTATAATGTTCCCACTGCTGGGACACAGGCCTCCTCTCTATGAGAGGGAACGGGCTATAATCCACCACGCGGGCCCAGTGCGGGTTGGTAGATGTCACATGTCTTCGAATTTTTGGTTCTAGGACATGCCGGTTTCCTCACGATGGTTTCCTTCACCGTTTTTAAGAGCAGTGGTGATGAAATATATTACACAAAGTAATGCGCCTGCCGGGGTTCGAACCCACAACTTACTGCTCGTAAGTTGGGACCGCCACCACTGGGCCACCGCTGTTCTCATTCGGATTCTCCCTAGTTGCACCACAATACCCTGACATTTGATTTTCGTATCCAGTCTGACCCAGCCTTTTGTGGAGAACCACCACCTTTGCCAGTATTTCGAGAGATCAAATTATGTAGTTGGTAACTATCTAATTGCATCGTACTTAATGGATATATTCATCACGGGTAATAGTTGCTAAATGATACATAAGAAAACTATTTTTATGACTCTTGTATGTACGTAAATAAAAACCATCTTTGAGTTTATTGTATGAGAAGGTTGACCAGCATCATAACCATACAAGTTACAGCGGTCATACCCTTAACCCACCATGGATTAATAGCATTATCCCCAAACGTTTGTTATGAAACTAATATGGATACAAAACCAAGAACACCGTCTCAACAATATTAGAACAACATAAAACAAGAACGTGTTTATTGCAGTGTTTGCCGACTTATCACCAACGCAATGTTTGCCGTTGGAATGTTTGCGAGCATCACCAACAGCCAACCTCAAAATGCCTTGGCTTCAGTTGCTGAATTTAACCACATGTGGTTCTGTAGTCGACACGTTAGTTCTTGACTGTACTGTTTAGATAGAGGGCCGACGTCTGTCTTGTGGGTAGCACATTGAAACTTTTGAAAATGAATATCTTTCAAGGATCGGTTACACCAGTACGGACTAGTTGCGGACACGGTTCCAGACACGACACCTCCATAACACACTCTTGGCAGTATTTTATCGTGTCTATGTCCGGAGTCACGTCCACAATTCGTCCATACCGGTTTTACTGACCCTTAGTAGATAAATATTTTTTCCGTTCCCGTCATGTGCACACATTATGAGGAACCTAACTTTACCTTGAACGTGCCTACTCACACCTAATAAACTGTCTTGGATTTCATAAGATTTTATATCCTACTGGTTCAGATGAAATGATGATGAAAAAATTTACTGGGAAAGGGGCCTGTAAATTCTTCCATCTTTTCCTGTTTGGGTGAAAACTTTATGAAGAAAATATTTTTTGTGTGTTCAATAATAAAACCAAAGACTGCATGTATATGAAACGTACCGCAAGAATACACACATACTCTTTCTCACTTAGTTTCGTATACTTCCATCCAACAAAATCCAACAACAATAAAAAAAAAATATCTCAAACGGCCTTTTAACGTGGAAAGTGCCTCTAAAATTTTCCAATATCGACTATCAAAGGGCCAATTTTCACACTATTTTAATGACAACAATAACAAAACAACGTTCCATAACAAGGTGAGATCCAACCCCCCGCCTGCCGATGGGACGGTAGGTACTTAGCGGAGGCTTCGAGGCAATGAATAATTTAGTGTTAGAAATAGGGCGCTTGGCTAACCGCCGTGATAGACGGGTGCGAAATATGGACAACTAAATGAAGGGTTCAGTTTCCTATTTGTTTCTATAATTTGGGGTGATGAACGGCTTTTAGGGTGGTTCCTGTCTGAGGGCAATCAGAGTTTTATAGGCCAACCACTTTCCTTCACACCTATATTACAGGTTATATTTTAGCGAATGGACTTTGGGTTTTGTGATTCTATTAAGGGTTGTAAGACATTACAGCACGCCTGTAATCCCCGAAGGGTTAGGCAGAGATGTACCTAATAGTACACCCACATTTCGCCAGTTATGTTTAAGTTCCATTTAATAGGGGGAAAGTCAATGGGGGGGGGTGTCATGTTGGAGAGCTTAAGGGTTGTAAGGTTATTTTAGATTCTAGGTGTACCTACGTTTGCATGTTAAGTGATAATTAAAGAATAACTATTACCTTGCATGCTGTCATTCAAAAATAATACGAAACATGATTTCATGAACGTATAATTTTAATAGTTTAATAATGTTTTTAATAGTTTTATTGCGGCCACAAGCTTGTATAATTAACATACCATTCGGCCATAAAACAAATAAATGTTGAATTAAAATAAAATTGTTTTGAGTGGTTTATGTGGACACGTCACATTTCTCGCTGTACGTTATAATGAATCAAAACATTTAAATCAATTTATTATACTTCAGTTTGGGATAAACCATTTTAATTATCGATTTATCAGTTAAGTGCTTTATTATTGTAATTTTATTTTATTGGTTTGCGCTATTAATATTAAATTTTATGAGAATGCATGACCACTATGACCAGGCCGCAAATAATATTTTGGTAAAAATAATAAAAAGTAATTAAATAATCTGGGATTATAAATTATTAATGCGTAGAAAGAACCCTGTCACTATTGTAAAGTCCTATTAGTTCTAATTTTACTTTATATAGCACAAATAACCGTGTATCACCAATAACAATTCTGTCACAAATCCAGACACATCATCATCATCATTCTCTGGCGCGTATCCCAACTTATTTGGGACCGACGCAGCATATATTCTTCTTCCATACTTCTCTATTATATTTGTCATCTCGTCAAACACCTCTTTTCTAGCCACATCATCCTTCAAACAGTCCATCCATCTTTTCTTTGGTCAATGTCGCAATAAGACTGCGACAGCGAAATATAAAATTTTCATTAGTTTGAGTAAAAACTTGTTTAACTAATGTTCACTTATTCAGTAACCTCGAGGGGCCGTTTAAAGGAACCGTTTTGATTTGCTTACGAAATATTAATTTGAGGAAAAGTTTTAGGAGTTTTAGTCTTGCAAGTTTTTAGCGTGATGCGGCAGGCAAAGGGTTAGTTGACAAGGATAAAACTTCGTTGTGAAGCTTAGGCTGCGTTTTACATAATTAATGTGTCTCATTTATCTGCTGCTGGCATGTTGAACTCAAAATTAAAAACAAAATACTTCCATGATCCAATTAGTTCTACTGTGTATAATTTACAAAGCATTACTTAAAATGTAAAAGACCAAATTAATATTTGTTTATAATAATTTAAAAAACCCGCATCTGTAATTATCCTCAAGCAAGTAATCTTCTGAAAAGAAAACGTCTACAGGCATGCAGATATCAGAATCAAAGAGAAACAAAATACAAGAGCAGCAACATTTTCCTTTAATTTTTCGGTTTATAAACATCTAAAGGCATTAAGACTATACAGAAAAAAGTACAACACTTGTAAAATTTACATCAAAAGCAAATAATAGGAATTCTTCGAGAAAATACGTTAATATTTTTAAATTGTTCGGGGCGATTTTTTTGCGTATCTCAAACGTAAGTAAAGGAATTACGTATTTTTTTCTGAGACTCATTGTTTAATATCATTTATAATTTAAGACGTTTTGTTTTTACGGATTTGCTCGACGTTTGGGGAGAAAGGAGATCGGGATGTTATTGGATCTACGATTCCAGCTTCGTTTCGAAAGACATAGTATGATAATAATTTATGAATGCTCATGGGATCAACATAGAAAACCATAACTGATATGAGAATCTAACTGTAAGTTACGTTTTCCATGTGTGCAAAGAAAATATTTCCTTTGAATTATGATCTGAGGATTATTACATTATTATGCACACGGCTTCGCCTACATTGTAATTGAAAATTGTCCCACTATAACTTACTACCGCCATAAAAACCATCCCATATTCTAACCTGCAGTCGCTAAGACTTAAAAAGATAGAAATACCAACCCAAAAATAAAGCTTTCCTTTCGTATTTAAAATTTGTATGACTATAAATGTATTTATCTTATCAGCCAACCATTTCAGCAAGATGTGTTTCTGTATCCAAATACATTAGCACAATTTAGTTCTGCCCTTAATACACGAACTGTCCCCCAACTTGTACCTCCAAATCCTGGAACCCAAAACCTTCTCTTGTTCGGAAACATTTCGGGGATTGACAAAGTACAGCTCAGTCCCAAAAGTAAGAGCTATTGAGTGAATATAAATTCATAATGAAGTTGGGTGCGATCCTTTGGAACTTTCCTGAGGGTCGGATCAGTATATAAGTACCCGTTTAACCATGTACGAGCTGGTATACGTTTAGGTTTACGTAATTGTTACTAAGCGTGGGGTGAGATGGTGTTGTGAAGATTGTGCTTAATGGTTTTGTTAATAAAATAACAGTTCCTAGAATAGTTAGTTTGATATAGTCCAGTTTCGATTGATTGGTATGAGGTATGCGAGAATGGTAGCTCACGTAATAAAGTAAATATGAGCCAGCTGGTTTGTAGCGCTGATGACCACATCACAAGGTCTGGATAAAGTGACATACTCAGTAATAACAATGATGGAAATGTTAAAAATGTATTATCATGTCATATACCACCTAAAAGCCTATATATTGTCACTTTTTTAGGCTCTCTGGCTGCCCTGAACGAACTTTAGGTATAATTATTTCTATAGGTTCTCTAATTTCATCTTTTTTCCATACATGAAAACAATCTATAAATGAATTGAACACCTCTTCAAAAATAATTACTTACGTCTGTGATTTAGTTACAATATTTCAGATAATTAACATACTCTCTGACAGATGATAATGAAACCGTTTATACAATGTCTCCTAGCTTCCATGAACAGCCTCCTAGAACCAAAACAATAAGCAATGTAAATCACACACTAAACGAGCATTCTAGATGCAAATATGCTCTTTAAAGCCAGACACAAAAAGAAACGCATGCAAGTCACACCGCAGTTTAAATCCGATGAGTTATTGGAGAACCAGCTGCTCCTATAATTGTTTCCGTAAGCAAGATATAATGAATATGGCGTTTTTCGATTGCATTTATCATTGGGTCATGTTTTATGGGGATGCAGTTGGGTTGTTTATGCTTTAAATTGGGTAGGAAATAGCTATACATTCGTGGATTTCATTTCCACGGATTGGCTGACTTTTTCTCACTTCTACTATAAATGCTGGGACGCTTAATGGGGTTCCTAAAGGTATCGAAGTAGGATTTAATGCGATTTTATATTCTTAGTTAATTATAAATTTCCCTAATCAGTTACAGAAAAGTTTAAAGGGAATCGACTGTCTTGGTATGGACATGTGATGGGGAGAGACGAATCGCATGTGACTAAAAGAGTGATGAATATAAATGTTGATGGATGGAGAGGGAGAGGAAAACCAAGGATACGATGGATGGATTGTGTGAGGAATGATAATTATGAAAGAAAAAGGTGTAAATTATAGCGTGACGAGGAGGAGAATGGAAGAAAAATACTGTTGCGCCAACCCCAAGTAATATGGGACAAGTAGAAAGATGATAACGTCTTTCTTCTAGTCTTATAGCATCTTTTCCGAAAATTTTGGTTTTACCTGATATTAATATATTACCTACACAAATCCACAGAAGAGTCTTTGAAAAATTAAGTGATGAACGAGTAACTCTTAGCTAGCATACTTCATTTGAGATTTCCATTTAGAAAGCTAAATGCAACACATTTATTTTTTGTCAAAACGTACCAATACGGGTAGAAATTCATTTATAAATGCGAATTCCAATTTGGAATAGTGAATGAACCCACGCCGGTAATCGAGTATACTGTTTGACGATGCAATTGTCATTTAAATGCAAAACGATGGGTTAACTAAGTTCCTGTGTGCTGTGCTATTCAAGCGTTCATTTAAGTGTTGGTAGTTAAAAGATCGATACTACGAGTTTCAAGGATGATTTACGCTGTAAAAAGTATTCGTTTTTAGTTTAGTAATCGTCAGGCGAAATAATTTGACGAAAACTTCAGCGTGTTCTTCTCAAAATTACGTCTATAATTTTGATAGAAAACATAATCAAATATTTGGTCGTGTAATTATTATCGGCAGGACGTGACCCGCAATGCTAACTGAAAATTGATTGACTACATCTTTAGTCAATCTAAAAATTAGTTTTAATACTTTTTGAGGAACTTTATATTTTATAATGCTTGTTATCTGAAAGCAAAACTACCCAACAATCCATAAATTTACGAGAAATCAAACCAATATCAATAGTTATTCCATCGGCACATTCTCTCACATTTTTCGTACGAAATAAAAATTATTGGTACATTCATAACATCCATCTGGCGTCCGTGCGAATGCCGTAAATACGAGATCGTTTACAGATTTAAAATGAAATACATTGTTTGAAATATAGACGCATTATTTTTGTAAAATGAATTCTTTATTCACTTGATAAACATGCAATTCAGAATATGGATTTTGGGCCAAATTGGAACTTAAATGTAATTGTAAGCATTTTATTTTTGTGTCGTACAGCTTCAATTAAAAGTTTATATCGAGACTGAAAAATGTTTACTTCAAAAAAACCCATGTAGGAACAAGAATGTTCTTTTTTAACTAGAAACCACCTACAAACTTGCTAAAAATCTAATACTGTCATATAAAAGGAAATCGAGGGCTAGTACATCCCTGCCTTTCCTCAATCCTTTGGGAATCGCCAGCATTATAGTTCTACTTCTAAACCGACAGTTATTGTTGTGAGTTTTAAGAGCTCAGAACTTACAGAAATGGGTTTTAAAAGTCAAAATAAATGTATAGTTTCAAGCTTTTAGTGGTAGTTTTCCTGCTTATCCATTTAATGGATTAATGCTTATTTTTACTACTGACTAAAAAAATCTTCTAACGTAGATTTCAGTATATAGCTCATTACAGCTTAATTTAGTAACGAAACTCCACTACGTAAACTTAATCATAATTAAAAAACGATTCGCCAAAGACATTCGCAACTCGCTACACCCACCACTACTTGCACCCCAGTCCTCTTTAACACGTTATTTCTATTCGTAGCTCAAGAGGATTCAACTTCATCTTAGCCGGCGTCGTTCGCTTTTCAAAGAAGAGCTTCCTATCTCATTTATGTTGCAAATGTCTCAAGTTAGGACTTGTGTACGGTAATCCTTCGTTAGTGTGGGTCAACAACGTGGCGTAATTACGTTGCATGTTGTGTAGGAGCGTAGGCTTGGTACGGCAATGTATTTTGAGATTTCACGTTAGTTTGTAGTGATGTAGGCAGATGTTTAGGTTGGGATAGCTTTTAATTAGGTAACGTTGTATTACGTATGTAGTTTGTATTACAAACAGAAACGGAATGTTCGATAACTCGAATAATTGTAATCAATTTAGGTAGCCCATTGTGGTTTTAACCATACTGGGCCCGCGTGGTGGATTAAAACCCACTCTTTTCCACAGAGAGGCGGCTTGAGTTCCAGCATTGAGACCTCTATAGACCGATTATGATTGTGGTTTATCAATAGAACACTTAAAGGCTTAAGGTGGTAATTGGCTTAATTGTCACACTTGGCACATGAATTGGTGATCACACTTTATTATTATTAGCAGACAAGAAGCTAAGCTGCCAAAGCTCTTGAAGGAATTACTTAGTCAGTTTGCCTCTGTCTTTGTCTAGGACATAATTAATATACAGGGTGTAGACGGACCCTTCACGAAGCTGTCAACCAAGAATTCTATACATCAATCTAACTAACTCTACGCAAAAAATATTGATGGGAGACGACTTTTTTTGGGGGTGAAAAATTACGATTTACGGTAGGACTCAATGTAACGTACTCAAAACACTGTGCTGATGGGTGCATTGAATTGTACGGGGGTCGTGGAAGTATTTTAAGTAAAGTTATTAAAAAATGGTAAAAAAAGCTTGTGAAAAAGTTGGAACTTTGACCCCCAATATCTCCGGAACTAGAAGGTTCCCAGGTATGGTCTCGAACACAAAAAAAATCGTAATGACGGGGAGAATAAGTGCCTTTCGGCTTCGTTAAGGGTAGTTTTACACGCCTCATTGTCAAGTCATTTGACCTCTTACAATGAATACAAAAATACTAAAACCATAATCACCCAGACTTAACTTTATATGGACTATGTCTGAAAAATAAATAAATGAATTAACGTCTGTCCAGTCTGTAAAATATCAAAAATATAAAACTCACAAACAAAATATTCTGCCCAATAAAATTGCTATAACGATGATACTTTTAATGTCCACCGCATTGCCGTCCGTCCATATAACATCAAGCAATTACTTGCAAAACAGTCTTCTGCCCATGTCGTAACCCGTTTGAGATGACCTCCAGTGAATATTTTACATTTTACTGCAATATAACGCGAGGAGACGGTCTGCTAGTCTCCATCATATGACGTCGTATCGTATTAATATAAGTTTACTATGATGCACGGCTGTTTAGTGTTAAAGGGTTATTTCAAGTAATAGTGGCGTTGCGGCCAGAATATTATATGGGGCGTGGAGAAGCGATGAGAACACAGAACATTGAAAACATTATAGATGACACATTATGATTTTATTATTTCCTGTGTTAAAATCACATGATGGTCTTGACCTTTTCGAAGCGATTATTAATAGAACATACCTACTGAATATCTTCGAATAATTGTTAATTAAACCAGTAATATACTATGACAGTATAATTGTACAATTTGGACTATTGGAGAAGGTCCTGTAATCCCCGAAGGGCAGAGGTGCACCTAATAGTACACCCACATTTCGCCGGTTATGTTTTAAGTCACGTGTAATGGAGGAGCGAGCCTATTGTCAACAACCGGGCACAAATCTAGGCTCCGTGGCCACTACTGAGAAATTTCTGATAGAAAACCCCAATAACACTTTGCCCGACCCGGGAATCGAACCCAGGACCATCATCTTCAGCAGTCGCGCTTGCGACCACTACACTAATGCGGCAGGCGTTATTGAAATTTTGACAGTCATAAACTGCAAAGAGTGTAGCCAGTAGACTTAAGATTAATGACTTTTTTTCTTAGTCTTAGATTGCTTAGGAACAACGTTTTACAATGGAAACGTTACTTACATAAGAAAACATAAAACTTTGACTGACCGTTGAAATGCGGTCGTGATCTCATTTTTCTTTACTTACACTACGTTCAGTTGGTATTAATAGAATTTATTTGCGTTCTATCGAACTGTGTATCGGGTTAGCAACATTCAATATCGCTTGATTATTTTTTTAAAGAATGAGTTATTTCAAATAAGTTAAAAGAGAATGGAGTTTCTTGCCCGGTTGCCATAGAGATCTACGCTTTGAAATGACCTAGGTTTTTTTTTTGCAATAACTCAAAAATTCAAATCAATGCTTGGAGTTTGAGTTAGTTATATTGATTTTGGAGCATAATATGAAAATCGACGTTACTACGAAATATTTTATATTTATTAAATAATTACCACTGATCTCCAAACGATGATGATAAGTAATAAGAAATTCGACGCTGCTAAGAAACGAACTTTTGTTCATTAAAGTTATTTTGCCCTTAGATTATCAACTTAATATTTATTCGATACCTAAAGTAAACACTGAGTAACAATTTCAGAATCGCAGACACAGTAATTGGAATAATATCGAAATAAACTTCCACATTCGTGCGGTTCGCGCGGGATTTTTCGCGTATTTCAGATCACCGGTCTTTATTATTTTAATTCTCCCCATAATTGTCATTAAATATACATTTCTGAGGCCAGTACAATATACACAGTGGCCATTTTGTTTGTGATTGCCATTACAGAACGTTTACCGTTTAATATTATATTTACCAGCAATGTTTCAATGTTTCTGTCGGCTTTAAGCAAATTAATATTAAAGGAATATTATGTTTCGATTCTGGTTTCGAAGTAAAGGATAATATTGTTTTACTTTGAGTTGTTTCTGAACAAACATTTTATGAAATTGTTGTTTTTTTTTAAAGGGAATTTTTATTTTTCATGTAAATTAAATTGGTGAAAGCTTCATAATGAAAGCCTGCTTACCTGGAACACATTTTTTTTTGCTGCCTCTGGAATGAGGAAAATGTCGTGAGGAAAGTTTTGAGTATGAATGTGGATGGGTATAAGAGTAGAGGAAGACCAAAGAAACGATGGATGGACTGTGTAAAGAATGATATGGCAAGAAAGTAGGTGTCTGATGAGATGACGAGTAATAGAGAAGTGTATGGTAGAAGAAGACATGCTGCGCCGACCACAAATGAATTAGGATAAGGGCAAGAGAATGATGATGATATGTTGATATATCTCCTTGAAAATTAAAAAAAAAAAAACGAAACGCTCGCAAGCGAATCAACTTAAAATATTCATCGAAAGAATAGTCAGTTAAATTCCTAGCACACTGGAATTAGCCCAATGAGTTATGGAGGCCGTTTTCATAATAACGTGTAAAAATTTTAATGTAATTACTTTCCACAGGTAAATGATAAGCGTAAGCTAATATGGTGTTCAGTCGACGCCTGACGCATTAAATATGATTTATTGTGTGTTTGAGCCCATAATGAGATATGAGCTCACGCGAACTTTATTACAACAAGTTTTCAATGTTAATAAAATCATAAACTGGAAAAAGAAGCAAGGTTGAAAAAGGAATGTGTTTAAAATTAACGTCTACGACTTGATGTTCTGATCATTTATGAAAATGTATATCTACTGCTAAGACACCCTATTCTACCGTGCTATCTAAAACCAACTTTTATAATACATTAGAGGAAGGAAGGGTAGTTCTATTTATTTTCTGGACTATACCATAACTTCTTGATCAGTGACCGCGTTATGTATTTTTTTTCTGGACTATACCATAACTTCTTGATCAGTGACCGCGTTATGTATTTTGTTGATTAAAAAACCCAAATGTTCTATTGACACCGTGGCGAGCAGATAATTATGAAGACGTAATGTCTTCAAAATGATATCATAGTGACCAAGATGAGGTATCATAGATGACTTACCTGACGAAAGACCACTTGTACTACAGTCCCTACCACTGGGTTGATTACGGTTAACTAATCTGAGGTAACCGAAACCAATTCAGCGGTAGTGAAACGCCATTAAACACTGGGATTTCTTAACAAAGTAAATATAAAATTCATCTACAATTCGGTAACATTTCAACTGCAAATACAATAATTGAACAGCAAAATTACTAGATTCCTAAAACATGTTGTAAGCGCGCCTCTAAAGCCAGTATTTCGGCCGATAAGTTTATCGCGTATCAAACTCTAATGCTGCACTAAATCACAATTACACGAAATCTGAAAATTTTCGACCGAACTGAACATTATTCAGCGCGCGGCTAATGCGCCGGACGAAGATCTAGATGTGCACTGGAAGAGCCAATGGTTTTAATTTTAGTAGGGGTGTGTAGTGGAATTCGTAAGGTTGTGTGGCTCTTCATAACTTTAACTAAGCCGTTATAATCATTTATTTTGGAACAAACTATATTGTATCGAGATGTTGTATATTCGAATTAGTTGAATGGTGTAAAACCACAAAAACAATGACAGTACGATGAAACTTTTCAATTTTTGATGGCAACATTGAATTCTCTTGCATTAACAATCCTAATTTTGCATAGTCAAATACAAGAGGAACTAAAAAAAGTTGACACTAATCTATAACTTTGAAGGAATAAATCCAAGTAATCTATGAAATATTTTTTTTTTTTTTTGCATGGCGATCACATGTATATTATAAAAAACCATTTGTAAGAAAATCAATTTGTATTAGTCGTCACGATTCACGGCATTTCATTGTAAACCAGAATTAAGAACTCTAGTTGCTAGCGCCATCATACCATGAAAATTAAATCTTCCACTTCCATATCTAATCTTTCTACATCCACGTCGCGTTTTTCATACCTCACCATGCATTAACTAATGCAATAGCATTCCTCAAAACATAATTCGGCTCAATCAGAGGCCGGCACGCAATTCTTTACTCGTTGTCGGCTTTCATTGCGAATTTGTAGTATTGCCATTGTTTAGGTGATGTTATTAGTGAGGTGGTGGCGTTTGGACTTTATTATGACTAGCAACACTTTTGGTAAGTTTAGTGTTAGGAAGTTTTGTTTGATTTTTTTTTCTGGTCACACACCGTTTGAAATTTATTGTTTTCTTTATGAGTCTTGTATTAGATGCCACATCAGTTAAGCTAAATAACTTCATACTAACAAGAGTATGGTCTTTTGAAAAAAAAAATCTAGAATTTTATTCGGGCTTTTGAGATAGTCTTTGTTGCCATTGTTTAGGAGATGTGATTAGTGTAGCTTGTAGGTAGTGACGTTTAGAGTTATGATTTCACACTTTTAGAGAGTTATTGGAGTTTTCTGTTTGTCTATTTGAATGAGCTATTAAATGTTTTAAGGTTTCTTATTTTATGACACTTATTAGATGCCACACAAGTTAAATAAATTATGAACAGTATGGTCCTTTAAGTCGTTAACTTCAAGTACTTTTAGTCTTTTTATACGATTGTCTTTTTGAAGGTCTTAAAAACTCAAATATTATAATGACGAAATGATGATAAAGTTATGAAATCGGCCCTGTACCGACTTCATCAGTGATACACATACTATCGGCACATTTAAACTGCGTTCAAGAACCTGTCACTGTCATCATTGTTACGGAATATTTACACGTTCAAACGCTGATCGTGTTCAGTCGTATAATAGTTGAAATTCTCTCTAGTAATTAAAACCATTCATACTTGTGTACAATATTCTCTGGCTATTCCCACTCAAAACACAAACACAGCCACACTTGAATAGTGTCACTTCCATAAATTACACAGATGCAACAAAAAAAGGATCAACACACAACTCATAGCTGTACACAGAGCGGCACAGAACTGTATTTATCCTCCTGATTACGGGGGAATTGTGACACAGTGTTGGTAGTTGGAAAACAGTGTACCGAAATACTCAAATGAACCCATTACTGGGGCTGATATAAATCATCATAATACAGCCAGTGTAATGCCGGCACACCATTAACTGATTGATGATTGTGCGAGTTTTTAATTTACGTTTCTTTTTTTTCAGGTAAGTGCTTTCGCCTGTACATTTGGTGTTTCGGATAGTGTTTTGTTAATCACCGTGATGTATATGTAAGTTGTTTTTTCATTTGTTTATTTAAGTGCTTCGTTGGTATAGTGATTGAGAGTGCTATTCCTCAACATGAGATCTTGGCTTCGATTCCCAAGTTGGGCAAAGTGGTGGAGAAGTAATACTATTGTTTTTTTTGATACGTTCTTTAATATTATCTGCAAATTATGTTATGCTCAAATAGCTATGTATTTACTTATAGCCTCCTGAAACATATTGGGTTGATCGGATCTAAGTGAATTATTATTGAATTGGACGTAGCTTTTTAGTGATTCTGTTTAAATAGCACATATTTTATAACTTCATAGCAAGAACGTGAGCACGACCTTAAAATAAAATAAAAAGAGAAATCGTTACTAATATTATAAATGCGAAAGTAAGTTTGTTTGTTACCTTTTTATGCCTAAACCACTGAACTGATCATCTTGAAATTATGCATATACGTTTTTAGGTGTACAGAAACGGTCATACCTTAGGGTACCTTTCCCGAAAAAAATGTACTGTTCCCGAGAAAAAAAAAACAATAACGTTCTTATGGTAATAGATGGCGCCACGTGTCTTTCGAATCATGATTGAATTATATTATTACAAGCAGAGTACAACCCGAATTGATTTTCAAATTCTAAATTAACGCGAACGAAGCCGTGGGTAGAAGCTAGTAACATTATAAATATACTAGCGACCCGCTCCGGCTTCGCACGGGTGCAATATACATATACCCTTCCTCTTGAATCACTCTATCTATTGCTGGAAACTGCATTAAAATCTGTTGCATAGTTTTAAAGATCTAAGCGTACAGACAGCGGGAGAGACTTTGTTTTATACTATCTTCTTAGCGTATCAATGGCAAAAAGTTTAAATATGTTTAGCCCAAAACTCAGCCACACGAACCCCGCTCACTGATGCAGTAAATAAATCATCAAGAGCGCAGGTGATAGGTCATGCGGTGCAAGATGGAAAGTGGTTATACTTTGTAAAGAAGAAAAGTACTTCAAACACAAAGGCAATAGTGTAGCAGCACATTAATCCATTTAAAATTTAGTCTAATTCACACAATGTCGGTTTCCACTCTAACCGGGTATTATTTTAATTAAATACATAACTAACATAACACTAATTTAATAATCAGATTCTAGACCAATGCTCAATTATTAACAAACAATCGTTCTAAACTATAACATGAATTAATTACTAACACAAATAAACGTACAAAATGATCTCTAATAAGGCTCGATTCAGATTGGCGCGTAATAGAATGGAAGCGGATTTTTGTAACAAAATCTCACAAAGCAAAATGAACTTTATATCAATTGAGTAATGTACAAAGTAGGTAAGAGCTGTTAACTGCGGGCATTCTCGAGAATGCACGAGAATTCTCCTGAAAACGCGCGACTTGTTTTTCGGCTTGTCTCTATTCTCTACGTTACACAGTTCATATAAAGTTCTTAATAGCATAATCATAACCAACCTATGTTCCCACTGCTGGGACTCAAGCCTCTTCTCTATGAGAGGGAATTGGCTAAATCCACCAAGTAGCCCAGTGCGGGTTGGTAGATGTCACATGTTCTCGAATTTTTGTTTCCAGGACATGCCGGTTTCCTCACGATGTGGCAAACATTTTTTTATGGCCTTTACCACTATCCCGCCACCGTTCATCATCATCATTAGTGATAGTCTAATGGTGAGACCGTCGGACTGACAAGTCATAGGTCTCGAGTTCGAACCCAAGACACACATGTCTGATTTTTCGGATTCATGTGCGTATTGTATAATTATCACTTGCTTCGGTGAAGGAAAAAAGCGTGAGGAAATCAGCATGCCTGAGAAATATTTCTCGACGGCATGTAAAGCCAAGTCAGAGGCCCAAGGGCTGCATGAACAATCTGACACCAGGTTACGCCACCACACGATGAAGAAAGAAAGATCATCACCATCCACAGCTGGACTTCACCTACTGCTGGGTATAGATAGGCCTCTCTTTACTTGTGTCAAGTCCATTGTGCCAGCCTCATCCAAGATTTTCCTACGATGGCAACGATGTCGTCTGCCGTTATATCGTCTTCGCCACCGTTCACTAAAGTTCAATTTGCTTTGTAAGAATTTGTTATAAAAGTGGTGTCATTCTCGTCCCATTCCATTCCGTGGCAATGTAAATTGAGCCTAAACGTACTAAAAGTTACGTGTATTTGAACTGCTAAACGCATTATCGGGTTAAACGCATTGAATATCAATGGTCGTAGTTACTATTACACATAAATTATATTTGAAACATCGATAATTTTAAACGTTAATGTGTGCTAATACTAACGTTCGCGTTAGGCAGTTGGAATAACATTAGGCAGTTAGGCTAATAATGCGCAGGTATTATTGTAGGGTAATAATGCGCGGCTGTATTGACCGCTAGAACTAGTTTTAATGGGATTCTATTTAAATTTGTACGTACTTTGTGCGTAATTTTTTGATATTAGGTGGGCTCAGAAGGAGATGACGTGGCGAACTCGACTCTTTGATAAATACATACATACATACATACATAAACTCTCGCATTTTTCTCATAGGGGTAGAGGCAGACACCACAGAACGCCACCTGCTACAGCCCTTAAATACTCCTTTTGCCTCGTCCACGTTAATACATCTGGTCTTATACGCACGCCGGTTGCGAGAACTACGCACCTGACCTTTCTCAAGAAATCTTTTCTAAATTATTGGCCAATAACAGAAATGGATGGAGGAAGTGAAGTGGTAGACTGGTAAGTGTCGGTAAAGGTGTTACGTCTCAAACTTAAAATGAAATGGGTTTTTTTTCCTATATGGCCTAACTAAGACATGAGTTTACAGTTTTTTCATGACTTTTCTTCTGATATCCTAAACTTGCAAACTTTTATTTCAAATGACTGGATTGAAAATGGTATTGCGAAACCCGTTCTTCGTAAAAAGTAAAATGAGGTAGGTATATTTACACTGAAATTAATTAAATGCTGCGAAGGGACTCTTGACTTGAAAACGAAGTAAAACTTGCAATAATTATGAAAGTAAAGGAGCACTCGCTTAATTTTTAATTTCTGCTAAAACTGGTACAATGTTGCTACTTTACGTGGCACTTCTACGGTCAAGCCGTTCCATTTATGAGCAGTAGTAGCGCTAGGCAAGCTATACTCGGTTAAAAAAGAAGCATTTTGGGCACATGTCAAAGTCCCTTCATTCAGTGACAGACGTAAGACATTTCCTAAATTATTGTTTAACAGAAAACCAACTTAATCCTTTCATTATATCTTTCTTGTAGTACTTTTTCATTATCTTAGCAGTCAGTACTATTGGACTGCTACATGTCTAGTTGCACTATTTGTTACTCAAATTATTGTTAGATAAATTTTAATAAGTGTTATTGTATTGTGTTATTTTATTTTTACTTTATGTTAACCTGAAATGATCACTATTTAATATTCAAAACTATGCAAATGTCGCAATTCCGACCCGTATAGTTTAAGAGTCCCCCGTCCAAACTGTTCTTGTACAGACGCCAGAACATGAAGCTACCCGAAACTGTCAAATTTTCCCAATCAACCTTAAACCTAATTCTTTAGCGATAAAGTTGAAAATCTATTAAAGAAATTTGACAGATTATAGTAGCTTGATGCGCTGGCGTCTATACAATCTGTTTATAAATAAATAAATTTGAAATATTCCGTCTCTCCCATAAACCGCCTAAAAGGACCAAAACAACATGATAAATTCGCGCGTTACTGAGCATTAACACTCTTAAATACCTACGTATGCACATGTATTATACACATAGCGCGAAAACAGTGGCGTCGGGCAGTTTTCCTCATAAATAGATTATACAGTTGTCAGCACAGTTGTGAGCCGAAGCGAATCTATTAAGCGCGTTATTTCCGTTCGCGCAGTCCGGCCGCGGATGTAGACGACTGGATGTGTCCGCGAATTGGATCGTGTGTGAAAATGTAGGTTTTGCTTTTGTTTTTGATGTGTTGGGAAATGGGATTTTGTGAATGGAATCCGGCGTTGTTATGGCATAAACAGGCTATAATGGACTGGGACTCGGGCCTCTGGTTTTGAAGATAAGAACTATAAAATAGAAAATGACTTGTACAGTGGTCTAGCTGTCGATTGTAGATCTTTGACAGTTGTTACGGGTTATCAGTGGCCCGTAAGTCTGACAACCAGTCTTACCTTAGTATCGTATTACCTAGTACTAACTGGGTTGTGGAGGTCAGATGAGAGTCACTCCATGTAAAATACTGATATTCATCTGCATCCGGTTAGAATGTAAGCCGACCCTAAAATAGTTGAGAAAAGGCTAGGCAGATAATGATGGAACTGGGGCCTCCTCCTTCTGACAGTGAGAGGAACTGGGCCATAATCTACCACAAAGATAATTAATTTGACGGTTCCGAAATTATAGACGTCTTTTGAGTGGTTTCTAGCAAAACCAGAAGTCGTTAAAAGAGGCTGAACGTAGTATACTGTTCAGTAGGCATCAAAATAAGAACTTCAACATTTAGGTTGCCAAACGTAACAATTTCCACAAAACTTGTTTGGGCCTATGTGCCAGTAGTGGAAACTGATTGTAACATTCAGTTTTTTTGGGACCCAGTACAATTGGTCCTAAACAAATCTGTAAAAAATTATTACTGTACGTTTTATATGGCTAGATAGGAGGTGACTGCTGAGATGACGAGTAATAGAGAAGTATGGAAGAAGAAGACATGCTGCGCCGTCCCCAAATAAGTTGTGATAAGGGCAGGAGAATGATGATAATGATGAGTTAGAAAATATACTGGAATATCTGTAGTTTACTAAAAACTTGCCCAAAAACAACCACATCAAACCTCTAACGAAACCCATCCAGCTGACTACCATCCTCGCAATTTTCGCCTACAATTCGAACGTAAAGCTTCCAAAGCAATCGATTTCCGGCCTATTCGACTTTAAACGGGAATCAAACCCGATATCCGAACGGATTTAGTTGCGGACTCTATAGACGTAATGAATAGAGTCGAGTGGCCCACTTCGATTCAGTTAACTTTATCCTTTATATATTAATCACTGTGATGGGATTTAAGATGAGAGGTTTGAGTCGAAGGACCAAGGTGCGTCGAAATGGAGTTTTTGAGCCAATGGGATATTTTTTCAGGTGGATCCAGAGGAAGGCCAAAGAAAAAATGGATGGATTGTGTGAGGAATGATATAAAAGAGAAAGGAGTAAATAATGCCGTGACGTCTGACAGGGGAGAATGGAAGAAGAAAATTTATAGCGCCGACCTCAAATAGAATGGGACAAGGGCAGGAAGATGATGATCCCGTTGAAAATGTGTGGCTTTGTCGATAAAATGGGTATTTTTTATAAACGTCAGTTTGTAGTTCACGATAGCCTATAAGAATCGCGAAGGAGCTAACTTTTAATGAGGCTGCTCAAAAGTAAGGACGCAACAGCAAAAACAAACTGTTGTTCCACCTATCTATTTGACCCTGAAATTTCCTCTGAAATTTTCAGTTTCATACAAAAAAAATGCGACATCGACACAGATCGGATTTTTGAATGGTACTGAAGATTTTGGAGAGTCTAGAATCGTGTGTTGAATTCATGGTAATGGTTCACTTATTCTGTTATGAATCCTACTGTAGCTGTGAATATGTTTATCATCAAAGTATCCAAAAGACCAATAAGAAAACGTCTCGATATCTATGCGTTTATACCGTCTGATTAAACATCGTGGTCTCATGGATGTATAAACTTTTACGAGTCCGATTGGCCAGTTTTATTGGCGGGGCCGGCCGGTCCTTATCTCCGCCCGCCATGCATTGGCAAACGCCAGTTATTATTAAACTTCAGATAAGTTTGTACGACTGTATCTGTCGTAAAACCATGACTGATGAATTGAGGGTAGTAAAAATTTGTTTGTTTGATTTTGTGGTGGTTGGAATTTAGGAAAAGATTGGGGGTAAATACAGGAATATTATCGACTAGCGACCCGCCCCGGCTTCGCACGGGTGCAATATTTACATATAAATCTTCCTCTTGAATCTATTAAAAAAAAACCTCATCAAAATCCGTTGCGTAGTTTTAAAGATCTAAGCATACATAGGGACAGACAGCGGGAAGCGACTGTTTTATACTATTTAGTGATATTGAAAAGTTTTTCATCGATTCTTAGCTTTTGAAAGTCTTTTATAAATTTTCTAGTAACTATTGTTGGGACTTAACCTTTGTGGACATTTATAGATTTAACTGGCACGTTAGAAATAAAAAGGAAATGAACACTAAGTTTGCAATTTAGAATTAGAAATGTTATAGTCAGGGCACATAGCATCATATAGTATAATACTGAGTTAGAGCTAGACGTCCGTCAACGTGAATGACTTCTAAAAATACAAATCTATACTGATAATTATCTAAATTTAATCAGTATAAAACGCCTTTCATTTATTTAAACACACTAAATCACTACACTCACGCAGTAAGATCACATTGCCATGATATCTTTAAATTCACCCAGATGTTAGGTAAATACATACATGCTCCGTAAGGTCAAGTACGTATTCTCCAAGAAAGCAAGAAAACATAACGTAGTTACTTGAAAAAGTTGTTATATGCGAACACTGGTACGTTCAAGATCTTCTTTAAAATCAAATCAACATTACTTCACAAAATCAAATCATAGCCCCAGAATTAATCCCCTCGAACCCAATCTTAAAGCTAACCCTTATCATGTCCACCCCGGTCAGAAAGCCTTCAAAAGTCAATACGATGAAGATAAGGTTTCAATCCGTGTCCTACTGTGCTCGGATCAAAATAGAATTGGCTGTAGCTTTCGACGGATCGATTGACTTTTATGGGGTCAAATGGACCTCGTATTCACCATGCCGATCTTAGTTTCGGGATTTGAATGGGAGAGGTTTGATGGTGCGGTGTGATAAGGGTTAAATAAGATGTGAGGAAATCATTTTGTGGGTGTTGGTGTGCATTATTAATGAAAGGGAATAATTTTTGCTAGGGGCAAAAAATATTCTTTTCTAAGTGGAGATAATTTTTTTCATACTATAAAAGCGCTCAAGAATTTGTGAATTTTTGAGCAAAATTTAGTGTGAATAAGTTTTCTTCATTTTTTTTAGTGAGCCAGCATCAGGTAAGATTCAAATGATAAAAACCTACATTTTTTGGTGATAAGAGACCCACTGTCTTGCCAGTCTTCGGGCCCGCCAAGCTGTTACTTAAAGTAGCCTAAAAGCTAAAAAACGGTGTCAAATATCCAATTATCTATGCTAAAATTATTATGACCACAACTCGCTTTCACCTATACCATTTCAAAAGACCAAAAATTAAAATTAAACTAACAATATAACCACTAATAGCACTCAAAGCATAATTAGCGACACAAATTAATCCCTCAAAACACATAACTGGAACATAGCTCTAATCATACACACCTATAGCATAGGAACATTCCGATGTGAACATCCAATGTTAATGTCAGTAGCAAAAGATAGATAAGATTCAAATGACAAAAACAAAAACCTACATTTCTTCGGATATGAAACTTCCCTATCCTGCGGGTCTTGCCTCTTACCGAATTGGCACATACTTTTATCTATAAATAACAGATTTCCATATCAAATACGAAAATAGCTTTGAAATATCCAGTTCATCATCATCCACAGCCTAGCCTCATCCAGGATTTTCCCGCAATGCCAACAATGTCATCCGCCCATCTCGCCGCCGGACGACCAACACTTCTCTTTCCAGTCTTTGGACGCCACTCGGTCATAGCTTTACCGCACCTGCCATCACCACGCCTTGCTAGGTGTCCTGCCCAACTCCATAACGTGATGTCCAATATCGAAGACCTTCGTACGTCTTCGGATTTCGATGTTTGGAACTCTGTCTACTGAAATATCCAGTTACCTATGTCATTTGACCAAAATTAAAACTCACAATTTACTCAAAGTTAAATTCACGATACTAATGAATACCTCAAAACACATAACTGGAACACAGCCCTAATCGCCTCATACCTAGTAACCTATAACATAGGAGCATTCCAATGTGAGCGTCCAATATTAATGTCAGTTTGCGAACTTTACACGTCATTAACTCGGAGTACTAAAGTTGTATGAAATTCATCGATTTTGCACTTGCGGAGAATTTATGTGCAATACAATGTAGATAGGTATCGATATGAGTTATATTTTTCCTTTGTTTGTGAAGATCGGGTGTGTGGGATCGGAATGGATGAAAAATTGGTCCTTGGAGGCGCGATTTTTATTGGATGTCGTTGCTTATTTTATTTTTAATGCTGTGGAGACTGATAACTTTATGTAGGTGGTTGAATCCTGTGTAAATGTTCAACAGTCATGTTATCATGACTATCATTTTTTATGCTATTGATTTCGACACGACTGGTCTTAAAACAGTGAAGGAAAACCACCTACCCGAACTGGGCCTGATAGGTGGAGGACTATGGCCCTGTAACACTAACAGAGAGGAGGCCTGTGTCCCAGCAGTGGGAATGTTAAAGGCTTTTTGTGATTTTACTATGCTAATTAGATTATGGTGTGAAACCATGTTTTCACTATTAAAACCTAGACCTTTCAAATGTCAACGAATAAGTTAGCACATTGAAAGTTTCGCCTGAGAGACTTCCTAGAATTTTTTCTCAAAAAGATAAAATTAGGACCAACTTTCTCAATCTAATTTTATTTTTCATAAATTCAAAGTAACTTTAATTCTACAATATCTTTTATCGGTTTTATTTTCTTTCGCTGCTAGGACCACTTTATTTTTCTTCCATCAAATAATCTAGATTTGCATAAAAAGAATGAAGTTCTTTTAAAAACCCTGTTACAAGTGGACAAATTCTCGCTTTAAACGTTCAACGTCTGCTTAAAGTAAATGAAATTAAGACAAAACTAATTACTGAGTAATTAAATGCTCTCGTACTAACCGACAAAAAGTCTTCTACTCTTGGTAGATTTTTAGCGCGTTATTCTAACGATTATGGCGGATGGTAGATTCCGATGACAATGGTAGTTTTTGGTTGAAAAAACGCGGAGGTGTTAATTAAAATAACTCCTGTATTTCTTTAGCCCGCATCCTAACCAAAACCAAACCAAACGCGGCGGTCACGTAGCCGCGTGCCAATCGCTTTGGTTAGGCTGAAAACATACGGTAAGGTTAGAATTATGTACATAATCTTACTTGATTAAAGCTGCAGTACCGCCGTAGGTACCTTTGTAAATCCTGCCAATATTTTGCCACCATTTTTAGCCTTCTAAACCCTTTTAAGCAAACCTGCAGCTTTTAGTATAAAGAGATCTTAAAGTCCCCTAACGCTGTAACATCGAAACTATTTCAAAACTTCATAAAACTAAAGGCTTTTAACCTAAAAAACTAAATGGCTATTGTTTTACCATTACCATCTGCAGCATAGTACCATATTAGTTCTGAACTTCATACTCTTGCTTACCGGTTCTTGCTACCGGTATGGCTATAACGGTAACGATACTACCGCTAAAAGAAACTACTACCACTAAACGAGTAACAGACTCATTACGTATTATGGCCGATTTGCTTTTCTTAACGGCATTTTTAAATGGAGATCTTTATTATTTTTTGTGGAGCAAGGATAATGGAGATTTGATTCTAAGGAAGATTTTATCCGTTTTAAACATTTATTCTTATTACTTTTAACTAAAATATAATTAATGCTAGTCACTTATAGCTGAGGAGTAGCTTTCGTCTTTCAGGCTGGCTTTAAAGAGGCTGTGCAATGACTTGGCTCATAAAAATTGTAAACAAAAGAGGCAGTCAGTAAAATAGATGTAGAAATGCTGAAGAGACAGAGCATAAATTGATAGATCTAAGGCAGAATGTCTTAGGGAAATGGAACAATGATTTCAGTTATAAAAATATAATATAGTTTTGTGTAGGCGATTTTGCCGATGGATAATTTGAAATAAAATGTCTGAAAACGGGTTAATATTTATCCAGAAAATTGAATGTTTACGCGTATAAAGCCGTGAGCAGATACAATTGATAGTCATAATTACAATAATACATGTATAAGTCAAAATCGAATTAATCTGTCAGACACCAGTGAACTTAGTTCTGAAGTGACAAGCCATCAAACAGTTAGTTTAATTTTCAGTTTATAACCTAATCTCAGCTTATCAAAGACACTGGCTGATGAGCTACCTTCATTAGATAATTACCAGCTAAGTGGTTAAGTATTAATCAAGGAGATCAAGGTATTAATGAGGTTATTAATCGGATTAGTTGGGAGGTCTTTGTACGTAATGCTTGAGGAAGAGATAATTGTGGGGATTTGGGAGATCAAAGGTAGGAAAGTTGCAGTAGGTACACTTAATTTAGAACTATAAACAATCATTGTGTTTTAAAAACCACTTTTGAAAATAAAAGAATAAAAATGTATACATAATTTAAAGAAAATGTGGATAATTTTCTTGAAAGCATTTTCTTGCTATCGTTTCTATATAAATGAGAACGGAAGCATATCTCAGTTTCAGTTGGTATTATCAAAACTAAACTACATGCTCTTGTTAGTAAAAAGAGAGGAAACGAGTCTCCTTTAGCCAAACACAAAGGGGTTGAGAACACAAATCAATTTTTGATTTGACTCATTAACTCCGTTAGCAATGTGTCGATACAATGATTCAAAAACAAATTTATTCAATTGCGCTGAGTCATTTAAACCTTCTACCGAACTTGATAGCACAGAAAAAAAAAAATATAGAAGATCCTTCCACAAACGCTCCTTACTCCCACAATTGTCTTACACACCTAACCGCACAGGACTCGCGCATTATTACAGACACACCTAACTACAACATCTCATTACGGAGTCAAAAACAAAACTGCACATTAATATAAACTCCGCTACACACGCCACCAACTCTTAACTCCAACAAAATACTTCTAGGATTTTTTTCCCAACAACATTATGATAAAAGGGACGTCCTGCACATTGACATTGAATAGATAGGTACAGAAGCGTCATGCAACGAG
This sequence comes from Noctua fimbriata, assembly GCA_905163415.1. Classification (NCBI taxonomy): domain Eukaryota; kingdom Metazoa; phylum Arthropoda; class Insecta; order Lepidoptera; family Noctuidae; genus Noctua; species Noctua fimbriata. The sequence goes on from LR990932.1 coordinate 2,103,432, forward strand.
ATAAAACGCACGCAGACGTACACACGCTACATCGAGTGCAAGCGCACTGGCTACCGTCAATTGTAAACGATCTCTGCGCACACATAGGCCCTCTTCACGTACAGCGAGTGCCACCGCACTCGCGACTGTCATTTGTTTGAGATGTCCACGCACACATAGACCCGCTTCACGTACTAGTGCAACTGAACCCGCGACCCTCATTTGCTTCAGATCGCCGTACGTACGCAAATGTGTGCGTGCGTTTTCGCTTGTTGTATGCACCAGACCTTCTGTAGCTATCTATTCCGTGACACTACAAAAACATCGCCCGCCGTTCACAGGAACACTTCTGCATAATATACGACCGAAAAACAATACAATATGACAGTTCAAAAAGTGGACTTATAAACACGAGTCGTGTTTTGAATGTGGTTTTGTGAAATTTAGTAATAAGGACTTGTAATAAAGTGGGGGTATTATGGTAATGATTCCCGCAATAATTTTTGAACACGGTGTGACAGGATGTTGTACAATGTTGTAATATTATAATCGCATGCTTGCTTCTGTTCATAAAGTTTTTCATGGAAATTCTGACTCGCAAAAATGTACCTTGGTTTTCTTTACTTAAGATACAATGTGGCTTATCGAGTCATTCCAGAAACTCGTATTCTCAATGAAGTGTAGATGTTTGAGGCGAGTTAAGAACTTCATATTTCACGGTTTTTCCCTCAGATTTGAATAAATATGTTGTTGTATTGTTGTAATGAGGCTCTTAAAACTGTTCAAGTCATCGGCTGAATGAAGATTCAATCAAACCGGTACGGACACATTACGGACTGGCTGCGGACAGTGGACTCTGACCGATTCTCAGTACATTACCTGTCACGAGTTCGGCTGAACCTTAGAGACAAGCTGATGTATCTGTAGGTAATTGTCTTCTCAAAATAATAAAGCTTTAAAATACATTCTAAAAACGCTAAGAAGACTGCCTCGTTAGTCTAGTGGTCGCAAACGCGAATGCTGAGCAGGAGGTTCTGAGTTCGATTCCCAGGTCGGGCAAAGTATTATTCGGTTTTTAAATCAGGAATTTCTCAGTAGCAGCCACGAAGTCTGGATTTTCGCCCGGTTGATGGCAATAGGCTCACCCCCTATTACATAGGATTTAAACATATCTGGCGAAATGTAGCTGCACTATTAGGTACACCTCTGCCTAATCTTACGGGGATTACAGGCTTGATGCTATGTTATATTCTAAAAATGCTAAGAACTGTCATTGTCGCGACTAAAACCTTTACACATGGTTGAAAACCACGATTTTTCGGATATTTTCTGAGGCGTTCATCAGAGCAAGTTTTGCCGAATACAAATCCGTATCGATTTTAGATTCAACACAGATTTGAGTTGTGTAACTAAACAACGGCGCGTTCTGACGTTACATAAAGCTTGCCACAGATGGACGATTTTAATCGGACACGGAGTCAGTAAAGTCTGTATCCAATTTTTGAGGTACCTTATCCCTCTTAAGGATTTCTACTCACTTCTTAGGGGTTCATTCGATACGAAAGTATTGAAAGTATTTGTTGAACGAGGAAGCCAATCCGAAGCACTAGACATATTCGACTTGTTCTGTTTAGCATACTCCTTTCGGCATCTACCAAAACCGAATCATGTTCGGGTTAGTTTGGAAAGAATACGCATAATCAGCCTATAATTTTCCCACTGCTGGGACACAGCCTCCTCTCTATGAGAGGGAATGGGCTATAGTCCACCACACGGGCCCAGTGCGGGTTATTACATCCCGGTTTCCTCACGGTGCATTACCTCACCGTTTTGAGAGCAGTGGTGATGAAATAAATTACACAAATTAAGGCGCCCGCTTGGGTTTGTACCCACGACTTACTACTCGTAAGTCGGGGCCGCCACCACTGGGCCACCGCTGCTCTCAGTTTGGAAAAATTCACGCTTATTTGAACGGTTTCATCCCAAAAGTATATTTACATATATTTCTTGCTGCCGAACTATTTTGATTGCTCTGCGGGATTCATGAATCAATTCCTTGCACCTATTTTAACTGATCCGTTCCATTGAATACAACAGTTTGATCGCTCGTTCCACTAAACTTAAGTTTCAAAACTAAGGTCAAATATTGTTGTATAAACATATTAGGTCAACTAGTTAACCTATCTGTTTCACGTCTCAATTTAAATAGGGCAGCTGACCAAATTCCACTGGTTTAGCTGGGATTTTGAACTAAGCGCTGTTGACAACGGGAGTAGTCGTTGATCGTTAAGTATCGAATTGATAGAGTATCCGTATATCCGATGGATAGTGCATTTCTACTGAGACTATATACCATCTGAGGGCCAGAAGAAGTGGCAATCACATTGAGTGTTTCGTGTTTTTAAGACTTTCAAAAGAATTGATAAATCTTTCCGAGTGGTTATGTATGACAATCCAATACATTTTGATCTCTGCTTCTCATTCTCACAAAAGTTCACGAAAGTCTCTCAAGAAGTTACGAAAGACAAACGCTCAAAAAGATCTAGTTCTGAATTTTGAACGTTATAAGTTCCTAGTTTTTATTTGGTTCCCCTTAAATTGAGCAAGCCTATAAGCCTACAAACTAATAACGAGCAGCTCTTGAGCATTTCCTAATGAAAATCTCATTCAGCTTTTTTTTTTCTCATTCATTTGACTCGACCTGGGGTATAAACCAGGAACCCACCCACACTCAACAATTGCATCTGTAGTAGACCATAAGGCGATCTTATTCTAACAGTACAACATTTGGATAAAACACTACAAAATCCTTACCCCATTGTAATCATAACCTACATCCACAAACGGAACTAATACGAGAGTCGACAAGCATATCAAAAAGTTTGAGTTATAACAATCTCCTATACAAGGCTCTTGGAAATGATATAGAAGGCCGCTTGCTCGCCCACTGGAAACCTAACGAGTGGGCCCCCGAAAACAACGATATTTTTTTAGTTCTCTTACATGTTTTGGACATTACTTTGTTTATTCTCTGTACCTATAGCTTTGATTGTTCGTAATTTGCTTTAGGCTTTGTTTTTGATTTATAAAATTAAAAGTTTTTGAGTTGTATAAAATTTACGTGTAAGTACATTCCATGGCTTCAGGTTTCATAAAAAATGTGAAGTTATAAAACATTTTGGGTAATTACTGGATGGTTTACAAATAAGAACTTGAACTGAAGTTTTTGATTCCATTCACTGAACCATGTTCAGATACTATACGCCTCGTTGTAGGCCAAACCTATGCTTGAAATGAATTATCTGCTTCCATTAGCTTAGTTTTTTTTCCACAATTTCATGTTATTCATCATTATCATCATCTTTCTAATGGTCTGTATTTTTTTTAGGGTTGGCGCTATTTATTTACTTTATCATATAAAAATTGTGCTTATGACTGACTAACCTTCTGTGTACCGTCAAAAAAACCTTCAAAATCACACCTCTCTTCTCTCATTACTAAAAGACATGTGCCAGGAATGACGTTGCCACCACAAAGTTGGCTGACAAGACAGTAAAGCAATGGACCTCGGCTGCGGCTCTAGTTTCTGACTATTTCACGCTAGAACACGGGACCAAGGAATAGTCCCATTCGTACCGTCTAGACATCAAATTGAATTTTGCTCTTTTAAAACGCCCCGTTCACAACCTCCGGCAATGCAACTTGCGTGAAGCGACACGCACGTGTGTCTCTCGTTTCTTTCGCGTCGCAAGTCGCATTGCGGTGACTTCTGGCATGGTCTACGCAATTTTTTTCATTTGTTTTCTCCGTGGTCGGAATATGCGTCTCGCTTTAACATGCAAGGTATCTTTTTTTCTTCTCCGTGTCGCTGACCCGACGTTTTTTTTTTATTTTGTTAGCCAAGAACTTCGCCACTTCCACCGCATCGTCGGTGGCAGCGCTAAGATCACTTCGGCTGCTTAGTTTTGGCTAAGAGGGCAGGATAGGAGGTGGATCATATTTTGCGGCACAGTTCCACAACCACACCCCGCTGCTGTTTCACTGAGGTAGCAGTACCCACTAACGAAGTTGGAGTTACATCTTCTAAGGTATCAGAAACCCAAAAAAAAACACCTACCCTCAACTCTAAAGGCTCAACATGTGCCAGGAATGACGTCGCCGCCACAAAGTTGACTAACAAGACAATAAAGCATAACCCTGCCCCCGCTACAGGAAGCGTTTGCGTCTATTTCACGCTGGAACAAGAGACCTGCGAATAGTCGCCGCCTCAACTTTATTGCTCCATGTTTTGTGTACGTCATGCGCTAGTCTAAAGTTTGAATCTCGATTGGTTATTGTTGTTGTTGGTTGCATTACATTCCAGATTTTTTGCGAGCGAAATTGTTATAACCGTGCATCCTTTAGTGCTTGAGCATTTTCAATCATGATCAAAAACTATTATGAGGAGGTGTCCTCATAATAGTTTTTCCAAGTATCAAAGCAATCAAAGTATGTGTAAGTTCATTCTTATCAAGTACGGGTATCCAAACCGGTGTTTAATAGCCATTATTACAGAAATTAAAAAAAACTTTTTTGCTGTCGCAGATATTATAAATTGAAAACACCATTACCTACAATTACACTATAGCAAATTACATACCTATCTACACTTTACGGATGCTTCGCAGTGGGCTATAGTACAAACATTAGCCATTCAGAAATAGCCACATAGCCCCACTACACAACAACATCGCAACATAACTACAAATCCATTCCTGCGTAATCTCGTGTCGTATCCGTCACGCGGGCGTCCCACGCGCGTCACGTCACAAATGGCGGCCGCGTCATTTGTCACGCGCCTATTGATTTGCAGTTACACGCTGACAGCTGTGGATTGTTGGGCTCATGGTTCAGTGTTGGAAGGGTTCAGTAGGTTCGATAGGAATGAAACGCTTGTGTTTCTAGATTGCTGACCGGTAAATATTACACAACTGTACAACCGCTACATGCATGATTTCAGTCAGTCTAAGTCTTAGTGGAAATATGTTAAGAGGAGCTCGTGGCTTAATAATAACATTCACACGGGTCGATCTTCAAGGTTAAGCCGCGCCTGCCAAGGTCGGTCTGTGAATGGGTGACCACGTTACTTACCGAGTTTCTTTAGTGCCTCGAAAAGCACGTTAAGCCGTTGGTCCCGGCTGTCATTTGTAGATCTTTGACAGTCGTTACAGGTATCGTATTACCCAGTACTAACTGGTTTGTGGAGGTCAGCTAGGCAAGGCAGTCGCTTCGCGCTTAGACTGGAAGCCGATCATAACATAGTTGGGAAAAGGTTAGGTTTGGTTAGATGATGATGTTAAGAGTAGGAGAACACCAATGAAATGGAAAGATAGATAGAAGTTCTGAATGATGACATGGCTAGGCACCTCTTTTCTAGCCATGCCATCTCATTGCAGTAATAACCACTACAGAGATAATAGCGAATAGTGCGGAAATGATGGTAATATAATTATAGATAGTATATGATATGTTAATGGCGAAAGTGTGGAAGAAGAAGACACACTGCATAGATCCCAAAAAAATTGGGAGAAGGGCTGGAAAGTAATACTGATCCAGGACCACTGGTTCATTGTTTCAAAGCAAATTAAACCTTTGTGGTTTTTTAACTGTACAACATGGAGTTACAAAGTCACATTACACTGATTCCGTGCTTTTGGCCAACTGAAATTTCCCTAGCAAGTAGGTATCTGTGTGTGAAATTGCACAGAAAACACAGGGAATCCTAATGGGGTGCTATTAGCGTAACTATGTGCTTTTTCGTTTAGGCGACGAGCAAGCAACCCACATTAGTTCCTGGATTGCTAACTCTCGTACACAAGCGCTGTGGGATTCCAAATTGCATGGTTATAATTGCCATTTCACGGCTCAAAAAAGAAATAATCTATTAAGTACATTCATTTTCTGAACAGAAGGTAAAATAAAACGTCTTTTTACTCTGTATATTTTGTTATTCCTGACCAAAACAAATAGAAATAATATCATGACTGGATTTTATTTCTAAACGAATTTTATCCAGGAAGTACCCTAATTTGTACAACAAAACATATCTTTTACCACCCCATCAATTCCACATATTAATTCGCATCCAACACTCGCAACCGTAATTGATAACTGGCATATTTACGGGCACTAGCGCATTCATCAAGTAGCTGTCAAGTATACTCGTCACGTTCCCGTCGCGGGCTCGTCACGAACTCGTCACGCTTTCGTCACGAGCCCGTCAGACCCCGGGCACTCGCGTCCCCATTTGGGTTGCCATCGATTTCGCATTAGCCACCTTTTGCTTTATCAGCCTGTCGTTTTTGTTTTCCAATGACGGCTTCAAGGGTTCGAAGTCTTTTTAGTAATATCCGCGGAATGTGTCTTTATACGTTTTTGGTTGGATTTGTCTTAGTCAATTGTCTAGGTTTTTATTTCTGCGAAAGAGTTGGTTCCATTTCCGTTGGGTCAAGTAATGAGGTATTTTCTTCTATCTAATATCAGGTACCTAATATTGTTAAGCATCAGGCATTTTTGTATGCCTTGCCAAGTCGAAGTCCAAATTTGAGTACGATATATATCACACATGGAGAAATCCGTAAATAGGGAGACCACAACCGTTAACAATACTGAAATATTGAACACAAACAATTCAAAACATGATCACTCAGACGAACCAACATCTCAAGACGGTCCAAGCCGCAATCAAATCAATTACAATAATCCTATACACATATGTACGTGACATCATAGCAGTAGGTACCTACTAGTAGTTAACCGAATCAAGCAATTGATACCTCATCAGCTTATCAATGAAGCATTCTATAATTTCAATCAGACGGTTGGTCGGAGAGGTAATTGGCCACACCCTGTCGCTTAGGCGTACGCGTGACGTATGGTTGTGTACTTGTAGGTTGTCTAATTAGCGAAATATACACGGACACATGGCCGCTTCTCTGTGAAATAGACCCAGTGCATGGCTCTATTTTGATAGTGTTAAAAATCATTCTAGGTTCTAATTGTTATTTTTTGTTTAATTACTGAAAATTCAAATGTCTTCTTTCAGTTGACGGATGCATATCTATTCGGAAATAATATTTAGTCTTTAAATAGACTCCAGACACAGGTTGGGCGAAGCACGGAAAACCTGTTCAGGTGGAGATTCATGGATGACTCTGCCCTGGAGTGTAAATGTGATGTTGTCCCAAAAAGATGGGACACACTTGATATCGTGTCCAGCCTGCTCTGTTGTTTGCACATCACAGGAGAGGATGGACCCTACTGAAAGTGCCAAACCCGTCGTCAAATTTTGGGTTGACTCATTTTAAGTTGTCATTGACACGCTGAGAAGAAGTTATATTTATAACCGTATTCTTAAAATATGCTCTCGATACAGATGCCAAACAAAGACAACAGTCTGACAAAAATCTGAGATAAAATAAAGAAAAATGCATATCATCTAAATCATGACACATGCGCATCAACGCCGCATATCTTCATACACATGCACTTACAGACATAAAGCACCACATACACAAACGCACATGCTTATGTATGCTAATGAAACACTACATAACCCTGAATATAGATTGCTGTTACTAAGACAGGATGCTAGTTAAGTGCCCACTAACATTTATAGGCTTTTCTTGAGTGTAATTCCTGTGTTTACTGCCAGGAAATAAATTGGGAACGGCAAAGGAAATGGATATAGACAGGCAGTGATTAAGTCTGGGATTAATTTTCATGTTAATTTGGAAATAAAACCAAGGGAATGAGTGTCCTGGATAGAATGGTCAATGTGGGATACATCTCATTAAGATGTAGTGATTGGTTTCATGTTAACTTTTATAGCTTTTTAGAAAGTCAGCTAGTTTGTTCTGTTGGTCTAGAGTCTTGAGTCTTAGCTTAAGGCTACAACAAAAATACTCATTAGTATTTCAAAAGATATTTCCTTCGAATTTCTTCAGATGAAAAGAATTGCCGTTATATTTCAGAATAATTTTAGATATTATGAAATTTTTGAACATGAACATGGACGGCTATAACATTAGCAAAGAGATAGATGGACTATACGAAAGGTGATGTAGCCAAAAAAGGGGGTAACTTAGACTACTTAGATGACGATAACTGAAATACTACAAGTATGGAAGAAGAAGTCATGCTGCTCCGACTCCCAAGGGGAATGATGATGATTTTCTGTAAGAGAAGCAATATGATCCCAAATCAGCACAAAATCGACTAAACCACTATTGCATCGAAAATTAATCATCCAATTCATGCTGCTGTTAACATACACGACAGTAACACAAATCCTAGCTGCAGCTGTCACAAGCAGAATCAGCAGCCAGCAATATTTCACGGCGAGAGGCTACTTGAGTCCATGCACGCATCGAGTCGTTTGTCATGTCACAATGGACGCCTTCAGCGAACACCAACATCTACGACAGGCCTTGTGTTACACCGATGTGTATCGATGGGATTGATCTGTTGATAGTGAATATAAAACAGTGCACTTTACTACATTTTACAAAATTTTTGATCTGTGAAAACATTACCATAAATAGTGAAAAGAATTTTAAAATGGCATCTTTACTAACATTAATCGAATTAATCAATGAAGGGTTAGGCTGCTACCGTTAGTAAACCTACTTCTAAAAACACATACAAAATTGCTGCAAAAACTAATAAGAATATCTTGATCTCAGAAAGATTAGAAAATTATATGTTTAGTTTAATTACATTCGATGTTGGATTGGTTGAGCAAATTGATGACATTGACTTGATGAAATTTTTAGTCTCACATAATCATTTGAGTATGTTCGTACCTATAGATGTTACTTAAATATCTTACTCTACCTTATTACCACTAGCCTCTTGTACCTCCTCATCTCAAATTATATTCATCTTAACCACGATGCACCCTAAATAATATCATGTTCCTCCTCACGTGACGGTTTCCGCTGCACGTGGCCCGCAAGATTTATAGCGTCTACTGCGGCCATGTCTCACCCCGAGTAGGAGAAAGTTGCTAATACACCAGCTGATACTGTATCGCGTTATACATATTTTGTTTGAGAACTGTGAGTGTTCGTGTATTAATCGTTGAATAACATGGGTGAAGGAATTTGTAATAAGTATTTTGAAGAGTGGTTCTGATGCATATTCTGTCACTACGACGACAAAGTCAAAAGACGGGTTATGATTTTTGAAATGGAAGAACACTTTCATAAGCATTGCTGTGTATCGTTTTTCGTTTACAGCAATACTTTTTGGGTAGTTACTTCGTTTGATGTACAGAATGCTTGGTTGACGGCTTCGTGAAAGGTCCGTTTACACCTTGTATAGTGTTTCTAAATATAAAGTAATACGGTCGGTTTTGGCAAAATTAGTAGCAAAGATGTACAAGCCCACAGGTTCTCATCGTATTATATTGAGCATAGCTGGCCACTCGATTACCCCGCCCAAGGGCTTATCGCTAGGCTAGATCTATAGTGTTACCTGTTGGTGTGACAGATCTCATACGCGAATGCACCAGATGGCATAACAACATTTGTGAGAGATTTCGATAATCCGTAACCAGTCCTCTGTATTGTTTTCGAGCTGTGTCTCGCTATATAGTTGACAGTCTCTTGAAGTTATCGAAATCTTCTGTTAGCGTACTGTCTAGAGACAGAATAAATATGCTGATATATAATGTATATTAATAAATGCTTATTAAACAAAGTGTGATGAGACCTAGTTGCCTTTTTTCTACAAACTAGTTTTCATTGGACGAACAATTGTGTGCTACTATGCGTCGTCAATCCTTGAATTTGTCTAATTTTATTTTTTATCATCGCCTTTTATTTCTTCTATTTTTGCCTCTGTAAATGTTCTAATATCATCTCTTTTAGCCATTATAATTTCAGCCTTTATCACTATTCAAATATCACCACATCTCACACCAAAAATCACTCCTCCCACGATCACAACAGCACAACAGACGCACACAGTTACACAACGGTGTGACAACCACCAGTCACTTATGCGGCGTACGGAGCTCCAGATTTATCGTCGTCTGCCGTACACGCGGTGGACACGTCTCAAGCTGCGACGAGCGGATTTATGATGACATTTATTGGACGAATTAAAACTGTGTGGGCAATTTGTCTGTTTGGGCTGAGATTGGCGGTCATTTTGGTTGAATTACTTGAAGTATGTGTGGAAGTGTTGGGTAGTTATTTAGTACGTTTAAAGAAGAATCCATTTGAATGTTATGTTTATTAACCGCTTTATGCATCGTTTAAGTTTATATACCAACAATTTCATCTTCGATTTCTTTTTAATCATCATTATAATTGCACCCTTGCGCATCACTGCAGATTGTTAGTTTCAGTTCATTTAATCATAAAAAAATTTCATCACTACACCGCAATATTATAAACCGTGGGTGTATGTGGTAATGCCATAGAATTTTCCTGCGGTAACAAACAAAGCGAAAAACCAGTCGAAACATATCAAGTGAACAAACACCTCAGTTACACCAGAACTACTTCATATAAACGCCCAAATCCCAAAGTAAATACACGAATCTTACATAAACTCGACACCTTCAGACACTCAGGACACACTCATATAGACGGCTATACAGGGTGTTACGAAAACTCGTCTGCAGCTCGCAAGAAAATATCGTGGGAACCTAACCACATCCCTACAGGTGTTTGCAACGCGATTTTCTTTTTTTTTTTCACCGCCGACCAATCGCATTTCTCAAAGCAACGCCCTGTTTTTAGTTGATTTTTTTTTTCGAGGTTTTCCTACGAATTCAGCTTTCGGATGCGCGGAGTTTTTGTAATGATCTCGTTATATCAAGTGTTATTGGATTTCGGTTTGATTTTTGTTTTTTTTTTGGATGTAGTCTGTTTGTTGTATAGATTTGTGGTTGTTAGTGATTGAAAGGCGAATCAATCGAGAAACGTGTTAAAAACGATATTGTAAAAATCACCTCACCTAGAATTCTTCTTTTGGTAGGTACTTCTCCAATGAATGAATGTTTACCATCACCTCCTAATATAACTGTTTCTTGTCCTTTGTGAGGAGGAACAGCCTAGCAACACTTACATGACTTGAACATACGCCATCAAAAACTAAATGATGTACACAAAATGTTTATCAAACAAAGTGGAAGTCATTCCGTTCTCCTATAAACACACAGCTAAATATTATACACCACACCAAAATTTGCTTTCGAAAATCACCAGTGAAACACCAAATACTAGAAATAGAAGTTCATTCCAATCTCATTTCCATTCACTTCGTTGAACCACACGTGAGTCAGCAAAGCGTTCCAACAATATAATCATCATAATCAGCAGAACTCAGTGAGAATATATTATCAGTGAGTAAACAGTGCTGGACCATCACGCAAAACGTTTGCTGGCGAATTATTGAAGCGACTAGTGCTGTAACTGTGGTACTAGCTGGGGTTCAATTATAGGTTCAACATTATTTTGAGTTTTTCTTCTTGAGGAAAACGAATACAGGACAAGGTTTTGGTTTCGTTAAGACGAGATTTTATTGAAAGGAAATAAAACTGAAGGAAATAAAACTGTTTACTTGAATACGAATAACACGCGTGGCACGAGACACGGAATGAGTGCCCACTCATTCCACGTAGTCTAGTGGTATCTAAGATATACTGGAAAGACTGAATGGTTAAGCAGATGACTTGAACAAGAATCAAACAGTCAAGTTGAAAAAATCTTATTCTAACGAGTATGACAGTCTCTAGCCTTAAAGTCATCTCTTGGCTTAATCAGCCTATAAAGTTCCCATTGAGCTCTCTGTATGAGAGAGAGTGGTATAATACACCACACTACTCTAGACTATTTAGTAAATAGACAAATCTGATAAACACGCTGATTACTTAGCAAGATAACTTACACTATAAACTAAACTCAAGATCTTGGAAGCATAGCCCGAACTTTATATAGCAAGCATGTTGGGTTGGTATTGAAGATATTGAGCGGTAATTGGCAATAAAGTGAATAGGGATCTTCGGGCAAGCGTTCTAGACTAGGCTAGTCTTGGACGTCGTTCTCCTTTGACTGATTACTAAGTTTGAAGGATCTCTTGACTTGTATGGAAGCTGAGATGTCAAGTGTTGAGTATGTGGGACAGTTTACTTGGAAGCCATTAGATTAATTAATTATTTGTTCCAAGCAAAAACTACTAATTAGGACGAAGCGTGAGTAGTATGTTGGGATTGTAGTAGGTGGCGTTGTTGTGTCTGTCTACCTATGTATCTATTTGGGCCTATTTATAACCATTTTTTTCTTTTTGGATCTATGTACAGTTAAGATGATCTAAAATTATTACTACTTGCGTTTTCTTTCATTTATCTGTATTGTGTCTAATCCTGGTTATTTTAGAACTTATAAATACAAGGTCTGCTTCATTTTCTAAACCTTCTGTTTACCCACAATATTTCCCCTTCAATTTAGTAACTCCCAATGTAGCAACACTACGCATGAAACTCGTGCGAAGCGGCCTGCAGCTGACAGCCAACTGAATTATGTAGCGAGACGCGTCACTAGCAACTGTAATGATCGTTTTAAATACGTATTGTTTTATTCCGAGCTATATGCTGTGGAAACTGATATGACAGCCAATAACCGGGATGGGCTGGATGAAAAATGATTGACGGTTTTAATCGGAAAGACTGGGAAAGTAACAGTGATGAGTACGGGAGATGAATAGATGATGGTTATTGATATAAATAAATTCACGAACTTGGAAATAAATGGTCTAAGATAGAATATTATAGAAATAGATCACAAAGGCTAACTACAGGCAGGAGTTCTAAGAATCAAACATTATACAATATTGTACAGAGTTTGTAACATTTTATCATTTATTGTGATGATAAATCTGTAACTTTTACTATGAATGTGGATGGCTATAAGATTAGAGGAAGACCAAGGAAGCGATGGATGGACTGTGTGAAGAATAGGATTGATAGAATAGGAGGTGTCTGATGAAATGACGAGTAATAGAGAAGTATGGAAGAAAAAGAAATTTTGCACTGACCCCAAATAAATTGGGATAGGGGCAGGAGAATGATGATGATGAAGATAAATCTGTAACTTTGGTGAATAAACATTTTATTTATTTAATATTTACTAGTCAACTACCTATGTCTCGGATGAAAAGGGGGATAACTACTGAGATAACGAGCAATAGACAAGTACGGAAAAAGAAGACAGGCTACGATAACCCCAAACAAATAGGGATAAGAAGGAGAATGATGATGATACTATTGAAATTAATGACATTAGTGGAGACAATTGATTCCAAGCCGAGAAAATCAATTTCAGCTAATAAAGAAAATATTACAAGAAACAACAACAAACATGCTGATTATAAGACTGAAGCTCAAACAGAACCAGACGTTGATAGTCCCAAGTAATCTAAAGTTAAACAAAAGAAAAAGGGTTATTGTGCCGTTCCTACTCGACGGAGTCTACAAACACTACAATTAACTTTTCTCCTTGGTTTTCTCTAACAAATTACCTGTCACTGCAGGCACTATTGCAATCTTTAGACTCAATATGTGGTAGCAAAAAGTATTCTTTTTCAAACGTGTTTTTTGTTCGATCCACTTCGGCTTCAGGTTCCGTCTGACTAAAAAGTCGAGGTGCTCTGGAGCTATGCGATGTATTAGAAAATAGTTTCGTAGAATTCAGTATCTTGCTTCTTGCTTCTTAATAAATTTCTATTGAAGATATTCAGAAGTAAGTGATTTTTATAATGGTAATGTTTAGAACAATGTATGAAATTGATGGCAGCTAAAATAGATACACAAATCACGATTATGACTGGAAGATGTAAGGTAAGTTTAAAAAATGGTATCTTCATCAGCTCGTCAATTCTTACCGTGCAACAGAAGCGATCATGTATTTATTTGACTAAGAGCTCGTCGATTGGAACTTCTTCCCATTCATTAGAACCATTCTCTCAAACTATCCACTAACTCTTCAATATAAAACAGCATCGACCTATTCCATTTAATTTCGATGCACCAAGATTTAACACCAATTGAAATTCCACCAGCGTTTCCTTACAAGATCTGTTGCAACGTCTGGCAAACACAAAGATACGTACGATCTTAATTCCAGTTAATCCGGGTAAGAAAGCGAGCGTCGCAAGGTGGACACACTATGTGGACGGACGTGTGTTGAATTTTAGCTGGATGAGGGCAGAAAGTAAGCGCTTTGAAGCGATGCAGCGGGCTTTGTTGGAATTGGGGGTTTGTGTGGTAAACTGTCAGATGTAGCGAGTGTAGTGCACGTTATAGAGGATGTGTAGCTTATAGTGCTTTATTATCTTCGCAGTTAGAATTATACATGACAATAGAAGAAAATGACTGAATGAATTGACTGATGATTGACTTGAATGACAAAATTTTGCTTTGCACTAATTCTTGTATTTTAATTCGTTAAACTCAAGCTCTTTATTTCAAATATACCATTACAGGCGCTTTTGAATTGTCAAAAGCAAATGATGAAGCTGCAGTCCTAGCAAGGCATAATAACTGTGAATGGACTGTAGTTGTGAACCATTATGTAAGCAAAAAGCCTTACAGTTAAATTAATGTATCTTTAAGCTTAAATTACTCGAACACCACTTAACAACCGGGTACACTTCATGCAATCTAATTTGCTCAAAATGCTTTTACTTTTTCCTCCAGCCGTTTTAATGGTCATGAATTTAGTCAAACTTAATTCGTTCTACCTAGCCTAGTCGCGTCTTTTACGCGTTGTTTGATAACTGGATTGTAGAACATGTCTCTTGTTTCAACGTCTAAGGTCTTAGTCTTACAAAGTGTTCTTTATCGGCATTCTTGTAAATAAATGATGAAATTGGAGAATTACTTGTGTGAATATGTATGTAGTTTGGTTTTGTTTGAGATGATTATCGTGTATGAGAAAATGTCTTAATTTTCGTAGCATATTTGATGGTGTTAAACTAGATAAGGAAAGCACAATACCTGCACCAAAGCTACAAATCTCAACAGCCATCTTATACGCAGTAACTCATTACGACCAAACTTTTATTTTCATTGTCAGATTATGGCGAAAAATTGTATTCAAATTTTGTTGAAAACATAATACAAAAACTTCATCCGATTTAAAAGTTACTTTCAACTCTCTTTTCTTTCTTTGTTATTCTCATTCCTTACCTTTATTATTCCGCAACAAACAAAAAGATATGAAAGACAAATAGCGTTTCCAACAAAATTAAGAAACAAAAATATCCACTCAGGAATAAATTCGACTGTCAGTGTCACACGAAACTCCTAACTCCATTCAAATTAATCGTTTTAAGTACATTTTAAATCGACTTAGAAAAGTTGGATGGCACGACAAAAAACAATTTTAACTCTGAAGAAAAGAAAAGGGGAGGTATTCCGATACAAAAAGACAGGCCGAGAGAGCTGACGCTAAGTGAATAAGTGAATAGTTAAAGTCTCATAATATTTACATAAACCGAACATTAGCGGAGTGGCTTGAGATGGAGGCTGTAGCGGGTGGATTGATCCGCGGCGTAACATCAAATTATGATGATGGGGCAAGTTTTGATCGTATAGATTTTAAACGTTATTAAACTGTTTATGAAGTACAAAAGTTTCAAAATTTCAAAAGTAATACCGCATCAGGAGTGCCACCAATAGTTTATGGTTTTGATATTCTAAAATTAATCATGTTTCCTTGTTACTGACTAAGTGATGGCAAATTGTAGATGATTTCATCATGATGTATATGTATGATCAGTCTGATCACTCAAGTTCATTCCAAATTATGATATATAAGATAATTATCTAAACTCACGTTCATCAAGGGACTTCGGGCTACTTGCAAACAAGTAATTTATAGTCTCTAAAATTTATAAAATACATTTCTCAATTTTACTAGACTTGTAAATAAATATCAATGACATTATCATCTAACCTAACCTTTTCCCAACTATGTTGGGGTCGGCTTCTAGTCGAATCGGATGCAGTTGAATATCAGATTTACATGGAGCGACTGCCTATCTGACCTCCACAACCTAGTTAGTACTGGGTAATACGATAGCCCTTGGTAAGACTGGTTGTCAGACTTTCAGGCCACTGACAACCTATAAAAACTGTCAAAGATCTACAAATGACATCCTGGACTAACGGTATAAAGTACTTTCCAAGGCACGGAGGAAACTCGGTATGTAATGGATGAACCCATCCTAGGACCAACATAAGCAAGCAAAGCTCCTCCATCTTGTAAACATCAATGCATAGAACTAAATAACTAGAAATATTCTCGTTGAAAGAATGTCGTGGGTATTAGCAACATGCCGTAACCCGCTAATCCCCACACTTTGAGCCATCAAAATAACAAGGCGAGCGTATGGATCGTGGTAAATGAACCAAAAAAAAATACACAAGCCGCGTTGATCGAATACTCTCTTTGATGTAATACCACCCCTACATTCCATAGCAGCATGACTGTGTGAATATGTAATGACGTAATAGAATTGCCAGCTAAATGCCGTGAAAATGGCTTTCATGTAATATCCCGCATTTTCTTTGTCGATTTGGAATGTTGCAGCCATTGTTCGCGTTTGTGGGTGATATAGGTATTGCTTTTTGGTGGGAAGCCCGCAGCTTTTAATTTTGGCTGAACGTGAATTCATACTTTTGTGACGTTACATTTTTACGAGTTATTCTGTCTATTGGAACCGATTTATTTTGAAAGATTTATACACTTGCCGCTTGCTCGTAGTCGCAAAAAATATACAACTTACTGTTGCTTAGTGTCATTGATTTAAACCTTGTACCATGCTCTCCACTTAAAAAGATGATCATGTTTAAGATTTGTCGACAATCACATTTGAATATTATTTTGGGAGATTTCTGCTTACTATTCGCATTGTAAACACTTTCTGCGCGATCATAGAATGATAAGTACACATTTAAATAAGTAAATCTGTGGTTACTAAGACAAGTTTTATAAAAATCTTAAATTAACAACTATGCCCCACAAAACCGTTTTCACGATTTGTCTGCGGGAACGGAACAAATAGTATAGAGAAATGTTTACAAGTACGGACACTTAATATTTTACTTTTTAACAAATGCTTATAATACTAAATACTAATTTTCAAATTTTGATAATTTACTAATATTTACTAATTTAATAATATTACTAATTACCAATACTAATACTAAATTGGAAGTAGATATCGTTATTATACATAATAAATAAAATATAATTGCAACAGAAGGAATCATAACCCCTTCTCTGCATGCATCTTTAATTTTAAGCTACAACCAAGTTAATCCAAACACAACCAACAGCCATATCCCGTCCATAATCATAACCATCCACTATTCAACATCACAACCTACCTTATCTAACAACTGCCAAAGCCATTAAGAAGTTATTATTTATTTATATGAGCTAATCTTCAAGACGGGCCTCTTTACGATATAATACAACAGATTACAGCCAAAACGTTTCAATTAATTTTAAAGATGGCTGATAGTCCCCACAGGAAATTTGCCAAGTTGCCAGTCATTATGAGGGGCACAAAATGCGTTGGAATTATTTATGGTCGCAACGTTGCGATACTGTTTCGATGTTCGGTGCCATAGATGGTATAATAGTGCAAAGGAGAAAATGAGGGAATTATGTTGTTACAACTGTAGATTTTATTGTTTATGTCATTGGTTTATGTTTTCTTCTGGAGCTATAGTGTTATGTTGTACTTTCATCAAGTTCTTTATGAACGAAAAAGTTTTTAAAACTCAGGTTGCCTTTTTAAAAAGTTTTTAGAATTTAATAGATTACAGATTAGAACACTTTAAGGACTTTCCCAAATTTTAAGGACGTTCGATTTTGAACGTTTTTTTATTACAGAGGTACTCACTTGTAAGTTTTTTGATAAGCCAATTAGATAGTTTGAAAATAAAACACAGTATCTATTTAAAGCAGAAACCGAAAAGGTTACCCGTATAATCGACTTGTTTTTTAAGATTAAATGAAAAACCCTAGAGTAAAAGTTTACCCGTATTATAGGGTTAATCAGCCTATAACAAGTTTACGCACAGACATCAATTAAAAAAAATAAAAAATTGCAAGACAGTGACAGAGTTAGCCTGTGCTTGGTTATTTGTCTCTTCAATTCTCACCAGAATTACTACTATTATTACTGACTAACCAATCAGCCATATTTAAATGGTTAAGTCATGTTATAAGGGTTTCCCGTATAATGGTTAAACAAACATAAGGGTTACCTGGTCTAACCGGTTAACCTTTTCACGGATTTCAAGGTGATCATGCAGCAGGGGTCAAACTAGATTTAAATAGCTATAAGTTGTTCTATTTTCTAATTAAAACACACACACTCACACATACACTCTATCGCCCCCAAGAACTGCAGTAAAACAAAACGACTAATTCACCCCGGCTTGACCTTTACTATTGCGTGGGATTCAACGCGGTCGTTCGTTGTAGTAATTAATACGTCTATTAATTAAACTTTACCTTCACCTTTTTGTACTAATTAATATAAAACAAATTAAGTATGATAATAACGACGGATAATACCTATTCTGCGATTGTTGTTCCCGTACTTTCCATACAAATCTACATTGTACAAACAAGTTTCCTAATCTAAACAAAACATACTTTCAACTAATGGACTCATCATCATGTGGCTTGTCTTTTGCAACTCAGTTGGAGTCGGCTTCCAATCTAACCAGATTCAGCTGAACACCAGTATTTTACATGGAGCGACTGCCTATCTGACCTCCACAAGCCAGTTTTTGTAAACGTGCGGACTGTTATTAATTTGATGAAACTCACTATTTTTTATCCAGTTACATCCTTCTTTGGCCATTCACGTCTCTTCCTAGATACACGTGTATATCGGGAGCTCAAAATAATGAACAATCACGGAAGATATCCCGTAAGTGACAGTATAAGTTTAGGTATGTATTAGGTTTTACACACGTTGTACATCAAAAGATAAAAGGTTTTATGGTAAGCAAGGTCACCAGTAACTTGTAGTGCAGAGCATTGTGACGTCACTTGACAAATGAGTTCAACAAACCCGCTGCATATCTTCGTGCTATAAAAATGTTCAGAATTCCAAATATACAGGTTGTATGAATTTCTAGCGCGGTTCACAGAACTTATGTAACTCGGGGTTCTAAGACACGTTTATTTTAAACTGACGGCTTAACCTTTGCTTCGGCGTTTCAGGAAATGAGTTATTGAACGAGTATAGAAATAAATCGGAACTAGAACGGTAAATGTATCGATGAAAAGTTTTAGGTCGACTTTACTGAGAATTTAGGTAGTTTAGACTATTGGATCTATTTATCACACATAGCATAATTAAAGCATTACATACCGACTTTCCCCAGTACCTCGAAAAAGCACGTTAAGCTGTGGGATCCGGCTGTCATTTATAGATCTTTAACAGTCGTTACAGGTAGTCTGACAACCAGACTTATCAAGTGGTATCGTATTACCAAGTACTAACTGGGTTGTGTGAAGGTCAAATACGCAGTCGCTCCATGTAAAATTCTGGTATTCAGCTGTATTCGGTTAGACTGGAAGCTGACTCCAAAACAGTTGGAAAAAGACTACGCAGATGATAATAGCATAATTAAAGCATAATCTCCCCTTTTCTGGGATATTGTATAGTATGACGTAATCTACCACGTGGGCGGCGTGTGGGATGGGGATAACACACTTTATAAACATATTATACCCATTAGCGAATTAAAGTAGTTTGGGAATCCAGATACTCTCCGCGAGATCATCAGTAG
Source organism: Noctua fimbriata (assembly GCA_905163415.1). NCBI lineage: Eukaryota > Metazoa > Arthropoda > Insecta > Lepidoptera > Noctuidae > Noctua > Noctua fimbriata. The sequence continues at coordinate 2,123,284 of LR990932.1, forward strand.
CACTAAGGCTTTGCTGGCGTTTCTTGGGGAACTGGGGTTGATGTAATGATCAATTTTTCCACCCATACGTGGACGTGAATTGCGGCCACTAGCCCGTTATACAATACAATAGCGAATTTAAGGTATATTCATTAATGTTAATCTGCGAACAGCGCTATTGACTACTGACTACTAATTTATTCATCTTTCTCTGCTTGTAATATTATAAAGTACATGTCTGTTGATCATCTTTATTAAAATAAAATAAAAAGCTCAAATATTTTTTTACTCATTAATTTATACTTGAATAAATTATATAAATAAACATTGATGAATATTTCCCAGATTACGTTAAAACTCGATGTCAGTCGGTGCCAAACACATTTTGCATTCAATAATTCTGTCACAATTTCACTGACAGAATCCATTTCCTTTGCACTCAATAAATCAACAACATACATGGCGCTAACATTGCGTGTGAAGGTTGCAATAATGCATAAACAGTTAGCTCACCCATTGGCATAAATTTCATATTTACCTAACATAACGCCTGTATTTTACCGAAGGTGAAGGCAGAGGTGTACTTATAAGGCACCCACATTTCGTCAGTTATGTTTATGCATCCATATTTAGCAAGACCCATGTAGTAGGGGCGAGCCTATTACCATCAACCTGGCTCAAATCCAGGCTGCTACTGAGAAATAATATAACATCACGCCTTTAATCCCCGAAGGTTTAGGCAGAGGTGTACCTACTAGTACACCCACATTGCGTCAGACCCATATAAGAGGGGGAGAATCTATTGCCATCAACCAGGCACAAATCCAGACTCCGTGGCTGCTACTGAGAAATAACAAACACTAAAACCCAATAACACTTTGCGCGACCTAGGAACCGAACCCATAACATCATGCTCGGTAGTACACTGCACCAACGCGAAAGTTACACATTGACCTATTTCCCTCAATTGACTTCAAGTTGTTCAAGATAACCAGCTGTTCCTATATTTCCAGCTCCATATTTTCCTTCCTTTACTGGACCAACGTAAAACGCCAGTAAATACTCGCTAAAAGAGTGTTCGTTTAAATTTTCATTTTGTTTTCGAGTTTCAATCTTCACACTCGTTATTCTTTACGGTTTTTACTTTAAACATGTGGGTTTAGTGGAATTTGAGTGCTCTCTCTTCATATATCAAAGCTGTGTGTATTAAACGAGAACTCTTCAGTAGTAATTTATTGGACTCGTTCAGTATGTGCTTGTCTATTGCTAGAATTTTTATTGCTGATTATAACTCATACCTTGTTGGCCTTTCTAAATAAACCAAAAATACATCAAATGGGTGTCGAATTTTAATTCCAAAATTTGCCGGTCCTTACCGTAAAGACATCATCATTCTCTTGTCCTTGTCCCAATTCATTTGGGGTCGGCGTAGCATGTCTTCTTCTTCCATACTTCTCTGTTACTCGTCATCTCAACAGACACCTCCTTTAGTGCCATATCATCCTTCACACAGATCAACCATCGTTTCTTACCGTACCAACAATGAAGTATTTATTAATTTTAAAGCTAGAAAGACAATAACCCATCTTATGAACAACCAAAAACCTCACAAACCTGACGCACATACTCATAATAATATATTAAACAGAACTGTCTGCGATGCCGAGGACACAGAAGTGAGACACTTTAATATACCGAGTATTACACAAGTTCAAAGTTTTACAAAAGGCATTATTCGGCTGCTACGGTGCACTGTAGCCGCGGGGTAGCACGGACGTTTTCCAACTGATATACGGTGACACTGTTTGAATGTTGAGGTACTGTTATGAGGTTGAGTTATGGCTTTGAACAAGCAAAGGTGGTTGTAGCAGCTGGAAAATAGATCAGATAGACAATGATTGTAGAAGAACTGTGACAGTTGGTTGGTCTGCTACATTTCCAAAGAAACGTTCGTATATTTAAAATAATAAAGGAATTAGAAGTTGAAACAACAAGCTTTCAAAAAAACAATCTTTACAAAGATACTATTGACACCCATCTATTATTTCCAACAGAACATCAGATCCACATAGAAAAGATTTTTGCCGCGAAAAACAGTAAAAGAAAGAACCAAAAACCTCCATCAAAAATTTACCCGTCCCTAAATATTCAAGTCAGTTTATCTCTCATCGAATATAAAGTCGAAACAATTGGAATCAGTCGACACAGCCGATAGCCAACAGTTTCTGAACACAGCGACACATGACAATGTAGCCGAACTTAAGTCTCTCGTACATATTCAAAGTTTAATCCGAATCAGCTTTCGTCTTCTTGCGAGGATTTAGTTCGGATGGTGTCGCTAAGTCGGGTGATACAGTGTCCGGATGGATGAAGAGTGTTTTTGTTGGATGCACTAAAAATGTTCTTGAGAAATTTTATACTTGGAATTGTTTAACCGTCTGTATGTGTGATATTGAAATGACAATCAGTGGTTTTATTAAAATTAATAACGCGACAAGAGATTGGCGATAAGAGATGACGTATGAAAAAAAAACAACAAAGGCCTCCAAGCCTCTGCTCTCCAGTTCAACACTATCAGCTGTAATAGATGGAAATGAAAATGATAAAAATAACAACATCGCGCCTGTTATCATAAATGTACCTCTGTTACACCCACCATCTCATCATAATAACGAAAGTTTTAAAAACAAGTATTACCATTCACAACGTCTAAATATCTTATTCATATCTAAGTCCTTTTAAACAAGCCAACTCCCCAAATTCTAAACCAGTATGCTCCCCCTAAGCCGTGACTCCATCATCAGCTCAGCTAGATAAACTTGTACTAATTAACAGACTTGCTACTATGTCACCACCTGCTCCAACTTGCGAACTGCATTCCACTTTAACGCTTCCCCTTATTGCACTTAGTGCCAGTTTTGTATCAAATTGTTACTTAAAATAATTAGTAGTGTAGGTGCTTTCTGAATTATGTCGCGTTAATGTATATTTTCTCGCGTTTTGGAGTAATAGCTGTTATGGCACATTCGTGGGGAGTGTTTTAGTAAGGTTTTAAGTGCAGGAGAGTAGTTGGGAATGAAGTTTTGTCGCCTACAGTGAAAGTTACGTTGATGTAAATTATTGTCATTTTCTTAATGTTATCTATCATCATACGACGCAATCATTTAAATCTCTACTTTATGAAAAATAAACACTATCTTTGCATTCTTAATTCTCTTTTCTGACAATTTCACATTTCAATGTTCTATGTCAACAACAAACGTTACAAATAAATAAAAAAAAACACAAAAAAGAAACACAAAATAATCACAAAAAAAAACAAATCAAAACATCAAGCCTTAATTTTTTTTTCAATTTGTCAAACAAAGACAAAGAAATCTTTCATTCTGTCTTTCATTTCTTGGTTTCTAATCAAGTGAAAACCAAAGATTTTCGAACTTGGAAGTATTCTAGAGAAAAATTTGTAAAATTGATGCCCGATGAAATTGAAACTGTTACCAGGTCACTGAAAATAATACCATCGGCAAAATCTTCCGCCAAGTCACCGGCAAAATAATTCAAATTGTATCAAGTTTAACCCTGACGTGGTAATAACAAGAAGCTTCATTCTCCGACCGGGTTAATCCCACCTTTCTTTCACATCTAATACCATCCCATAATACGTTCATAAACCCTATATTTAATAAGCGTAGCTCACTGATTTAATAATGTACCGCTGTTCTTTAGCAGCTATATATTTTTTAAATTAAACTTTTTATTATGAGAAGCGTGTGTTACGGCTTGATGAAATTTGCATTCATTAGTGAAGTGCCCGGGCGCCGACCGTGGACAAAATGTCAACTCGCCATTTTTTTTTCTTTTTTAAAAATACCCTCATAATATTAATGCGCAAGGCTTTTTCTCTTTGTAAAAGTTTTACATTAACTCATGTCGCAGAAATGCGGAGTTAGATAAAGTTGTGTTTTGTAGTCGTATTAATGTATTACTCCTCTTTGGTTTGTGTGTTTTTTTTATTAATTCAGCTGGATGCTAATTAGTGTGGAAACATCAAACCTTACCTTGTTCGTTGATCAAATAAAATTATTTACGGGTGAAGTTGTTGGATTTTTTTTTTCTTTCATTTGTTTTAAGAAAAGATTTCTTAAAACAAAAGAAAGAGAGAGAGAGATCTTTATGTTGCTAGTTGAACTAGTACTTTGTATAATCATTCTTACTCTATGTACTTTACCAGGAATTGGAAAACAAATTTTCCTGTTCTAATTTTTATATTACCTGTAACAGTACTCGTGGAAAAATAATTTACATCGTCCTTCAATCTGTTTGTTACGTCATACACGTGGCATGCCCCGAGAGTATTTTCAAGAAAACACAAACATTTGTAACCAATACCTAAAAACCTTTTCTCATTCCCTAAGGGCCTAAAAGACGAGCTAGACATGTTAAAAACCAAAACCAGACTAAAATCAAAACTTCTTTATCAAAACATCAAACCGTATTATAAACAAAACTTAATCCACTATGTGATAAAACTCGATGCATTTCATCTAAGTCCCCTCTCCTTCACTCCTTTACCTCCCCCCTCTTAATAATCAAGTTTGCGAGTTGTACGTCCAAGATGTCGCTATGGACCCAGAATATTCAGACAACATTGTCCTTTCTGAATATCTTACAGTCTTGGCTGAGTAAATTAACATACAATTTACGAAGACTTATAAGTTCAAAAAGACAGTTTTGAATATAATTTTGTTATATCTGAGGTATAAGTTTTGTGGGTTATGAAAACTCGCTGGATTATTAGAATGGGAGGTTGTAACCCTTTATCAATTTTCTTACTTTACACAAATTCTTTTATAAGTCTGCATAAGTGATGATACCTAAATTAAGTATGTCTAACAAGCCCAGGACAGATAGTATCACTGCCAAGCATCAACTATTGTTGACTCAAGTGTGTCTATGAGTTATTTTCCTATAATTTGTGCACAGAACTAAATCACACTACGCAATGTTTCTACAACTTGACAAAACATCGAGTATTCTGTTAAATGTATTTTTTTTTTCTTTTTTTAAACATTTCATACGTAGACCTTTGGAATACATATTCTAAATGATAGCAAAAAAATCGAAAATTACGTTACGCAGTTATAAAGAAGAATAAACGGGTTACAAATCGTCATTACATACAATATAGCGAACACAGAACTGGAGAAAAACCTATCAATTATATTTACCTGTGTATTTAACAGAACCATTTATTATATTTTCCAGAACGTCAATACCTGTGAATGGCCGGCATTTGTTGGCGCGCCAACTGAGGTCATTACGAGCAATTAACTTGTGAACGACATCAACATATTTTACCTTTTTTCTGTTAAACTACTACGTAAATACGTATTTTTTGTCGTAAGGAATAGTAGTTCAGTGTTTACTTGGCGAACGTTGTGGTAAAACCTTTTTCAAAAACAACAAGATTATGAATGACAAAAAAATACAATGATCAGCCTAACAGGAAATTTCGTCACCATCTAATTAAAAAAATGACACGTAATAAAACTAATATTCGAAGATCTACTTACAGAAATTGACATCTTAAATTAATCAATTAATTTCAGAAACGAATTAGTGTTCTTACCATAAACCTCTCTAATACGTAGCCATGAAAAAACGTTTTTTTTTGCAAATGCGGTTTTTCCAGCAATCACACAACATGCTTTACTTTAGTGTCTAAACAAAAATACTCTGTAACGGTTAATTAAAAAAAAAACACAACATCAACATAGTTTAAAACGTTCATGTTCTAAATTCTAAGAAATGTTTGAATACTGCGTACCCTGCAAATGACAGGCCTCGGCATTCACAGCTCCGCCTAGATTTGCCGCAACCACCCAACCTAAATCAATTCGGTCGGAAAATATTCGCGAGTCAATCCCGTGTCTGTGAAATTTCATCCGTCTAGGATTCCATCTCTATGCTAATATGACACCGTTGGTGGTTTCCAGACATTTTTTTGATGTAATATATTATGTGTATTATTTCTTGAGGTGATTATCTGAAAAATGGTACTAGAATCTGTTTGTGTTAAGTCTAATTTAAGTCATCAACAGAAGTCACTGTGACTGCGCATCATAAAATGACGCATAAACGTAACTCACTACGCAGAAACAACTGTGAAAGATGATACAAAACGTAAAATAATCGCTTTAATCATTCTAAAAGACGCATAAAAATCTGGTAATAAACTTCTTAAATAAGTCGAGCGTGAAACCCGTACTCTTTATATTTTAGAAGGAGTAAATAAGGACGAAAAACTAAAGGACGTCTAAAAAACTAAGGTTATCTTAGAATTCTTCGCGTACAGTGTAAGTCCCTGTGTGAAACTTTAATGAAATTCTTCGTTGATAAGTAAAATGTGTCCGTTTTTGTTGTAAACTTGCTCGGGAAATATTTACTGAGCAGCTTTTGTTTTATCTCATGTAATGTCTTTGTGTGCTTCATCAATCTTATCAACTGATGTTCTTGTTCTTATTGAAACTATCCATCTATGAAAATAAATATGACCTTTAATATTAAAGAGTCATTTCTAAACGGCTCTCTTTACATATATTGCAAAAAATCTTTCTAAAACCAATAGCAAGCATCATTTCGATCCATTCCTATTCACTGATATTTTAACCGACGCGAAAAAATATTTACTTCGCGTTTCCATTTTTAATTTCGATAACAGCGTGGAAACAGCGAACGCAGCGAGATGTGAAAAGTCGTGAATCTTTGTTTTCATTGTTTTTATTACAGACCACCATTTAAATAATGACATTACGAGTGTACTTGTGCCTACGTTAACATTTAGTTAAAATAAAAAAGAGAATAACAGAGTTGTACTTTAAAGTCTTTGTGATTCGATTCAATATATCTCGAAGCACAAATCAATAATGTTTCTTGTAAGGCTCATTCCAACGCACCCTTTAATCCTTCCAATTTTTTCTCAATACAATGCTTGTTGTTCAAGAGGGGCATTGTTGTTGCGGCATACAAAAAGAGTAATGCACAGTCATATGTCTCGATCGAAAATTTCATTTGTTGGCACGGGCACACTGGAGTAGAACGCTTTGTGTGTCGTATGATAAAGATATAGAGTTGACAGATGCGGTACTTGGGAATTGTGTTGTCTCCTAGAATATTCGTAGCTGTAAGCTTTCGTTTAGCAGTTATTGCGGGTAGTCACAAACCTGTCTGACAACCAGTTTTACCAAGGGTAACGTGTTACTCAGAACTGGGAGATATTGAGACGAAATTATTAATCTCGTTTTTATTTAAAACACCATACAATTTCAAAGCTTGCATAAACTGATATTGTAATGTTAGAAGGAGAAAAAGCAAGACACTGTTTCTTAAACGAACAGTTGGTAAAGTCTTTGGAATGAGACTTTGAAAGCAAAATTCGTATAAACAACATCACCTTGAAAAATGCCATTGATTCGATTTATTCCATTCTAATACCAAAAACTAATACCACTGGTATTTGTTTCAACTCATATTTTTTTTCTATTCCGAACCGATACCATTGTTTAAACTAATACCAAAACAAGTTCAAAGATATAAGGTACAGTCAGTAAAAATGCTTTGTATGTAAATATAAGACCTTTAATTGAAAAAAAAAACAGATAACTCCAAAAAAAACAAATTTTGTTAGCAAACGTCTTGTTCAATGATAAAATATCACTTAAATAATCAACTTTAATATAATTTTAGTTCCTCTCTATACCTGTATAATATTTTTTTTTGCAAAAACATCAAACAGGAAGAATTTACTTACAATCTAAAAATTACAAAATATCTCAAAAAATTAACTCTTAATTTATATTGAAATTTATCTGACATAGTTATTATTAGATAGGTACGTAATTATTCACGTCTACCTATCTCATAACAACTATGTCAGGTAAATTTTTAACAAAAATAAATCACTTTTTATCTAACAATTGTAAAATATCACAGAAAATCAACTTTTTGTATAATCTAATCAGTCATTCATCACCTACATAGCAATGAATCAGCATTTCTCTCCGAGTCAAAGCACAACATTCCAGTCACACTTGACTCTGATTGGTTGTTTCGAATTTTGGAACAATAGAGCAAACTCACCCTTTCTCGCAGGTAAAAAAAATAGCAAGATGATTCACTAAAACTACTCTTACCTATGCTAACCTTTGTAAAAATATTGGAGTGAAGTGAATTTGGAAAGTTTTAAGCATTATATTACGATTACATAAAAATATTGAAAAACAAATTTACTTTGATTAGGTTTGACTGCGCTGACTGTACCAAATTCAAGTTGTTGGTATTCGTTCGTACATTAAATTAAATTATTTAAAAAGTGGTATCCGTTCGGAATAGAAAAAAAATATGAGTTGAAACAAATACCAGTGGTATTAGTTTTTGGTATTAGAATGGAATAAATCATTGATTCGGCACTACAATACTGCCCACCAGAGACTAAAGAGCAGTAACAGCCCTTTTGTGATTTTTCGTTTTATTAGTGATTCTGAAAGCGGGTTTCTTAAGCTTTCTATTGAATTAACTTACTTATTTCTAAGACTATTAGAATGGTTTTTATTTAACAGTTTTCACTTACTGCAAACGAAAAAAATTAACAATTTGGCGTGATTTCCCAACTAAAATACAGTATAAATTATACTGCAGATTAAATTTTAAGGTTTCATAACTAAAATGCAGTAAGCAATATAATTTTACAGTTCTTTAGATAGTTTTATATTTCTGGAAAAAAATTTAAAAAAAAATTAATACGCAGTAAAATTTACCGCCATACAAGCTATTTTTACTGCAAATTAAGAAAATACAATTTATTGTCACGAACTCCCAACTAAAATGCAGTAAAATCAAAGCTTGTCGCATTTTAGTTGTGAATACTTAACATTCTTTTATCATTATAAACTGACTAACACGCAGTAAAATACAGCATTACTGCAGATTAGTTTGGATAGCATAATGACACAGTTATGATTATTCCTAGCTAAAGTGCAGTTAATGTTTTAAATACTGCATTTTAATTGGGATCAAGTTTAACAAATTATAGTAAATTAAACTAATTTAAACGCAGTATCAATCTGATTATTAATAAGTACAACAAAAGAACTAAGTAAATATTTTTCTGATCTGTTTTGATAATTGTATGATACATACATTTTTATTATTTTAAATCTAGTAGTAAGAATAATAAGAGGCTTCAAAAGCTAAACTAAACCAATGTTATTTTTAAAGCGCGTTAATATACTGTTAAAAATTACTTTTAGAAACTAATTATGTACCTACCTAATAACCAAGGCTTGTAATGCTTTGTGTGTGATGATTGTTTTACTTTAATGTTGATCTCAAGATTATGTCTAGTAGTAAGAATAATAAGAGGCTTCAAAAGCTAAACTAAACCAATGTTATTTTAAAGCGCCTTATACTGTTAAAAATTACTTTTAGAAACTAATTATGTACCTACCTAAGACTTACCAAGGCTTGTAATGCTTTGTGTGTGATGATTGTTTTACTGTAATGTTGATCTCAAGTTTATGTCCACCTTTATAATACTCACCTACATTTACTATCTATATTTTATTGTTAAACATAAAGATACATTATGTTATATATGTTAATATTAAGAGAAAACTGTCAAAGGAGGTTGTGCATTCTGCGCAGGGTCCTTTATTAATTAGATGTTTTTTTTTATTTTTGATATGTAAATTTTACATAAGTGAGTTGAATTATTGTGATTAAATAATAAGAAATAAACGGTCTTTAAAATGTGAACTAGCTATTTTTCTTACTGCACTAGTAAATTGAACACTTTTTTCTTAAAAAACTAACTAAAATGCAGTATTTTTTTGACCTTACTGCATGTTAGTTGGGTTTCTTGACAAAATAACTGATCCAAACGCAGTAATAGGGCTTTTTGCTGCATTTTACTAAGTTTAAAATGGTATTTTTTACAAAAAAGGCTATGCAGTAATAGGCACCAAAAAGAATAAATGGCCATAATAAATTCAGTTATTAAGATATATTTTTTTTTATTGCTTTAACGTGTGAACCTATGCCTTTACAACCTTTCTGCATTCAAATTTTTTTGCTTATACATTCTGTTGATTTTTTAAAATCAATTCTTAACTTTAAATGCGTTTTACTCGAAATCGTGATTTTGCTGTTACTGCACTTTAGTGTATGGTGGGCAGAATATTAGGTTTGAACCCCAAAAGTCCACATCCAGCATACAAATTCCTTGTACCCGATTCATCACGTGTATTTGTACAAAATAGTTTTTGTCCGTCTTTGTAGTTTTATTAGCAACAGCTAAATTGATGGCCGGCATCGTGTCCTCAGCACTGCGGGCTGCGTCTACGTTGATCGATGGTCCTCCACCAGACATTTCAATTTAATCACCACTTAAATCAGAAACCTCTGTTTCAGAATTTCATATTATATTTTTTGCTACAGTTTTGTCATTGTCGTCTGTTCTGTTATGTTTTATGATTAGGTTGTCTTTAGTTTTGTTTTATCTAAAGTTGAAGAGAATATTTTCACCAGGTTTAGGTGTTAAGGTGCATGGCATGGTAATTATTATTGCTTTTCCTGCATGTGTATATTTTTGCGGGCTGGGTGGTGCTATATTCAAACCTGGATCTTTTTTACGGAATCAACACTAAATACTTTGCATAACATTAAAAAAATAGAAAGCTTAAACGTAATCAAAGTAACTGCAAACATTTGAGACCCTACCGATAAACAAAGCCTCCCACATGAATTTCCCACAAAATGAACCATACATAGATAACATCTTTACTAAGTAAATTACTGTTGGAACAGTTCATGTTACTGCGGCGCTCTTACAAGCATGATTTATTGTTGAACTTTATTAATTATAATCTGTTCCGCTTGTTACTTCGTCTTGTGATATTATGTTTAATGGAATAGCTGGGGGTGGGTGTATTTACAAGAATGACAGATTTTGAAGTACCTATTCTTTGGTAAGCCTTTTTTGAGATGAACATGTAGAAATGGTAAATATCCCGTTTCTAGTGTTAATGATAATGAACATGTGGATGTGGACTCAGCGATCAGGGATGTGGACTCAGCGATCAGGGATGTGGACTCAGCGATCATTGTGCCGATAGTCGTATCAGCCCATGGCTTAATTGCCAACAGCCTCGACCAATACCTGAGGAGGCTCTCGTTAGGCAGCTGGATCAAGGGCTTGATTCAGAAAGCGGCACTTCTGGATACGGCTCGTATTGTTAGGAGGTTCCTCTCTCTGGAGCCCTGACCGCTGGTAGCTTGGACCCTGTTCCCGATACCGGTGGGCTACATTTTTTTATATTTTTAAATGTTTTTTTTTTATATTTTTTAAGGAATATTTAAAAATGTAAAATAATTTGTAAAAGTTTAAAGAAAGGAAATAAAAATGAACATGTAAAGCGTTATAAAATTCTTCAATGTTTTTTAACGGATTTGACATAATCTTTTCGGTAGCTTATATGAATCGTTATCGCTTATACATAGAATGATACTTTTTCCATGTCCTCAAGATTTTTTATAATGATGAAGTTTTCCCCTGCTGTCAGTTGACCACATTAATGGTTGCCAAAATTATAACAACAATATTCATGTTTAAGTAAACTATGTTCGACTTATAACTAATGTTACATGTTCAAACCATAGGCAAGGACGCTGGCACCCTAAACACAAGTTAAATCTTAAATTGGGTGCCAGAGCCCATCGAAACCACTCTTTTCCCGAAAAACACTGCTTAGTGCTGAGATAAGTGTTTCTTGTACAATTTTTTTATTTCTGTACTTAACACTAGTAAAATCAACTACCTACTCAGCGCATATCTATTCTATTCGATTCAATCCAGTGCTGGACATTGTAAATGTACAACTCCTTTACCACAGGAGAAATTTAAAACTGTTTTAAATATCAACCAATATCGAAAGTCCTAGATTCGTCTATTTTACCGACCCTGCGTGCTGACTGCTCTTTCAATATTTTGCCGCTATAAGACAGGCTACTTAATTTATCAATAATTTTGTTCACAAGATTTTTAATCACGGATTTACTATGTATTTATCTATAATTCTAATTTCTTTAGCTCTTATGTATAATTTGAAGTTATTGGATCAATAAGCATTTACTTATTTATTTATCCATTTTGATGAAAAATGGTGTATTTTGTCAAAAAATGGAGCTACAAGGTCCTGCAGTACCGCCGACGATATAATTTTAATGGGAACCGACTATGAGTGTAAAAGATCTCCAATCCCGTCTCTGTTTACCTCTTTAAAACGTCGGGGACTATGAATATATTCTCTAGAGATAGACGTATTGCTGAATCTTTTCCTTGAGGGCTCTATGCGGTATTGATACAGAATCGAGTGGCGTTGAGAGCTATTTCAATACCGTTCTTCAAACACTACGCAGAGCTAAGATCTTGGAGTAGCACGAGTGATATGTGTATTGTAGATGCTCCTTTTATAGCTAAATGTGGGTTGTTAGACGAGGTAGGTCATACTTAAAAAAATACTTGGTAAAAGGTAGCTAATATTACTCGATCTGCAAAATACAGTGATGGTTAAAAGTTTTAGCAAAGCCAAAAAGAAGAGGCTATTGACTTATTTTTGATTATTATTAACTAGCTGTTGCCCGCGACCTTCGTCCGCGTAAAATTTTATAGCCTATAACCTTCCTCGATAAATGAGCTATCCAACACTAAAAGAATTTTCCAAATCGAACCAGTAGTTCCTGAGATTAGCGCGTTCAAGCAAACAAACAAACAAACTCTTCAGCTTTATAATATTAGTATAGATTATACTAGTTTCGTAACAGAACTGGTGTTATGAATAGTGAATTTGCAAGACTCGCGACACTCAATAAATATAGTAATATACCTACATTCATATTCCTTGTGATAAGCAGTCATTCATGAGATGACGACTAATAGATAAGAATGGTAGAAGAACACATGCTGCACCGGCACCAAATAAAGTGGGAAGACGGCAGGAGAATGATGATGGTACGTTTTGCACAGATTCAAAAACATAATATCTAAAAGTCGTAACTTACTTTATTACCTACCGTTATATTATTTTCCTAGTGCAGCATCAGAAACGTATGTAATAGATACATATAAATCGTGATCGTCTACAAATACTGTAGTTTCTGCTATTGTCTCGATAAATATCGGATTTGTACTGTTTACATTTACATGCATTTCCCTGCTCGGTTTGACCTGCACGTAAATAAAGATTTCGATTTAGAAATTCACGTCGTTTTCGACAATATACTCTCGAACGTGACCTCATTCTTCTTTAAAATATTAAGAACATCTGAGAATACTTAATAGCGTACTAATGTCTAGTCATAGTAATTGTTATTAGGTCTCTCGTATTTTTTAAATACTTATTAGTTTATTTTATATTTGTATTAGTATTCATAAGTTTTTTTTTTGCCTCTCAATGTTGTCTCAAAGGTTTACTGGTAGAGAATGCCTTTTGGAATTAAGTTCGCCTATGTACTGTAAATAAAATACATATTGAGTAGTTTGCGTTTTTGTAATTTTTTGGGCAGTTGCTGGTTGCGATCGCAGTCAAGTAGCTCACTGGAGCCTCTAACAGCGAGCTAGCCTGTGTTCTAGCAATAGAAAAAGCTGACATTTTAATTATGTTGAAAATTATTATAATAACCGCAGATATTAATTAAAAACTTAATAAGGCGCTTCAAATTAAGCTGAATATTGCAGTGGTCCCGAAAATATCTACTAGGGGAGCAGCATTAATCTGCTAACAAAAAGGAGCTTTGCGGGCGTCAACGCTACCGTCATACTACAGTCCATTGGCAGTTGAAAGATACAACCCAACAGCAACTTTATTGAAAAGGGACTAAAGATCACAGTCATTTTGACAGACTTGTCTGTGGAAGCCATCCGTTACCAACCTTGTAGTAACTGCAATAAAGATCATTGTTATTTTGGTACTGTGATTTTTTATGTCAAGTCAGATGTAACATAACAGTGAAAATACTGTATAGCGGGTTCGTTGCCCGTTAAAAGTCACTTTTGCCAACACAATTTCAAGATACGTCGTCTTATACAATTTATGATGCTGTCTCTAAGAGTCACTCACTTTTTACAAGAATCCCCGGGTGGTAAGCTGGGATTTTTTTCTTTATTTTTTTAATAATACATTGGATGTAGGACCCTAAAGTTGGTGGCGTAACTTTAATGAGAGATAGACGCTGCGTTTATTTTAAGGATTTTTTGGGAGACCTACTTGTGTTATGAGGTATTTCTTATTTAGGTTTATTGAGTGCTTAGCATCTATGCTAAAAGTTTTTTTTTTATGGTAAAGAAAGCACACAAAGACAACAACTTTTTATTTTTATTATATCAAGGGTCTAAATGTAAACCGTCTGCAATATTAACAAAACATCTTGCATATTTAATGTCTTTCTTTATGAATGGAGCTAGGTTTAAGAACAACTTTATTTCTCATAAGAATTACATAGATAATTCACTTACTGAGAAACACACTAAAATTAAAATTTGTAATTAGAGCGCACAGATTATGTGGGTACACAGATAAATAAAAATATAGACTCGATCATAAGTTTAACAAAACACAACATGGATGTAGTTTAATTTTACTGGATGTGGCATCGATGGCATAGTCTGTTATGAGCAGGTTTGTTACCAATTTGTTTTTAGTTTGTTGTCTTAGATATTTTTTTTTGGTACATACATGATTTATAATTGTATACAGATATATATTCTGAGTAGGTATTTTTTTTTTTTTTTGTAAAATGTAGGTAATTACAAATGCTTTTTATATTTTGTAACATGTAGTTCATCAACTAACTATGTATTATATGTATGTATTAATTGTGTGGGCTTTTAGTAACTTTTTGAACCGGGCATAACTTTGTTCTCCTTTTATTACTGATGGTAATTTATTATAAATTGTAACACCTTCAAACTCCAAATTTCTTCTTCCATAGTTAGTTCTAGGAGGGCGGGTCACTAAGTAACTAGCACGCCTTAAGTTAATCTTTCGTGTTTGTTGTTTTGTTACAAATTTTATATTGGAATGGATTTGCTTATTTAACTTTACTACCCGTATATTAATTGATTAGTAACACGTAACTCCGGTGGGTGCGCTGCTCACAAAAATAAAATAATCCACCGGACCCAACTAAAGGCATGTAACGAAACCATAGCGACTTTTAATTTTACCTGTGCTGCCATCTATTGAGCGATGCGGTACTAGTTATCGAATATTATCTCGCTATGATTTCGCTTCTTGCTCAAACATACCGCCCACCAAGGACATACTGCCCAATGTTCTTCAACACCGCCCACCGTGCCAAAGTAATTTAAATTGGTTGAACATAGGCTGTGCCAATGTCATTGGTGAGGAGCTTAACAAATTTAACAACAAAATCATTACATCTAAGCCTTAACTATACTAGCAATTAACAAAAAAATATAACCTAAAAATTAAAATGTATTGCTTAAGAATAAGGTTACAAGTTCAATCGGTTACAGGGAGCACACATAATTTGGACGTCGGTCTTTTTATAGTAGATGACTGTGTACGCAACGTAACAACCCGGGTAACACCATCCGATCCCGGATGTTTCGCTGTAATCCTACCCAGTAACCACTTGCCAGGGGGTAAATTATCTTCCTTCACTAACACTACTTCACCAATGGATGGTTCCGGGGTTTTGTAAGCCCACTTATGCCTCTGTAAGAATTGGTGAAGGTAGTCGTGCGACCATCGACGCCAGAAATCCTGCATCATTCTCTGGTGGAGTTGCCATCGTTGCAAACTACTTGTATTACATCCTTCATAATTTGAGTCTGGAGGTACAACGAGTGGTTCCCCCACCAGAAAATGACCTGGAGTTAAAATTATTAACTTGTCTTGATCCTCGACATAGGATAACGGTCTCGAATTAAGGCATGCTTCTATTTGTGCCAATACCGTCGCCATTTCCTCATAGGTCAGCGTGGAGTCTCCCACCACCCTCTTAAGGTGATACTTTGTGGACTTTATCCCTGCCTCCCAAAGGCCCCCAAAGTTTGGCGAGTGAGGAGGGATAAAGTGCCACTCAGTACCATTGGTGGCGAGCTCCTCTGCTAATTCTAAATTTAAATTGGATTTTTCTTCCGTAAATAAATGCCGTAATTCTCGTGCTGCTCCCACAAAATTTGTGCCATTGTCGCTGTGCAACTCAGCACATCGACCACGCCTTGCCACAAATACTTACTGAATACTTCATGTTCAAAAGAATTTGACCACAAAAAAGACTTTAACAGCTCAAATCAAAGATAATTGTAATATTTCTCAAAATTTTTATTCAAATTTAACGTCACAGGGATATACTTCTTCGAGAGGTGTATCCCATCTGGTTGAATCAAAGTTAGGGGAAGGTGACATTAGTGGTGCAGCCAGGATTCTCTTCAGTAGCGATGTGGTGGCTCCGTGTTCTCCAGAAACACTCGCAGCTCTGGAGTCCAAACACCCCGCCCCCACGGATGGCCTTTCTTTTCCCGACCCTCCTGATTCAGACATTTACTCCCTCACCATTACAGGTCGAGAGGTGGTCACAGCCGTTTGCTCCTTCCGGAGCGGCTCCGCAGGCGGCCTCGACGGTCTAAGTCCTCAGCACATAAAGGACCTAATTTGTTCAGGCGCCGGGGAGGCCGGTGAGTTACTCTTGAAGGAACTTACGGCTCTGATTAACCTTATGCTCTCCGGCAAGGTGAACGAGTCCGTCATCGACATCTTGTACGGGGCCAATTTATGTGCCCTGCGCAAGAGGGATGGCGGCATTCGTCCCATTGCCGTGGGTACTACTTACCGTCGTATGGCAGCCAAGATTTGCTGTAAATTTTATGGTGAGGCTGTTTCGGAAAAATTTCAGCCCCTGCAGCTAGGTTACGGTTCCAAAGGGGGCTGTGAGGCTGCCGTACACGCTTTGTCGACCTACCTAAATTCTGGCAAAGGTGAGGTCATCCTGAAGGTTGATATAAAGAATGCCTTCAATTCAGTTAATAGGGACACCTTGTTAACACAAATTAAAAATGAGATACCTCAAACTTATAGTTTTCTTTGGCAGTGCTACAGACACCCGTCTAAATTACTGTATCGCGACAACCTTTTGGAATCTGCTGTTGGCTGTCAACAAGGTGACCCCCTGGGGCCAGTGATTTTCAGTTTAGCTATTCACCCAATTGTTCGACAGCTAAATTCTAAATTTAACGTTTGGTATCTTGATGATGGAACCCTGGGCGGCGACGTAGATACTGTTTTAAATGATTTAATTTTCTTAAAAAATAAACTTCATTCAATTGGCCTTGACCTAAACCTTGCAAAATGTGAACTGTATTTAGCGGACTGTACCAACAGACAACTGACTATTCCTAAATTTAACGTAATAGCCCCTAACATCAAAATTATTGAAAAAAGTTCTCTTCGTCTCCTTGGGTGTCCAATCTTCGAGAATTCCTTTCCCGATTTTATCGAGGAAAAAATTCAAAATTTCAATGATATTTCGGAAAGGTTGCTCCAAATTAATATGCATTCGGCCATCACCCTAATCCGTTACTGTTGTTTCGGCCCAAAATTAACATATTTCCTACGTGCTTCCCCTTTATGGAAGCACACTCATCTATTGGACAAAATGGACCAAATTATCAAAAATACTATATCATCCGTTTTAAATGTGGCTTTGGACGACCGTGCTTGGATACAAGCTACTCTTCCCATTCGTATGGGAGGACTTGGCGTCCGCAAAATTTCTAGTATTAGTTTACCGGCGTTTATATCTTCGGTCCACAGCACTGAGAAATTAATCAGGAATATCCTGGCTTCCACACTGATTGATTTTGATGTGCCGTGCTTCTCCGAGGCTATTAATGCCTGGAAACTCGCTTGCCCGAATTCTGAAGAACCCGACCATCCATTTTCCCAGAGACGTTGGGACGAGCCGCTCTGCAGAGTAGTTCAGAACAATTTACTGCTCACGTCTGCTACTACTGCTGAGCGTGCGCGTCTGCTGGCTGTGGGTGAGTGGGAGTCGGGTCTTTGGCTTCACGCACTACCGTCGTCGAGCATAGGCACTTTGCTCGACGACACTACTTTCCGCCTTGCTGCTGCTCTACGCCTAGGCGCCCCTTGTTTTTCTCCTCATCGCTGTCACTGTGGTGAAGCTGTCAACAGCCTTGGACACCACGGCCTTTCATGCAGCCGAAGTGCGGGCCGCTTTGCACGGCACGCGAACTTAAATGATATCATCCGTCGAGCTCTTGTCACCGTCGGCGTTCCAGCTTTATTAGAACCAAATGGCTTGGCACGCGACGATGGCAAGAAACCGGACGGCATGTCTTTGTTTCCATGGAGGATGGGTAGGCCTTTAGTGTGGGATGCAACTTGTGTCGATACTCTTGCGCCATCTCATCTTCCTAGCTCATCGTGCTGTGCTGGTGCTGCGGCTGCGGCTGCAGAGAACCTCAAGCGGCGTAAATATAGTAACCTTATTGGTAACTATATTTTCGAGCCGTTTGGGGTTGAAACTCTAGGTCCGTGGGGTCCGAGTGCTCACAGCCTTTTCAAGGACATTTCTAAACGTTTAGTTGACTCTTCCCGTGACCCAAGGGCTGGCTTTTACCTTGGCCAAAGGCTTAGCGTTGCCATACAACGTGGCAACGCCGCCAGTCTTTTGGGTACATTACCAGTTGACTACGTTGAGGAGGAGTTTTTTGACGCCATTTATTAAGTTTATTTTTAAGTTAGTTAGTTAATATAGGTTATTTTAATTTATTAATGTATACTGTATAATTAGTTTTAATTTATTAATGTATATCAATTAAAAAGTCAAAATTTAATATTTTACGTATTAGAATACATGTGTAGTATATGTAGGTTTGTTTTATATTCATTATTTTTGTTTCCTCGTATATTTTAGTAGTTGGTGTCCGAAATGAATAGTTGAATAAAATTTTAATTAGTGAGCTAAGCTTCGTAAACTTAACAAGTCAGTATGCAAACATCAACCCCAAGATCTAAAATCTCAAGCTAAAAACACATCACCTGCTTAACATGAGATGTTTTCAACAACGAAACAATTTGAAACTCTCAGCAAACTCATGCATAATTAATAATTTACCTACGTTTAGTGCACTTTACTAACAAAATATTCTCTTAATGGATTAAAACAGTCTTTAGGGCTTGCATGCTCGCGTGTGCTCGAGGGGTTTTACACTGCTTGCCCTAATAAAAGCGTGACGATATAAGATTCATGTATCGATTGCAATTTTAACCTTTAGAGGGCAAACTTTACAAGTTTATGGTTAAAAATTGGCTTGTCATAATTTTTCTGCCATACCTACTAATCGTAAAATCTGTGGATAGGTGGCCACCCATAACATACTGAGTTTCCTCCGTGCCTCGGAAAGCACGTTAATCCGTTGGTCCCGGCTGTCATTTGTAGATCTTTGACAGTCGTTACAGGTAGTCAGTGGTCCAAAAAGTCTGACAACCAGTCTTACCAAGGGGTATCGTATTACCTAGTACTAACTGGGTTGTGGAGGTCAGATAGGCAGTCGCTCCATGTAAAATACTGGGATTCAGCTGCGTCCAGTTAAACTGAAAGCCGACCCTAACATAGTTGGGAAAAGGCTAGGCAGATGATGACCTACTCATCGTAGGTGGTAGCTATTATAGAAAATAGTGGCAAATAGAATAAATACGGCGTGCGAATGATATAATGAAATAGAAGAAAATGGTGTATCGTATTTTCTCGCCATAATTACCTGAAACCTTAAGACCCCGGTAATGTAAAAGGGTAAAGGCAAAATAAAAGGGTGTTAGTTACAAATAGAGAAAGCACCACTTGTCGGGAAATCTGGACTTGTCAGTTTCCGTCAGAATAATAAAGATAAATGTATTTTTCTCTCCACAGTATACGAATAAGTTTATGCGGCGACAAAATTTACGAGAAGCATTATCGTTCTTCTTTCACTTCGGTCGAAATTCCAAGTGTACCTTCAGCTCCAGTTTACCCACTCCATCTACAAAACAATAGGAAAACACACCTAACATTTCAACGGAACCACACCCAGCATAATCCACTCACAATTCCCCAGAGTTGGTAGTTTTTAAGCAATTCCCGACCTGTACATTCAATTAAAAATTAGAGTACTTCAAACAAAGGGGCTAGGGGAAAGTGGAACGAGCTCACTCCACGTTTGAAACGCGTTTTAGTCGCGTTTTCTCAGCTTCTCGTGGTGCAGGAAAACAATTAAACCCTTCGCTTGTTCGAGGGAAAGTTTGTGGGGGAACTGCTGCATCCGTCTCCTTTGTATCTAAAGTGGGCGATCTGAGGGACAGGAGGCAGCGGTATTGATATATTGGGAAAATATTTCGTGGGTATTTTTAAAAGAAAGACTCCATATTTTTTCTGTGTGTACAATTTTATAACTACCAACTGTTTAGGAGTTGAAGGTGTCTTCATGTCTCAATTACTTTTTAGGGTTCTACTTAAAAAGTGCCCGCAGGAATCTATTATCAAGTCTATGCAATCTGTCCGTACGTTTGTCGGTCTGTCGGTCACAGAACTGTTTCTCAAGAATCGTTGTTCTGCTTATATTTGGCTCATTATGTTTATGTATAATTCAATGCAGGTATTATTTTACTTAAGGTATTTCACTAGTACATTAAAAAAAATTAACAAGCGTCAAAGTTTCTATGCTTGTAAAAATTCTGAGCCGGTGCCAATTTGTGGCGAGTGCTTGGCACTTGATAAATCTACATTATGCCATGCCACGTCCTTCTGAAGTAGCAAAAGTTTAGCTTCTTTTTCTTAGAAAATTCTGAAGTATTTTATTCAATGCAAATTATCTTTTAGAGTGACCATTAAGGTAGAAATAATTTTCCCAAAAGACTGGATTAAAAAATAAAGGCAACATCTTGTGATACATACTTTTCATTACATTTACACATGCACAAAGATATCTTGCATGTGTAAATGTAATGACAATTATTGCTTGTATAGGTTTTTGTTTAGTGGAATTGGCGGGTTATACTTATGCTTAGAAGTGCAGTTGGTTATTAGTAATTTTAATTAAGTCTGCCGTTATATACATATAGGGACAATTGACTGCACGTATGTAGTTAACACTTTGACTTCAAGCTAGTTTAGCGTGGTACGAAGTCTCAATAAAATAAAAGTTACCTCTAAATAGAGATTTAATATTATATTTCATTGTTCGCTTCTGAATCAGGCCATGACAGAGACTAGAGGCGCTCGCGATGAACATTCGCTAAATACAGCTCTTCTCATGCCTCTCAAGTCAGTGTTGAGCGCTCATAAGTTGAGCGGTCGCCCACTGTTTCATACGGATTCACGAATTGGATCTCTGACTTGTTTTGGTAATTATAAAATACAAAAGCTTTTCAGTAGCTTATCGTGTATTTAGAGAGGTGTAAGCATATTATTAGTTTTAATCAATCATCATTCATCATCATTTCAGCCGAAAGACGTCCACTGCTGGACATAGGCCTCCCCCAAGAAGGGGGGGTTTTGCCATAATCGCCACGCTTGGCAGGCGGGTTGGCGATCGCAGTATGGTTGTTATAAAACACAGAGAACGCTGCTGCCCGTTCTCTGGTAAGTCCCTTAGTCGCCTCTTACGACACCCACGGGAAGATATGGGATGGTGCTATTCTTTACGTCCGGACACCATACAGAACAGTTTTAATCAATAACTTGCTATATTGATTGTTTCTTCATATTCATCATCAGCCTACGGCAGTCAACTGCTGGACATGGGCTTCTCCAATCGCAAGCCATTCAATTCGATTCTCCGCAACTGTCATTCAGTTGCAGCCAGCCTGCAAAGATCGTCGCTCGCAAGAAAGCCTCCATATTTTACTAATTTAAAATTAATCCTAACTTAGAGTGAGATCTAAATTATTCATCTAGAATATCTTGAGGTCTACTTTCTTAGGCAGTTTACATCACACAAACTTTAACAAAATTATACTTCACCTCTAAACAACGCTATAACAAAAGTCTAGACTTCAAAGTTAAGTATAGAACAACACCAGCTTATTTTCATATAATATTATGACGTGCAACAAAGGAAAATGGGGTCATTACGTTAGGCGGGAGCGGCAAGTAATCAACTTGTCACTACATGCTTAACCCTTCATGTTGTGGGAATATGAGGTTTTTGATTGGCAGTATGATCTTCAGAATGTAACGTTATTATTTATTTTTTTGCTGGCCTATCTGTCCCACTTCCGAGCACAGGCCTCCCTCCCTCCACTCCTTTCACTTCTCGCGAATCCGCGCGTCTTCCTTCAAGTTCTGACGGAATCTGTCCAGTTCATCCCGCCACTTCCTTTGCGGCCTGCCGCTACCCTGCCTCACAGTACAATTTTATTGTGAAAAAAAAAAATGAATTGGCCGTTTCCAACCGGCCAAGGTTGGAAACTTGGTTTTTCTATAACTAAGAAGGCAGAATATTGAAAAAGAAACGTTACCTTGGTCAAAGCCGAACTATTTATTTCAATTAACATATTAAAAAGCGCTTTTGAATGTCAAACTGGACAAGGAAATATAAGTGGTTCTAGTTGAATATTCATAAAGATAGTTTCAAATGGAGCAGATAGGTAAAACACTAAAAACACTCTATAGTAACCCTTTTATTTTACACTAACAACTCGCCCATGACTCCGTCCGCAAAAATATGTGATAGCTCGGCTATTATACATGATATAAATATAATTTATAGCCACCAATAATGTAGCGTTCTGCCAGTGAATTTTTTTGAATTGGATCATTAGTTCCGAAGATTACCCCTTACATACAAACTTACAAACAAATACCTCTTCATAATATTAGAATAGAAGTATAGATTAATGCTAAAATGATCAACTTTCTTAATTCTTAGAACAAAGATAGTAATCATAATTGAAAACTTGGAGCTTGGGCTCTTTGTCTGAAAAACGATTACCAGAGTATCATTTTGACAGTCACCGGGAGAAAATTTTAAAGCCCATCCTAAGTTTGCCAACGATACTTACTGAGATGAAAACCGCACGACCATATTCAAATGCAAATAAGCCAAAGTAAAGAATCATCAACTAACTCCAAAAAATCCAACTTTATTCCACACAGTTGCATAACACCGCCCGTCACACCGAACTGTAACGACCACTCGGTTTTCAATTACACCGTAATCGTGGCTAAAGCTGTAATAATGTCGGTACCCAGCAATTTAGTACGTCGAACGTAAATTGCATTTGTTTTTCACTGTGTAATAGGCGGTTCGTCTGACGGTAGCATCGGTCTAACAATCGTGCCTTTTTGGGGCATTGTTAGCTTCGTAATTTTATACTGTTGTTTATTGGATGACGTCAGATTTCCAGCGGTTTCTTTATGTCTTACCCTCTAAGTTTGTAGGCAAAAACAACATGAAGCATCTTACTGTTTGATTATTCTTACATCAATCCCGTTCGTCTTCTAATTTTGCTTTGACTGGAAGCCTTACTCTCAGTCCTCCCACTAGGTGGACCAATGACCTGGTGAAGGTTGCAGAGATCCGCTGAATGCGAGTCGCACGGGACCGGTTAATGTGGCGACACTTGGGGGAGGCCTATTTCCAGCAGTGGAAGTCTTTCGGCTGAAATATGATGATAATGATGATGGAGGCCTTACACTCAAGACACTCACAGGATAGACCCGGTTAAGCAGACGACAACCTCTTAGGTTGACCTGCAAAGATGCCATTCACAAAAAAAAAAACCCGTTCGTGTTCTCTTTTTGCCTCTTGTATCTCGTCTCCTGCTCATTGGCTTCAGTAATAAATGTTCACCTCAAACAGCATAACAAAAGATCTTTATATTCTATTTACACCTTATGTTCTTAGACCTACCCGTGTCTTACAACTACAGAACTTTGATTTAGAAATTTTTAAAGTCAGTTTAAAATGGTGAGTCGTGCATATTTTCATAAAAACAGATATCAAACAGATATCTCAAAAATATTTGACCTTGTTCAGAAAACAGAGTATTTTAAATATGAATACACACTCGCAACAGTACTACAAACTATCACATTTAAAAAACCACTTCCAGTACACTAACTTGTAACTCTTGAAAAAAAATTGCGTGACAGAATGAAATAATATGTACTGAGCAATTTAGTGCGATTACAACCGACATTACAGTTTTTTTTATTTTATATTTTAATGGTGGTGAAATGACACTCTTTGACAGTCCCTACCATTAACTCCGTTCTGTAATAATGGGGACAATTTATTTCTTAATGCATTTGCAGGTTTTTGCTACTTTTGTATCTATGTACTTTCGTTGTTTGATGGGTGAATGTTTAAAAACGTCTAGGCTAGTGGAAGAAATTGTACCAAAAATATTATTTTTGCTGTAGGCTAAGACCTGCTCATTGATTTATAAAGTTCCCAGTGGTGTGGGACAGGCCTCCTCTCTACGAAAGGGAACTACGCGGAATGCGATGATTTTTTTAAATATTTGAATCTCTGTGAAACTATTGTATTTGAAGGAACTTAAAGCAAGACATGTATATTCCAAATATGCATAATTTTCAAAAGTTATGAATTTAAATACTTTGCTTTTTCACTTTGTCTATTTCTTTGGCCAAAGAATTAGCATTGCCATTCAACGTGGCAATGCTGCCAGTCTTCTGGACACGTTTCCGAATGAAAGCGATGCGGAGGAGTTTGACGCTTAAGTGTCCTATTTTATCATTGATTATAGAACTAAAATAATGCTTATTTTTAGCATTATTTTAGTTCTATTTGTAGTATGTATATTTTTAACATAAAAAAGTATCTGAGTATAAAGATTGTGTTGACTTAAAATGAAATTAATTAATCATGCTTATCATAATCTTTCTTTATTTTCAGGTAAGTAACTGCTGGCGCCACACTAAGATAAGCCCCACTTAATCAAACAACACTGCCATAAACCTTCCCAGTAAGTATCAACAAAAAAAACTTTTCCCACAACTTTCTCTTGCCGTAAATTCTCTTCTACTAATATAATATTTTGTCCCGTTTCTCTTAAACAAAAATATTGTGGGCCTCGTAATTCCCAAAGTTATATAGGTGGGCTCTGTACCTCGGAGTGTATTTACTTAAAGTGGTCTACAAAATTATTTAAACTTAAAACCGAAGCAAACTTTGCAAGCGGTAATAACTCCGGCGAGTGTTTGTCAAGTACTATTGGAATGGTTCATTCGTTTATCGTCTTGAGGAAATTGTGAGAAAACAAGTGACTTTACTGTGGAAACATTTTAAAAATTATAATTCGTTTGTAAACAAAGAGCAAAAAATCTATTGATACGATCCATTTAAAGCGCAGGTCACACCGCGAACTAGCGAAAGTGCCGCACCGAAGTATGACAAGTGGATAAACGATGCTCGCCCGGCTCGCTCGCTCGCTTGCTAGCTGGCGGTGTGGCCTGCGCTTAAGTTGGTACTCAACTTGCTTAAAGGCACTCCCTCACCGGAGTATTCGCCTGTAACAATCCAAGAATCGATTTTGTACAGAAACAAGTGATTGCTACAAATTGTATCGTAACACGTTGCGCGCTGTAATGCTCGGTTCTTCTTACTCACTGATATAGTGCTCGAATCTGAACTGTTACATTATAAGGGTGACGGTGATGAGGATGAGGATTAACAATGAAATTCGCTGATTTTAGCCTAATTCATGAAAGATGAAAATCACAACCTGGTATTACTGATCTTATCTAAACGTTATATGAACGAGGATAGACGAAATTATATTTTTACAACTTCATAAAGCATGTTTGCATGGGACCGGTCAATGTGGCGACACTTGGGGGAGGCCTATGTCCAGCAGTGGACGTCTTTCGACTGAAATGATGATCATGATGTTGGTATGGATTTTGCTAGATATGAGTTTGATTACAAGGCATTTTCTGCAAACTCACAAAATTTTCACTTGATTTTTTTTTAACCTTAAATCGACTTAAGTTGGGGACACATAGTAATCCTCAAGTCGGAACTCACTTACTAATTCAAACTTAACGAAAAATCTTTTAATTTGGCAATGTAGCTACGGGACCCACATCTAAGCAGCGAGCAGTACAAAACTTTCCTTTACGACTTACTCAACGGACTGAGTCTGGTTAAAATTCTGTGGGGACAGTAAATTTGTAAATTTTACCTGACGCTTCTACGTCATGTCCCTTCCGAAAGAGAGTGCTATTAAATAAATAAGAGGGTTCACAAAAATATATTTTTGGTTTTATATTTAAATTTTCATGCGCAAAGGGTTGGAAAATCTAGATTAAAAAGGAATAAAACAAGTTTTAAAGTACTCTGCATATTTCCTTTGCTTTTACCAAGATGGAGAAACATGTACAAAGTTGTTTCAAAATGTACTTGAATGTTTCAGGGATTGAAGTTTTCTTTTTTGGAGTGAAATGTTTTATTTAAGTTGGTTGTCCGTTATTATTAGTCTGTACATTTTTGATGTTTTTAAGCGAAAGTACTAATGAAAACTCTTTGTTATAATATTAGGTTCCTGAGAAAACTGCTGAGCAAATTTTATGAAATAACTTTTACCCAAAAGTTAATTTAGATTTAAATTAAAACAGCTTCGTTTAAATTTTTAATTTATAAACTCAGAACGTCCACCTGACATTTTAAAATTACTTTCTACGAATATTGAAACCTAAAGTTTTATAAGGATGGTTTGAATTTGAAAGCTGCCTCTCAGGGCGTCTTTTTAAGATAAGTTTTTTAAGATCCATCTAAAATTTAGGTCACCTCACGCCTTAGTATTTGCGAGACCATTTTTTACCATTTCAAAGTAATTACATCAAGAATAAAATTTATTTCGACATGCCTCAGTTAGTGGAAGTAATGATCGTCTACGATAGAACGCTTTTAGAGCACAATATAAATGAGAGACTATGTTTTGAATAAACTATTTTAAGATGTTAGTAAGTCTTATTGCCTTGTTTTTTTTCTCAAGTAAGTAGATAGTCATAATGAAAATTATCACTTTGTGATAACCTAAATCATTCTGGTTTTAAAAACCGGTTAGAGGACAAAAACTAAGTAAATACTCTCTCATGATACATAATATGTATAGTTCAATGTATTTAAAATGTTATTATTCTGTTTTTTTTTTTAATATCTCACGTGACTTTTGAGTATGTGCTAACCAAATAAAAGTCTTCTTTTTCTTTTGAACTCTAACTGCAAAATCTTTAGACACACTACCCCATTTCAAAATAATTACACAAACCCATACAGAACGTTCACCACTGCACCCAACCCTCTGCCTGCCGCGCCAGGCATCCGCGACCGCCAACATATTACCGTTCAATTGATTTATAATTTTCATCATTTGCCCAGTCAGCTGTGCTCCACGGGAATTGATTTCCATTCAAATTTATGTTACGCATCTGTAAATAACTCATAACCGAATAAAAAGTACGGTTCATTGGACACTTTACGAGTTAATAAACAGAATTTACATTTTTATAATTATTGTTGTCGGGCACTGCCGGCGCGGAAGGGTTTGTGATAATGTTTTGACGACGACATTTTGAAATTGGTTATTTTATTTGCTTTTGAATTTTATTTGTTACTAGCTGTTGCCCGCGACTTCGTTCGTGTGGAAATTTTGGTGTGCATGTGTGACACTACCTCGATGGTCTAGTAGTCGCAAGCGCGACTATTAAGCGTGGGGATCGATTTTTCCCGAGTCGGGCAATGTGTTAAAAAAATATATGGTTATTTCAATTACATAAAGTTGTCACACACATGATTTGGAGATCACCATTTAAGCAAGGAGATGCTTGTGTTAGGGGGCGTCCTGCCAGGGCTGCGGGACTCTGCCAGGGCTGCGGGACTGTTCGAAAGAGATACCGCGGCCCTGGAACACAAAGGGCAAAGAAGGAACATGGATAGGTTTTAGTCAGTACAAGTCTGACACTCCCTTCCGCCCCGCCCAGAGCGGGGGGGGGGTCATTTGGTGATTCCCCATCCTAAAAAAAAAAAAAGGAGCGTCCATTATTTACGTGAGGCGATTTTTCGACCCCTTGGTTGGATATCGAGAGATAGGAAAAATTAAACAAAATTTATTTTCAACCATTCCGACTACACTACGACTACTAAAACCTATTTACGTAAATTATTAAATTTATCATAGAAATTGCGTATGAGGTTACCAACTAAATTAAAAAAAATTATATCTTTTGCGTTTGTTGCTCGATTTTGATGAAATAAACGCTAAATAATAACCACAACAATGCTTCTTATTTTGTAATATTTCGATTTTGAATACAATGAAGGGTTTTTACGTGATGCGGGCACAAACTAACAGACTAACCGACAAAAAGTTTTTTTGTTTACTTTCTATTACTTATTTCTCGCACCTTCCAGTGATTTTTTTGCAAAAATCTGTAATGCCAGACACGTATGACGTAAGACGTGTATGTATAGATAAATATATAGATGTATAGATAGATTATATGATGAATAGCGAATTAAAAAAGATTAGTATTAAAAAAGAAAGACTCTACTAGAAAACTAAAAGGTTTATGTATTTACAGTTTCTTTTATAACAAAAGAGGGTACCTCTTTACTGTCTGATTTATTTTATTTTATTATCTACTTTCAATAACGATGGCGACGTATCCCGTATTGTAATTCTAGTTTCTTATCTGAAACCTTCGTTAACCAGCTGAATTACAATAAAAAATAAAAATAAAGTTTTTATTGTTTCTCATACAATTGTTCTATAGCACAAAATTGAGGCAGCCCCGGTAAGTTTTAAGGATACTGAGTTACAATCTACAATGTTGAGACATAATTAAAAATTTTTGGTACTAGGGTTTTACAAAATTATAATAGCAAAGTTAGGTTAGGTTAAGTACCTACTTAGTAAAAATCCTAATAAATCTTAAAACTTAAATTCAACCACCATTTCAGAAAATCTTTGACTCTCTCTCATCATACTACCAAATAATCTTAAAACTTACTACTTGAAGTCAGTAAAACAGTGACTTCAGCCAGACATGCTTTCGCCTAGTAATGCGACATTAACAAGTTTATTACTCCACTCCGCTCGTATGACTGAATGCTACTTATTATTCACCTGAAATTTCATTTCAACATACAGTCACGTGCACAAGTGATAACACGGACTAATCTCCTAGAATTATGCACCCATGAAAATATACTAATTGAACCACGACGCGACGAGTTTCGAGTTCTGCCAGCTAAAACTGAAGTTTGTTGAAAGTGTGTTCTATCTTAACACTTTTGCTAGTGACTGTACGCTCATAAAGTACAATAATACCCAGATTGAGCCGTTATTTCAACGCGTTGGTCATTATGTAAATTCAGGGTGGGAATTTTAAATTTTCCTTTTACACTTATTTGATTAGGGTGCACAAATTGTTTCATCCCCGGAGTTTACTTAGGCCAGTTCAGTACGCCGACGGAAATCCACTGGCAGTAGATTATTCGGGTTTTATAAGGGTCCCAAGCTACCTCCAGGATTTTCCACGGTCAAAACAAATTTGCTTTTTTATGGTCCCATAAAATTGATGGGTCCAAATATGCTATACCTTATTTTCTTAAGTGTGTTTTTATTTACTTTATTACGTTTTGAATATTGATTTATTGAGACGTTTCCTGTTTTATGTAAGGACTGGACAGAGGTATTTTATTTGAAAATGTATTTATTATACTTTTGGTAAAATAAGAATATGGTCTGACTTCGGCCCTATTTCTCATACCAATGAATTGCAAAATAATTCTCAACACATTTATAAAAAATAGATTAAACATTTTTTCAGGGAAAAAATGTAAAGATAATTTCAGAGTTTTGCCCTCATTTACAACTTATCACCTAACACTTACAGACTTAGAATTTCGCGATCGAAATTAGTCTTGAAACACGTGAAAAATGGATGATTGCCATTTGACTAGTGAGTTATTAAAGATAAAGATAATTTATTTGTTAAAAACATGCGTTTACACACAAATTGAGCATGCAAGATCTTAGTGAGTAGGGTAGGGTAGGTCCGTACATGTTTTACCATGTGAGGTGTACAAATTTGGTTTTTGTTTACAATTTAAAACATTTCTATTTTAGTCATTTTTTCTAGGTAACTATATATTTATAATAAATAATGTTGGCATATTATTCTCATATTACAAATACAATTAAAAAATAAAATAAAAAATACAAATTGTCCAATTGTCATGAGAATAGAATAAAATATAAGGTAAACATGTCAAGTAAAAACATCAAAATAAAAAACAAAAACATAAAAATAAAAACAAAATATATCGCAAGGTAAAAATATGTCAATAGGTATCAAAAGGTAAAATATGTCAAAAGGTATCCGATAGGAAGTCATTTATATTATAGTAACATTTGTCTGTTAATAAATTCCGAATCTTGTTTTTAAATAAATTTGTGTTTAGAGCTTTGTAAGACTGAGGTATTTTGTTGTAAATCTTAGGGGCCATACAAAAAAAGTTTTTCGACATTAGAGCAGTTTTTGATGAGTGTAAGCAAAGTTGGCTATTGTCGCGTCTGTTGCGTGGAAACGCGTCTGATAGTCGTGGGAATAGTTGGGGGTTACTTTTTACAAAAGATGCTACTTCAAAAATGTACAGAGATGGTAATGTTAATAATTTGTATTTTATAAATACCGGTTTGCAGCTTTCTGTCGAATTCAAGTTAAACATAGCTCGTATACACCTCTTTTGTGCTTTAAACGCAATTTCTTTGTTAGTCGAGTTTCCCCAAAAAATTATACCATAGCGCAGTACTGACGCTACCAATCCGTGATAAGCCGTTACCAAGGCGTCTGGATTCAAGATTAAGCTGCGGTATTTCAAATCAGTCATCAAGTTTAAACAATAAATGTATTAACTTGATGACTTTGAACTTGAAAAGTTACACATAAAGATAACTGACTGATATGTAGAGAGGCAATGTATGTACATCGTGTGTCGATTTATTTTTAGAGTATGAGTGTTACATTATCGTTGCTGAATGTTGGGCAAGGAATGTAGTGATGGGTATGTATTAATAAGCTATTATCTACGATATTTATGTTGATTACTTTTAGGGATTAGTAATATAATATGAACACGTATAGCCGTCACGTTTTTTCGTGTTATGTTGTAATGCTGAGATTTCTGTTTGTAATGAACATTTATTGAAGAACGGAAAACAAATCTAAACAAAATTTTTTAGACCTTATAATGACAAAATTCAAATTCTAATGTTACATAGATCTTAAGAACAATATTTGTAACTGCCAGACAAAAACGTAAAATGAGAGCAGCGGTGGCCAAGTGGTGGCGGCCCGACTTACGAGCAGTAAGTCCTTGGTTCGATCCCAGGCAGACGCATTACTTTGTGTAATTTATTTCATCACCACTGCTCTCAAAACGGTGAAGGAAAACATCGTGATTAAACCGGCATGTCTTAGGACCAAAAATTCGAAGACATGTGACATCTACCAACCCACACTGGGCCTGCGTGGTGGCCCATTCCCTCTAATAATAGAGAGGAGGCCTGAGTCCCAGCAGTGGGAACATTATATGCTTATGCTTTGCTTATACCTTTACTCTTTTTAGGTCAGAACCTTAAAATACATATGCCTATACAGTGTGTGTCACTATTATACCCTTACTTGACATTGGTCTAATTCCAAGTTCACCAAACAAACCTCTCGACAGTCCTAACACCAACTATCCCCCATTTCTTCTGCCCCAAATGAGAACAATGTAAATTTAAATGAACCCAAATCAAAGTACCAATTAAATTAATTGTTGAAGCGAAATTCGTAATCAAAGTGAAGAATGAAAATTACGTGACGTCAAAATATTTGAATGGATGTAAAGTTGTAGGAGTTTTTATCGGCGTGCCAGAGGTTACCTTTGCACAGGTCGAGGAGGTTAGTCAGGTTATAAATGTTGACCTTACTACTGACCCTACAGCTGATATGTTTAATTGTGATTATAGTTCGACAGTTTGAGAGCTTAGGGATGGGCCTAGTGTCGATAGTTTTTGACTATATTCTGTAGATGATTAAAAAAGTCTCAAGGTTGGTATAGATTTCATAATATTCGACGATGTAAATTATGTGAATCGTAAAATTACAGTTGATGAGTATTGTGGTGAAACAGAATATGACTTGTTGTGGTCTTTTAAAGACATTTTGTGTCCGAAAATACGATTAACGTTGCCGAAAATGGCTTATTCAATTTTATTAGCTAAGTTGATACCTAAATCTACGAACAAAAAATAAAATAAATACTAACAGCGTAATGGGTGTCTGCAGAAATGAAATTATATTCTAGTTTTCTACACTTTTCTTCTCAATTGGAAGGAAATGAAGTGTGGCTGACGTCTATTCATGTTACGAAAAGTATTAAATATTACATAGCGGTTTTTACTAAATTTCTTAAATGTATGTACCCTGTGTATAACCTACAAAATACTAATTTCTTAGAGTCAACATGATTTAGTTACATGAGCTTAGTAACTATAGCTGTAATAATGAATTGGTACAAACTTGTAAACCAGTAGGCACAATGTAGTCACAGGTGTGTTACAAAATTGCATAATGGACATTAAACTGGACAACTAGCGCGGAGTAGTTTACACTAAAAAGTTCTCGTTTAACTCTACGATCATTAACCGGTTTGAATTAGTTCATTTAGTTGCATTACATTATTGCACGCTATCACGTGTGTACTTACATTAATAAATGTCTAAGTAGAATAAAAAGTTGTAAGAAAAATAGTGTCATATTTGAAAGGGTGAAAGAACCTTTGTCATGAGAATTAATATTGTTTGCTATTGAACCAGACATCAAAAAATTTTGTTCAGCTTGTAACAGAAAGGCTTGGTAATATGTCAGGTGATTCCGAACATACCAGAAAAAAAATCAGAGCTATATATATATATATATATATACAAAACTTCAATACATACTCGACCCAAATGTATGAGACATCTGTTTTTTTTTCGTGATTTTGATGTTGGTTCCATGAATAAAATTGTTCAGTTTGATGGTCTGAATCATACCTTGAAATATGACCACACCATTCTGATACACGGTGTATACAGAAACCAAGACAAACAGCAGATTTTACTTTTCATTTTACATTGTACCCCTTATAATCTTCACCGGTGCAGCACGTCTTCCTCTTCCATATTTCTCTATTACTCATAATCTCAGAAGTCACCCTCTATCTACCCATATAATCTGTCACACAGTCCATCCACACTATATAGTTAGATGTTCGACTTATCTGGTAGAAGGTAGCTCCTCCATTTTCATCGCTCACTTTCCTCTAAATCCCAGCCCACCTTTAAAAGATAAACCCTCTAATACACTGTATAAAACATGTCACCACGTTCCACCGCCTATTTTAAAGGCTAACATTTTAAGCTAACTTTAGACTTAGCCTTAACAAAAGCTTAGCGTCCGATATTAGGTGCTTGAAATCAATTACCTGTCCGCTGATTGGACAATTTGTCGTCGGCTAATCCCCAGGCGTTCGATATTAACTAAATTATCTCGTCAGGTGGTACCGATAACCTGGTTAATCGCTTTTGAGAAATAGCTGGTTAGCATAGAGTTAGTTCTTTTTTTTTTTGTGGGAAAAGAATAATGGTCTGGGACATGCCGGGAGAGTAATAGACTAGCCTGTAAATTAGTTTTTGAGCAAGTGATATAGTACCGGTTTTTCACAAAGTATTGTGACGATTAGTAGTCAGTAGTAGAGGATAAACGTTTTAGGAATAATTTGGAGATTTAAACATGTTTTAACTATTTACTAACAAAAGGAGTAGGTATGTGAAGATAGTCATAAGTAATTTATTTCTTAATAAAATACATTGTGTAGATTTTTTTTTAAATTAGATTAATAAGGATTAAGTAGTAATAATAATAAAAAAAATACAATAACTTTTTTTTACAATAATAAAATTAAAAAAAGACATAATGCCAACAAAAAAAAAAAAAAATAAATTAATAGTCACTTAATTACTTACATAAGCTTAATTAGCTATAGTTTCTGCCTGCACAAGTACCCACATAAGAAAAAGGTGTGAGTTAATATTTAAGCTTGATAGCACACAAATTTTATGATGTTAACAAATAAACGTGAAAAAAAAACTAAATTCATTAAAAAATGTTGCTCACCGCTGCTTTATCCATATCTATGACACTGATGACGGAGAACTTATAACTTTAGATAAGAAAATCGATTTTAAAGTAAGTGCCTCATCAACTGCTTGATTAAGCGCTTAATCGCTTGCCAGTTTTGCAGACGAGCGCTGTTTTGCATACATTACGTTTTATAACTAAAACGCTTTATGATAGAGATTGATTATGCCTAGATTTTAAACGAGGTCTCATATTTACTTATGAATAAAATAATCATTTATTATCTGTTAATAGAGTTATACAGTTAAATAATCACATTAGTCTGTAGATATTCACTGCTGAACATGGATGTCTTTTTGTTTGGTGTGGCGATGTTTGGTGTAGCGAAATACACATGGATATGTCTGAGAAAAATGGAGGGCCATGTCAGACTACTGTCGACTAAAACACGGTTCCAACAACCATGAGTTGAGGGTCTGGCAGATAGTTGTACATATGAGTGCACACACCCTTACTGGTATTAGTCCGCAATGGCTAGTGGACTTTGACGGCACGGTTGGCGCAGTGGCTGAGCAATTGGCTTTTGTGCTGCGTGCCGCGGGTTCGATCCCCGCACGGAACAAACATTTGTATGATCTACAGGTAGTTGTTCCGGGTCTGACTGTTTGTGAGTTTATATGTTTGTAAACGCACCCTCGATACAGGAGAAATTCCTAGTGTGGGGCAACGAATTTAAAGAAAAAAGCATCTAATATGATTTTCTGAAAAACGTAGACAGACGAAAAAAAATTCAATAAAAAGGTTGAAAAAATAAAACTATGGAACTTACTTCCAATTATCTTCTAACCGTACCAAGGACGACTCGTGACCTAGTCTTCATTAGTGAGATACTAAGGTTACAGAAGTAACAACTATTATTTCTTACACAACCACATACTTGTCGGACAACACTGTAATCAAAGTTTCAGTAGGTACGTCTGTAATTTGATTCCCTTGTCTTGATTGCTGCGTACGCACGGTTCAACCTTGCTTGTAAATCTAGTGGGTTGGTTAATCAACTTCTGTGTGTAAAGAGCTAGAACTTTTCTTTAGCAAATGTTATACAACTTGTATGTGAAAAAAGTTGGTTCATTAAATTAGGGTTTCGAAGTTAAGAAAAATAATGAAAAACTTAAATAACGTTACATTAAGTTAACGTGGCAAAGTCCGCCTCTGTACTTCGTGCTTGAACTGTTAAATAAATATATAAATACACCTTATTGTTACAAGTACCTAGTAACGGAGTATTTATTTTCCTACTAAGATAAATCCTCATACAGCTATTTATTCATCATCATTTTTTGCGATTCTTATATTTTAAGAACGGTGGCAATCTAATCTCAGTCCAAAAACGGTCAGCAGTATAGTATGACCACTTTAAGTGTGCAGTTCAAGGTGGCGTTGCTTGTCAATAAAACTTGCATCGATATGTCCAACTTGGTACATTTATTTTAGTTCTGTGTTTTCTCGCCTGCACAAATAAGTTGGCTGAAGTGTAGTAGTCGTTTTGCTGCTGACGGTTGCTGAGATGACATTGCGACAACATAAAACGTTTTTGACCTTAATTGCCTAAATTTAACTTCTTTTTGACTCCTCACGAAAAAAAGCGTGTGACTTTTATAATTCGACCAACAAATAACCTATTCAACCTCAGAGCTCAGATAACTAAACCTACATTCTTAACCAACAACCCCACCAAGTTCACAACACGTATAGAACCTGCATTGCGTCTAAGGGCAAGTCCAAGGTCATCCTCCCGCCCTCGCGAAGAAAGGTAATCCTTTACTAAGTACTCGTACACGAGGCAGCTGTATTTTAACTGAAAGTGTGCTTTTGGGAGCACTGATAGATAGGCATTGAAAGGGGATGCCAAGCTAGAAGCGATGTAGCTTCGGTCAATATTTTTACGCTGTATTTTTTGAACACTCAAATATTGGAAATATTGGTTGCAATTTTTGCCTAGGGCTTAGTGATATTAGGATTAAGTTGCCTACCAGACACAACACCCGTCTGGTTGGAAGGTCTAGACTTTTCGATGAGAAACTACACCCTGTTCCTCATAATATCTCTATACAGCTGGACTATATTCCTTCTATAACTTTGTAAGTTTAATAAAGAAATAAGTTCCTAGATAAATACTTTTAATCATGAAAACAGTAGCACTCTCTTATCTGATAATATTGAAAAACTGCTAGCACTAATCTAATTGCCAATCAATCACCATGATAATTGATTTTTTTCTTACCTTTCATCTATTACGGTATAAGATTGATTCATAAAAATATAGTTAGAAAAAACTACTAATATAAGGTCTAACTATTCATACATGAAATATTTTCAGAGAATCATCTAACGGCTTTATCTAAGCCATTTCAAGGGATATTTTATTTATCTAAGAATATTTTTATAAAAAATATAAATTTAAAATTAGGTACTTGACCCACAAAATAAATACTGGCTCCTTATTTTTGAACATTCATTACGCTAGTACTAAGTCGTATTTGCCTACTATTATTGTTAGAATAGGGACTAAAGGTTTTAAGCAAAAAGTCTAAAAAAATTAGAATTATAATAATTTCGTAAAAACAAAAACACTCAGATATTTTTTTTTTTTCGTTTTATGGTGACTTTACGACCTAAAGTTACTCTTAAAATATTTCGTGTATGAAAATATAGACCTTATATACGTGCCATAATAGTGTTGAACGATACTGCATCTTAAAGGAATTCTTACCTCTAAAAAGAATATCATCATACGTACAGTAATATAGATTTTATCGCTCCCAATTCTATACCTCGAGCAGTTAATGGTCTCCAATAGGAACGATTGTTGTGTTCACACGCTACTGCGCTAAGTACGGATTAGTACGTCTCACAGTTCCAGGTTTATATTATTGCTTTTACTTAAGTCGATAGGAGTAGTGGGCTCAATTCTTGCTAAGGGTAGTAAGTAAGGGTACTGGTGGTATATTTCGATAATATCCGTAGTCTTAAGACTACGTATTCTTAAAAAAAAACAACGATACTAAGGTAGATATGTAAGTTGGTATGTTATAAGACCCACAAACTTTAAGGTAGTATAGTACTAATGAACAATTTTTACTATGTGATCAACACTGAAATCTAAAAAAAAATACTGTACCCTATACCTATATTTATTGATTATTTTAATGTACATGTGTTTAATGTGATTTTAATTTATATAATTTTTATATGGACTATGTCTGAAATAAATGATTAATAATAATATATTTTGATAGCGCAGCTCTTGCACTTTGTATTGAACAGCAGTTTTTTTTTTCAAGTTGATACCCTGGTAAAATAATCGTTTTCCTGAGTTGACTCCCTTGAAGTATTCTGTCTATTTTACCCTGTCACCTTACATTAGACGAATATCATGTGGCAGTTTTACCTAAGCGGCCCAACTAAGTTTAATACAGTCCACCAAAACAAAAAGCGCTCTTTAAAACCAGAAGCCCCGTAGTCGTGAGTGGTGAGTAAAGCTGAAAGACACTCAAATGAAAATTTTCTTGCTCTTGCAAAGCCAGAAATATCTGCTTACTGTCATTGCATTACCGCGTAAGTTACGCTTCTTTTGGATATATTTCACGAATCATTTTACCTACTGTGTGTATCCTTTTCTCTCTAAAATGGATTCAGCCCACAATTTATATATGTATTTGTAAAATAAACATATGTATTTGAAAAAAAAAAAAAAAAATTGGCATTTTCAGTAGCGTCCATCAGGCTACTAAACTAAAAAGACTAATCAGTTTATTTATTTATTTTATTTTGTGCTTCAACAATGAGTACACTATTACATATAATATAGTAAAACATTACAAACTTAAGTCTAAGTGCCCCAATCCTTAAAGAAGAGCACTACATGCACTATATTATGCGCCTAAATATCTAATTTAACAATAAAAAAAAAGAAGAAATGATTAGAAATACAAATAAAAAAAATAAAACAACATCAGTATCGATACTATTACGTAAGTTAAGGTAAGCCAAACAAAATTAAACTTAAACTTAATTATTTTTCAAATTACATTTAAAGAATTTCTTGAGAGTTTTCAGTTCGTAACTTTATAGTAAGAATGTTAAGCCGTTGGTTCCGGCTGTCATTTGTAGATCTTTGATAGTCGTTGTAAGTAGTCAATGGCCCCAATGTCTGACATACAGTCTGGCCAAGGGGTCTATCGTATTACCCAGTTCTACTAGTCGTAGTATGTGGTCGGTTGCTCTAGCACTGGTGATGAAATAAAACAACACAAATTAACGCGCTTGCTTTGGTTCACCACTGGGCCATCACAAACCTTAAGCCAATAAAGCTACGATTATGTGGAGAGCACATTTTTTACTTTAGGTTTATAACTATACCTACATCAATACTCTGTCCTCACCCAAACATCCAAAAAATGTCCCCAGAAACACACACATTCATTACACAGTCTATACGACACTTACAAAGGGCGATTGCCAACAAAAGGTTTTAGAAAATTTGCCTCGCCGCGTTTTCCGATGTAAAAAAGCTATACGGTATAACAAAAGTCATGAAGTTCTCTTTGCCTCCTTTTTATTCCGTGGAAATAGGGAAAAAGTGTTCCGAAAACCGTTCGGTTCGGTGTTCGAAACCATTCGAGATATACTTGGAGTATATACTTTGTGCAAACGAGCGTTTGATAGGGGCCCGCGTGGATTTAAATGCTGTTTGCTAGATGTGCCTGTGTCGGGGCGGAGGAACGTGCGAAGTGGCTGTTGTTTGAGAGCGCGACAGACGTGTCTTAGTGAGTTTGTCAGAATTGGGGAAGGAAGCATGTACCTACCTAATTCTTTTAAATGCAGTGATGCGAAAATAATGATTATCTATTTATTCGGGACGCTAAGTGATAGGTTGCATAGATAGGCACTGGCATAAAATCATCTAGTCTGTTTAAATTGATCTATTTAAACTACATGTACGATAGTGGTACATACGCGCACTTAATGCCGTAAGGAATTCTCTACCAGTCAACTTATGGGTTATATAGGACAATATTAAGATATGGTACAAAATACTATCTAAAAAATAACTACTGATTTCTGTTTATTTCCCCTTTTTATTAATTACAGTTAAAATCTCTTAAAGTTTAATCAACGAAATATACGACAAATTGAGGACTGGCTGCGGACACTGAAAGA
This sequence comes from Noctua fimbriata, assembly GCA_905163415.1. Classification (NCBI taxonomy): domain Eukaryota; kingdom Metazoa; phylum Arthropoda; class Insecta; order Lepidoptera; family Noctuidae; genus Noctua; species Noctua fimbriata. The sequence continues at coordinate 2,162,773 of LR990932.1, forward strand.
TATTTCAGTACAGTATCTATAAGTGTCCGATGTCCGCAATTACTCCGTACCACTTTGACTGATCCACAGAACAGAAGAATCAAAAATCATTCCTCTAGGATTTTTGAGTGGTCAATGGTAGCTTGGCTTGCTTGCTCACCACTCCTTTTACTAGATAATTTTCTCAACAAATTATGAGCCACAAACTCTTCCATGACCCCAACATCATTGTCAGCTTATACATATCGTATGCTATCGCTATCTGTGAAGCGGCGAGAGGGATTACTGGCCAGGATTATATCTTTTATGATAAAATGTCGGCTAGGCGCGCCCTAATAACTTGGCTATAACGTTAATTAATCTTGCTTACTATGTTTTCTTTTATCTAGGTGCGTTCATGTTGTTTACGCGTTTGTGGGGATTAGGTATCTAGTTGAGTGTGCATGCTGGTGATTCTAGAGGGGAAATGGTGATTGGTTTTTTTGTTGTGAATAAAATATACAGGGTGGATTTTTTAAGAAGGCGTAAATGGCCAAATCCGAAACTATGAGGAATAGCCAAAAATACTTAAAGGAGTCTCGAGCCTGATTTTGATGAAAACTAAAACTGAATGATAATATTTTTGAAAATCAATATAGCCAGGAATCGAACCCATTGATTTAGAAAAAATAAACACATACCTACTCTATTATTACACATTATCAAATTCTGGGAATTAATGACATTTCCTTTGAGTATTTTCTCTGTTCCTCATAGTTTCGGATTAGGCCATCCACGCCCACTTGAAAAATTCACCTTGTATAAAAAGGATTTTAGGCAGTTCTGATATTCTAGATTTTTTGTCGGAATGAAACTCAACACACGTTTATATTCTTTTGGATGCAACATTTGTTCATTAAAATAAAATATAATTTAAAAGATTTTGCCAAAAGTGGTTTGCCGCGGCTAGGAAAAACTTAAAAACTATTTGTCTCGTATGTGTGTATTTCAGCCTCGTTGGTCTAGTAGTCGCAAGCGCGACTCCTGAACATGAGGTCCTGGCTTCCATTCCAGGGATGGGCAGAGAGTAGCAGCCACGGAGTCAGAATTTGTGCACGGCTGATGGCAATAGGCTTGCCCCCTGTTACAAGGGACTTAAATTTAACTAGCAAAATGTGGCTGTACTATTGGGCACGCCTCTGCCTTGCCCTTTGGGGTTTACAGGCGTGATGTTTATGTTACATTATTAACCGTGTTTAGTATTCTTGACGGCGTCAAAAGTCAGTTACTCTCGGCCAGTCCCTCTTTTCAAATAAAACAAGACGCACTCTTTTACCCTAATAATAACATGTAGATACATTATCTCCCTCTCCTAGAGACAACGTAAGGAATGTAGGTGCCACATGAATTGGAGAGGCACTCTATAAAATGCCTATCTTCCCGACCAATCAGAGAGTCCCGGCAAGATGGATAGTGGTAATATTGGGTTAGTCGGCGACGCGGACGCAGTGCCAAACCAACCACTATTTGACGTCATTTTGAATGTTTACTGGTGAATACGAATTTGTAGTTTTTAGATAAGGTAAGATCGGAGAAAAAAAACGCATTCTGTTCCAAGTTTAGCATATTTTGCTGAAAACTTGCAGATAAACTTGCACGAAATGTAAATAATTATCAAATTCTTACTCAATAAACATAGGGTTAAATAACAACAACGGGGTCAACGTCCCATAAAATAATTAAAAAACTGTTGTCTGATTTTAGTAGAAAGTATACGTAGTCACATACAATTTCCGTAAGTAGTATTTTAGAATATAAACTAGGAACTCAAATGTCAAATGTTACCAAACGCAGTAACAATCTAATCAACTACATATAATTATAACATTCCCAAACACGTGACAACTAACCAACCCGGTGCACAAACCAAAACCGTCTTCTTCTTCAACCTTTGGCCACCCAGTGCTGAGTGCAGGTGTCTTCCAAATCTCTCCACTTTTGCCGTTTTGGCGAGCCATGTTAGGCATTTCCCTCTACGACTGGGTGAAAAACGAAAAAATGGCGATGAACCAGACTTACGGACATAGTAAAAGTTATAACAAAAATAAAGTGGAAGTGGGCGGGCCATATATGCCGTAGACTAGATGGAAGATGGTGTAGGAAAGTGAGCTGGAGTGGATACTATGGTCGGGACGGAGGACAGTGGGAAGACCGCCGAAAAGATAGACAGATGATCTCATTAAAGTAGCCGAAAGAAACTGGATAGCCATGACGCAAAACCTTACATAAGTTTCCATTAAAATAATCTCACAACCCTCTCAGACCGGTGCGAGCGTCCACCTAAAAATTTGCATACATGCATAAAACAAAACACGAAAAAAAAACTTGATCCTTTTCTAAAATTCCCCAGACACTCTTACACAGCCATACGCTAGTCTAAAAAAAAAAGAAATAAAAAAAAACATCCTATCTTATCCAGTGGCGGCAATTTACTCCAATTTTTCGCGCTAGATATAAAATCTTTTAGCATTTAAACGCCAGCGTGGAAGCGCTTTTACGAATATACCACGATAACTGTATGATAGAGATGTCTGTCTGTTGGGATGAAGGATTTTTTTACCGAGTTTTGTGCATGTTATTTGAATGGGGATTAGTTTTGTTTTATTTATCTATCCTGTTAGACTGCAAAGGCAAGAGAGAGAGAGATGTTGGGAACAGTTAGTGGTCGGTATAGTCAACCATACATCAGTGGTAATGTTTGCACTTCAAATATAGCAGTTACTGTCTATCTGAGTACCACAGGTTGACTGCACTTACTTAAATTGTTTGCATGTCTTGTTTACAATTTTATGCTGGCTAAAACTAAACTAACCCTTAGCTGCAACCAATCACAATTGCTGCACTCACTCCTCCATGCTCACAATTCAGCATAACTATCAATACAATGCAGCTTTCTCAATAATACGAGCTAGACGCGAGCGAACTCGAGTTGCAAGCATGTATCAAGCGGCACAGCGGCTGTATTATGCGAAATCTTCCGTAAAATTGACGTTTCAAGACTCAAGTCTCCTAGCTCCGTATAGCTACGTCGCTTTAATAGAAAATTTAAAAAATCCACCCCTTGCTTTTATACAGGGTGGTGCCGTAGGCGTTTTTTAGTTTTTGAATTTCGTTAAAACTGTTAATGGGTTTTTCGTCGGTTTTTGTTTTATTTTTTGGCTATGATGGAAACGGGATGGGATTTGGTTATTACAGGAACGAATTTACTTTCAAAAGTTAATATTAAACGGTTCTTGCTAAAGTTAAAATAAATCATGGCGATGAAAAAGTCTTGTTACAAAATGCTGTCTCCAGTCAAGTCTGGGTTTTCTAGCGACTTTTTTCCTGAATCAGTCCGTAGATTATCTTTGAAAGCATTTAAGATATTGAAAACTAGAGATTGGTACATGCGGTTTACCAAGCTATTGTAAATCGCGAAGTGGTTCGAAAAGTGTATAATAAAATATATTATAATCACGAAGACATTGCTACCTGGCAATATTTTTTGTCCAATAGCTTTCTTCCGCAGATATTATTGTAAATCGCAATAAATCGCAATTGGTGGGATTGATGGTGGAAGAAATAAGAGATGAAGTTTCTAAGACGAGAGTTTTGCATGTTTCGTATATTCGACCACAATCATTAAATGTGGCTTAAATATCGCTTATCCGAACTGTGCAATAAAAAGTATGCTGAAAAAGAAACTTCTCTAACAGCCAGGAAACTTCTAGGTTCGCATTAGCAAATGGATGACTCAGAAGTAACCTACATAAATCTTCTGTTGTCAAAATTTTGCTCAAAAGTCATTTACTCAAATTAATCTTAGAATTAAAACGTAGTAGGGATAGTAGCAGGTGTCGTTCTATGGTTTCTGCCTACACCCATGGGAAAAAGGCGTGAGTTTATGTATACATGTATGTGTTAAAAAGTCATCCTCCGAAATGCCTACCCTCCACCATTTTTTAGTATTTAATCTGGAGTGAAGAAGTCAACTCCGTTTATTTATAATTTTCTAATTTCACAAATCCAATAACTTCGAAACCGTAGACACCATTCACCGCCATTCCCTTCCATCTTAGCCCACAGCCAAGACGAATCGTCTCGCCATGGCAGTCCGAACGTTAGCAAATTACTCCGATCAATTTCTGCGCTCTGCCCCAGGGATTTGCAACCGTTGCAATCTTCGACTTGTCATTGTCACACTGAGGTCCGCGGGATTGACATGGGCAACGGTATCTGGTCTGCGGTTCCTATACCCCGTTATTTGGGGTAGCGCCCATTAATTTTGGAAGTGTCTGGAAGGAAATTTTGGGGTGTGATCGTTCTTGGGTTGTAAACAAGGAAAGGGTTAAGTCTCTGCTATGAAGGGGTTGAAATGTTAGATTACCGTCCTTATCAATCATGACGTCATCAAATCTAAATCTTTTGCATTTAAATAAATATATTCAATCTAGAGTTCAGAAACCAACTGTTTAACTTCGGAAAATTGACAAAAAGAAAACGCTGAACACTATTATCCTTGACATATTAATATACCTAAACACCAGTTGTTTACTATTGTACTGATTTTACATAGTTAAAAGCTTGACACTTCACGAAAATCAAGTTTTAATTTAGTTTGTAATGCATGGATATTGTCATACCAATCGCTTGATGCAAATTATAAAATGCTGTACTGTCTGGCGCAGATCATTGAAAATAAACCTCCCCCCTTAGGTGGCGTGAAAAAATTTTCACATTGAGAAGAGTAAGTTAGCACATCTATCCTGGAATGATAGATAAATAAAGTTTTCAGTACGAGTAACGAAAATTTATATTTAACTGTCAACGAAACAGAAACATCATCAATCAGTTTAAGCCATCACAGTTGACAGTGCATTTAAAGCCAACTCACGAATAAGGTACAATCAAAACCCACCTCCTTCAATCCACCAAGCTCTTAAGTTGCTCACAGCCACAATAGCTCAGAATGCACCCCATAATGCAACAATAACTTCTTGGTTGCACGTCGGCAACTCGCGTTTCGCATGACAAAACCTCGTGGCATTCTAATAAATTTCTAAATCGACATAAGTCGTTCCGTATTCAGTGTGGCGACGTGGATTCGCGAACACAATAAGATCATGTTACAAAGGACTGTGTTTTGCATATCTGCGGAGATCGCTCTTGGAGACGGTGTTTGTCGTACCATGTTTTGCTGGAGACGGTTTTTTTCCCCGTTTTGTATGCGGTTGCAGTTTCCGCGGGGTTGCTGTCTTGTAATTTTCCCTGCTGTCTTTTATTTTAAAATTGTTGAGCAACTTAAAGATCCTTTACTAGATTTCATGCTGAAATCGTTGAAAAGCAGGATATTTATCGCTAAAACCTATATTTGGATCTGTTTTATAGATTAATATTAGTTTCCAAGAAGTGTCTCACACCTTATGGGGACAAGAAGAAAATACATGAAGCCATTTTAATCGACTTGCATACATACTCTTTCTTATTGCGTCTCTCAATAAAGTCGCGAGTGTGTTGTTAAGCTAGTTCAGCCTACATGTCGCTCTCAACAATAAATTAATAGAGGATCCTAACTCGCTTAAAAAAGGCTAGGTATAAAGGAATAGTTCCTTTTCCCCCCCTTTACGTAACTAGTAACAGGAGATTCAAGGAAGCTAATGTTGCTACATTTGTGTGTCACGTGTGGTCCCCTCACGAGGGTGGTTTCAAGGGAGAGGGGCTTATAACAAGGGTTTTCTACGCATGTAGGTAACGGCAGCCACGCATGAAATAGCATAATCATTTCGCATGACTAAATGATTTCATCATGGTAATGATGTGGCTATCGAAAGTCATCAATGCAAATTACTATTTTAATAACTACCACTACTACTATACTATTTGATTATGAATATTGAAAAGTCATTTAATTGCAGCACGTGTAGCATGACCACCGTAGAAACGGGTTTTGTCGACGGAAGAATCGACAAAACGACAGATTTCTTTTGTTGATCTGTCATTTTGTCTATTGTACTGGGGAGACAAATGTGTTGCTAAGGAGATTGTTGCGTACTTCTTCTATCCAGCTAAAGGAAGTGGTGAAGGGCTAGTGTTTTGGGGGACTGTCTAATGTAATAAAATCTTACTCTTACTCTAATATTATAAATGCGAAAGTTTGTGAGGTTGGATGGAAGGAAGGATGGATGGATGGATGGATGTTTGTTACTCTTTCACGCGAAAACAACTGAACAGATTTGGATGAAATTTGGTACATAGATAGTTTATAACCTGGATTAACATATAGGATAGTTACAGTCAGTTACAGATAGTTACTGAATTTCACGCGGGCGAAGCCGCGGTCAACAGCTAGTTAATAATAATTGTGAGTTTTAATTTTAAAAGACTTCTAAAAAAGAGGGAAGTTATAGTGTATTCCACCAGCATCTTCTTTTTTAAGTTCACGATAGTCACATCTTGCATTCTAATTATTTTTATTATCTCAATATTACTGCTGGTTACTGCTGAATTTGACCAAATCATTCAATTCACGCTTCCCACATTTTTAGATTTCCCATTTCTTTGAGCTCGTTTCGTATATATTTCTAAAAACTTCTACCCGAAAATCCCCACCTAAAGTCTAATTTAACCCTAAAAAACCTATTCAACCCGTAATTCAACCCTGCAGTCGCCGCCACTGATTCCGTACCCCAAATATACCTAGTAAACGTTCTCACTGCGACACAGTACGCCGAAGTTGCTCCATAAAAGCTCTTTTGCCTCTCCACCTTTCCTTTGGCATTTTGTGCCCGGTATATTTTTTCTTTTTGAATTTTTTACAGCTAGTTATTTACGAAATATGGTTAGTTTATTTAGTAATAATGTTATAACGTCTGAATATTTTATGAAATACATTTGAGTTTTTCTTTTGTTTTAACTTCGCAATGTAATTTCATGCTCAGTCCAATGTTTAAACGACTCCGGACTCGGACACTGACAGATATTTCAGGAAAGATTGATTTCAAAACGGGGCAGACAAATTGCAGAAGCGGCTACGGGCGATGCCCACAACAGTTTGGCAGAACCTTAAAAATTTGCATGGAGGTGTCCACGTCCAGAGCTCGTCCATAATAAGTCCGTACTGGTTTGACTGACCCTTTAGTAATTGTATCATTCAGAGTGCTCTCAATTTGAAATTAATTAATTGAACTAGTCGGAGAGATAGGGTTGCAAGCATAAATCATATCGAAGTAATCATTCATCAGAAACGTCAGTATCAATTATGGCGTTGTCAATATCTATTGCATTCATGAATCAATTCTGTAATTAGGGAAACATGAATTTCATAGTATGGTCATAAATTAGAAGAATATTTGACCAAAGTGAAGTTTGACAAAATTGAACGATGGCCAACCCAAATAATGCTCACTAAATGTTTGTGATCTTGTCACTTACCAACTATTGACACTTTGATTGATTGAATAGGATTACCTACAAGATAGGTCATGTACTAAATTAGATCAATACCCACCAAATATTCACGAGAGACTAGGCATGTGCCAAACGTTTCTTGTTTCTACGACGAATTGACAGGAGCGTTTCAGCAGCTTTGTCAATGCATTTTTTTTTTATTTCGATCAAACTCAAACTCTAAGTATTGATTTCAAATAGATCCGTGACACTTTTGCATAGTCAAAAATAAGCTACTTACAGTCCAGCCACAGGCATGAATGAACTGTAGCTGCCCATTCCAAAATCGTAGATCTCGTGGAGAAGAATGGGCAAGAAACTCCATGGACACTCCTTTCAAATCAAGTTAGATATTGCATAGTCCTAGGTACAATATTGTTTCTTCTATATGTGAGCACAATGAAAAAAAAGAAAAATAGTCAGACATTATGATAAGCCCAGTAGGGATTATCATAATGTTTGTTGTGTAATTATGGTTAGTAAACCATAATCGTCTATCGTCGTTTTCACTGATAGAATTGCACTTTTTAGGCCCTCAGTAATCGAACAGATGTCAACAACTTCTCTTTAAATGAAATTAAATAGAGGGGAAGATGTTTTCAGAGATACGACTGAGAAGACAAAACAATAAAATTAATTCTGTTTAAAAATCCATTTTCTCACAGATCAGCATTCAAATAAAACCCTTAAAACACAGTAAGGCCCGAACCCTCTTAAAGCAGTATTTTACGCGTCCCGTTTTATAAACCATAAACTGTTCCGATTTGTAAGTAAATCGGGTCGTAAAATGGATCATAAAACTATGTTTTGACGCGTAAATAAGCTATTTAGTTATACTGTGTTACGTTCGATAGATTGGTCTGATAAGGGTTTGGTTGATGAAGCAGTTTCTATGGGTTATGGTAGTATAATGAATTTGTTATGTTAGCAAAAGTGGAACAGTAGTGACTAGGGAACAGCTTCAACTTACGAATATTGTAGTTCGTGGGTTCAATCTTAGGTTAGCGCGATAGTCTGTGTAATTTATTGTAAGTAAAGTATTGTGAGAAAACTAGCATTTTCTAGACCCAAAATTTCGCAGACGTTAAACAACCATAAATACATGTCGTGGTTCGAGGGTGTGTAGGTCTTTTTTATATAATACCAGTTAATCCTTCCAACACCATCATATAACCAACTTACCAAATCACAAAGGAAATAAATACTCAGCCTATTCCTCAAACCATTTTCTAACAACATTATAATCAGCTACCTCCCAAATCAGCCAAACAAACACAAACTTCACTTAAATTACTAAGAAAACACGAATTACGCAACGTAAACTATTCAAAAGCACCCATGGTATAAAGGAGGTATTCCCTGATTGAATAAAGAAAATTGCCGAGTCAGGCTTGCCACCTTCGACAATGGGCAACAAAAGAGGTATGGGAACGAACAAATGTTTGCCCCTGTGTCTAGCGTTTGGCATTTTCTAACTGGCTTTTGGCATTTCCCTACGATTGGTGCACGTACGGTAGTTTGGTATTTTGTTATTAGATTAGATTAGATTTATTTTCTTTCGTTCTTTCTTTTTTTTTCTAGATGGGTAGTCTGTCTTGAAACCTAGCTCTTAAACTGTAAAACGTTAGCTTTTCTTTCTATAATTTTATTTTGAAAGTTTCAGTTAACACAGAGTAATGATGAATTAAACGTAATGTTGTAGTTATACTTAACGTTTAAACCTATACACCGTTCAATAAAATATCATCATTGCAGTTACAAAAGGCAAAAAGGGGTAAAAACTCGCACCGAACTCGCATTTACAATTCTAAAACAAAAAGTAATAATCACAAGGTCGGCAATAGCGAATTGGTTCAGTGCTTCGGATAGCACCCTCAAGTGGGAGCCTTCAAATGCCCCGTTCGCACAGAATTCAGGGTACAATGGCACCCCATATTGCGTAGATATTACCCCAAGGAATTTCTTATGGAAATTTTCAATGTAAAATATCAATTTCGTATGATATATAGGTTATTAAGAAGGTATGTAGGTTAAATTCTTTTTGAATATAAAAGGTTTCAGCCTATTTCGGGCGCGGGATTACGGAGTTTCGGGACGTACCGATAATTGATGTTTTAAATTGTTGAAAGTGAAAGTTTTAATGAACGCAGTTATTAGGGTTTTATTTTTAAATTCGGATTGCGTGGGCTGTCACAGGGCTGTCCTAAGTTGCCTAACTTTTTTGGCCTTGAATCTTTGAGGCTTTTATTTCACACTGTGCAGAATATTTAAATCATATACTGAAATCTATACAAGTATCAACATCGTTTTTGCTGGAAAAAATTTAAGCAAGTCACGTCTCGACAAAGTAGAATTAAAAGACAGACAGACTTTTCCGAGTTTTTAGTCTTACTTATTTCTACAATACCTATCCTACTAAAATTCAATGCAAACATACATTCACGCCTTATCCCCAAAGGGCTTGGTAGAAACAACACACTATAACTAACATGTACCAAACCAAACGACCCAGACCACCCATATACCGACCACCGACATTCAATCTCAAAATGGCGTCGAGTCAATATGAACTTTGTTTAAATAGGGCCGCGACAATGGCTGTAAATGCCAAGTGTTAATTACCAATGACTCGCCCTTTGTCTTGGATCGGTTCACACCTTCACACTGCAGGTGTTGGAAGGTAACCGATGGGTTTGCTAATCTATAGTTAAATATTACCTTCTGTTCATTTGGGTAATAGAGCTTGGGTGGAAAGTATTGAGTTTTCTTTCTCTTTATTATGTCATGGAATTACAAACAAGCGGCATTGATGGTAAGCGGTCCGCGGACCTGCAATACCAAGGACTAATAATGACGTTGGAATTTTATTCGCGTCCTGCATATCATGTCATCTGATAAGTTTGCGAGACGGCCTATTAAAGGTCATATTTTTAAATTTGACGAAAACGACATAAAGAAACGACAAGACATTATGCCTGTTCATAGGTTTTTGAGTCCATTTGATCAATAAAATTACTTTAGACAGTGAATTATTAACAATGGAATTTTAGAAAATGAGTTGAGTCTACATTTATTTCTTGGTAACACAAAGAAACACCCCGACCCCACAAATCACTACAGCTCTAATTACCTAACAATCAAACGGCCAAACGGCTGCGAAAAATTAAGCCGTGGACACACGAAAAAACGAATCGTCGAAACAACAGCACTAATGCCTCGGCAACCGCATGCGGACGCGGATTTATGTCGACGAGACACGCTCGGAATTTGGGCGAAACGGACAGGGACGAAAAACGTCTCGCGATAAGTACGGAACCCGACACTATTTTGCATAAGGTTTTTTGGCACTGTTTATGGGTTACTGTCAGGAGGGATTGAATTTTATTATATACGATGTGTTTTTCGGAAGTGGCTGGTGTTAGAATAAATGGACGTGATTTCTTGGCTACGAAGGTGTGAACGGCAATTATATGTTAATTTGCTGTAGTTCATTTTAATTTTGTCCTAAGTTAAAAACACTGGGTATGAGAAAATTGGTGAATATTTAAATCACAACTATCAAAATCGTAGGAAAATTATCTAACCCCGTAAAACAGAAAATAATGTAACGTTTCAAAAGCCATTATCATCCCTCCTTCTTCAAAAAGTTATAAAAACGCGCCGATAATCGAATATCCCCACAAAAATGCATTTCCGTTTTAAAAACGGCTTCCGCAAAATCGGTTTTACATTAAGTATCCTAAGTTTCGAAGTAATCTGGAGTAGACATCAATTCGGCGCCTTTATTCAAACTGCGTCTTAGGATTCCTGAGGACCTAGTATGAACGCTCGACGTAAACTTAACGTAAATTTTTACGTTTTCTGAATCGTAATTGTTTTTTTTTTATCATTAGAATCACCCGGTATTATTTAAATCTCAAAAACAAAGTAAATATTATCAAAGCTAGCCTGGACTGGCCCATCATCATTATCCTTTCAGTCCGTATTCACCCACGATTGGGTATAGGTCTGCCTTTCCTTTTTCTGGCTGACCCACTGCTGGGCAAGGTCTCACTTCATTCTTGCCATTGGTCCCGGTTCTTCTTGTAAAATCTTAAGGGAGACATCCAAGTAATCCCATTATTTCCTTTGTAGTCTGCCACTGCCTCATCTTGAGGTGTTGGAAAACTATCTTTAAAAACACCAGCACCTTAATATCTAGTGTAAAACGAGTAGTTTTTAAATAAAAAACCGAACATTTTTCGTTAAATTTTCTCTGCCGGTTTGAGCTAGGCCCACTGGTGTTTCCCAGAAGGCGTTAGTAACCCTCCTTCATAGAATCTACTTTTACTTTTTTTTCGACGGTTACATTGTTTGCTCGTGCAATCGGAACGTAATCAGAAATCCGATATTTGCGAGCTTTGACCTATGTTATGGCAGAGGTGAAAAGCGTCGCGGCGTCGCGTCAGATGTCTGCAGTCGATTTCTGTTGTTTTTTATTGGGGTAAAGAGTTATGTACAATTGAAGAATAGTCTCACAGTTATTTGTGCATGATTGAAAAACCAGTACACTATCATCATTCTCTTGCCCTTATCCCAATTCATTTGGGGTCGGCGCAGCAGGTCTTCTTCTTCCATACTTCTCTATTACTCGTCATTTCATCAGACACCTCCTTTCTTGCCAAAAACCAGTACAGACCTACAAAAAGTAGCACCTTACACATGGCTAAATTACCATTTCCAATAACAAGAAAAAGTGTTTTTTTCAGTGTCCAAGACTAACCGAGAGACAGAAGAAGGTTTGCTGAACGCGTTTAACACCCGACTAAGTTCATCTTCGTCTCACAGTGATGCCCCCAAAAAAGTTACAAGAATGAAAACATCACCTTAAGTTGTGAAATTTATACTCCGAGTGCTAGCTTCACTCGCTCCCCAAACAAACGCAAATCTGAATCAACGTCTGTATTTGATACTCCTAACCGCAGCGCCACGAACAACCTTTTAAAATTCAAGCCTTTTATTTTCACAAAGGTAGCCGCAGTACGTGAAACTCGTACAAATTTACATTCAACACGACACGAAAATTCGGAACCCAATAACACAGAGGAAAATAAACAACACTAAAGTGTCGCAAAATAGTAGTGGACACCGTGAAATCGTAGCCGGTGGGACCGCTCTCGGCAACGGTGTCGGGACACTGATAGTGTCTGACACCGCAGACGGGACACCTGCACAAATTGCAAGCAACCCCGCGGCACGTGCCTAGTGTAATTTATTCGTGTGTTTTGTATGGGTTTGTTTTCGGTAATGTGTTTTGCGGGACATTAATTTTGTATTGCTGATACTTATTTGGAGACACAGTACGTTTTCTAGTTTTTATCTGGAAAACTACAAAGGTTGCCAAGAAATTTTCAAGCTAGTTCTGTTACATTTAAATATTCAAAGCCTGCTGTTTGGCTGTGTTTGGTCTAACAGCGCTGTTACTTTTTCTTGAAGGCGATACTAGTTTCGATAAAGTATCGATAAAGTTATCCTACCATACACCTGCACCAAAATGTGTTTCAATACCTCTTCATGCTGCAATCACCTAACGCTTTAGGGTGGTAATCAGGAGGTTTATGTAAAGCACCTAGCAGGAAAAGACGCAAATTATCAAGCATTCCTTCGCCCCAAGCAACGAATCATTAAAAAACAAAACGATGTTTTTCATAATTAAAATTATGAAGACAATATAAATATCATGCTCAAAGGACCACCCTAACGAGTATAATGTATTCAGATTTTACTTTGTAATATTATCTACGTCTCGAAAAAGAAAACCTTAGAAAAGAAACTCGTTAAGGCTTTTTTTTTTCAAGAAAAAATAGCGTTCGGGAATGTATTTCAAAAGCGGGTAAAATAATGTCCTCTTTTGAAGCCTTAGGTACTTTGATAATGAGGTTCTACGCATTTTTTCTGTCAAAAAAAAAGAAAATTATGATACCTATGCTTGTAAACTAAACCTGGATTTTTGTAACAAAATAATAATTGTAATGTGATATTAAAATTCTACGAAAAAGCGCTTACTTTTCGTTTTATTTTTGAGAAGCATATGATGATCAATGTTAAAAAGATAGTATGTATATTTTATTCGACTGAAGTCCTCCAGAACCTTTCATTTTCTCCAGGGTGAATGGATGTTTCCTCGTGAGGATGGTCTGAAGTAAAAAAGGCCTATTCCTTGCAATGGGCTGTGAACAAATTGAGCGAAACAATTTACAAGTGAAGCATGGTAACTGCCCTTTACAATATTACGGTTTTACCGAAAGCAAATTAGTTTTTGATCTTTTGGCTCTGTTTTGTAAAATTAACAATTATACTTGGTGTAAAATTAACTCAAAAGATGAATAAAATGATTTCTTAAATTCCACATTACATTAAAATATACAAAACTCAAAGCATCACCCCCTTTTACGCGCCTCCTGATGGCGCCATCTCTTCGAAAACCGTGTCTACGGGGATGAAACAAGTTAGCTAGAAGTTTCCCCACAGCGGTGGTGACATCTACCAACGTTGAAGGAACTACGTAGCCCGCCCGCCCTACAGCGAACCGCCCAGGCGGTACGGTAGTGTGCTGTATTGCGGATAGATGGCGCTGGGGAATTTCGAAATAATAATGATGTGTTGTAAAACATTGTGTTGGTATCTTTTCTAATTCACCTTTTTTTATACCTTTTAGTAATAAACTTTAATGGTAGTTACAAGTAGTTTCTCAAAGAAATAAGTAGTCCTTATTAGTTCTAATATTTGTAACTCCAGATACCTTGAGGTAGTTTTCTTCTATTTTCTTCTGCCAGTATAAAATTGAGATTGAAAGCACTTAAATACGTTTCGTTTATTATCCTTTTAGTGATTGAATCGGTTGACAGATTAAAGTGTCTGAGGCTGCGTCATTTCTAGGGGAAGTATTACAGCCTGAAAATAGTTGTTCAATAGATGGCGTTACAATCCGTGTGCTTTGTTTTACTAGGACTAGATAACAAAGTTGTTTAAATTTTGTCTACATGATATCTATGAATGTAGGCGGCACACCTTGGAAGTCAGAATTTCAAGAGTGTATTTCATCTTATAGATGAAATATAGATCTTTTATCATAATAATAATGTGCCTAGTGGTTATTAGGCACATTATCATAGACAAGTGAAAATAAAAAATTGTTAGGAACATCTTCGGATGTCATTTTTTTTTTACCTATTTTATATTTTATTTTATATTATTAATTTCACTTGAGTAATAGATTTTATTTTTTAATCTTCCATTAACACAATTCGATTAGTTACTTCCCTGGAAGAATTAAAATTAAAACGATTATTTTGAATTAATATTTCTGTCAGCCCATCGAATTAAGTTGGGTAACATCATAGAAAGGATTCACGTTAGTTCAACAAGGTTTGAACTCAGGACCTCTCGTGTAATTATTTGTTTATACATTCATACTATATTTAAATAATGAGGAGCTCGTGGCTAATAACAGCCGCTCAGGTCGATCTTTAGGTTAAGCCGTGCTTACCTAGGTTGGTCTGTGGATGGGTGACCACCCATTACATACCGAGTTTCGTCCGTGCCTCGGAAAGCACGTTAAGCCGTCGGTCCCGGGTGTCATTTGTAGATCTATGACAGTCGTTAGGTAGTCAGTGGCCCAAAAAGTCTGACAACCAGTCTTACCAAGGGGTATCGTATTACCCAGTACTAACTGGGCTGTGGAGGTCAGATAGGCAGTCGCTCCATGTAAAATACTGGTATTCAGTTGCGTCCAGTTAGACTGGAGCCGACCCCAACATAGTTGGAAAAAGGTCTATGTCTTTACCTCTTTATTGAAAGACTCCAATCATGTTTATAAATAAGAACAGCTCCACGTCAAGGTACAAATAATAATATGGAGCAGGCCGTAATTTTTTACAAAAGATAGACCATCTTCTTCATCTGACTCTGATAATGAAGTACAAAAAGAATAAGAAAATATTAATTCGTGGAGCTAGCAAAAAACACACAAAGATCACATCAAAAACTGAAACCCTTATAAATTCAAGTACAACGTTTAATTTCAAAAGCAACACATTAAAGACTTAAGGAAAAGACGTAACTGCGTACTACAGGTACCAGCTATCATTCAGAAGGACTGTTATAAAACGAAACAGGATCCCACGGCAAAGAGAGATCTCGATAAATAATGTCCAATAAACAGCGAAGGCAATGTTTATTTGTTGTTCGACTCGTAATGAGGACTTTGAGATCGAAGGGCGTGGTACAAGGTAGACGATCATTTTAGTGAAAAAAAGATCAGCTGTATTTTTTATAATTAGTTTGTCGAAGGAAAACTCCGGAAAACATCGTGAGGAAACTAGCATGCCTGAGAGTATTTCTCGGTGGCATGTAAGATGTTGACAAGTCAGACGCCCATGGACAGTATAAAAACTCTGACACCAGGTTAGCCACTAACCGCACGATAAAGAAGAAGAGTGGTTTATTTCGACCTGGAGTGTAAATTGGATGCTGTTTTACAAACCATGGGCACGTATTATCGTGTTTTGCACGTTACAGGAACTGAAGGTTAATATTTATGGTGCCAAACTCGTAGCCCAATTCTGGGCTGAGTTCATTTAGATTGCCATGGACGCGCAAAAAAGACGGAGACTATGTGTATCTTCCAATCATGATCTGAGAAATTGTAACGCAACATAAATTTTGCAGGATATATCGCGGAAACTTGATTGAAATTTGTTGAACAACGTTGGTAATTGTAATAACTGTTGCCACTAATTAGATGGGTAATTAAGTCGTAACCTTCATTCGTCATCACAACAATTTTCCCGAGATACAAACAGCAAAACATCAAATAATTTTCCTACACATTTCCTTTTCTAAGCCTCTTAAATAAAATCCCTCCAAAAAGAAGAAATAAACATCTTTTACCTTCGCTACTTGGACCACATCCCCGTACCTGGCCGGGAACCAAGGCAACTGGGATCACCAATGGCAACAGCCTCCCCCCCTCAGTATCTATGGTAACCTCCCCCCCTCCACTTGAAGTCTTTATGAACCTCGCGACCGTATAACGAATAAATTTAATAACAAGCGGAAGGCAACTATGCTGAGAATTTGAGAGAACTATTGAACTGTGAAGCCTGTACTACGTAGTTAGTTTTAATTGTAAAGTTTGAACCTTTCAATGAGTTAGAGTTTAGTAGGTTAGGCTATTGTTTTGTTTATGAAATGGTGAGCGGTGCAGTTGTTTTTGTGAGGTGGGAATTATGGATTTGTTGTTGTTTTCGCGTTTTAATTGTGGCTGGTTGTATTTCGGGGACCAAAATAAACAGCTCATTAATACTAATGGGGTATCTGTCTTTACTGTCCTGTCTTGGGAATCTACCCTGTATTGACCTATTTAAATGATGTTGATGATGAATACCTACTAATATTCCAATTATAAAATTGACGAGCCCTTTAAGGGTTCATGTCAGGTCCTGACTTTAATATCTTGTCAACTTGTGTTACACACAAACAGTACTGTTGTTTCATCGTTTTTCGTGCCACCTATCAAAATGGTTTAAGCAAAGATAACACAGATTTTAGTAATGATCCCGTAACAAAAAAAAACATGTGAAGTGCTTTGAGACCAGCAGGCAATAAAAGACTCGAAAGAAAAACCCAGCATCCGTAGAACACAACCAGAACTCAATCCAACAAATTCTGCACTTCAATAGACACACTCAAATCGAAGAGCTTTGCTGAGGGGCTCAGGCGTTTAGAAACATCCATTACGAATCCATTTGAGTAATCCCCATGTAGTTTAAGGGCGCCCTAATAAAATTGTAAACGAAACAACGCACCCCTTTAGGGCGAAACTTTTCATAATTGAGTTGTAAATATTATTTTGTCGTTATTGTTCTGGCTGTAGGGTATTTTAGGGATGTTTCTGTAGCTTTAAATTAGTTTATATTGGATGAGTTGTGAATTAAATTTTATTTTATATGGTGATATTTTATTATCGTTTAATCGTTTGACAGGTTAAGGGCCGATCAAATCGATACGGACAAGTTGCGGACCGGCTACGGACATCGGTCCCTGTCAGATAATTAATTATATTTATTATCTGACAGAGTTTATTGTCCAGAGCGGCGTCCGTTATTTTTCAGTATCAATTATTTGACTGAATCTTCAATGTGTGTTTTTTTGGCCTGTGCATAATCTTGGAATCGGGTTAGGTTACTGGCTTATTTATTTTTCCTAGTCTGCTCTGTCCCACTTCTGGGCAAATGCCTCCCTCCACTCTTCCCGTAATTAAATTAATTTAGTAAAAACCAAGAAAATTATTAGTCACAAGACTCTTGTTTCGATATTATTTTCCCTACAAACAATCATAACTAATAAAACACACTAATAGGAGAAACTTCAAATAAACCTGATCTATATACCACAATGGCAAAAATAAACCAAAAATTTGGTCGCATAAAATTCAAATAAAGCCAGTTTTACATGAATTACGCTGGGGAAGCATTCGTGTATGAAGTAAAGAATGATATTGTATGCATTTTGCATGAGAGAGGTATTATCGGATATGGCAAAGTATTTGAATATTCCGACCCGGATACTACTCAGGGTTTTCGATTGTAAGTCGATGCGAAACAATAGGGATATCTTTTGAACGATATGTTTTTAAATATTTTAAAAGGATAAGGGGAAGATTTAAGGGGAACACCATTTTCAGTGTTGTGCTTTTTGATTTTGTCAAAACATTTTATACATTTTTTTTTCAGTCTTACCGAGTCGTATCGTATTACCCAGTACTAACTGGGTTGTGGAGGCCAGATAGGCAGTCGCTCCATATAGAATACTGGTATTCAGCTGCATCCAGTTAGACTGGAAGCCGACCCCTTTGGGAAAAAGGCTAGGCAGATGATGATGATTTTATAAATACGTTTGATTAGATTTTGTGTTGAAATTTTGAAGAGGTAACTTTACACACTATCCTGCTAGTAGTCCATAATGTTAAGTAAAATTTATTATATTTTGAAAGAAAATAACTTGACTTTTGAATAACTGGTTGAAACAACAACTAAACCACATTCCCATGACTTCATACATCAAGTCTCACTAAACCGACTTTCAATCGACTCAATAATCCACCACGAGACAATAGTATAACCCGACTACTCTATACATAGAGTACACATGATCCAGCTATATGTTAACCAATATGTCATCGCGAGGCCCGAGCCATGGGGACAAAAGCATTCTTCACCATTATGGGACCGGTAATATTCGGCGAAACTATTTTGCTATATTTTTGAACATGTAAAAATTATGGACGGTTGTTATTGGTGTTGTAGCTGTGTAGGTGTGGTGTAATTATGTCTAGTTAGTTATTTAGGGTATATCATTAGATAGACTTAAAAAATACTTTGATTCCTTAGTTGTGTACAGAAAACTATTTAATGAACATTGTTTTGCAGATGTCTACTTATTGTTTTCTACTAACTGTGCTGAAAATTGTTGCCCTTGAAATTTAGTTTGGTTGTTATTTAACGGATTAGAATTAAATAACTTATTTATAATTAAATAAATCATTTAATTAAATAAATAGTTGTTAATTATTATCAATATTACAAACAAAAATATTTTTTTTGCCCGCAAATATTTACCAAAATAATGAATTATAATTATGTTTTCTAACCTACAGCCTAGAACAAGACTTTGAACTTCCTACCTACAACAAGATGTAATGGCTAAAAAAAGCGCATTGTTGTGTATTCAACTCTAGACATTGAGCTGATCATTAGCAATCACATTAGTTATCACATTTAGGCATCGCCTATTATTAGTTAAATAAAACGGGCATTAGATAGTTCTTCAAATTGCTAGTACCTAATTTAGAAACTAAAATATTCTTAGACATTTTCTCAAAACTACTCAACCAGGTAATACCTCATCAAGATAGAACGGTAGATAAATCCTAAACAACCAATCGGTTATCGACCGAAGTATTACAAGACACACTAAACCGAAATCTTAATTTATCTGAGACACTTAAAAGTTGGCGACGATCACAGCTTTGCTTAAGGAAAGTTTGTCAATATTTGAAGGAAACGATGACTTAGAAGAGTGAAACTGGATGAGAATAAAATTTTTCAGTAAATACGATGGTTGCTATGGTGAGTGGTGTGGGTTTAAAATGATTTGAAGGTGCGAAATGGAGCGGATTTTTTTATGATTGCGGAAATGCAGAGTTTTGGCGTACTGATGTTGAATTTTAATCTTAACAAGTTTAACATAAATAATAAATGAATATAGAGTCAATCAAACTGGTACTAACTGCGGACCAATATTAATTCTATGCTAATTATTTCTACGCAGATTTTCTTGTTCGGAGCCGCGTCTGCAATTTGTCCTTATCGGTTTGACTGATCTTGTCGATCTGACTTTTCACTCTTTATGAAATCCATGCCGACAAACTGACCCCTTCTAGTAACATATTTCGCAAACTCTTCTGTTCCATGTAATGTCACTTTCTGAAAATATCTCATTAAACTGAATATACCGTCCAAACCGAAGTTAGATTGAAGTGCAGGTTTTATTATCAAATCTTTGCTAGCCGGTATTATACTCTATTGATACAGAATAAAGTTTATTGTGAAATAATCTTTGGTGTTTCAATTCGAGACAAATCAGCTGCTAATGACGTGGATGTTTATGAGCAGACAAATCAACAGACAATCAACACTTCAGTTTATCCGTGATCATGGTGGTGCTTGCAACAGCACCGAAATATCGGGAACTCTAAACAAAAAGTAAACATGGTAAATATTCCGTTCCTATTGTTAATGATAATGTTAGAGACCATGACATCAGTTTTAAAACTTGCAAGAGATGATTTTCAATCAACACACAGTTTTAACAGACAGCTGATGACTGCAGTAAAATTCTCCCAAGTCTAAAATAATAGCTCTTTAATACCTACTAAACCCAAAACTGACCGGTGTAAGCTCACCACATTATAACTTTGTGGAAATATCTCATTAACTAGAATATACCGTCCGCAGAGAACTTAGATTGGCGCAGGTTTGATTACTCCCAACTCTTGATAGGCAATTTCCTCCTCTTTGTGCAAGGCTTCCTCTATCCTTCTGGGCGCATATTTCGAACAGATTTTAACATTTCGTTCTGTGTTTTTGATGTCTCCCTGCGTTTGTTTTGTAAGGGTTGAGTTATTTCGGGTTATGATAAAATTTTGTATTTTGGTTCGTGAAGCCGATATTGCTTTTGGTAAAGGATCAATATTGGTGATACAATTAATTTTGTGTCTTTTATAATGGTATATGAGGCTTTAGCTTTAGATTGAATTTTTTAATTGGCTCCTTAAACATATTACACACAGTTTTACACAGTTTTAGTAGATAGTATGGTGTAAACTGCTTCTACAGTTGCAATTAGTGTCTTTGTTGTAAAACAATACGAACTATGTTCTCAGTTCACCTTGATTTTTCTCAGTTATAATATAATAGGCTTAGCTCTCAACAGTAGACCGGTAATCATTTTAAATATTTCGTTTCCAATAAACAATCATAATCACAAAACAAGCCCTGCTCTCCACAACTCAAGCCGTTTTTATTTCACCAAGTACTTATTCTACCTTTGTACACAGAGAGCACCGTAAAAATCCGTACAAACAACAAAATAAATGGACCAAAATCAGGTTTAACCGTTCCATTCTTATTATGGTGGCCTGAAAAGGGGTTACCTAATCCGATGTGGTAAATGTAAAAACAGTGTAGACGGTTCTACCTGCAGTCAAGGGTTGAGTGTGATCATTTATAATGCCAAGATGACACTCTATTACCCCTCTTACCCCCCTCTTCAACCCCTGCCTGAGTTCCTTGCTACGTTTTGCATTGATGTTGTTTTTTGGAGATTGAAGATATGCTGAGTTTAAAATTAAGTTTAGCGAGTGATTCATTTTGCTTTTTGATTGATGCTAATGTTTGGGTAATAATGTTAAAACTGTGTGACACAAAGTCCTGAGATTAAAAACCTAATTTTGAAGTTTATTTGAAAGTCTCCAAACTAGTCCTGCCAAACCAAGTTAACTTTAATGCACTTACGAACTCCCAGAAGTCGAATTGACCGAAAGATTTTAAAACCATTTCTAAAAGCGATTGAACTTAAAGAAAATAGTAACGTAATTTATCACCAAAAAGGTTCTAGAGCGAATCTGCGCTGTATTTTCTCGTGGCGATTTGTGTAACTTTCAGACATTGCATTTTTGCTATAATATCATTTGTTAAAGTCAAATGCGTCGTTTCACCCCATACTCAGTTCTATTTCATTGTGGAAAATGAAAATAATATCGGATTTTAAGATTCTTTGTTACTTTTTGTTGGTGAATGTTAGTTTTTTTATTGAATTGCTTCAGCTTTATGAAGATGTTTCACGTTTTTGTTGCCTTAAGAAATAATTGTTATAATATTTTGATTGTTGTGGCTTTCTATTTTCAGTTTCTATACAATATTTATCTTCAATAACAAGTTCACATAATAAATTACTGTGAACCTTACAGAAGCTTCATAATTAATAAATAACTCAAAGAAAAGCTGTTTAATTAAGCATTCTAGCGAAAAGAAAGTAGTTGGTATAATCTATCGATAATCGATTATGAAAGGCTTAGAACTGGTTTTCATTACATAAATCACTACAACCAATATAAATTCTGTAATATCTAGATCGTCTTTCGTACTACTTTTCGTTTCGTTTCGCCTTTAGCAATAGCAAGTCCTAATTAGTACAAACATAATTTCACCTTTGTCGCTAATACAAGTACCTACACAATACAATCTCTCGAAATTTCCCGAACCCAAGCCTTTTTGTATAAGAAAATATTAGCAACAATGCCCTACTTTACGTAGCAAGGGCACATAAATAGGCGTGTATTGACATGTTTGTACAAGATATTCAAGGAGCAGGCACAAACAGGACCAAGAAGATTTGGGCAGAAGGTTCGATACGCATTGATAGTAAAAGGCACTTACTGACGGAACTTTAAACATTAAGAAACACATGAATTTGAGGTTTTGTAAAATGATTCTGAGATAATAATTTGAGAAAAGTAAAAACTATAAGATAGGTAGTAAAAGTATATACGTGTTTATAGTTTAATGTAGGAATGCCTCAAGGGTCCACTTTTGGTCCTTCCCTGTTTTTAGTGAGGAGTTTTTAATTAGAAGAATAATGCATACCATCAAAATAACTTACAAAGTAATCTAACAAGGTAACTTTTCGCCAAACAATAGTTACAATATCATGCGTATCTCAAAGTGAGCCTTCTGTTTTCCATTCATGGGTGTGAACAGGTAGAAACAAGGTTAGGCGATTATATCAGGGCGTAGGTTGCCCCTTACCGAGTGAGTGGGCTTCAGTTGTATACTACACGAATTGTTCCAGAAACATACTTAATTGAAAATAAAGTTGGGAACTTGGATATATTTTCATGTTAGAGTTTTCTCGTAGGTCAATGTTTATGAAACACTTGTGTATTTTAATTTATTTCTATAAAATAATCTACCATTGCCTTAAATGTTCACTGCTCTTATTATAAACCATGCTACTTCGCTATAATTGTGTAAACGCCATAACAAACCATAGCAATAGCAACAAGCTCCATTTCCACACGTAATACGATAAGGGGGTATTGGAAGTGCTCATTAGCGGTGTTCAATAGGTACATACATGGGAGATCTCACAATGTGATACCATGTTTTTATCCCCTCGATAATGGACCGTATCAATGTGCTATTTTTATCATTGACGTCAAAACAGGTTGGATATAAAGGTATAAGTAGCAATTACTAATTAGAGACAAAGAGACGGGTAGGAATTTTCCATTGATTTCTTGCTTTTTTAGTGATGTTTATTATAATTTATTACTGTTATACAAATGAAATTTTATTTAGTGTCTATTTCTGACTAGTCTGTTAGTAGTGCTATAATGAACTGCCCATAGGCAGACAAAAGTAAGCTAATCCTGGGTTTATAATCGAGTCCATAAAAGTATTAAAATCGTAAATATTTCAATCATTTTGAAGCGCGTTTTGTTGCGAATGACTTCACTTTATCCATTTACTTAAATATATGCCTAAAACCAAAACTCACATCCTCTAAAAAACTTTCGTGACACGAAAATAGCAGTTTTGAGATATAAGCATTTTAAAGTTTGTTGTGTTCTTACCGATGTTGATGAACTGTGATGAAAGTTAAAGGAGTAAATGATAACGTGACGGTTGACAGAGGAGATTGGAAGAAAAAAAAGTGTTGCGCTGACCCCAAGTAACATGGGACAAGGGCAGGAAGATGATGACCGATGTTGATGAACTTTCGTTTGTGCCGTACACTGTTTTTGGAGTACACCTATGGGTGTTTTTTTTTTCAATTATAGAACAAGGATAATTGAAGTTGAATGGGTTATTAACTGAAAACCTAATATTTTTGTCTCATGATAGTTTTTAGAGGACATGCGAAAAAAGCAGCCACTATGAGGTTGCGGGCACAGCTTGTTGAATAAATGGGTAGTAGCCTGATACGTAAGAAAGACAGCAGGCAAGTTGAAATGGTGATGATGACATTCTCAAGGATACTCATAGATTTCCTGCAATTAACGTAAAAGCAGACCTAGCAAGAATGTCAAGGAAAAGCTTATTAACTTATTATGCAGAAACTTCTCATAAATTATTACCCTGTTAATTTATTTGATCCCCACTCCATGCTCTTGCAGCTTAAAATCTGTTTTGCAGACGAAGAAATAATTTTAATATTTTCAATATTATCCTTTTGAAGAGCTTCAACGTAATATTCAGAAATCTTCTCGAGTACGTCATAGGTAGTGTATGTTATGTTGTTATGAGAGAAATATAAGACGATGCTAATTACAAGTCAAGTATTATTGCGGTTAGATACGTTGATACGAGTCTCGTTAATTAGGAACTCTCTGGTTACCATCTCTTTGAGACTAACGTTACAGGTTCGTCTGTGTGAGTTAATAGGTGTGCAACACACGAGCGCACTTAATAACATATTATTATGTGTCAATTTTCTGGCGTGTGTTTTGATTAAAACGATGATTTTATTTACTGTGAACTGCTTTAATTAGGAGCTGCAATAATTAGAGTGTCTCATAACTGAGATTTTTGATCTACTGGGTGCAACAGTTATGTTGGTATTTGATAACTAGTTTCTTCACTTTTCAATCTTATTGCTTAGGGCATAAGGGTGGAAAGTGGCAGACCGTCAGTAAACTCAGTAGTACTTTTAGGAAATATAATCTATCTTTTTCTAATTGATTTTTTTTTCTTTGTTACAGGTAAGTTAAACAGCACTGTTACTGCCAACTTGATCGTCATGGTATAATTGTATATATCTGTTTATTTAAGAAATGGTGTCTATTTTTTTTTCAATAGCCTTGTATATAAGATTTTAAACTATCATGGTCACTAACATTATTACTACAGGAAACGGGATATTTACCATGTTTACTATTTTTGTTGAGTTAAAAGTTCGCGAGCGGACACAGTGAGTTTCGTATGTCGGGAACAGAATCGAGTTGCGAGTGACAGTGGTAGCGGTACTGAGTGCAAAAAACAAACAAGAAAGAGGGTAGACCGATTTGTCTGCTCATAAACACCCACCCGCAATAACTTCAGTTTATCCGTGATCATGGTGCTTGCAACAGCGCCGAAATATCGGGAACTCAACAAAAATAGTAAACATGGTAAATATCCCGTTTCCTGTAGTAATAATAGCCTTGTATGTCCCACTGCTGGGCAAAGGCTTCCCCACATCCTTCCAGGTACTCTTCTCCTGCGCCACCTCGAACCAGCCTTCGTGATGCACGTCTAAATCATCTCGCCACCGTTTTCTGGGCCGGCCTCGGCGGCGCCGTCCATCCTCAGGCACCCATCGTGTTGAGACTTTTGCCCAGCGGTCGTTATGCATGCGGCTCACGCGACTCACCCAATCCCATTTCAGCCATGTCTATTAACAAACATTTTTTGATTGTGAAACAAGAAACATTTTTAACTATTACTATCGTGTTTTTTTTTCTCTGAAACAAAACAAGCAAACGAATAACCATCTGAAGTCGACTGACACCATTTAAAAAAAAAGAAAAAGATCTCAACACGAAAACACGTCGTCCAGCTAAACCAAGACACCAGAAACAATAAGGCCCTAATACTCCTCGGTCCACAAACGCATAAATAACAACATCCTATTCATCAGCATTGAATCGGCATCCCACACCTCACGGGAATAATTAATGAGCCCTTGATATGATTAAGCCACCACAATGCCATGTCATCAACGTCATCACACCCACACATACAAATTACCCACCCACACTGTTGCAGATGATGATGTACGCGCGTGTCAGGTAATACGATTAGTGTGACGTAATATGACATAAATATGTCTTTGATTTATTCATGTCAAATATTTTGGTAATTAGCTACCAACGTGGTTTGGTTTGGTTATAGGGATTAGGGTGAATGTTCAATGTTTTCTTAAACTAAACAGGGTGCAAAATTTATTTTTACGCGTTAAGTATAGCTAAAGATATCTCACCTGACCATATGACTCCACGACTACAGACACGTCTGGCGAAGACTCACGAGGAGAGCCGACCCCAAATTGTTAGTGGGATAAGGGTCGCAATTATGTTTTGACGTTTCATAAGTGCCCATCTAGGCCTATGTGAAATAAAATATTTTGATTTTGCCAGGCAGACAGGGAGATCATGAGTTATTCTGTTCTCAAGTGTAGTTGGAATACACAGTTTAATAGTGAACTCATTTCATTATTATTTGCCTAGCCTTTTTCCCAACCATGTTATCTTAGAGAACTATTCTGAAATAAAGCTTTTCCAATCAAAAATATTGGTTTTGACTCACCTCATGCTGTAATTGACTGACAGCCAAATAGCCGTAGGTGCCTCAAAAGCTTCAATCAACGGAGTTTCGTACCAGAACCTCAATATTCCGGTCCACTTTCTCGAAACAAACACGTCTATACTAACAAGACTACATTGTGCAGTATCTATAGTCACGTCAGTAAAGTCTCTAGGCTAGGCTAGATACTAAAATATTTATGTACAATCGATTTTGGGTTTCATCCTCATCACCATTTCAGCCGAAAGATGTCCACTGTTGGACACAGGCCTTACCAAGTGTCACCACATTGGCCAGCTTCGTGCGTCTCGCCTCCAGCGGTATTGAGTTTATTTGGTGCCAAAATTGTTCCAAGAAATTCAAAGAAGTTTGAACACAGCTGTCATTTTTTTATCATTCTCATCCGTAGGCTAATTTATTATTTGGTCAGCACAGCATCTTCTTGTATACTTTCTCATTTACATAGTTCATTAATCGTTTTTTGGTCTTCTACACTTATAGCCGTCTAACTTTTAACGCAAAATACGCGCTTTGACGTGGAGGAAATTCATAACCAAAACTTTCTTCACGTCATCCTATTCATACCTCCGAATCACACGTTCAATATTCATTCTATGGAATGCACATGATCTCATTCTTAATATCTATGTAGGGTTAGTAAATTTAAAACAAGGCTAGCCAGAAAAGGCATCAACCATAAAACATTCTTCTGTAAAAAAAAACCTAGGAAAATCTTTTGTGTCAATGAATGACACATTGTAAAACGACTTCTAAGTTACGATCCCAACAAACATACCAACACAAGACTACAACCGTATCTATAGTCCTGTTTCACGTATAGACAGTAGACACTGGCCGGTTATACACAGACACAAATAGACATAATCGGAATTAGTGCGGCCAGCGAAGCGTGAAGTACAATATGAATGACCTTTGTCAATGGCGCTGACGCCCCGCTACTAGATCCCGAATTATTTAACCCGAAAGCTGTTTATAGTGTACGATGTTAGGGAATAGGATCGCAGGGTCTTTGGAAGATCTTCTGAGATTAAGTTACTGTGAAATGCAAAAGCAGTAGAAGATTTAAAAAAAAACATAACATCTCGCCTGTAATTCTCGAAGGGTTAGGCAGAGGTGTATCTAATAGTACAACCACACTTCGAAAGTTATGTTTCAGTCCCATGTTATAGGGGGCGAGCCTATTGCCATCAACCGGACGCAAATCCGGACTTCATGGCTGCTACTGAGAAATTCCTGATGGCAAAACCCAATAACACTTTGGCCGACCCGGGAATCGAACCCAAGACCTCATGATCAGCAGACGTGCTTGTGACCACTAGACCGACGAGGCAGTCAGTAGTATCTCAGGTTAAGTTACTGTGAATGGAAATAAGTAGTACAGTGTAGTTGGTTTTAAGTTTACTTTAAACAAACGAGTTCAGGCTGTGTCTTTCAAGATTTCTCTCTATTTTTTTATTATGAGTGTGCTATTAAATACAAATAAATAAGGTCAAAGTCTACCGAATAAACGTGTTGCAGAAGACAATACAATTACCTTTATCTATTAGTTGCAAGTCATTTAAAAAATAATCAAAATTGCACTATCAGTTCGAAATGTTCTAAGGAAAAAAAAACATACACGTAAATTTTCAAAAATAAAGCAGTGAACATTAAAAATAACGATTTAAAAGATCAATTCTGTTTACCGTGTCGTGGTCGCCACGTAGTCGTCGACACCAAATGTCTCTCTCCCTCCCAGAGCGGACATCCGACTGTCTTTTGTCCGAACATTCGACTCTATAGTTAATTAAAACGAATATTGTTCGCGAAATATTGTGCCTAAACAATTCAGGTTTTGTAGCGTTTTCAAGAGAAACTCTGATAAATACAGCTGGTTTTAATAAAGGGGTACTCAATATCAGCAAGAATTTACGTAACATAACATCACGCCTGTTATCCCCGAAGGGTTAGGCAGTGGTGTACCTAATAGTACACCCGCAAGAATTTACTTACATATTTTAGTAACAAGTACATAACATAGCATCATACCTGTAAATAGTTAAACCCTTCGGGGTGAACCCCGAAGAGCAGAACTGTAAATATAGTTACAAATATATTTTATTATGAAATGTTTTTTCAAACATCAATGTCATTCAATTTTAAGAATTAACGTTCATACAACCTTAAAATAGAATGTTCACAATGGCCGCGAACATGAATAAATTTTCACAAATAATTATTTTAAGAACGTTTCTATTTTATGCATAATAATACAGATATTGTATTCACTGCCCACAACATTTCAAATCCTTTCACACTAAGAAAGAAACAAAATTATCCAACGACCCATAATATCTAAAAAATCATACAAACATTGTTTACTAAAGCTTCCTTCTCCAATACCGTATATACAGATAGAGAGCCTTTAATACAGCGAGACGAAACCCCCGTGGGATGTCTAGTACCCAATAATCTTCATATTATTCGAAATATTTTACAATAAGGCCTCCACTTGAGACAGCGCGATTGAATATTTCACAAATCAACTTACAAAGGAAACCGTGTGGAAATAAAAATGTGTGTAGCTTGATTGAATTTGTGTGCAGCGGATTGACAAATTGGTGGTTGATTTGATGTACAGTAATTCTGAACAAATAGGTCAGGATATTCTATCGTTTGAGGATTTGTGGGAACGAATAAAAAGCGACAGAGCGTATTTTTGTTGGAGCGCCGATGATATTTACGGAAACAATCTTTATTCTGTGAAAGTATTTAGGTGCCATTTTGGTGTGTTAAATAAAATAAAAGAGTAGTAAGGACTACTGTCTGCTCGTGATAAGAGTCGAGGTACGTCAAAAGCATTGCTCTTTTTTTATCTCCGCCACAGATAAAAATGGAATGTTTTCGAATGAAACTAAAAAAAATATTCTCATAGGTTTCAACTCTTGATAATTTCATCATCATTCTCTTACCCTTGTCCCAATTCATTTGGGGTCGGCAGCATGTCTTCTTCTTCCATACTTCTCTATTACTCGTCATTTCATAAGACACCCCCTTTCGTACTATATCATTCTTCACAGTCCATCCATCGTTTCTTTGGTCTTCCTCTACTCTTATACCCACCAACCAACAACCAACCAACCAACTCTTTATAACTTGCTTCCCGATTATACAATCTAGTTTTTTTAAAGCATTTTACGTAGTCTTATTTAAACCGACCCCTAAAATACAATCTTTTATAACAACGCATTTTCACCTCTAAGATTCAACTCTAATGGTTGAGAACCCAATTGTCTTGCTCCAAATATTCCAGCAACAAACTGCATCTCAAGATTCAATACACCTCTAGCTTGTAATATTGCAGTTTGCCGGGCCGGTAGTCTGAAACAATAGTAGATATCCGGGAGTATCACTGGAGATCTCCTTCCTCACCTAGGTATATTGATTGCCTGCTTCATCACGCATATCTTCTGAAACTCAAGATGCCTTGTTTGGGACGCAACAATCAAGATACCACTTCGTAGTGGTAGGTCCAAGATCGTTTCAGGTACCTTCGATTTTGGTACCCAGACACCATTTTCTGCCAATAAAGTCGTTCGAATCTGTCGTGTATTGTGCTTTTTTTAGTTGTCTCTCCATTTCAAGACTAAGGCTATTTCTAATTAATAATGTTAAAGGTAAACTCCCTGTCCTTTGATCAACTTAAATTGCACTTTACGGTGCCTAAAAAAAATAATATCATTGACATAAAATTCAAGAATGTTAAAATTTTCTCTTTAGTTATACAAGTACACAATACTACTAAATCTTAAAACTAATTGTGCATATTTGTAAAGTGGTTCTCATCCCTTACGCTGCGAATCCACTGAGGGGTGGTATTAAATAAGAAAAAAGCATCTGTTAGAACGTTGCAGGCGAAACTCAAGCTTCATAATAAAAACTGCAACCCCATAGCTTTTCCCCAACAAATGGCTTGCATGTGATCTCTTTGTGTGGTGCAAGTCACAAGCGGGTTAAGATTGCATTATCTTTCCCTTATCCTAATTTATTTGGGGTTAGCACAGAATTTATCTTATTCTTCCACACTTCCCTGTTAGTCGGCTTAAGATTGCACGTTTGGTGTTTAGAAAATATTATTTAATCCAAGTTTTAATCATACGCTTGCTGCAAAACTAAAAACCAAGACTTACATTGGTGCTTATGTTTATTTTTCAGTCCTTCTCCTTCGTATCTATGTCAATTACCTTATTGTGCCAGCTAAATATATTCACCCAGACAGACGGTCATTTGTCAGAGTTTATCAGTTCTTACCGTGCTGATGTCAAGTTAAGGTTTTGATCAATCCGGTACCGACAAATTGCGGATACGGCATCGGACATCGGAGACTAAAAAATCTGTAAGTGGCAAAGTATCCTCAGCAATAAAATCTGTTTGCACTAGTTAGACTGATCCTTGATTCGGGTAAATATGTAAGAGGAGCATATACCAGATGAAGTATACTTACTTTCTGTTGATGAAATGTTTTCGGTGATTTAATCGCTATACCACTCGCTCCCGCTCCTCCTATGCCTTGCACCAACCATGCAACGTTTATGTAAAAGAATGTCGCGGTAGATTGCACTTCTTGTGTCATAGTATCCAGGCAAAGCGCCAAACCACGTTCGTTATGTGTCTTCATCTAGCGTCTGCGCAAGATTGTTTAATGTCATCGTCTTTTTATTGGTGCTTACGTTGTTTTTGATACGTTCGGTAGTTTGCTTTTAGGGTTTTGTTAATTGAAGAGATATAATGCTGACTCACCCTTTAGTATATTGTTAATATGGAGCTATAAAGATAGCGTTGCTCTTGTGATTACCACTATAACTCAAAGTTTGGACCTAGTATTGTGATCCATACATAATTGACTAGACGAGCATTACAACTATGACTTACAAAGCCTTAACTTTGAATGAAACCACGTGGATAAATATCAAGGAGTAATATCTCTTAAAGAATATCGAAATTTATAATCATTTTCCGTAGTAAAAGCCATTAAGACGATACCAGACTTGTCTAACACTCATTCAAAATCGAAAAAGACGAAGATTTTCCAGATTTCTCAATAAAATTCTGTATAAGAAAAAAAGATCCACAGACATCTTAACTTTAATCGTATTTAAAAGCAAATAAATCTCTGCGCCAATAGACAAACGATATCATATAACGCAGTCGAGAGATATCATATAAATGTTGAGTATAACTTGAGCATCTATAAGTTGAGTAGGCATAAGTCGAATTTTAATTTAGCTTGAACGAGAGTTTGAGGGGCATCGGGTTCTCCTTACTTTTGAAATTAAATTTAGTTATGTTTGTAATGTGACTCTGTTTGGCTTGCTGTGTTCTCTGTTTAGAATTAGTTTTTGTTTTCTATGATGTTGGTGGAAGATTAGTTTAAGTTCAGAGAGTTTTTGAAGGAGTATGATAACTTAGAAATGTGTTTAATAATGTAGTTAAAATACTAAGGTGACGACTACGACAGTGAGTTGTTCTGAGTGAGTTTGCTTCCAAATAGGTAGGTTAATATTCCACAAGCAGTGAAAATACTTCTGGGATCAAGATTGTTTAAGTAGGTAGAGAATGCTTTGTGGCATTAAGTCCGCCTATGTACCACTCTTGTACATGACGTTTAAATAAATAAAATTTATTTTTAATATGTTCATAGCAAGCAGAGCTAAATGTTTTGAAATCTTCACAAAATCTCATTTCACATAAAAAAAAAATCAAAGTATACCTATAACAATTTAGTAGGTAAACTCAGATCCCCAAAATATTCCAATAATGTACTAGGTACATATGTTTACTCGAACCTGTAAAAGCGAAAGAATGTACCACAGTAAACTGAAGGCATCCCAGTATTTATTAAATATGAATCCGATAATAGGATCTTAAGAGGGCGAAAAGGCCTCGTTACGAGCCAAGCGAAAATCTTTAAGAGGGACGAGTGAGCTTAATAATTAATAATGGTAATTGCATTTAGGGAAGTTATGTAGAACGATGTACGGGGACTGGGAGATGAAGATAGGGAAGAGAATTGCATGGGAAGTGTTAGGGCAAGCCATTATACTCCAGTAGATAATAAAGTATTTTTGTAAATGTTTATGGACACAATACGAGTGTGGAGCCCCAACACAGGAACGACGGGCAGGATCTTCTGTCCTGCCCGTCGTTCAAAACTAATTACACCCTCCAGGACATCAATGTGGTAAACGTCAGAGCTGTCCAGGTCGCTACGTACTGGTCGGACAAAATCTGAGTCATCGATTCGACAAGAAGAAAAATGTATATGGTTGGTGTGGTGGTACTACTGCAATAGAAAATTGTGGAAAAAGAAGACGTGCTGCACCGACCCCTAATAAATTCAGAAAAGGAATTAAGAATAGGAGAATAATGATTACTTTAATACATTGGTACGAGTTTATCTTGGAAACGCTAGACAGAAAGATATTAATGTTAAAAACCTCTAAAAAAAATATTGAGAGGAAGAATATATTATTTGCTAAACTCCTTTACAAAACAGCGAAAGAAAAAAAATTCAAATTCCAAACCACCAATAAAATTTTAATAGTCTCTACCGACGGGTTGTCGACGGCTTCTGAAATTCCTAGCATGCGCAGATCAAGCAAATTTTATAATAGCTTCAACCAATGGCCATTTTGTTCTATATTATTGCTTTCATAAGGCGTTAAAGACTACCATTCGTAGCCTGAAGATATAAGACAATGCCAACTATTCGGCAGAACCGCCCAGCCGTCGGCAAGTGAAAATTTTCCGCCATATCAACAAGTGCAGGATAAATGAAACATACAGAAGTATTGCGGAACACAACCAGCGTATATATACCCACACATATACACACACAAGACGTAAAGTAGAATCTGTGTTAGTGTATGTTTGACACCGTTTCGCTTGCCCAGTAGCGTTATAGATATCCATGTGTGAGTGTCTTAGAACCGTTTTCAAGACTAGGCCTTCTTACTTTTCTTATAACGTGAAGCGTAGGCGTAAAGATGCAACGAGATGGCTGGCATCCTGCCACGCCACGCCTAGTCCTCACCATTGGTTAATATAGTTAACCAATTGACAAGCACTTGGATGCTATTGGTTGATACTGCAGGTCACCTGTGCGAAATTAGGTCACTGGGTGGCGGGAGGTTCGAAAAATTGTTTGCGATATGCCGGGGGTCAGTAACGGTATAGCTATGCTGTGTATGTTGGATTTTGCATTTTGTAGCTTTAGTTGCTGTTTTTACGCATTTTTGCTGTATGAAATGCGCAGAAATGTGGGCTATGTCACCGTCAGAATCAGAAAAAAAGACGACCAAATACGACGTAGACTGAAGTCAAATCTGTCACCAAACTTACCTCCATCTGCCATCTTATCCCCAGAACGTATTTCCGTAATGCTATAATCTTCTGAGAGGCACATTGTAACTACAAATCCGATGAAATACCCATTAAACGTGGAATTTTCATTTTACACCAATAATCCTGCACATATAAACGTTGCTAAAAGTTAAGACAAATTAAAATGTCAAAAAATACGTTAATCACTTAACTGCTACTTGCAGTTAAGTAATAATTAACTTACTTTTTAAGACGGCGGATATTTTATAAAAATTACTTTTACGATATTAGAAAAAAACAGATTACCTCTAATAAATCTTATAGCAAAGTAACAAGCAACATACTGACGGAAGTCGATTTTACAGCGCATCGATTGCCGCTTGCACTGAAAGCCGACGGCACATGACGGGCGCGTCATATGCATCGACGAACTAGGATTAAACGATGGCTTACACTTTGTAAGCTTGGTAAACCAGTACATATTCGGTGTGGATTTGTCAGCAGTACATCGTCTCTTACAAAATTTGCACGTCTCTTACAAAGACACATTTTGACACAAACTTTAAAGACTTCAGTACATAATTCAAATACACTTGGGTTGAAGGTTACCGTTATTTATTAAAATTAAAAACAAAAGCTGTTTAATACAAAAATTCAATACAGTGTCAAAATGTGTATAGAACGGCTGATTTTTACAATCTGACTTAAAAATATCGGGACATTTTATCAAGAGTACAAATTATAGACATCGCAAAATTGACATGATCCTTAAACGTTTGGTATTGCTGGCTTTGCTGACATTTTGACACAGCCGGAGCTATAGCCCCTTTGTATATATATATACCTTGAGATACAGGTTTATTCCTAGTTTAGGTAGAATCCAAACATTATATACCTACACCTTATACATTATATAGTTTTCAAGGCCCTTGTTAATATTTTTGTAGATCAATTATTTCAATAAACAAGTTTAATTAAACGCCACCAGTATAACCTTCCAATTCTCCATGCATTTTTCGATGGTTAAGTTTGACATAACTTAACTTAGCGTTTATTGTTACGGAGGTTACCATTTATGCCATGAAAATGAGTAAATTTTCCAAAAGCCACAACCCCAAAATCGATATCTACCCTACCATCCAACGTTATAATCGAAACCTTAGCACCAAGGGATTCAGATCCCTTCATCTCCGAATCGATTAATGCATTCGAAGCGTCACAGTATTGTACGAACGTTGAAAGCCCGGTAATCCGCCGTGTCCTATGGAATGGCCTGGTGACCTAATTCCGGTCTGACCTGAACGAGATAGCAACTGTTATCAGTAAGTTGTTAGTATCTAGGTATTGGGTGAGCTATGAATTTATTGGCATTGAATTTTATGAGGTTTCGATGTGGGAAAGTGTTTTGGTAGGTATTGATGGATATGTGATGAGGAGACATGAGTCGCATGTAACTTTAAAAAGTCATTAATGCAAATGTTGATGGATGGAGAGAGAGAGGACGATCAAGGACGAGGGATGGCTTATATGAGGAATGATATGAAAGAAAAAGGAGTAAATGATAGCGTGACGGTTGACAGGGGAGAATGGAAGAAAAGAACGTGTTCCGCTGACCCTCAATAATATGGAACAAGAGCAGAAAGATGAAGATATGTGTATCTGTTACGTTTTGCCACGAGCTACAAGCCGAAATTATAGAAATTGAAAAGGGAAAGATATTCTTAAGAGAAAGCCAAGAGTCACACGACTTGCGGAGCAACGGTTTTCATGTGGAGGAAACAAGTAACGTGTACGCTTTTTGCTTGACACAAGCCATGTCACCAGTCACATCGATTGACGCTGTGAACGCGACCTTAGATTTTAAAGAGAACAGCTCAATAATCCAATTTTTAACAAGACCAAGAGTAAAAGCGTAACAGACAGATACACAGAGTTAGTTAATTTCCAGTTTATTTTATAAACAAGAATAATTATTTCTGGTACTCAAAATAAACTTCATAGAATACACGGCTCAAATCTTTCCAATAATAAAACAATATGCAAACGACTTCAACAAAATCACAGACGCAAATAATTCAAAGGCGAATACTCAAATACTGCTAGTATGACAAACGTAGTCTGTGTATTGATCGGGTATTAAGGGCATTACATTGCTCGATGACCTTGATGATTTGATCCCTGTACTGGTTTTTGTTGATTTGCCCCGCTCATTTCGCAAAATATCGGTTTTTATTTATTATTTAAAAATATTAAAAGAAATAACAGAAAAAAAACAATACAGATTGTTAAGTATATCATTACGTATTTGTTGTTACAAAATTCATGCCGATCTATTTAGCCGTTACAGAGATAATTTACAATTAAGGTTGAAAAAGGACCTATTTTCTACGATTAACCAACAAAAATTGGGAAGGTTTATTAAAATTTTAAACAATACAATTTATTTGTGATGAACTTAACTATAACATACTTTTTTTTACACGGAAAACGCACGAAGGGATTCATCAACAAATTTCTTTGAACATACGCTGATTTTGGGATTTGAGCCATGTAATGCCCTTAATAGGAATCAGAACCAATTATCTCCGAGTTGTATAGTTGGTAGTGTTTAAGATCTTGCAGTAGTGTACACTATGTCTTAGAAGATTTAAGTGTAAGCCATGGCTTCCACACCCTAGGTATCACTGACAGTCCCTTGTGCAGAGCGTGCGTGGAGGTGGAGGAAATGGTGGCGCACTAACCCTGGAGTGCACCGGCGTCATCCAGATCCGCGAGGAGACTCTTGAAACACCAAGATCCCTCGCGGATGCCCTGAGAAGACCGGGAAATTTGATCTGCTTCTGAAGAGAAGTGGGCTGGTTGGAGTAACGGCCACCATGGCTCACGCAAAATAATCCACTTTAAGGACTAAGTGCGGAAACCAAAACCCTTAAGATACAACATAGAAGCCGTGACATACTATGATACCTTTGAACACGAGTTGAAAGGGGTGCGGAAAGACAGTAATACGTATGAATACGTATTTAAACTTGTTCAAAGTGACATTAAATGCTATGGATTTCCGCAAAGTAACGCCTGATCCTATAACTTGTTCAAAGTGATACAAGTTTTTTTTTGCGAATGACGCTTGACGGGGAAAAGATATTTGTACAGTTTTAAAGGAATATTTACAAAACCTTCCTTACCTTACTTAACCTTTCGTTATCATAGATAAGGTTGGATTAAGTTTTAATGGATTAAGTATTCTAATCGTAATGTAGTTATGTCTATTTTTAAAAGCATAAATTACGTTACTTTACTAAGTTGTAATATACCATATTTTTCCCAATATTATAAGAATAATATGAAATAAGGCTGCTGAGATGAGATGAGGAGTAATAGACAAATATGGAAGAAGAAGACATGCTGCGCCGACTACATTGAGAAGGCCTCCAGGCCTTATCTCAATGTATTTGGAGTCGGCGCAGCATGTGGAGAACAAAGACGATGATGACAATAAGGATAATATGAAATATTCATGTCATGGATAAGATGATAAAACTAAACAAAAAACATACAAAGACATCTAACAAGATATTTATAAAACATACAGTGAACTATGCAATGCATTTTTATTTATCTGCAAAAATGAACTACCTTTCATCAAAGATAGTGCACCGTCTTATACGTCAGATATTCTGAGAACTTATAACGACGTGCGACGCGACGGTGCGTCGATGTGTGTCGCACAAGCAAGCACAGCCAAGCGTTTAGACGTAGTTAGTGTGTGCATTCATGTGGAAGTCGACGGCTTGTTATCTAACTACATGTTCTAGAATGGAAGTCGCTGAGATTGGAAGTCTGAAGAGTGTGTTTTAGGAATATAGAATATCTAATTGGAGATTAAAACCTAGGCTTGGTGCCAAAAACCAACGCCAATTAAATCAAATTATTGTGAAATTTTGGTCCTGAAAACATTTAATTATGTCAATCCAGTGACACAAAGAAGAAATAAAGAAAATAGAAATTATGTATGACGGCAACAATACAATTTTATACAAAAGGGATTATATAGAGAGTTTAATAAGTC
Source organism: Noctua fimbriata (assembly GCA_905163415.1). Lineage (NCBI taxonomy): Eukaryota > Metazoa > Arthropoda > Insecta > Lepidoptera > Noctuidae > Noctua > Noctua fimbriata. The sequence continues at coordinate 2,200,615 of LR990932.1, forward strand.
TACTCGTGAAAAGAAACCAGAAAAGTTTACATAAAGGATACACTTATAATACTTCCTATGTCGTAATCGTTACAAGTCTGATCAATTTCTTTCCTATATTGTTCCACTGCTGACCAAAGGCCTCTCCCACAGCTTCCCACTCTTCTCTCCGTGCGGTTTTCTCCAGCCAATCTCTCTGAAATGCCTCTGAGTCGTCACGCCAGCGTTTTCTAGGCCTTCCTCGGCGACGACGCCCGACAAAACTAACTCCTGAACTGTACAAGATTCTTTTAAAAGTTAGTTATAGATTTAAAATCACATCATCATCATCATCTGCCTAGCCTTTTCTCAACAATGTTGGGGTCGGCTTCCAGTCTAACCAGATGCAACTGAATACCAGTATTTTACATGGAGCGATTGCCTATCTGACCTCCACAACCCAGTTAGTATTGGGTAATACGATACCCCTTGGTAAGTCTAGTTGTCAGACTTAAAATTTAAATAGATTTAAAATCACATTTCAATAATTTTATAGCTAGCAAACTGCAGGTTACAATATTTATTTCCATTGCTTCATTATTTGCTTCAACCCAGTGAGCTAAATAACTCAGTAACTGGGGAGAAAGTATACTAGGCTATATCAGTAGCTAACGATGGAGGATATCTGTAAACTCGACTCACGGTAACTGAAAACTCTAACGTCTTGTTGACATTTCAGTAATTGTTCACTCTCAGCGATTGAATTTATTCGTCTGTGCATTTTATTTTGTTGTGAAACTTAAGTTGTTGTTTTTAAACGGTGATTAGAGGGATTGAGCTTCTTGTCGTTTACCTTTGGCTTTTTATGTTTTAAAGGTTTTTTTTAATCGACGTTGTGTGTTTTAGAGATGAAGTGATAAGTTCTGTTTTTGTTTTGATTTTCTAAGTACTTGAGTGGTAAAAAGCCTAAGGCCCAAGCACCAGCGCCCGGTGTAAAAGTAAATACGTCAATTTTAAAATTAAAAATACTCAATACTCAATAGTATTGAGTATTGAGTATTTTGAATTTACTTGAGTGATAAAAGCCTAAGGCCCAAGCACCAGCGCCCGGTGTGAAAGTAAATTCGTCGATTTTAAAATTAAAAATACTCATTTCACATACCTATAATATTTTCATAATTTTAATATTTTTTAAATACGTACGTATTTAAAATACTACTCGGCGCGCTAGTGCTGGAGCCTCTGGTCAAGCAAATTGACAAGTATAATCAAGTCTCTTATTTTATTGAAACTCAGTACTACGGTAGGCCAGCTTATGGCCAAGGCATTACCACCGACGACGTGCAAACTACTGTTCAATAATATCACACACTTTTAGTATTTTAATTTTACAAGTAATTAATATATTTCACAAAAGCCTTTCTGGACTTAAAATTGAATTTCACACGAACAAAACATTTAATTTCACGTCTACCAAAGCCTTTATTTCGTGTCAAATATGAAAACTGTGATTAAAAATGTCCGTTGTACGTAAGGTAAGTTCACCATTTACCGTCCGCGTTTAATTAACGTGCAGCGCGCATCATTGTGAGTTGCCTATTGATTTCCTGTCACCTGCATGATCGGTTACCCGGGCGTCCGTGGCTGTTACCACAGAATAGACTGCGTACAGAAGGCCAACTTACAACGAGCCAAAACAGGTGCACGCACACAAATGTGTACGGCGAACTCTTCTCTAATTGATCGAATTCTAAAGATAATTTACATGCAATGCCAATTAGTCAACTTTCTTCTTTAGTGTCATATAAGCTAAGTTGATTTTTGTGTTAACAATTGAAGTAAAATGCTCAATAAGTATACAACAATATTTGCAATGGAATTTGAACTTTGTCACCAATGACGTTGAGATTTTTTTCCAAAACGTAATAATGTTCAATCTAAGACTGAATTCAAGTTAAAGTCAAACGAATGCTGCAGTCCTTTTACTCTACCTAACCTCTCATGGAAGCTACCCAACAGCAGTGTTATTGTTACTAGAATAAGGATCTTCGTTAATTATACTGACTTATTATTAGTAGTAACCCAGTGAATGAAGATCATTGTGATTTTGACAGTGATCCAAAATCCGAGAAAAAATAAAAGTAAAAGGAATGTAGTCGCGAATGCGTTTGAACTCGCTATACTTAGACACATAGTGTATATGTGTGCGTGCATTCACGCATAGTTTAAAGCTAGTATTCTGTATCAATCTACTCCGTGCATCACCCTGTCCATATTAATTGTTTCGGCGCTTTGTGCACGTGTCGTTGTAATCCTCTAATAATTGCATCGGTAGGTATAATAGTGTATTTGTGTGCTGATGCGTGTGTCTGTAGTGATGTGGTTAGTGGTTAGTGGTTATTGATGGGTTGCTGGGCCTTTTGGGATGGTTATTGAAGTGAATGAATCAAAATCAAAATCAAAATATTTTATTTTACATAGGCCTAGATGGGCACTTATAAAACGTCGAAAAAAAGGTGCACGGTTCGGGTTGGTCGTTTCCTATGGAGAAGAACCGGCAAGAAACTCCATGGTTACTCTTTTCAATGAATGAATGATATATTTATTTAAATATAGATAGCTAACATAAGTTCTTATGATCTAAGGGTTTCACTATATTCGGCATTTCAGCCGTACAAATATTTAGATTTTACATCTTGGTTGTACTTATATATAGCATGCAGTACACATTTAGTAATTAGACATAACAATTTCATAATTCAAATTTAGATTAAAATGCAATTAATAAATTGAAATTAAATACAATTCTATTCATTTAAAATAATGGTTATTGGAATGGATTGTGAATTGCTCGTATTTCTAGTAAATAAGGTATTAGTTAGGTAGTTTGTGATTTAACTTATTTACTAATAAAGCGATTTGTTTTATAAGTTTTGTATTTTTTGTATAATTATATTGTATTATATTGTGTGTTTTGTATTTTATATTATTTTTTTCTATTTAATTACCTTGTTGATCTAGTGATCGCAAGTGCGACCAAAGGGGTCTGGTTTCGATTCTCGTGCCGGGGAAAATCGCTCAGAATCTGGATTCGTGCCCGGTGGCAATAGGCTCGCCTCCCAAATTACATGGAACTTAAATATAACTGGTAAAATATGGGTGTACATTTCACCAGTTATGTACACCTCTGCCTCATCCTTCGGGGATTACAGGCGTGATGTTATGTTTTATATCTAATTAACTACGTCAGGAGGGCAAAGACGAAGTCAGTGTCAATGATGATAGAAAGTTCAAACATGTAGGTATTAGATTGATATAGGCAACCGAAAGTAAAAATGTATCCTGTTGAAACTCAAAGAAGTACGAAATGCTCCAAAATGATTACCACCAGAATCAACGACGTTATTGTATTTCGAGTACAAAAAACTGATTATAGTTGCTCTTGAAAAAAATACTTAATCGTGATGACAATCACTCTGTTCTTGAACCTTAAATAATTTCCCAATATTATGTAATTTATTATATTTATTTAGGTTACCTCGTCTTTAGTACATCATTCTGAGGTAACCGTTTTCGCGTCGGCGCTCGCTTAGCTACTTAGCAATTTCACCAATACGATCTAATTCACCTCAAAAGTGCCCACGCCATTTCGCAAAAATAAAACAAAATATTCTCTCAATAAAAAGTCTCTCATTTCCACCTTGTTTATTCCCATCTGAATGGGAATCCGTACACATGTCCCGGCTACGTTTCCGCGCCGCTGGGCCGGGCCTCAAGACAGGCCGAGGCCGAGAGGCGACGGGCCGAGAGCCGACGGACCGAACCAATCCCCACTGTTCATATCGAGTGGAAAACATTGCCGTGACGTAATCCCACACCTGCTTAGGTTTTTCTTCTTCTTTGAGTGTTGTGTTTTTCGCTTTTTTTCTAGAATATATACGTGTGTAAATGTTTTTGAACGTTATTGAAGTCTTTGGGTGTCCATTTGATGGTTATTTGTCTTGGCAGAGCGGAATTAAGTCTTCAAAAATATTGTAGTGAAACGTACCCTGCTCTTAACGCATTTCTGAAACTTAAATGTATGTAAAATGTAATCAGGGCCTTTCAGTCGAACGATAAGGAAGGACGAATCGCATGTGACTAAAAGAGAGATGAATATAAATGTTGATGTATGGAGAGGGAGAGAAAGAGGTTTGTGTGAGGAACTACATTAAAGAAAAAGAAGTAAATGATAGGGTGACGGATGACAGAGGAAAATGAAACAAAAAACGTGTTGCGCTGGCCCCAAGTAACATGGGATAAGGGCACGAAGATTATTCATCAGATTCAGTCCGTATGTATAACAAAAATAGGTGAAATTATAGTATTTTTCCGGATGAGTTCTTTTCTAAAAAGCTTTACACCTTCCAAAACTCTAAAACAAAACCCAGCATAAATATAATCAGTTAAACATCGCACTATAAAACTGTAAAATCGCAATCACACCGTAGCGGAGCCACGAAATTCGTTTAATCTCGATTATCGCCGCGTAAAACTAAGCGGGGCGGTTTCGACCCCGTCATTCGTTCTCCCATAATCCACATTAAGAGCCACAAGCCACAGTAATGCCCCTTTTGTCCTGTTTCTTTCTTATCTCGCAGCAAAATTTGTCTAGGCGATGCTGTAAAATAGTCTAAAAGTGACTGCATGATACACCGTGGTGTAATAAGTTGAGTTAATATGTTGGTTGTAACGTTCAAAAAGGTAGATTTACTTCAAAGATTTGCTTGTTATTCATGAAGCTTTCATTCAGTGTTGATGTAGATGTTAGGTGTAGTATCTCGATACGGTCACAAAGCCTCATGTAATAAGGAATGAGCCTAGAGCCAAGTCCAGACTCCGGGATGCTACTGATATATTGCTGGTGGATAAACCAAATCATTGAATTGCTCAGCTTATAGTGACCAAATTCATTTATTACATGTAAAAATTAATTTGTATAATCGTTTGCCATGGCCAGAGGTCACGCAAGATAGAGATGTTTGGAAGAAGAAAAACGAGGCCTTTGCCCAACAGTGGGACACCACCTAGACTAACAAAAAAAAATGTGAATCCTGAAACAAGTCAAAGATTTTAGACCTTTATATCAACCGCAACAAAGTTGCCATTTAGTCAAAGTATTTCAATACCATAAGCCACGAAAGCTTTATAACTCCACAAAACCATTCACCTAAAACATTCTCATTACTCCGAAGTGCTCACAGTGTCGAATGTAACACTACATTGTAATTGCGGTCACTTTAAGTGGCAGATACCTTCGGGCTCTTTCACGATTTATTTGAGTCGGGCTGCAGCGGGCCTTTATTGCTGTGCTTGTTAAAAACGTCTCCTTGTTTTATACTTATTTTATTTTTATTTTAAACTAATGAGGATCTCGATGTAAAAGGTTTAAGCTGGATGGCTTTGTGGTTAGAAAATGTTTAGTGGCTTTTTGTCTACGTTGTGCAAATTCATGTGAATTTACCTGTTTGTTTGAAAAAATGTATGATGATGAATTATTCTAATTATTTCACTGTACTGAACGGGACAGAACTGAACTGAACGGGCCGGACTCCGGACTGGCTGTGGACATACTTCAGTTCGGTACAATATCTGTCAAAATCCGGTGTCCGGATATGTCCATATCGGTTTGAGCGCACCTTTCAGAACGACAATACAAGGTTTGATAACTTGAAGTTGTGTTTGAAGAAATAGAGGAGCAACACTTTAACACACATGTTACTTCAACATTACAAGTTTCAACTAAATTAACCGTAGTTTTTCAAGAACAAAACCTAATTAACTAAAAAATAATCATTAATAACCTTAACCATTGTAAAAAAGGAAACCAATAAATTGTGCCCACACCCTCCCGTCTCAGAAACAAATCCTCAATGAGCACGAACCAAAGATTAATATCAAAATAAAATTGTGCATTCCTATTGCACTTCAATTAGTGACCCGCCGGCTAAGTTTAATGAAATAAAAAGAAGCTTGTGGGATGTTCCGTATGCTAATTTATATATTTTTGTCTACCTAAAGAAAAGATAAATGAAAGATGGATGGATTGTGTGAGGAATGACATGAAAGAGAAAGGAGTAAATGATAACGTGACGTCTGGCAGGGAGAATGGAAAAAGAAAACGTGTTGCGCCGACCCCAAATAGAACAAGGGTAGGATGATGGTGATGATGATGAGTGGGTCACCTACCTATACAGCGTGTAAGGACATTGACGCGTAAAATGCTATTGTGAGTCCCGTACATAATTCTAAACTAATCAAGAAAAAATGTCATCGCTAATGTTGAAATTTTTCATCGAATATTAATAAAAATGAAAAATAGCAAATACCTTTTAGATATTGCCTTTTTTATAGAAATATGCTTTTTTTATTGACTTACTATTTCTGCGCTGGGAGGCTGTAGAGGCCTACAAAGATGTTTGCGCATCGATGTTACAGTATGTAATATTTAATTAAAATTATTTGAAACAAAATGTAAATAGTAATTTTTGTGATATTCTCCTAGCATTCTCTCACTACATCCGTTGAAACGATTACCCAGTCGATTAAAAAAATATCCAAGTTTTCCTAAACAGTCCGTGGCAAATAAGAGATTTTCCAGAAAAAAAAAACTGCTTACATAGATTCTAATCTTACAAAAAAACTACGAATAGAAACTCAGTTCCACAAAGAGATGTAAAGCTGATGAAAAGGAACGAGATTAAAACCTGCAAATTTGTTTACGTAGTTTTTGTGACTCAGTGAAAAATACCAAATTGGTAGTAAACATCTGCCTCTTTCTTCTTTATTATTTTTTTAGTGCTGGAGGTGTTGATTCGTTTTGTTTACGATTTAAGTTCTGCTTTTCAATTAAATGAAAGAAGTTAGACATTAAATCAATTTAATGTCTAACTTTTCGTTTCGTCGTGTCGTCTTCTTGTCTTTATTCTTGTGTGTGTTTCTATCAATAGAAGGGCTTTTTTATCAACGCTTGAGCTTCTACAAAAAAAAAACGATTTCTAATTATAAATATTGGTAATTGCGTCTGCAGATAAAAGATTACGAACTGCTAATGATAATGTATAATTACTCTTAATGTGTATGATATAACACTTAAAGTTAAATTATTATATTTCATCCTGTAACTGGTTTGCAGAGACCAGACAGACATTTCACTCCATGTAAAATACTGATATTCTGCTGCTGAATCGGGTAAGACTTAAAGCCTGTAATAGCATAGACGGATAAAACAGGCCCAGCCTTAAACTTGACCGATAATGATTACCTTCTACTGTAATAATTTCTTTGTTTCCAATAACGTCTATATTGCTTTAGAAGGTATTTACTATAGATATTTTATTCAACCCGGTGAGGCTTAAAAAAACACTCTGTTATTTTTCGACAACACAACCAATTCAATGAAATGAAACGTTGAAATTCGAGTTTCATAATTTGATTGCACAGTGCTGGGGTCGAATTCTGTGTTTCATTTTTAGGAACTAATTCGTATTGGAAATTTTGTCTGCATTTTAGTTGGGATGGTTCGCAATCAAAGTCTGTCCGTTGTAATATTTTTTGTATGAATACCCTGCCGCGCTTTATTCGCGTTTTTTCAATGTTCCGTTTTATTTTGTTACATTCCGATTTTGCAATGAATTCATTTGGATTTTTTTAAATTCAGGTTTGATTGTGAGTGAAATCACAGTTATTATTGGATCCGATAAAATGTAATGTGGAGTTGAGTTTCTGTTTTTTTTTTGTTAATAGTATTTTCATCTGCCTAGCTTGCCTTTTTTGGGTAACAGTATTTTTTACATTAATCCTGCATATTCAATTGTTTAACTTTTAATCAAACATATTTTACGATTTGTATGTTTCACGATTGTCGTAGTATATGATGCGGGGGAATGAGGAAAATGTCGTGAAAAAAGTTTTCGAGTATAGTAATAGTAGAGGAAGACCAAAGAAACGATGGATGGACTGTGTGAAGGAGGATATGGCAAGGAAGGAGGTGTCCGACTAAGTGACGAGTAACAGAAGTATGGAAGAAGAAGCCATGCTGCACCTACCCCAAATAAATGGGGATAAGGGAAGGAGAATGATGAATTATGTTTCATGGTTTGATATTCACTGATGACCACTACCTACTTTAAAAGTTTATGAGAAACGATTCACCACAAAAACGGATTAAGATCCGCAGTTTCAAACAGTATGTCACTAACATCATTCAGTGGACACCTATAAATCACAAATACTATTTATTAACCCATGAAACCAATGAACGAGGGACTTACTGAAAAAACAAACATCTCCTTATTCCCAAAAGAAACATAACCCACAACACATACATAACCACATAAAAACATTCATATTCATAGCAATCCCCGTAACAATACAATCAGAAAACTAAAGCAAGAAACTCCAACAGTAAAAAGCACTAAGACGTTGTGATATAAGTCGCCTTCAGAAAAATCGTGCCGATTAATATCAGGGGGAGAGACTGCAGCTTCATATTTTTCATCATTATGTTCTCATTAAATGGAGCAACGTCAGGAAATCGGATCACGAAAAAAAGGGAAGATAATTCTGTCTGGCTGTCTAGTTTGTGTGCTCAATCTGTTTTGTGTTAGGAGTGTTTTGAATTGAAGAAGTTGAGCGTTGATTAGTTTTTTTTTGGTATGTTAAAGAAAGGTTTTAGAGTTATTTTATCTTTGACAGTCGTTACAGGTAGTCAGTGGCCAGATTGTACTACCTAGTACTAACTGGGTTGTGGAGGTCAGATGCCAGTAGCTTCATGTAAAATACTGGTCAGCTGCATCCGGTTAGATACCCATTATAGCTAACATTTGATTCCATTGTGGGTTTTTAAAGACCGTGGTACAATAGTTATCAAAATTTCACATTTCAGCAGATATAATCCACTTCGTAATAAAATACAAATGACTTATGCCTTGGGCCAAAAATCGGGAACTTCTGGGGCAATGCTTTTGCCCAGCAGAAGGATTATATAGCAATACAGGCTGACAGTAACAGTACTGAGAAGCTCGTGGCTATATAATAACAGCCGCTCGGGTCGATCTTTAGGTTAAACCGTACTTGCCTGGGTTGGTCTGTGGATGGGTGACCACCCACTACATACCGAGTTTCCTCCGTGTCTCGGAAAGCAAGTTAAGCCGTTGGTCCCGGCTGTCATCTGTAGATCTTTCACAGTCTGACAACCAGTCTTACCAAGGGTTATCGAATTATCCAGTTCTAACTGGGTTGTGGAGGTCAGGTAGGCGGTCGCTCCATGTAAAATGTATTCAGCTGCAACTGGTTATACTGGAAGCCGACCCCAACTTAGTTGGGAACAAGCTAGGCAGATGAGTAACAGTATTCACTGTCTCGAGTCTATTCACACAAGACTGATTACCAAGGATAAAAGAACAACAGCCAAAAGAACATAAATTACATAAAAAAGCTCATTTCCCTTACAATAATGAAACAGTGAAAACTAGTGAAATAGTTTCGGAGCGCAGTCTTCACTAAAATTACCCCCTTGATTGCTGCCAAGATAAATTATTCGTGTCTGAAGGCGCTTGCGACAGTGATGCGGGGTTTTCTGGATGAGTCAAGCGGTCAAAAGGAGGTGTACGACTGTACGTATAAGTCAGAAGGCTGGGTAACTGTTTAACGTTTGTGTATTTCAAGAAAAAATCGCAGATAATTCACAATAGAACTTTTATTAAATAAGTGTTACTACTCCGTATCGGATTTTCCAACTGATACATTTTAATTTAACTTTCACAATAATTTATGTAGAATTTTGTGAGCACACCTCCAGTCATAGCTCGATATGAATTATAGTTTCCATATTATTACCCATATTTTTACCTGACTGCGGAACAGAAAAGGACAAGGGAACGACGTATCATCATGTGGAATAGAGATGAAATCTAAGTCTATTAATAATAAATAAAAAAAACTTAACGCTATTTTTACAGCTTTGCAGCCAGTTAAGAAAACAAACGCTTAGAATGCAAATGCGTGTCTTATGAAGATTAAAATTACTCAAAAAAGTTGCCTTCATAAAATGTTGTTCCTTTTGGTATCCAGTAGTGTTTCAATACGAATATAAGCATTTTCCATAGAAATAAGTGTCATCACTACAAACATCCTTGCCTGAGGTAACTAACCGGTCACATCCAGTGACCACATATCTATGTCCCACAGTTATAAATGTTGAGGGGCTAAAAAGGTGTCGCCTTGAATCCAGACCGCGGCTGCAGCCAACTGATAAATACTCAGTAAGACGGTCGGTCTTTGCTCAATTTATATAAATATATGAATGTATTCTTATCTATAATATTCGCGAGAGTTGTAAGTCATCTTCATCATGGAGTTTGAGTTTAAGGGCATTAAATTGCTCGATGACCTTGATGATTTGATCCCTGTACTGGTTTTTGTTGACTTGCCCCGCACATTTCGCAAAATTTCGGTTTTTATTTATTATTTAAAAATATTAAAAGAAATAACAGAAAAAAAACAATACAGATTGTTAAGTATATCATTACGTATTTGTTGTTACAAAATTCATGCCGAATTATTCAGCCGTTACAGAGATAATTTACAATTAAGGTTGAAAAAGGACCTATTTTCTACGATTAACCAAAAAAAATTGAGAAGGTTTATTAAAATTTTAAACAATACAATTTATTTGTGATAAACTTAACTATAACATACTTTTTTTACACGGAAAACGCACGAAGGGATTCATCAACAAATTTCTTTGAACATACGCTGTTTTTGGGATTTGAGCCATGTAATGCCCTTAAGTCATCGTGGTAAAAGAGACTGTCTCGAACACAATTCAAGTGTGGATCTCCAACACAAGATATGCCACATATTTCTTGCCCTTTGTACAAAACTAATTGTATCCGCCAAGACTTGAATGAGGCAAAAGATAGAGTTGTCCAACCCCCGTAGCATGACCACCGTAGACAAGGATTTCTTTGACGTAAGAATCGACAAAATGTCAGATTGTGTCGACACAATGACAGATTTCTTGGCACTATCTGTCATTTTGTCGATTCTTCCGTCAAAGAAATCCTTGTCTACGGTGGTCATGCTACGGAGGTTGGTCGTTGACGTACTGATCGGACAAAATCTTGAATCATCGATTAGAAAATAAGAAGAAGAAGATCATGGTGTTTTGTTTGAATAGATTTCAAATGAACTTAGAAAGATTACTTGTATTGATGATTTTAATGATTTATATCTCTGTAAAGCTATATTTTGTTACGCGATTCATATTTTAATCAACATACAACCTGACACTGACCTGCTAATTGCAAAAAAACCTAAGAAAATTTGAATTTCGCGGTTACCTTAGCGCGTCCTCATACTCAAAATACAACTACCCCAGACATAAAAAAATATCGTCTCTCAGCAACATATTGAGACCGTTTCGTAATATTGTAAAACTCAAAGAGTTTTCAAAGTTACGGCAAGGGGTAAAAGCACCAGTTCTCGTCATATCGCGCTACAAGTGGGGTGAGAGCACCAAGTGTCCTACGAGGCTTTGACGTCACGTATCTCATATGGCCTTACCCGATATTGTGAAGCGGGCGGTTACTTCCTCGTATATTTATTTTCAGCCTGTATATTAAAGTGGAAATTAATGTGTACTTGTGTAAAATGTTACATGAAGTTAGTTATAAAAACGGTGAAGCAATTATATGTGATATTGTACTTTTTTACCCTTAATAGAAAAGCTTTGTCTTTCTGGTGCTTTGAGAGTATATTTTTTATGCTTTTAAAACATTGAGGGATTTTTTTATATAACTCTGAGGGTATTCTTTTTATGTTTTGAAAACAACACATTTCTTCTGTCTTGTGAATTTTATTATGTAAACAATCTGTTTTATGTAAACAATTGTGGTAATTTCACAGTTGCTCATTGTTTATTGAGATGTTGACTGACAAAACCATACTTTCAAAACACCGTATTCATTGAATATCTTTAACAACTTATAAAACACTCTAAATAACTTCCACGCCACTCAAGACACCATCAAATTCAAATCAAGGCATACACAGATGATCCGACATCACTTACATGCATACGCTGCGTCTGGTTTATCCCAAACAGAAGCCGGTCATGCAAATTGCATGCATACATAGCACCCTATATTCGGGTTCGCAGATTGTAAATTGCTTTGCCCGGTTGATCTAAATATTGACTATGACCTCCTAGAGGGTATAACTTTATCGATGTGTAACTATTGGTGAAGAAATATTTCGGGTTAATAGTTACCCGAAATATGTTGACTTCATTGTCCATATTTATCTATACTAATATTATAAAGAAGTATTTGTTTGTATGTTTGTATGTGGGGGGTAATCTTCGGAACTAATGATCCGATACTGAAAATCCTTTCACTAACGGGGAAGCTACATTATCCCCGAGTGTTATATACATTTAAAACGTTCCCGTGGGTTAATTTTCCGTACATACCGGGAGCGAAGTCGTGAGCAAAAGCTAGTGAACTATACATAAGGACCAAGATCCCATGAACTGCAGACCCACGTCATTTTATAGAAGCAGATTTTTTTTCTGGTGAAGTACCTTACTATAGGTAATAACAATTGGATATTATGAAAGTCGATCGTGGTGGCTTTGGCAGATATCAGGTAAAAAAGGTGTGCTAAATAGCTGCTAAGTTATGTCATACTATAAAGCGTAATTTTTTATATTACATAAGGGCTAGTATGATGATTCACTTCCTCCACTGCCAGACATTTTGTGTGGTGGAAACCCACCGCCAGACACCTTTTACAGTATGATACATTTCAGTAGAATGGATTTTAATGAAGTTGGCACATGGATAGACTATGGAGTTTGGTGCGCTTTGTAATGTAATTTTCGACTACCACACAGGTGAAGCCGCGGGAAAAATTAAGTAAGTATACAATTATAGTATATTAAATTATGGCACTGAAAATGCTAGTTGTAGATAAATTGAGAACGTTTTCTGTTATGGACATAGTGATAAAATATTTAGAGTAAGTACCTATAGAAGCGCTGGCTGTTAGACAAAGGCTGTCCGATATTAATTGAATGAATGACTTCACTATTATAACAAAAAGTAAGTTAATCTAAAATATTTATAACAGGCTTTTACTCCTTCAAAGCACAAATAAACAAAGAAATTTCACACGCAATTTATTCATCAAAACCTAAAATTACGTAATAAAAATATAAACTTGAACAAAACCAACTGAGACTTACGAAGGCCACAATAAATATAACTACAAAAATTAACAATTGAATAGAATATAATAAACACAATAGTGAGTTTTTGAATAACACTTAATTTTAATTGAGATCGCTTTTATTCTAAGTTCCTAAAGACACCGATACAATTGAAAAATGTTTTTGTTCAAGTTGAAATATGTTGAACATTAATTGAACAGGCGTGGTATTTGAATTTGGTCACGGTAAGCCGCTACTTTATCTTTAAACCACACATTTAAACAATTATCTTACTTCTAAAGAAAATACAACTTTTGAAGTCTAATAATACTTTAGAGTCACAATTGTACTCGAATTTGAAGTCATAATAAATATTTGTGAAAAGCTACATTATAAAACTAAATAATAACTTAATACTACTTGAATATCATATTGAGTAACCATATAAAAATGACTGCACTACAAATCGACTATTAAAACATCGAAATTTTTAATTAAAAATAGAAGTTCAAATCCAACATAAAGTTCAACATTACTCATGGCATTTATTTGCTTTTTTTTAAATTGTGGAGATATGATAGGCTAGGAAGCCGCTCCATGTAAAAAAATACTGGTATCCTACGGACTCCATATTGGCTGGAAGCTGATCTCAAACCTAACATAGATCGGGAAAGGCTGGCATAAGATGATTGTTCATCATTATCTTCCTGCTCCAGTCCCAACACAGATGGTAAAAAAAATATATTTATATAAAAAATTTAATACAGTTCCTTGAAAACCGGCTCTTGAAGCCTAAACATTTTATGAATATTGATTTTTTTATAAATAGAATAAAACATAAACAAAATTATATAATATAACATTATTTGCATTTATAAACAAATTAATATTAATTTGTGTTCCAAAACCAAATTCAAAAATAGTATTTATTTTTAGCTCTCGTCTCCGTAACAACCTAGCCTTCAGCTCGGGTATAAGTTCCGCCTCGGCTGCAATGACAATGTTTCCCCACTTATATTAAAATAAACTCATGTTGAACTCAATTTGAATTATGTTGGACTTGAAAAGTAAATAAGTGCTAATTCTATTTAAAAGTTAATTAAGAACAGCTGATTCGTATGTTGGTATCATATACTTGATGTTGATGAAAGCGTCTGGCCCTCCGTATCTCTCTAACAGTTGAAGAGTACTTTCTATCAGATCAGCGACATTCTCGTCTCGCGTTGTTGTGTGATCTATTCCGGATCCCAAGTTACCTTTGAAAAAACAAGAAGATGTTAACTAATCATCATCATCATCATCATTTCAGCCGAAAAGTCCACTGCTGGACATATGCCTCCCCCAAGAAGGGGGGTTTTGCCATAATCGCCACGCTTGGCAGGCGGGTTGGCGATCGCAGTATGGTTGTTGTAGAATCAGAGAACGCTGCTGCCCATCCTCTGGTAAGTCCCTTAGTCGCCTCTTACGACACCCACGGGAAGATATGGGATGGTGCTATTCTTTACGTCCGGACACCATACAGAACTAATACACATAACATAACGTCATGCCTTGTAATCTCCGAAGGGTTAGGCAGATGTGTACCTAACAAGTACACCCACATTTCGCCAGTTACGTTTAAGTCCCATGTATTAGGGGGATAGCCTATTGCCATCAACATGCTTCTGAGAAATTGCTGATGGAAAAACCCAAAAACACTTTCCCCGACCCGGGAATTGAACCCAGGACCTCATGCTCAGCAGTCGCGCTATCGACCGCTAATCCAACGAGGCAGTCCGAGGTGTTAACTAATAATTATTTAGAAATATAAAATCAATAATTTCGGCATCACTGAATGAAAACGGTCAGCAAGCAAACACATTTTCATTACACGTAACTAGGAAACTTCATCTACACGTCTTGCTAGCTTTGCCATTCCCCTTCATAAAGTGCCAATCTCCGTATTGAATGACTTTCGATGCATCTTGTAGCGTGTAGACCATTCTGGAAGCTGACCGGTAACGCTCTTTGTGCTCCTCTCATCGCTTGCGGCCGGCTTTGCGTTCAACGGTTTGATTGACTTTGAACGTCATCGGGTAAGACGGCCTAGCACAAATTGGTTACATGGTATGCGTTTCTTAGATAACAAAAAACAATGTATATACGATATTAGGCCTACTTGTACAACACAAATAACTCAATGCGTTTATGAGTAAACTTATATCAAACGTATCTGAGAACTTCAAGCGATTGAAGAAAAGTACATACAATTATTTGGTACATGCCACAAGACGCGCAAAACATAAAAAAACTCTATTGAAAGGACCGATAACTTAAATGTGTTTAACCGTAAATGCTCATGACAATTTGTGATGTAAACAAGCTTAAATAAAGTAGCTTTTTGAAAATGGCTAAAAGCACAAATGTCCTTTGCACATGCCAATAGACCATAATATTTTAATCAGTCAGTAAAATATACTAATGAAATTATATGACAAGGTTGAAAACCAATTGAAAAACAAAAAAGGGGATTTGAAATATTGAATTAACCCGTACAAAGTCACAGACAGCTCACTAGTTATAATTAAAATATCGGGAAAAAGTTCCGACAAGCAAAGTAAGCCGCAAAATGTCGAATTTTATTTTTGCCGCTATTCAGTATTGAAATTGACGTGTTAAATGAATTTACTATACAAACACATTTGCGATTTTATTAAAATTTGCGTCTGAAAAAGGTTTTTTTACATTCTCAACCGCTTTGGAAAAAATATATTTATTGGTTTTTTATTACGCTGAGTGAAAAAAAAATATGAACAGGGTTATTTTTAATAAAGCAAGCTGATGTTCTGTATCACAATTTTGTTGCTGACCCATCTAATTTAGTTGGTCGCATATTGGGAATACCTATAGCAAAGCCAATATTAGTTCAAATAGCCTGCAATACGAACCTATATGAATAAATATTGACATAGGTGTACCACGATCAATTTGGGTTGCCCTCATTTCTTGTTGCTCCTGTAGTTTGTAGTCCGAAATAAACGTATACCGTTTGCAGAAGTTATACGATTGGTTTGATGTATAGAAAAGAGAAAATCATGATCATTTTATATTTGTCAGATCCGGCCGATAGTATGGACATAAAATGAATCACAAGTACGCCGGTGGTGACATCACGCGACTTACTTACAAGTCTACCCACACCACAGCGTGCTTCTACAGAGACCTGATGTTCAGTTCAAGGCGAGGGCGACATTCAATGTCTGATTGCTGCGGAGTTGAGACGTCTTGGAACTGTACCCGCCTCATTGTGCCCTATTTTACTGTGTTAAGTTGTAATTTCAAGTAATTCGTTAGTTTTTCTAGAAACAGTGAATCGCACCCCAATGTGTTTTCATAGCACAAAACCCATCGTCTGCCCACATATGTACGAGCCTAACGGATTAATTCCTGACAATCCAACATATTTAACAATTTTCTTTGTCAATTTAATTAATTAAGAAAAAAGCTTGTGCGTACTTAGAGTTAAATTAAAGCTGTTATAAATACCCACAAGTGCAACGCAATTGTTCGGATGAACGGAAAACAAAAAACACAAATCACGCCCATTTTTTGCTCAACCAACAGCCAGCCAGCCAAAGTTCCAACAAAACGGCAACATCACAAGAGTAAAATAAACAAAAGACCTTTTTCACACAAGCTTCCAATTTCAAAACCTAATTACGTCACTACGCCCGATTTGCTTCAATGACGTCATCAATCATTTTCACCTCATAATTGACACGTGGAGGGCCGAGAAGATATTGTTTTCAGCCTAATAGACTTGTCGGGGCATCCGGGGGTAGATTAATTACATGTGGCTGTGAAATTCGGGGCGTTCGGGGGTGTTTCGGGCGTTTGGCGCGTCGGCTTTGCCCTCTCACCGGCGGTGACAGTGCCGCATTGTTACCGAGTTCCACCATGTCTCCAGTTTTGTTGTTTAACTTGCGATTTTGATATTTTGGTGTCTGTTACTGTTTTGAGGTATGATGGGATATTTGTTAAACGTATTTCTTACTGATTTCTTTCAAATTAAATATAGAGCAGAATAGATACTATTTCATTTGTTCATCTACACTAATATTATAAAGAGGAAAGATTTGTAGTTTTGTATGTTTGTAACTAATAAACTCAAAAACTACTGGACCGATTTCAAAAATTCTTTCACCATTAGAATGCTACATTTTCCTGAGTAACGTGCAAAGCCGGGACGGGCCGCTAGTCAATTATAATTCGCAACGCAATATTATTTTATAGGATGCAATTTTACGGTACGTAACACAATTATTTTTCAGTGAACATGAATCTCCGTCAGTATCCAAGTTTAAAGTATGATCAACAGAATGCCCTTACCTAAAACTCGTCATTTGATTTAGAATTTCTAGTAAATATGAACTTCATACATATATTATTATTTGTTACGACAAAACAGTCGTCCGTGAAACTAGACGCCATTCTACTCTGTCCCCAAATAGTTGTGGCGCGTCGTTTTTGCGTCCTACCTGAAGCTAATGCTTAGTAAATTGTCCGCCATTAACATAGTCCCCTGCGTTTTAACAAATATATGAGCTTTATTAAGGCCCAAAGTGTGGCTCGTCAACATCGTTCTCACTGTACAACATCGTTCTCACTGTATCGTGTTTTGGATTTTTAATTAGGATTTTTGAGGTTTCCTTTCGTTGAGTTGGCTATTATTAAACTGGAATTTCCGCATCCTATGCTTTCTGTACATGATTAATCGCCTACTACTTCTACAATTTTTATATTCATAGTAACAAAAAAAAATGCCAAAGTAAAACCTCTCGTTTTTGTCGCAGTAGATCAACACAGAATAATATTCATTAGCCTTAGAAAAGTCGTACAAAAACAAAGATTCTACTTACGATTTTTATCCTTGAACAAGTTCAGCATCGGCAGAATCTGCCGGTAATAGGGCACGAGAGCTTCACCGACTCGCTCACAGCCACCTACTAGCATCTTGATGCAAATGAGAGCGTGGCAGATCACTGAAGGACGCTTCGTTGCTAGGGCGCCTGTAAATAAATGGTGTTATGTACTAGCGCTACACCCTTGTTTCTTTCAACAAAATAATAACTGCTGAGCATTCGCGTAGTTACGCCACAACACCCTTTCCTTTCTGTCACTGCTTTGCATGACTGCAATGACAACATAAGAAAACAATGAGATTTCGCTAATTCTACGTTATAAACATAAACCTCCAAGTAACTTTATTTTGTAATAGGTATGTGTTGATTCAGAATCAGAATCAGAATCATTTATTCATAAACATAGGTAATAATTACATACAAGATCTTAGAAAATTTGGTTGTGCGCTATGTTTTGCAAATTGACATAAAATTATTGAAAAAAATTAACAAAAAAAAAAAGATTATGCAAATGGGTACCTACTATTAAATTAAAATATAAATTTATTACAATATTTAATTATTAACGTATTTGAGTACCATAATATGATTAGTAGTAATCAAGTAATATCATAGCGAGAAAGGATGCATATTGAATACAATACTCTACAGGCTTGACGTTGAAAATATCACCGTGCAAGTAAATTATGTCTCAGATTTAATGAAAATTACTGTGATAATCGCAAGTGTTTTATTCAATAATCTTCCTAATAAACTTCCTTTTACGTAACATCACACAAAGCCTTAAAAATTCAAATCAAATTTCCAACAATGCTTCGAAGATAATATCATGTATTTTAATGTCCTCACATCAAAAAGAGTTCTCAAAGAACTAAACCCGTTACAGGGAACCTGATCATGCAAAGCTTTAGAAGGTAATATTAAGAATTAATGCAGCCTAGAAAATGCAGTATGAAAAATGTTATGTCGTGCACAAGGAGTTTCGTTTAGACGCACTGGAAATTACTCTCAAACGGGAGTGCTCGGTGCCGCTGAAAATGCTTATTAGTTATTATCTAGATACAGTATATTTCCTAGGCTGTACGGGAGGAGGAACTAGTTGTGTGTGGTATATACTGCTTTTACATGGGCCACTAGTGTGTGTTCCAAGGTTTATGCGTTTATTATTCAAATTAAAAAAGGCTATTAGTTAGTTTGAAGCATTTGATATGAAACACGGTGTGGCAGAAGAAAGGAGATGCCTATAACCAACAGTGGGTGATTCCGGGCTGATATGATGATGATTTGATAAGGCAGGTCTCTGGGAAAGTAGGTGGGGCCACGGATTGGTGGTCGCAGCTTTTCTTGTCTGCGTTACGGGAAGTAATTCTGATATAATACCGTGGCCTTTAAAACACGAACGATAAGGTATAACTAAGGGATAATTTTACTGATGAAACTGTAGAACGCAATCAGCACACCTGAGACGCGTTCAGGAGCTGTCAATGTCATCATTGTTGCGGAGTATTGTGACTGGCAGCTTAGATCATTGGTGCGATTCGTCCTTGGCCGCAAAAAAATCTTGGATTTGATAAAAAATAAGAAACTAACTTTTGATCGGTATGATAAGTTGAGGCACCACAGGCAGGACCTTGTAGGATCCCTTGGTGATCAGGTCGTGGATGCCTCTCTCCACGATGAAGTTGTAGGGGTAGCCCCCCTCAGACAGGCCGTCGAAGAACATCGGAAGGTAGTGGTGGAAATCCAGCTTTTCTATTGGTACCTAGGCGACAGAAATAGTATTCATTTTAGTGCTTATGGTTCCGGATATTTCTAGAAAATATCAACTATTACCAAGTTGTAACCTATAAAAGTTTTATAAAAACATTTGATATATACATAGGTCATCTCAAAAGCTGCTACTAAAACTTTAACTTAGTTTAACTCAGCTCACACATTAGACAGCACAAAATAATGATTTTAATTAACCCAGTGTCTCAAGAGTTAAAACGATGCTCAACAAGGCAAATCCCAAAGCGATTTATCAACAAGGACCTAAGATTTTAATATGACTTAACACTTAATTTTATTACTTCCAGAAGGTTACCTATAAATGGATATTCCGGGCCACTTTCCGCTAAGCTGAATATATTATCATCCAATAAATCTAGGGTTTACTTCATTTTCCCATTCGTTCATATAAATAGAGCGTAAAATTGATTAAATTCTATATTCCTTGGACTGGAAAATCTTCCACCGAGCTAGAACCTACCTATATTTCTTAGATTCACAAATTAAAGGCTCAGAGGAGATGTCTTATTAGACGTGGTAAAAATATTACATTTGAGTTTACTCAGTTTTGTCAGAAAAACTTGATATTTTATCGTGTAGAAATAAGTTCTAAGAGAACTATAGTTTTAATATTTCTTCCTTTGACGCCTTGTATGGGTTCCTTGCAAATTGACGAGAAGACGCACATCTCTCATCTCTCACATCTTTGAGAGAAGTGGAAGGAATGGGGGGAGGCCTGTGCCCAGGAAGGGACAATAAATAAATAAAAAAATCTTTAACGAATTTGGGAAAATCGCTTTTTTTTTTAATAATTTTCTGTTACCTACACTATGGTCTGTGTCGTTGCTGTCAAAGGATAAAATAATTTTAAAAGTTTTGCTTAAAATATGTAAAACTAGAGATCAGTTCAAACGTTGGTTATTTTTTCAATATCTGGTATGTCAACACATAAAAATAGGTTGATACATGCGTAGGCGACCACCAACGCACAATTATGGATAAGTGCCTCACACTCAGGTATCGTCCCTAACTGACATAACTAGGCGACCTGGTTAGCCTTCCGGTGAGAACACTAAAATTGACTATCGTATTAAAAACACAGTTTTGTCTTTGGAAAGAAATAACTCAATTGGATTTGGATGGCGGTTTCGTAGTAGATTGGCTCAAATTTGATGGACGATAGCCGTTTTCTCATCGACCTCTACAATCCAGTCACACACCCGATACCATTGGCACTACGGGTTGTCAAATTTCCTAACTTCTGACCATCCGTAACGAGTTACAAAGATCTGCGGCTGACAAAATAACAACAACATCACGCCTGTAACTCCTGGAAGGTAAGGCAGAGGTATACTAATTTTGTACAACCCACATTTCGCCAGTAATGTTTAAGACGCATGTAATAGGGGGCGAGCTTATAGCCATCAACCGGGCTCAGATCCAGACGCTATGGCTGCTCCTGAGAAATTCCAGATGGAAAAATCCAATAACGTTGCCCGACCCGGGAACTGCGGATGACAGCCAGGATAAACTATTTAAAGCTTGATTTGAATTAAAAAAAAAAAACAGAAAAGTACAAGTACGCACCTTCCAAGCTAATCTCTTGCCAGAGGTGGTGAACTCAATGCATACAGGAAACTCTCCGCGCTGGTAACACTTCCTGAACATGGTCGGTCGAGCAGGCAGGGGATCGAACACGCCACATTTTGGTGGAGGCTTCACTCGGGTGTTCTTTTGCAAGGCTAGAAAGAGAGAAGGATATCTACGTTAGTTAAAGTTTAGAGTCGTCCTTGCTTTGTAAAGATGCAACCTCCAGGTAAATATAATTATGGTGACATGTCAAAACATCTACATTTAATTTTCTACTTTATGCCACTTAGCTATTCGTAGTATTGCCCTCATAAACCCTTTCGGAATACTATCCAAATCGCATCTTTCTCATTTCTTAATGCAGAGAATAACAAACAGTAATTCTTCATTGCGATTCGCTCACTAAAGGCCACTAGAATCAATTCAAAAGTGCCCATTAATGGTCTAATTTAAATAAATGGTTTGACTTTGAGAGACAAACTTTCAGTCTTCGTGGAAGATAGCACGTGTAGCGACTAGCGATCACCACAAGGTTTACAATGAAACAGACGTATATTTATTTTGTTGCATGTTATAAGTTACAGCCTCGTGTTGCCACTTAGACTGGTGGTTTTGTAACTTGTTTATATTAATTCTGGTATTTATATCAGTTAAAATCTGATAAAAATGAATCCTACCGACATCAAATTATCTCACTCAGATTCCGATTTAAGTAAAACGCTTGGAGCTGGTGGTGAACAAAATGTGTCAGTGCGGAGTAAGCGTAAACAACCAGAAAGCGAATTAACGCAGGCGCTTAATAAACTGTCATTAGACTTTAAAAACACTCTGACAGAGTGGCGAAAGGAGCTTGATACACGAATCAGTACTATTTCTGATAACGTCCTGAACATTAAAAGTGAGATTGCTGCTATCACCATGGTGACATCAGAAATTAGGAGCGAAATTTCGTCTATTCGCTCGGAACAATCTCGCCCTGCGAATCGTCTTACGGAACTTGATGGAAGATATGACTGCTTGTCAGGTGAACTAGCTGCTGTACAGAGTACCGTTAAGTTTTTGTCTGATGAACACACGGATTTAAAAGCGCATATTGAAAGGAAGGAAAACGACACAAAGAGCCTAATAAACGATCTCCTATTGAAAATGGACTACTTGGACCAGAATGCTAGGCAATGTAACTTGGAGCTGTGTAATGTGCCTGAAAGGCGCCATGAAAATCTACTGTCTATAATGGAAAAAATCAGCTCTAAAACCAACTTTAACATAAACATTAAGGATATTGTTTCGATACATCGGGTTCCTCATGCACACCAAAATAATAACAAACCTAAAAACATCGTAGTGAAATTGGCCTCACGTATATTGCGTGACAATCTTCTCAGCGCTTTTCGTTTATGTAAGGGCCTGACGTCGGACCAATTGGATATCTCAGGAACATCATTTAGAATATATATGCATGAACATATAACGTTAAAACGAAAACAATTATTTCGTGAATGTAAAAACGTCGCTACTTTACATAATTACAAGTTTGTGTGGGTTAAGCACGGCACTATACTTGTCCGTGAGAAAGAACAATCGAAGTCGTTCGCCATTAGGTCTCACCATGATCTTAGTAAAATCAAACCGGGGGCTGCTGCCACTAGGGATGAATCTACCACTAAGAATGACTCTAATACTACGATCATATAACGAACTCAGTGAACTCTACAGCGCGATGTTTATTTACTGTCCAATTTTTTACTTCTTGTTTGTGTACATAAAGAATTTTGATAATGTTGATAAGTCTTGTTCGCCTAATGTATATGGTTTCGTAATTGTTGCAGTTTTACGTTATGTTGAACTCTTGCTTTCTGTAACTTGCATTTTCTGTTTTAATTCTGTACTTTATTTGCATTTTTCACATAGTTTTTTTTATGTCATAGAGAGTTTTAACAATTTTATTTTATTGGTGATGCTTATTATATTAATACTTGACTTCAATTTGTACCTCCTGAAATTGTCGTGTGCTTATACACTTGCTCAGACTTATTCAATATTACTGCTTAAATTTTACGGTTCCGTTCACGGCTGATAAATTAATGATATACTATCAAAATTGTAGGGGGCTTCGCACTAAACTGCATGTTCTATTTATGAATATTTTATCCAATTGCTACGATATTATAATACTTACGGAAACTTGGTTAACTCCTGAAATACTCGACTCTGAGTTTATTGATAAACGGTATTCCGTTTATAGATGTGATCGGGATCGCAAGGCTACTCAAAAGAAGGATGGTGGTGGCACCCTTATAGCGGTACTGAAGGGACTGGGCTCTTTTACAATTGAGTCCACTATCGTAATTAATCAACACATTGAGCATATCATTCTGCGTATCCCGAGCGCGACAAGAGGTAAGTACGATGTCATTTGTTCAGCATACATTCCACCAAAAACCCCTGAGTGTGTTTATGTCTCGTATTTGAATGTTTTGCAAGCAGTTGTTGAGAGTGAAAGTGTTCAAAATTTCTATCTGTTTGGTGACTATAATCTCCCCGACATTGATTGGTTGGTTGTTGGAGGGTCACCTTTTGCGGCACAAAATATTAATAGCACTAACTCTCCAATTTCTAGACACATAAGCATCTTTATGTCCATTTTTAACGCCCACCAGTTTAATAAGATCCGAAATTCGACCGGGAAGATATTGGATTTGGTGATCAGTAATAATGACTGTTCTGTTATAACGCCCAATGACACACTATTGATCCCAGATCCTTATCATCCACCTCTATGTGTAATAGCCTCTTTCAATTTAGGTTGTCGAGCCATGACACGTAAATCCATACAGAGGTACAATTACTATAAGGCGAATTATGTTGAAATTAATAGTGAATTGGACAAGCATAATTGGGACGAATTATTACAGGGGCAGCCCGCAGAAGATGCATTAAATACATTTTATGAAGTCATTTTCAGAGTTATTAAAAGTCACGTTCCCTTAACATCGGTTAAGTCATCTAAATATCCTGTTTGGTTCTCACCATCATTGATACATATATTCAAAAATAAAAATAAGGCATGGTGTAAATGGAAACTTTTTCAAAATTTAACCGATTATGAACAATTTTCACTATACAGGTCGAGATTTCATAACGAATCCAAAACCTGTTACTCTCGATACATAAAATCGGTTGAGGATAGCATTAAACTTAATACCAAATATTTTTGGACCTTTGTATCTAACCGTAAATCCATAGCCCCCATTCCTTCAACTATGCATTACGAAGGACAGTCATCCAACAATCCAGACGAAATCTGTAACTTCTTTTTAAACTTCTTTCATTCTGTTTATGAGCCTTCCACTCTCAATAACGTGCAGCAGCAGACTTCCGACTATGCTAGCAACAGTAGTCTCGTTAGCAATCTTGCGATCAATATTGAACAAGTGCACAGCGCTTTGAAATCCGTGGACTGTTCTAAAGGTCCGGGGCCCGATGGTATCCCGCCAATTTTTCTTAAAAATACTGCTGACACGATAAGTCTCCCACTACACATTATATATAATAGATGTTTGAGCCAGGGAACCTTCCCAGATGTGTGGAAACGAGCCAATATCACCCCTATCCATAAGTCGGGCCCAAAGTATGAAGTTGAGAACTACCGTCCTATTTCCATTCTGCCGATCTTGTCAAAGCTATTCGAGAGACTTGTCCACAATCAGCTGTACCCAATTGTTCATAAACAGATTATTAAGCAACAGCATGGATTTGTCAAGAAAAGATCTACAACTACAAATTTGATTGAATACACTGATTACTTATTCAATAATTTAGACACACGTGTACAGGTGGACTCTATTTACACAGATTTCCGTAAAGCATTTGACAAGGTCGATCATAAATTACTTATGGACAAATTGGCATTCAACGGAATTCGCGGGGACTTGTATCGTTGGTTTACTTCTTATATTACAAATAGAACGCAAAAAGTGGTAGTTAATGGTTTCCATTCCAAATCCATATTTGTGTCATCAGGGGTGCCTCAAGGCTCGATACTGGGCCCTTTGTTATTTATTATATTTATAAATGATATTGGCATGTGCTTTTATAATTCAAAATATTTACTCTACGCTGATGACCTTAAAATCTTTAGACCCATAAAAACTACACGTGACTGTCAATTGCTTCAAGAAGACCTTAATCGTCTTGCAGATTATTGCACTGAGAACAAACTCCAACTCAGTATCTCTAAATGTTATTGTATTAGCTTTACTAAGAATAAACATATATTTAAATATCCATATGCAATACATAGTGTAACTCTGGCAAGGGAGAGTTTGATCCGTGACCTGGGAGTATTACTTGATGATAAACTGCACTTAGACGCACATGTAGATAAAATCATCAATAATGCTTATCGCATGTACGGCTTTGTGATGAGATCAGCCACGGAATTTAAGCACCCTAGTACATATTTATATCTGTATCGATCACTGGTGAGGTCACAATTGGAGTATGCAGTACCTGTGTGGAACCCCTACTACA
Source organism: Noctua fimbriata (assembly GCA_905163415.1). Taxonomy (NCBI): domain Eukaryota; kingdom Metazoa; phylum Arthropoda; class Insecta; order Lepidoptera; family Noctuidae; genus Noctua; species Noctua fimbriata. Next base: position 2,226,619 of record LR990932.1, read on the forward strand.
ATAAATACAGTGAGTGTATAGAAAGCATACAGCGCAAATTTCTGAAGTCTATGCATTACCGTTGCTTAAAGAGTTGTTATCTCTCTTATAGTGAGCTACTTAAAAAGTACAATCTGCTTTCCTTGAGTTCAAGGCGTACTTATCTGGAAACCAAATTTTTGTATGACTTATGCAATAACTTGTATGATTGCTTAGATATAAGTAACAGGCTATGTTATATAGTTCCCAGGACATGCCAGGGACGACAGGTGCGGGCACGATCTGTATTCGCCACTACTACCAGTCGTACGAATGCCGGCTTGCGTGCGCCTATTCGTCGCCTTACGAGCAATTATAATAAGAATTTCTGCAGCTTAGATCTGTTTGCTTTACCCCAGGGAAAGTTTAGACAAATGTTGCTTGATTTATTAAAAAACTAATGTGACTTTGTAATTTCATTGAGCAACACTATTAAATTAATTAGCTTCATTGTTGGTGTTGTTGATGCTTCACTATTTGTACTAATCTTTTTTGTTATTTACCATTTGTCTCATTGTTTATCTGTGGAAAACGTGGTTGATTTCACATTTGTATCATTTTTGTATCTTATATTTTTTTGTTATCCTTAATGTGTAATTGTTTGTTTTCCCTAATAAATAAAATAAAATAAAATAAAATAGACGCTAAGTCTACTTCAAGAACACCACGTGGCACGAGAACACATCATGCCTTAACAAAATCTTATTTTTTAAGACCTTTGCTCAAAAATAAACCGTATCAAGGCTTACATACAATATTTATTTATTTAAAACTTCAAGTACAAAGTACAGAGGTGGACTTAATGCCATAGGCATTTTCTATCAGTCCAACTTCCAATATTCCTTTTTAATTCAGGATACTCGATATAATATAATCATTATTTTATTAAGGTACATAAAAGTTTTTTAGTTCATGAGGGACTTACAAAGTATGCATTAATAATAGCATAATTATTAATGTTAGGGTAATTAATGGGGAAAGATGGGTTGTTAGCCTATTTAAAACATTATGTATAGTGAATTATTACACTATAACTAGATTCATGGCACGCTTTTAAGTATCAATTCTACTGTCTTTTATTGAATTCAAAATTGAAGGGATCGCTCAGCAAAGATTAGAATATGATTGATTAGCACACTGTTGCTGGTGTGCTTTTGTTGTTATTATTACAACAAAATCTCTAAGTAAGTTTTTTAGTAGCAGCTATTGCCACTATATATGTTCCCACTGCTGGGACACGGGCCTACTCTCTATGAGAAGTTGTGGTCTCTGTTATCTACAGAGCGGGTTGGTAGAAATCGATGTCTTCAAATTTTTGGTTTTGAGACTTCTTTCCTCATGATATAGTCCTTCAACGAATCGACAGATTAAATTAAGTACACAAAAAAAATTGCAACAAAAAGTTACCTTGTATGGTGAACGCAGGGACAATCCTGGGTTTCTTTAACTTACTTCCATGAGGATAGTTGGGACTCGGCTTCCTCAAAGAGTAACGAAAGTCTTTCCCGCACTGATCGGGGACACACGGTGGCAACAACACTCTTTCATGCATTTTCGTTCACTCACCAATAAAAAATATATCACAAAAACATGCTCCGTACTCCAACGAGTAAATAATCTTATAATATCGATCTAAAATGTTGACACAAGTAATAAAATAACTAAGTAAATTTGTTCTAGACGGGGGCCCGATTCTGATTGTTTATTTTGCAACATGATCGTTGCTAGGCAACCGGCCGCCTATCGATTGGTCGACGGTGGCGCCGCCAGCGGGCATTTCGAAAGCTTTGTGTACACAGGGAGCTTTATTGCGTACGTGCCCGCCGACCCTGTTTAATTTGTTGACATAAATAGTGAGGGCACTCGGGCAATATGATGGTGTTTTAAAAATAAGGTGGAGATATTAATCGATGTTATTGGTGGGTTAGTAAATATTGGACAGTTTTGAGGGCACGTAAGTAGGATTTATTTGTTGTCGTATTTATTTAATGTCTTTGTCAAATAGAACGCGTTTCCTTTTATGAAATATCTTACTTTTTACCTGTTTATTATTTAAACTTCTCAGAAAATCACTTTACAATAATATATTTAACCAAATTCAATACCGTAGAAGAAGGAGGTTACCTTTAATATTCATCATTTTTTGATGATCAAAATGAAAATAAATATTGCCCATTGGATACGAATTGACAAGCGTATGTGCTCCCACCGTTAGGCCCGGTCCACGCCACCGAATTATATTAGCGATGGAGAATTTTATTACATTTTAATATGAGGTATTTCCACAATATCTGTATTGGAGGAAAATTCTTTTGAATTTTGATCAGTACTCTCTTTTATGTGGGCTACGAGAAAAATGCTCTTTGATTTTATTTTCGTATTGAGAAACTTAAAGGGATTCTCGACAAATCGACCGATTGATCTAATAAGTTGTTGAAAATTAACTCTCTATGGGATAGATCTAAACTTACTTTACGTAAAAAAATACAAAGCACAATCATAATTAGTCTTTTCAAGGCAAGATAAAAGTTCAAAGCAAAGTTTCAGGTACCTATTAAGCATGTACACAAGGTTCAGTTTTCAAGTTTAACAAGGGTACTTTATTCATTGTCTTTTTAAAACAATTTTCCCTGCATGATGCTTTTATAAAAGCTTTCAAGCTCGTTTTAAAACTGCGTTGGCCATTACCTGCAACCATGGCACCGTAATTGATGAAATGTTTGTAAGAGACAGTGAACATCATTTTACATGTATTTGTACACGATGACAGTACATCAAGCTACACGAAACTGTCAAATTTTCTAAATCAACCTTGAACCTAATGTTTTAGCAATAAAGTTGAAAATGTCTTACTTAAATTTGACAGATTGTAGTGGCTTTTTGTTTACTTGTTAGTATTCATGTATGGCAGGCATATTATTATGATATTATGTGAGCACTTAGTTCTATAATGCTTCGTAATAAATTGTATTGACCTAAGTATTTGTAAGGTCTATGAAACTAGTGGAGTAGAAAAATGTACTCAACAGGTTTTAATGTTATAGTTGTTGATGTTATGGAAGAATGATAAAGACCGGTTTAGTCGCAATTAACTGTTGCTTTAAACACATAATATTTTTGACATCGATTGAAGTTTTGAAAAAATAAAAAACTACATTTAGCATATTTTGGTGAAAGCAAGATGGATCTAACAGATTTGGATAAGTTTTTGAAGACAGCCCTGAAGACACAGGGCTCAAAAAACGACGTAATGAATTATAATAATTTTGGCAAGTTAAGATAATAATAACTGATTTTAAGCTCTAATACCAAATTTAGTTCGGGAAAATTAGTATCTTGCGTTTAACGAGAGTAATACCTCAAAGTTATAATTAAATTAATGTTAATTAAATCTATTAAACACGTGTTATAATGCTCGTCTAATAAAATAAAACATGTATTTTATACATTAGTATAATATCTACTCTTCAATCCACATGAGTATCATAAATGCGAAAGTATCTCTGTCTCGCTGTCTTTCTGTTTGTTACCTTTTCACGCCCCATGGATTTGGACGAACATTGCCATAAGGAATAGACCATGACCTGAGTAAAGACAAAGGATACTTCTTTATCCCTGTAGTACTACTTCACTGACGGTCTGCCACGTTTCACCCTTATGCCCTAAACAATAAGGTTAAAAAGTGGTCGACCTTCAGTGAACTGGCTACATAATTTTCAAATTATTGCGAACTAAATGCGGGCGCAGCCACAGACAAAAGCTAGTCTCAAATAACAGTCACACAAGGCAATAGTAAAACCGTATAACGCCATTAACTACATTACGATCTTTTAAATCTCCCGCCTGCAAGCGCCATCAAAACCGTTATTTTTAGTGTCGTGTGTTCAGCGGCTCCGAACAGAGATTTCGCGGCAAATTGAATGTCGGGCGACACCAGCGTTCGATATTTAAAATTTAATATTGCATCAGCTGCCGGGAGCATTATGAAAATTTTTATACCGCGGACTTTACAATGAACCTCCGTGGTTGAAGTTTGAAATAGGTTGAAACTATTTTTCTGGTAATAAATCAAGATAAATAGCGTTAATAATTTCTTTAGCTCTTGTCCTGTAGTTCGTCGTACAACATAAAATATGTTTTGAGGGACAGTTTAACACAACGAGAAATTATTGTGTTGTAATGAAAGTACATTACAGCCTTATTTAAATGCATGACTTTTAATTTGAAATAACTTACTGTCAATAAAATGCCAGAATAATAAGGTAAGCATTAATATAATCCACATTTCAATCCATAGATTGCTGAAGCAAATATCATGACGTCGTACTTGAGTCAAGACAACGAAATTCAAGGACCATATTCAGTCTAGTTTTATACTAGTAATGCATACCTTTACAAAAACTTGTACAAAGCCACTTATGTATTGAAGATCTTCAGATACTTACATGAAAGATAAGTACTTCAGCTGTACCAATCTTGAAAGAGCCGTCTTCGTTCTAGACTAGTTGAATTCAGACGAAATAAGCTTGGTACAATCAGGTACTCACCGTATTATTCTTATCGGATTGATTTGAAAATACTTGTCCTATCTTGTCTGACCCATTCTGAAATATAAAATTGTAAAAATAAAGTAAGATTTTGTTGAAGACAAAGATTTAGTTGTTGCCAAATGAAACGACATTACTTGTATTGTTAACCTTGTAATTGTTTTATTTAATTAAAGCATCTGGGTGAAATGGGAAAAATAGAAAAAACAAATTTTCCTAGATATGAGACTTATAGGCCGACCGCTTTAATGAATCCTCCGCCTTGCCCCATCAAAGGCACATTAAGCGTCCATAAAGTCCTAACAAAATCCCACAGGTTGTTTGTTTTACAATAACCATAATCCACATAGGTATTACGATACTAATTGAACCAATACGTGATCAACTTTCAGAATATTTCATTAAAATTGATACCTACGCGAGGACTGATTAAAGCGGTCGGTCTATAGCTAGATCGATTTTTCGCCCTCGTAAACTATTATATTGCAACTTTCGTCGAAATTGTTAGAGCTGTTTTCGAGAACGTGATAACAAATATACAAATATTGCTCATTTATTAGTATAGGATATAATAATTATAAATGGATTTTATCGTTATTGACCTGCAATTAACTTCAAATTGAGTTTAAACATGAGTTTCGATTAAACAACTGTGGCAACCAAACCATGGTGTAGTAGCAATTTTTCCTTTAACTTTTCACACCAAAGGACTTCTTCGATTTTTTCAGTAAATATCGCTTAAGTAAGTACAGTCGCCAGCACATCAAGTTACCACAAACTGTCAAATTTCTTCAAATAATTTTAAACCATAAAATGTTGATGGTTAAGTTCAAAATCGGATGAGAAAATTTGACAGTTTGTGGTAACTTGATGCGCTGGCGACTGTACATCATCATCATCATTCTCTTGCCCTTATCCCAATTCATTTGGGGTCGGCGCAGCATGTCTTGTTCTTCCATACTTCTCTATTACTCGTCATCTCATCAGACACCTCCTTTCTTGCCATATCATTCTTTACACAGTCCATTCATCGTTTCTTTGGTCTTCCTCTATTCCTATATCCATCCACATTCATACTCAAAACTTTCCTCACAACATTTGACTGTACATCAATGTGATTAAACTACTGTAGGAAAGACGCCATACAATCGCGATCCGTTCTCATGGGACTGGAACGATTAGAGTTGAATTAGCCGGAGCTCTAGACTGTTTAGTCCATTTTCTTAATTTGTGAATTAACCGAGTGCTTTTGTGCCAACTATTAAGTAGTTTTGGGATTTCTTTTACTTAGTTTGACTTGTCACGACATATTTGAATAGAGGAGATTAAAGTAATCTTGGTCTCTGACCAACAGTGGGACATCATCCATTGATATAATACAATAATGTAACTGGTTCAGAATTTTTACAAGAGACTGGTTTTCCATAAGTGCATAGTGCATAAGTTCGTATTCTTAGCATGTCGATGGAAATCTAAATTGTGTCCAGAACTGAGCTACTAGGAGTGCATGAAAGAAGCCTCCCCGAGCGACGTATCTACCGAGTCACTATACACCCGGCGCACCCTGGGCAGTCAGCGAGCCCTGCTGACTGGCTAATCCTTAACCATGATGGCAATCCAAAGTGCATAAGTGCAGAGTCATTATATCACCTGATTTTGCTACCATCTACTAGGTACAAGCCACTGTTATTGATTTTTCTAACACCTGCTGACCAAGAATAATCTAGTTAACTTGACAAAATTTTTCGTCAATGCGAAAAGAATAATCGATCTTTCTTATAGAGTGTAAATAGACCCTTAACATAGCCGAAAAGCACTTCTTTTCCCCGTCTTTGCGATAATTTTTTTGTTCTAGACCATACCTGGGAACCTTCTAGTTACGGAGATATTGGGGGTCAAAGTTCTAACTTTTTTACAAGTTTTTTTTTAAATACATGTTTTTAATGTAAGACTTTACACGCCTTCACGACCCCCGTGCATTCAATGCATCCACCAGCACAATGCTTTGAGTGCTTTCCATCGAGTGCTACCGTAGAACGTGATTTTTCACCCCAAAAAAAAATCAGAATGCTTGGTTGACGGTTATGTGAAGGGTCTGTTTACACCCTGTTTATCCCGCACTTTTCAAATAAGTGGCAATAATTTTCAAAGTGAAGCATATAAGGCAACAAATCGCAACCTACACAATAATCAGAATGAAGTAACTAAAAAACTTTAGAAATCGTAACGCGTTTCTATTCTTTTTTCTTTTTTTTTATTAGCCTTGTATGTCCCACTGCTGGGCAAAGGCCTCCCCCATATCCTTCCAGGTATTCTGCTCCTGCGCCACCTCGAACCAGCCTTCGTTTATTATTGTCAGCGATACTTTTTCATAACTTCCACCGAGTAATTCACTACGCCTCAAAAAAAAAAAACTAAAAATATACTCCAACAAACTCGCGCCCAGTCATGGCATCAGCATTATTACTTTTCCTCTACAAAACACAATAATAAATGCTCCAGTCGATTCGGAGCCGTCCAAAAAGGTGAATAAAATCGAAGCCGTCGGCTTTCGGCTTCACCGGCGATTTTTTCGTTTCACACCGCGAACCGTGCTGGGTAGGCAGAATCTGGCAATTTTAAAAACGATTCGCAGAGAGGTCAATTTATTTTTGTTAACATTATTGAAACTGGTGGAGATTTTATTTGGTTCTGCGTAGTGAGTTGTTGGGATATAAAATTGGAGACCGGTGGAAGCTGCAGTACGGAAATATGTACCTAGATAAGCAATTTATGCTTTAAAACTTTCATGTTTGTTTTACGATTTGAAAGCAAGCAAGCAATTAAAATTAGAAGTGGGATAGAAAATACCCGGTACTATTTTCCTCTTTTATCTTCGATATCATAGTGATCATAATGTTTTAAGAACTACGAATCACTTGGAATCTTCTCGATGTTAAATCACAGCCTTCATTCATAATTCACCTACCCTCATACCTTATCCAATTTATTTGGGGTCGGCGCAGCATGTCTTCTTTTTCCACACTTCTCTATTACTCGTCATCTTAGCAGTCACCTTCTTTCTAGCCATATCATCCTTAACACAGGCCATCCATCGTTTCTTTGGATTTCCTCTACTCTTATATATTCTAGCCATCTATCTATATTTATACTCAACATTTTCCTCACTACATCTTTCTCATCTTCATTTGGTCTAAGGGAAATATGGAAGATAAATAACTGGCAAATACACTACAAGACCGATCGTAACTTACTAAGCATGCCATTGAAATTGTACACTTGATCAATATAATCCAGCAATAGCAAATGTTTGAGTGGCATCTTGCCAAATGAAGGTATTCCAGGTATTAATTACATGATCATAACTAGAAAGCTGATTACATTTGACTTACGTCTACATTCAGGTATTTCATTGCTGTAATTAAGAATTAATTTGGATCTATTACTGTCTGTTATAGTAATCACAACTCTATTTATAGTTAGTCTAGGATTAATTTGTGGGTTTAGTGGCTTAATTTGTTGAAAAAAATCTAATCACTGGTTTTGTTCACTGCACTGGCCCACTTGCACCACATATAGCTAAATGCATTAGTGCTAAACAAATTTAATACATCGTTCTATTTCTGTCATTCATTTGAAGATTCATTTGAACCCGACTGCGGCGAAACCCAAAAGGAGGCTTATGTTTTTAGCCTGTATGTATGTATGTGGGTATGTCTGTCCGTTTCTATGTTCCCTCGTAATTACGTTTAGCTTAAGGAAATGCGTATAATTCCGTCATTTGTGTTCAAAAGCCACGCAAGTAGGCCTTTGTGTTCAAAACATAATCACTTAAAAGACACAAATGACCTGCTCATTATTGAAAAGAAAACCATAGGTAGGGATGTGATGTTTATGACTTTATTTCCAATTATCCGTATTATTATTATTTATGCCAAATTGGCTTACGTTTGGCCACAACTCGTCTGATGTGAAGCAATGACGTGGCCTAGCCTCAACCGCCATAAAATCAGTCATCCCTTCCTATAAAAGCCACAACACCCATTAATACACACACATATAAAAAACAAAGTTTAAGTGCATAAACTAGGTATATCGTCTGGCTAGATTTACGACTGACTAAGTACTAGCCTTGGTCTCACGTTCATACCATAAAACAGTTCGGTTGAAAGACGCGGGTACCGAATGGATATACGTCTCCGCCTGTGAATAGTTGAGACATTGCCGGTTTAGATTTTTAGTGCAAGTCGTTTCGGTTAATTTTAGGATGGTATAGAGGATTTTAGAGGGTTTGTTTGGGGTAAGATAAAGATTTAAATTCAGTGTTGTTTTTTTTTTGGTATGGCAATGAACTTTTAAAGACGAAAACTGAATAGGTTCTGGAATTCAGCTAGATCTACTTCTGCTTAAGATTCAACGAGAGCTCTTGTATTCATCATCATCTGCCTAGCCTTTTCCCAACTATGTTAGGGTCGGCTTCCAGTCTAACCGGATGCAGCAGAATACCAGTATTTTACATGGAGTGACTGCCTATCTGACCTCCATGACCCAGTTAGTAATAGGTAATACGATACCCCTTGGTAAGACTGGTACTGAGCTCTTGAATTATACAAGAATAATATAGCAAACTGAAATTACATTAAATTATAAGGTATAGATGCATATACATACATAAACTCAAGCCTTTCTCCTATGGGGTGGGCAGGAACGCAACCTACTGCTATCTACCTACATACTTCTTTTGCTAAGGTAAAGAGTAGGAAGGAAACACGTGCCTGACTTTCCTCTTTCCTTAATAAAATGAGAGTATATTTGTATTTCGTAACACAACATTATCTGTATACTTTCTCTTCAATTTCTTTCCTTGCCAATTTCCATTCATTTGAATGGAAATCACCGTGTTATGGAAGCCACTTATCACAAACCACATACTGAGTTCTTTCATAAAATGAATTTATAGATATTTTAAGGAAAGATTGAAGCATGATGTAATCAGACCTGCCCAGGGGTCCAGAGTATAGTCTAATGATGTTCTTTATACGTGGTTAACATAATAAGTGAGGACTCAAAGCACACTAACGATGCTCGAGGTATTACTATTCGGCGAAGAGATACATGCGGTTTGGAAAATTGGCAATCTTTTGGTGATGACACCCATGTCATAAAGACTTTCAGCAAACTGATTTCCAAAAATCACTGTGGCAACAAATTGGGAAGCCGTTGCCCTGCAGTAGGATACAAATGTCCTGGTACAGCGATATCTGGCAGTCTTGGTGGAGTAACGGAGATTATTGGCGAGAAATAAAATAGACTAATGGTGTAATAATAAAATATGTTTATTTTCCAAAATCATAGCGTTCGATTCCTGGCTAGGAATATTGATTTTTCAAAAATGCAATGACGTAATTTTAGTTTCAAAATCGACCCCGAAAACCCATTGAGCATTTTTAGCTATTCCCCATAGTTTAGGATTTGATCATTCACGCCCACTTGAAAAATGCACCCTGAATAGTAACAATTATTTAATATCACCGAGCCGAACAGCATCTTCAACATTAATCCTAGCAGATATCTAAAGAAAGCTTCTTTTTTTCAGTAGCCTTTTATGTCCCACTGCTGGGCAAAGGCCTCCCCTTATCCATCCAGGTACTCTTCTACTGCGTCACCTCAAACCAGCCTTCGTGTTGCGCTTCTAGATCATCTCACCACATAGTCAGGCTAGATAAATGTTGTCACAATCTTTTATTTGGACTATGTTTTATATTCTAGGCACCCGTGTGTCCCAACACAAATTCCCAACGTCAACAGACTTACATGGTCCTATATTCAGTGGAACTAGATAAAAACACACAAACATAGATCAAATATAACTCTTGTGTATATCATCAAAACGGGAGCCCCACAGAATTGAACCACGAATAACGATATATCTGGCACTAACAAAATAATACATTATTCTATCGATATTCTTATTATTTATGGAACCTTCTGGAAAGGTATAATGGAATTTCGAGATGACTTTTGTGAATGGAGTCAATATGGTTAGGAAGAATAATTTTTGTTTTAATCTGTAAATAGACAGTTGAAAATTGTCAAAGTAACAGATAAAGGTACCTCCGTATAAATACGACTGGTCAATCAGGATGTCAACTGTCGTCTACCATGTGTGCTTCATGCGTGTTATTTCCGAAGGGGCAAACAGATATGTACCTATACAGCAGAGCATTAACATTTCAATAATATCATTTTAAGTTTCTTGTTTGTGCAAGGGACAAGTGTAATGAAATTGAGCGCAATTCCAATCTCCGGACTTTTTCGTAGAAATTCTTAATGGAAAAATCCATTGAAAAATATTAGCTATGTTCTTGGAAAAGGGGTACACAACCGGGATTTTCCTTAACCTAAGCCCGCACTACGATAAAAAACCGCACGGTAAAAATCAAGCGGTAAATAAATCTGTAGCTTTATACAAACTTGACAAGAGTTTTAAATCGCGAATGCCTACAGCAACGTATAATACCATATGTTACAGAATGGCGATAAAAACAAGTGAACCGGTGAATGTGGTGATATTGTTATTGGGGGAGGCCTATGTCCAGCAGTGGACGTCTTTCAGCTGAAATGATGATGCCCATCATGTTTAAAATTGATATAGATGATTGGTGGTAAACATATTCATGACTATAGACAAAATTTAGTTATTATGCTGCCCACTTGTTCGGGTCAACATCGGCACAGCCTGGAGGCGAAATCAACTAACTACGCACAAAATTAAAATTAATGCAAATACCACGAACAATACTCTGATATTTTTGACCTACTTTCCTCATTAAATGATATATTTTTCAACTTGCGTGACAGCGTGCTGATGTACTTAATGAGGTATGGAGAAGAAATTAACTTTTAATCAGTAATAATTTACCTGTGGTCCCAAATATTGGAGAGGTTTGGCCGTTATTGAAAGGCTTTTGTAGTGAAAATGCTTTTAAACACTGTTTTAAGCTTTCACGGTATACAACTAAACTTATACTGTCACTTACGGGATATCTTCCGTGATTGTTAATTATTTTGAGCTCCCGATATTTTGACGCTGATGCAAGCGCCATGATCGCGGAAGATATCCCGTAACTGACAGAAAAGAAAATGCTTTTTTTTAAATATTAAACAGTCAGCGCTGAAATAATGTGAGTTAACTGTATTTATGTAGGTTGTTATTGAGGTATTCTTTGTGACTTCTGCTTTGCCACCATCGATTTTAGTTCGTAGTTAGTAGTTCGAGACGTACTTGAGAAAACTAAGAAAATGACGTCATTCGTTAAAAATACTGCACCTTTTCATACTAGGCTTTTACATAATTTTCTGTTATCCTAACCCCGACCCAAAATAATAATAAACAAGGCAGTATATCCAGCCGACCAATTCGTTGGCTCGGCGGGCATCCGTCTCGACCAATTACAATTACAACGATATGCAAACTGCTCACAATCACGCCCGGAGTAATTTAAAACCTGGACCGTAGATTGTGTACACTGGAATGGGCTGTGTCGTTAAATAAATTAAATTATTTCGCTGATGTAAGAATGCCATGTACCTAGTGTTACCCAGTATCTAAGTTAGGCACCCACATTTCACCAGTTATGTTTGAATCCGATGTAATAGGGGGCGGGCCTATTGCCATCAACCGGGCACAAATCTAGAAACCGTGGCTGCTACTGAGAAATTCCTGATGAAAAAATCAAATAACACTTTGCCCGACCTAAGAATCGAACCCAGGACCATCACCTCATGCTCAAAAGTCGCACTTGTGACCACTAGATCAACGAGCCAGTAATTTCATTGGTTTATTTCATTGTAATAATAAAATAGTTTTGAAGTAATTTCTTAGCTCCACTCAACTACATTAAAATATTATTGACCTAGTTTCAAAATAAGTATTTCTATTTCAGTTTGTCATCGCTTCAAATTATGCTTCTTCATTGATTACTGTTTCATTCATCATAGAGAATGACGAGGCAAAAGTAGTGCTACTATAAGGTCATTATTATTATGTAGGTTAGGTATCCTAAATGTAACAGAATATTCTCTTTTGCTAGTCATAATTTTGATATATGCAGAAGTAGATAATAAAAAAAATATAAAAGTATGTACCTAAATCTATACAATACTTACCAAATATGAGTTTTAACTGCAGTCACTAAGTTAAAAACACTGTCGTAATCTACAATATCAATATAATTATGCGATACCTGAAACACGTGTCTAGTATTTTTATGTAAAGAATCTATGTACAAAATTTCAAAACTGTATCATGAAAAATCACAAAGTTATAAGCTTGTTCTGTTACCTGGTTGTTCGCACAAAAACGTAGTCACCACGCGGCGCGCCCGCGTACGCGCCTCCAGAGTCGTCTTGAGCTCATTGATAATAATAATTTAACAGTAGGTACCTAAATGATTGTGATAGGTACTTAGTGTCGCTCGGTGTCCAACTCGTAGCCTTTTTTAAATATTTTTGGGAAAAAATATAAGATGGTTTAAAAATTATTGGAATCGATTCAGTTACTTATTCTGAACAAACTATATTCAGGTTTCGCATATACTAAAAATAGTGTTGTATACTAATATTATAGAGAGGTAAAGTTTCTAAGTGTCTTTGTAGGGGCTAATCTTTGGAACTACTGAACCGGTTCGGATTTTTTTTTTCACTTATGCGTAGCTACATTATTCCCGAGTGTCATAGGTTTATTTAAAACGTTTTCGTGGGATGCTTCCGGATCATACTGCGAGCGAAGCCGTGGGAAAAACTAGTGGCATAAACATTTAAAATCAGCGCATTAATTAAGATAACTATAAAAACTTTATCAACGAAATTGGACGACTGTCTCAATAGTTTTACCTGATTTAAAAAGAGAAAAATGCACGCAATATGCAGCAGAATGGCACATCCAGTTACTCCACAGGTTCTCCTTGTTCCCCTAGACAACGTATCTTGAGCGCTTTCCCGAGGGGCGCTGCTAATAAGCTCGTAATAAATGACTCGACTCGCACAAAATATTCAATGTGTGCTGCCAACTGTTATAATTATAATTATTACAATCCCAGCTACACGAATAATTATTGTTTGTTTGTTTGGCTTATTAGAATATACTGGTTTTGAACGCACTCAACCTAAATGTTTAGTTTAGTGTTTGAGTTTTAATAGAATAGAAAGGGACAGTGCTTTTGGGACCAAAAAGTAGGATGCCCTAATAGATCACGTTGTAGCGGCCCTACAAAAAGTACACCAGCAACATGGTAAAAAAGTAATACAGCGCCATCTATGACACAAATAAAAAACTAACATCACAATCCTAAATCGCGCAGTTAAAGTTATCCGCGACTTAAGACTGTATAGAAAAACCCGACACCAACTGTCAGGCAGTAGCCCACCACACAAACCCTCTGGTCGGAGGATCCTCCCTTTTCTATGGGGGATGAAGCATCCAGTTCCTGCACACCCTGTTCTTCATACCCCCAAAAGATATCTATGTCAAGTCATATAGCTCTAGGTAACTATTCATAAGGATTCAAAGGATGTAATATCTTGCATGCTCTTGTATTTATACAATGTTTAAACAAATAAAGTAATCTTACCTTATGTAAGGTTCAGAAAGATAAAAATTATGAAACGAGAAAGGTGTATATATTCGTTGATACAGGGATAAAATGGTTTACAAAGATATATTCTAAGATCTGTAGCACAAGATTGATCATATTTATGTAAGTACATATAACTTCATTCCAGACTTGTGGATTTGAGAAATACATACAAGCCTTGTAAACTTTCATTTGCATTATTTAGTTTCATTTCTCAAAAAAGCATCGAACAATGTCCATTTTTTTTTAAATTACTTTTTGACGCATTATTCCTTTTTCCTTTTACACTAAAATACCCGTATTTCCCATTAACATCGACATTTTCAAGATAAATTAAATAAAGAGAATTCAATTTTGATCAGAAAACCTTTTAAGACTCATTTTTAAATCACAAGGTAACAAAAATACGGCACAAAAAAAAAAACAAACGACTTATGAAAAAAAAGCAACGTATTTTTTTCTCAACAATTAAGAAGGCTTATGTCGGTACTTATTTTTTCTTTTTTTCTTTGCAGGTAAGTTCGAGAGTATTTGACGTAAGATGGACTAAATCAACAATGGCTGTGCGAGTTTGTTTACAAAGCTGGTGAAAACGTAGAAAAACATTGTAAAAGAATAAAAAAGTTCTCAAGTCTAGAGCATGGAGCCAGACGTTTCCAAAATGGCGGTGCGCGAAAATTGAGAGTTAACAAGAGGAACTGGGAAAGGTGGCTTGAATATTCTGTGAATTCTAAGTACCTTCGGTGTGGTACGGTGGTGTGTTTTTGTTCAAATAATTGCTACGTAAAACTTACCTGCCTTCACACAGAGATACAGAGAGGAACTTACTAAACCCTTATTCTATTGTATTTGTTATAGGCATCAAATAAGGCTAGGTACTCTTATATTCCCTAACTTAGACAGATTTTTGTTACCCTGTATTTTACAAGGAGGAATATAGTGACTCAATAGTAACGGCCTCGACAAGTTTGTGAGGATGTATGAATATTTTTTACTCTTTCACGCAAAAACTGCTGAACGAATTTGGATGATATTTATAACACAGATAGTTTATAACCTGGATTAACACATATAATACTTTAAATCCCGGTAGTATGATCCCGTGGGACAATAATTGAACTCTACGCGGGTGAACCCGCGGGCATAAGCTAGTTAATTCATTGGTCCGAGCATGGGTTCGAACCCATGACCTACAAATCGTAAGTCGGGACTGGTGTGTTACTCCGAGTAATTTATTTTATCATCGCTGCTATCAAAATTGTGAAAAAAAACATCATGAGGTAACAGGTATGTCCCAGAACCAAAAATCCTAAGACATGTGAAATCCCCCAAACAGCACTGAGGCCGAGTGGTGGATAAGGGCCTATTTCCTCTTTCAGGGTACCGGTCTCAGCAGTGAGAACGATCATCATCTGCCTAGCATTTTCCCAACTAATAATAATAATAATAATAATAAGCTGGCAACACTTACGTCAATGAAACGTCTTCATAACAGATTTACCAAATTTAAAAAAATTTAAATAGTTAAATATTATACTGCAAGATTTCAAGGATACCACCGTTTTTTTTATAGCAATATTATTACAAAACACCGAAATAAAAATGAAATTAAGCAGAAAATTAAAGAAAAAAACCAATACATGGAAGTGACACAATATGACATCTCACGTGTCTGTCAAAAATTTTGGAAGAATTGAATATATATGAAGATAAATAAATGTTGACGAGATCAGCTGCACGACGCGCACGCCTATCGCCTCCGGACCCGTCGCTCAGCTCCGCCTCGCCGCCGCCGGAATCCAGCCCCGTCGTGAGTGCTGTGACACCGGCCGTGGCAGTTGCGTCGAGCTCGAGCGACGAGTATTTCTCTCCGCCCACGACGCCACCACCTGTTCGTCGACGGGGAGGACGCCGGCCGCCGGACGGTTTAGGACCTCGAGGCCCACCGGCCTCTGATAGGGTCCCAGCTCCCGGTGGGAGTGTGCAGCGCATGCGATGGACGCAATCCATCAATGCAAATGTCATGCGCGCATACTATGGGGCTACAGAGGGAGGAAACAACCTGACCGGGTACCGTGTTCGGATGCTCTCTCTGTTTCAGGTGCTTGAGCCAGCTGTCAACGTGTCGGCACAACGACTATCGGATCAGGTGCGAGTCATCCAGCGTAATCGTATGTTGGATGACACCGTACTTGATCGCTTGCGGACTGAAATGCAGAGTAGCCATGTCATTGCCACGCCGCCGCCGCAGGCTGTGGTTCCACCACAGTCTACAATAATACCAAATCGCGATAACGACGTGAGTAATGACATAGTTACTAATGTAAGTACCCAGTGCAATGAGGAAATGAGGAGTGCTTTGGAGGGTGCGATTCGAGAATATCGGTTCATGCAACCCGACCTTAGACCACGCATACCTCGTTTGCCCATGCATAACAAAAATAGGGCGCTGGTGGCTGTTCTGGATTCGCAGTTGTCAAACTATTTTGATAACTGCGAAGACCTCACCGATGCTCACTCAATCCTGTATTGTGCGGCTGTAGCGGCATGTCGTGTAGCTCATGTCAAATTTTCTAAAGACAGAGCTACACGACCTAAACCAGCCGTACCGCCATGGCAGTACAGGATTGAACGACGTATTGGTGGGGCCAGAGCACTCATCGGCAAACTGATCTGCTTCAGGGAGGGCAATACTCGTCCTAGAGTGATGCGTTTTGTGAGGCGGGCGTTCTCGGGGACTGATATCAGTCCTCGAGACTACATGTCCCGTATCACAGAGCGCATCGACTTCCTGAAGCAGAAAGTGTATGCATGGGCAAACCGTATTCGTAGGTATAAGCGGCGGGTGGACCGATACACTCAGAATCGCACTTTTCAAAGAGATGAAAGGTGGGTATACAGGGCTTGGGAGCGACCGGACCAAGGTGTGGCTGACACGCGCCTACCGGATGATGATGCCATGTGTTCGTTCTGGCGCAGCATCTGGTCGGTGCCTGTTAGCCATACCGAGGGTGAATGGACTCAGGGGGTCGAGCGAGCGTGCGATCTAGTACCAGAAATAGGGGCAATCACTATCAGCCCCCAAGACGTAGTTCGTGCAGTCCGTCCGTTGCCTAACTGGAAATCTCCAGGGCCGGATGGACTGCACAACTTTTGGATTAAATGGTTCACAAGGTCGCACGCTCGCCTGGCGATCCTGTTCCAGTCAGCCTTAGAGTCAGGGTCGCTGCCAGAGTTTGTGACAACAGGTATAACCCACCTGCTCCATAAATCGGGTAGTACTGCGGAGCCCAAAAATTATAGACCGATTACCTGTCTTCCGACGGTCTATAAAGTTCTTACATCCATTTTGAGAGCTAAAATTAACAAACACATTGATGACAATTCTATCATGTCCGCTTCTCAAAATGGATGTAGGAACGGGTCCCGCGGTACTAAGGAGCTACTCCTCATTGATATGGCCATTAGTCAACAGGTTCGCCGTTCCCGAAGCGATCTGTCGACATGTTGGATAGACTATAAGAAGGCCTATGACTCGGTGCCACATACATGGCTCATGAGGGTGCTAGAGTTGTATAAAGTTGATGCAACTCTGCGCACCTTCCTGATGTCATGTATGGGGCAATGGAGGACAGTCCTTCGCTATCCAGGATGTCGGCAAATCCAGAGGAATAGCGAGCCGATAAGGATAGAGCGAGGTATATTTCAGGGCGATAGTTTGAGTCCACTTTGGTTCTGCTTAGCCTTGAATCCTCTTAGCACGCTGCTGGAGGATTCAGGTCTAGGCTATCGGTTGAGGAGAGGTGGTCAAGTTATATCTCACCTCCTTTACATGGATGACCTGAAACTCTTTGCCCCCAACGATTTGCAACTGATGGAGCTACTGAAGGTAACTGAAACTTTCAGTAGCGCCATCAGGATGGAATTTGGTGTGGACAAATGTGCGGTCATGCATGTAAAGCGAGGGGAGATTGTGGAATCTGTGGGAACCCAGCTCTCGGATTCCATAAATCTTAGATCCCTCTCAGCAACCGAAACCTATAAGTATTTGGGTATGTCGGAAGCGCTGGGCATCAATGTTGCTGACATGAAGCACTCGTTGAAGGAGCGCTTCTTTGGCCGCCTGAAAAAAGTATTTAATAGTCTTTTATCAGGCGGCAATAAGGTACGTGCCTTCAACGGTTGGGTCATGCCGGTTCTGATGTACTCTTTCGGCATACTCAAATGGACTCAAACAGAACTAGACGCCCTGGATAGGAGGGTCCGTACATTGTTGACGGCATATCGAATGCATCACCCGCGTTCTTCTGTTATGAGACTGTATATCCCGCGGAAGTGTGGGGGTCGAGGCTTTTTAAACGCTAAGACTCTCCACAATCGCGAGATATGCAGTCTCACGGAATATTTCCTTGAAACCGACGTGGGAATGCATCGAGATGTGGTCGCAGTGGACAAGGGCCTCACCCCGCTTTCCTTGGCTAAAGAGAACTGGCGCAAACCCTTAGTGCTTGACACTAACGACCGCATGGAGGTATGGCAGAGTAAAGAGCTTCACGGACGCTTTTTCCGGGCCCTGCATGGGCCCGATGTAGACCTATCAGCGTCCGTAGCCTGGCTACGTTGCGGGGACCTCTTCGGAGAAACCGAAGGTTTTGTCTGTGCAATTATGGATGAAGTTATGATGACGAATAACTACCGGAGATTTATTGTGAAGGACGGTACGGTTGACATATGTCGGGCATGCCACCGTCCAGGCGAATCAATCCGTCACATTATCTCCGGGTGTTCTCGTCTGGCTAACGGAGAGTACTTGCATAGACACAACCTTGTAGCCAGGATTATCCATCAGCAACTTGCTCTAAAATACAACCTTGTGGAATCGGAAGTGCCGTACTATAAGTATGTGCCCGACCCAGTTCTCGAAAATGGCAGTATCACATTGTACTGGGATCAATCCATCATCACTGACAGGACTATTGTAGCCAATAAGCCTGATATAGTGGTGGTGGATCGATCAGAGCGGCGCACAATGATTGTTGACATAACGGTCCCGCATGATGAGAACCTCGTGAAAGCCGAGAAAGATAAGAAAATCAAGTATCTTGACTTGGCTCGCGAGGTTGTTGACATGTGGGATGTGGACTCAGCGATCATTGTGCCGATAGTCGTATCAGCCCATGGCTTAATTGCCAAGAGCCTCGACCAATACCTGAGGAGGCTCTCGTTAGGCAGCTGGATCAAGGGCTTGATTCAGAAAGCGGTACTCCTAGACACGGCTCGTATTGTTAGGAGGTTCCTCTCTCTGGAGCCCTGACCGCCGGTAGCTTGGACCCTGTTCCCGATACCGGTGGGCTACTATTTTTTATATTTTTTTTTTTTTTATATTTTTAAATGTTTTTTTATATGGTTTTTGTTAAGAAATATTTAAAAATGTAATTAGTAAGTAAGAAAATAAATAAAGGAAATAATAATAATTTTTTTATTGACATAAATAGGTTTAACAATTTCATAAGAAGCTCTGACTCCTGAGCTAGGTGAGACCTGTGTTACAGAAGTCAGTGTCTTCTCCCGTTTTGGAATTTACAGTTCATGTAATAAAAAGAGAGAAAAATACAAGAAAAAAAAAAAAAATAAATAAATAAAACAATCATAAATTACTTGAAATTAAGTTGAAAGCAAGCATGCTCTTGTGTGGTATGTGTAAGTGTATGTGTGAGTGTGTGTGTGTAAGGGTGTGTATGTGTGTGTGTTGGTTTCCTGGGTAATGCCTAATATGAGAGTGGGTTTGCCTACTGTTTAATCATCTTGAGTATTGATCGTTAATTAAGTGTTCCGTCTGTAGATAATCTAGTGTTTGAAGCCATGAATTTAGTTTAACCTTAGTTTTATGTTTTGTTAGAGAGTTAAAGTTGAGGATGGTGTTTATTTTGTTATATATGTAAGTAGATAGGAATAATCGTTGCCGTCTAGCCGATGCGGTATAACATTTGACGGTGCTACATACGTTGCCAACTGTTCTTTTATGTTTCGTTGCATGGTTTACAGGTGTGATTTCATGTTGTTTTAAAATGAGATTAAGTAGGTATAGTTGTCTCACTGTAAGTACTTGGCAATTTTCATAGAGGCTTTTTGTAGGGAACCGGTACGGCCTGAAGGTCATAACTTTTAACAGAGATCGTTGGGCTCTCTCAAGGCGTATCAAGTAGGTTTTATACGCACCTCCCCAGGCCGTAATACAGTAACCTATAACTGACTGGGCCAGTGCCAAATAGACGGAACGGAGAAGCTTGAATTCAGCCACTTCTCGTAGTTTTTTAAACGTCCATATCAGTTTCCTAACACGGGAAATGGTTTGTTCGATGTGGTGACGCCAACTAAGTCCCTCATCCAGAGTCACTCCCAGGTACTTCATTGTCTTTAATTGTGTGATTGGAAGACATGTGCATGTGTTACTATTCACGGCGTCACAAGAGTGAGCTTTGAGACTTATACCTAAAGGCCTGATTTTGGCGAAAGAAAATTGAAGAAATGCCGTTTTCGAGATATTAAGAGTTAGTAAGTTGGCTTCCAGCCAGTGGATTATTTTCCGTAAGCCTGTCTCTGCAGCTTCCCGTGTTACGTCCCAATCCTCTCCGTGAAATATTAATACGGTGTCATCTGCGTAACTGAAGATTTTACCGTTTGTTAACGATTGTTGGCATAAGTCATTAACGTAGAGCAGGAAGAGGCTTGGGGATAGGCAGCTTCCTTGGGGCACACCGTAATCAACCCTAGCTTCACTGCTAATGACTTCACCAATCTTTACTTTTTGTGTCCGGTCATTGAGAAAATCTGTGAATATGCTTAGAGCCCTTCCCCTGATTCCAGCATGTTCTAGCTTGGTCACAAGGGTTGGAATACAAACGGTGTCAAAGGCCTTGGCTAGGTCCAGGAAAACCCCTAGGCATTTTTGTTTTGAGTTTAGTTTACTAGTCACGTGATCAACGAGTTGGTTAACAGCCTCTGCGGTACTTTTCCCAGACCTAAAACCAAATTGTGAGTCCGATATTGTTTTGCAGTGCTCTAGGTATTTCATGAGCCTACGGTTCAATATTTTTTCCAATATTTTTGATAATGCTGGCAGAACTGAGATCGGTCTATAATTCTTAACATCGTCCTGGTTTCCACCCTTGTGAACAGGTGTGATCAGGGATTTCTTAAAGATTCGGGGAAAAACTCCTTGCTCAAAACAGGCCTCAATGAGTTTAGTAATAGGTGGAACTAGTACGTCCTTACCCAGCTTGAGAAGTTTAACTGGAATAGAGTCACAACCTGTGGCACTATGGTTTTTCAGATTGTTGATGACTGCCTCTACTTCGGCCTCATTCGGAGGGAGGAGGACCATGGAATTACAGGCTGGGGGTGTCACAATAGAGTACGGTGCCAGTGAAGAATTTTGGTTTTTTATAGTGATATTTTCAGCCAATTGCTTACCAATCTTCGAAAAATAAAGGTTTATTTGCTCAATGTCATTTTGAGCGTTATTAACTTCAGCGGTGGTTAAAAGTTTGTCAGCTGATTTTTGTTTCCCAGTTTGGTTGGTAATCGATTTTATAATATTCCATGTTTCTTTATTGTCCTTCGCAGACTTTAAAGCTGATGATTCGTGGGCGTTTTTTAATTTCCTGAGTAATAAGTTACAGTGATTCCGATACCTTTTGTATGATAAATCGACAGTCTCGTTTTTTGGGTCTGCCAGGGCTTTTCGGTGGAGGTTATCCCTGTGGCGAATGCATCGTAAGAGGCCAGGTGTGATCCAGGGCTTCAGGACTACTTTACGGGTAGAAACTTTCGTTACTGTTGAATGTTGGGACACCGTGGACATAAGACATTCCACAAGGCTTGTTGCGGCTTCATTTGCATCACAATTTTGTGTAAGAAAGGTAAAATCTGTCGTTTTTAATTCTTCTATAGCACTCTCATAATTTAGTTTTGACCTATATGTATTTGTACGGTTCTTGTTTTTATGGGGGGCGGTCTCTAGACACAATATTACGGAGGCGTGGTCGCTGACTGTCGAATCTACTACTATGACTGTTGCAGAGGTAGTGGTTCTGATCATTGTGTGATCGAGGCAGTTGTGCAGTCTTGTAGGAAAGGTATGTCCCGGCAGGAGGCCCATTTCTGCAGTGAGATTAAGATAGGATGAACTTTTCTTATCAACACCATTAGGTTTTATGTCTATGTTGATGTCACCTATTAGGATTATGTTTTTCGCTTTTAATTTGCTTAAGATATTTTCTAGAGAGTTGAGAAAGCTTTCAGTACAGTAAATTGAAGGTGATCTATAAGAGGCTAGAATACAGGTATCGGAATCAACATTCAACAGAAGAAAATTAGCTCCTATCGGGTCTGGTTCTTCAACCGTGCAATGGAGATTACTTTTAACATATATGATAATGCCGTCGTTTTGATTCAAGCATTTTTTGGTAGAGTATGTAACATAATTTTCTATAGTCGGGATTGGTTTGTCAGCATTTAACCAACACTCTGTCAAGATAATTATGTCGATTTCGTGAGATAGTCTTGCCAATTGAGCTTGAAAACCGTCTAAATTTTTATAGATACTTCTGATATTTTGAGTAATAACTTTTAGCGACGTCTTAGTAGAATCCAGTATTTCATTACAGGTGTCCGTATCACACTGATAAGAAGATGCCACCGTAAAGTCATCTATCTGTGCTGAGACATTATCATTCGTGTTAGCCATTGAATAAGCATATATATATGTTGCATGTTAAGGTGCGGGTTACTATAATAGACGTGAATATTTGAGATGTAAGATTGGTGTTTGGTATTCTCCCATAAGGACAAATTATATTGTGTGTGTAAGACGTGGTGTCAATGTATGTTTGTATTGTGTTGAATGATTTTAGCTGTGTGTGTTCGCGTGATTTGTGTGTTTGTGTTTTACAGAAAAAGAGCAGTTGCAAATAAAATAATAAAAGTAGCAAAATAATAAGCAGTACATAGGCGAGACATAGTCATTGCGGTATTTGATGTTTGAGGTCGGCTTCGCTTTTTATTTGAATATATGGGTCTCCTTCTTTTTGCCGAAGAAAGACTTTTCCAAGTGAGGTCCAGCAGAATTTGAAGTCATGTTCGCTCGCAAACTTCCTTGCCAGATAAAATAATCGTTGAGCCTTCATGGTCAAACTCTCTGATATAAAAATTGGTTTAGACTCGCCTGGTATGTTAATATGAGATGTGTTTAATTTAGCTTGAGCGTTTTTGCGATTAAAATTGCGCACTTTATGCAGTATATTTTCCTTTACAGACACCGAGACGAAGTCGACTATAATAGATGATCCTCCGGTTTTTTTACTTATGCGGAAAATGTCTTTCATGTCGTGTTGTTCAACGGGCATACCCAGTACTTTAGCTGTTTCGGATACGATTTTATGCAGATCCTCTTTATTTTCACCTTCGCACTTTGGTATGTTTCTGATTTCGATTTTGGTAAGACACAAAATACGCTCCAGATTCTCAACTTTACTTTCTAGTTGGTTGATATAGGCGTGATCGGTTTTCCGTTCCCTGTCGATTTCGTTTACTTTTACTACAATGTCATCGTATTGTTTGGTGACAAAAGCTAGAGATGTTTTTAATTCTAAGTTCTGTGCTATTATTTCACTCATTGAATCCTGTAAAGATTTAAATTTGGCTTCCGACTGGGCAGTAGCTGATTGCAGAAGGTCTCTTATCTCTTGCATAAACATGACCATTTCATCCTCCCGCTTGCGCTTGTTGCGCGACGTGACATTTGCATCTATGATATTGAGGTTTGGAGCAGACCCAGTTACTGAGATAGTTGGGTTTCTCACCTGAAGAGTCTCGGAGTCGCTAGCTGTGGACATGGCAGGCGATTGGGGCGGCGTACGTCTCATGATGTTCTTGTTTACGCAAGATTTGATACCTTTATAACCACTGGTGGCCGGTGCGCCTGGAGTTTGTAAGTGTTGATGCGTTGACACACGTTGCTCGGTGTAGTTTGTTAGGCGCTTGTAATTGCCAGTATGTAGTCAGTGAAGAGGGCGGAGTCAGGTGGTAATGACTCACGTGCAGTAGACAGAGATGGGTAGCGTGTGCTTTCTCGCCTCGCTCGCCGCAGGACTCGAACTCTTGCAACACTTTGCGCGCCTGGTACTTTCGGAGAATTAAACTTGTCTATTAAATTAGTTTTTGAGTTAAAATTTAAATATTAATTATTTATTTCCTCTTTTTCTTAAATAAACTATTTGGGTGGACACGACCGTGCGCACTGGCTGTCCGGGGGGAAGGGGAACTATATTGGGGACGGCTTCCAGTATAAATGGATGCAGCTTTAATACCAAATGGGGCCAATGACTACGTAAAGACTATTAAAGATCTACAATTGACAGCCGGGACAAATAGCTTAACGTGTTTTCCGAGTCATGGAGGAAAATAGGAAAACGGTGGTCATCCATCCACGTATCAACCTAAGCAAGCGCGGCTTAACCTCAACATCAACCCCGAGCGGCTGTTATTATTTAGCCACGAGCTCCCCAGCAGTGAGAACATTGTAAGCTGATTATTATTATTGGGGAGTATGCTACCCGCGGACGCGCGAGTCGCTATGATTGTATCTTTCATTTTTGCACATGTGTTAGAATCTATAGGATTTCCGTCGTCATAACGTAATAACCTCTTTGATACACGTGGGCATGCGACAGCTCACAACGTAACCCTTTCAAGTCTCCCTACGTCCCGGTTATATGAAATTTTAAGTCTGCAGTTATAAGAATATCTTAGAAGTGTAATAGATATTTTTCTACTCAAGGTTGGGTAAAAACACGCTACTAGTAATGTTGGTTTATAACCTGTACCTGTTAATGCATTCTATGCAGTTATTTTTATGCTAAACGTGGGGTAGGATAGAAACAACAACAAGAATTTGAATGGTGTGCTACAACTTAAATACCCGACTATTGATAAATCTCGCTCTAATTAAATTCGGGGTTTACAAGATAAAATCGCCTCCTCCTATTATTATTATATTTTTTTATTTTTTAAAAGAACGTTTCCCCACACTTGGAATTTCTCCTGTATCGTGGGTGCGTTTACAAACATTTAAATTCACATACACAAACAGCCAGACCCGAAACAAATACCTGTATGTCATACAAATATTTGTTTGAACCCACGACACGAAGCGCAGCAGTCAATCGCTCAGCCACTGCGCCAACCGTGCCGTCAATATTGTTGAAGTCGGTTAAAATATAGTCTATGTTACCCGGCCATAATAATGAATCGATTGACACCTTATTCATAAAAATTGGATGGATAGTTTAAGCGCTACGGAGAAACATACGTAAATACAAACACACATACATACATAGACTGCTAAAATCATAACCCTTCCTTTTGGCTTCGCCGTAGTTGGTTAAAAAGAGTTGTACATACTGCAAGAAGACGTTGAAAAACTCGATCGTGTTTCGGTTCATTGCATTTTAATAAAGCTAAGACACTGCATAGTCCCAAAACCTAGTCAAAAACTTTAATTAATCAAAACTATGTAGATTAATATTTAAGGTTCCTTATCCAAGGTTATTTTCCCGTCAACATTAGTAAGGACGCAACGGGCGTTTGTATGACGTACGGAATCCACAAATCCGCCATGATGGATTGTGGTAAATGTGTTTTCTGTGCATTTCGGCAACTATATTGTGGCTGCAGCACCGCAAGCGCGGTAGTGTTCGCAAATCTTTGGGAATAGATCTGAATATGTTATTGTTGAAGTTAGTGTAACTTTTGTTAATAGACTCGCTTCCTTGAGTAATGTTTACTGTTCTAAATAAATATTTGAAACGATATTTATCTATTTATTTAAACTTCATGTACAAGAGTGGTACATAGGCGGACTTAATCCCACAAGGCATTCTCTACCAGTCAAGCTTTCAGTCAAATAGGACAGCATTGTGATAGCGTACATAAAAATATGAAATGGATACAATGACGTACTTGATATATCTTTCCAAACGACTTAATTTAATATGTTAACAAAATTGCAACTAAATCACACACAAGTCGTTCTCCGTAAAAATCAGTACAATTCTTTATTTACATAGTTCGAATTATAAAGTTACAAGCTTCTGTCCAGGTCTTTGTCCACGTGGAGGTCAAAAAATATCCCAAGGGACCGTTCCACCGAGATAAAAATGCTTTATCCTACCCCAAGTCATTGTCCATCCGTGAGCCAAAGTTCCTCTAAATCCATTCAAAATCGTAAGAGATAACACATAGACAGACAGAGTTACTTTCACATGTCATAACATCACACCTGTAATCCCCGAAAGGTTAGGCAGAGGTGTACCTAATACTACACCCACATTTCGCCAGTTATGTTTTAGTCCATGTAATAAAGGATTTATAACTTCAATATAGATAGTTCTGCTACGTAGGTACATTTTTCTTAAAGCAGAAGACGTGTTTCATCATTACTAAGCACCTTATTCAATCTATCATCACCAATCAAATTTTTCTTCTACCAAGAGTTTAACCACGATTCGGTCGTAGACAGACGGCTGATAAATGAACACGGTGCACACCGCCAGACTAATATCAAGTTAGGAAAGAGTTCATAACTGAGCCTGAAGTGTTATGAGGTATAATGTGGATACGATGTCTTAATAAACTGCAAGGTTGTTTCAATAACTAAAATTTACTAAAGACGAAGCTTAGTGTAGTAACGGTATATTGCAAGGCATTTATCTACTTATCATCTTTTAAAACTACACACTATATTCCGCTTTATTTTAATTCTTCTGGTAGTTCTTTAAAATACTGTAATTTGATGCAAAGTTTTGCTACTATATTAAGCGTTGTTCCGCCTTCTAGAGAATCTATTATTTATTATGCGCAAGGTCGTCTATTATTTTATGATGTGAAAATCTCTTCCAGCGTCTACGTCACCTTCCACGTCAGCTTTTAAAGCAAGACTGAACAAACATCTGCATCGAATCAGGTAGGTCTGCAATAGTCAGTGGATGAGTCTACCAGGCAATTAAAAACAGATATCCTAGAACTAATCTTCTACTAATAATTTCGAACAATGTTACAACATGCAAACAAGCAGAAAAACGCTTTATACAGCAAAAAGTTTCCTAAAAGGAAATACAAACGCAGCCAATTCTCTTTATGACTTGATTCTTCCCCAAGACCTAAGGCTAATCCTCAAAACGATTGCCATAACAAAGCACTTATATTTCCACTCAATACTGCCATAGCAGCGCATAAAAAGCGCCTAACGGCAATGGATGGTTTTCACTGCATCCATTAAACAGATGAAAGTATGAACTCAGGGATTATCCACTTAATGCAACTGGGGCTTATGTGGTGGTGTGTGTGGTGAGAGGTAGCGATGTGGCGAGTAGGTGATATCGATTTTGGGTTGCGAGCTTATGGGGCAATGATTTGGTGTGGAAATGTAATTTTTGTAGTATGACTGTTGCTTGTAGGTCGTTTTTTCAAAAGAAATCAACTACACTAGTATGAGTTTGTGATGGGCTTAGGTAAAAATGAAGCTAGAAATATTGTCTGTCAATTTAAGCAATCAAAAATCTTCTCTCATCATTCATGGTTAGTGCAGCTCCGATCTTATTTCTGTAGCTTCTTCTACAAAAACGAAATTAGTATGTGAAGTGCTGATAAACTTAGCTAGGAGTTTTGTTTCCTGTGAACTCAGAGAATCAAGAGTCTCCATTCGTGGTTAGGACTGCGCCAATATCTGTAACAGTATGATCTATGTAGTAACACAGTTATTAAAATAATAATGCTTTCAACCTAATCTTCAATAGGACGCTACCAAAATCCGTTCACACAAGAACTTGCACCGCTCAATATCTCCAACATACTTAGCTTAACACCACTCCAGCAACTTCAGAAATTCCTAAAGAATTCAGCCATTCAAATTCTTTAACACGTCCAAACGCTATCTTGTTATAACTTGGACAGCACATGTGAAAGTTTTGCCGTATGTTCTTCTGAGCTGTAAAACTGACTGACTCGGTAATTTATCGGCGATGAAGAAAGTTTCTCCTAGGGTTCCTTACTCCTGTAATCTTACGTGGACAGCAACCCCGAGGTTACCGGTTTAATGACATCGTCTTAAAAACAAGTTGGACCAAGTTATAGTTAAGATTTTTTACTCGAGGTTCCTGAGGGATTTTGTTTGTTTATTTTTCTTTAGGTTGCGTGTTGGAAGGCATCAAGGAGAATGTGTCTCTGAGGGATTAGCTGAATAGTTTGGATGGCTGCTGGTCACGTAGTGTTTGTTGTATTTTGTTTATAAATTGAAATAACGCAATAGTAATAGCATTACTAGCTGATTAGCTTAATGTTGAGTAAAATTTTTGTAGAATATAACTTTACAGATATAGGTACGTTAGTTCATATATCATTAAAAGTAACTGTCTGACGTGACTGTCCTATGGCACCCACCGGGACGAATTAGAGAATCAGTCAATAAAAAGGTTCTGAAGAATTTCTTATCAATTCATTTTCATCAAATCAGACTTCAGTTGTGTGATCGAATCGTACCAGATGTTTTTCTGCCAGTCTGCAAAATGTAAGGTTACCTTCTCGCAGACAACCTTGACAGTATTACAAAATACATCGAATAATTATGTTTCTGAGAGTCGTATCACATTTTCAATTGCATTACTCCTCTAAAATAAACAAAGACGACTGAATATTCATTCATTCTTTGCAACTCAAGCAACAGTTTTTACTTACATCATATACCTTGACGGTTACCGTACAAGTTTTGTTATAAAATCCAGTACAAAACGAGCAATGTACAGTGTACAGCTATTATGAACATCTTAATGAACTGTAAACATTTAATGCACTAAGTTTATATTGCAATCTTGGTGGAATTCGTTTGTTCAGTGTGTTCTGGTTGCTTGGAATAGTTTACAAGATGCTTGCAGAAATCGATGTTGTAATGATCTGGATCAAGTGGTTAGTAGTTCCAAGAAGTTCTGTCCTAATCAAAGCGACCGTAGAGCGAATATGTAAGTTTTATTTATTTTGTTTTGGTGCACCCGAAAGTGTGATCACGCAGACAGAATGCGCCTTCTAAATATTTAGTTAAATTCGTCAAACATTTCGTTGAAATTCTATGTATGAACACGACGATCGCATATTTCCGCTACCGATCGCTTCGGTTAGGACGAGGTGTGATTCTGAAGAATCTACTATTACTACTATACAATAGATCACGTCAATAGAATACATTATAAATATTTCTGCTATCCTGCTGATTATTTTCACCAATTCTTTTACCAAGTATTGTACTTTGATAAAATCTAGTCTAAATATTCATATAGTATTTCATGTTCTTTGTAATTTGCTAAATATGTTTATATTCTGATTCCACAAAACATAAAGATTTCATTTTATAATCCATTGCGTATTCCTCGCAATATCACTTAAACAATAAAAGATTCAAGCACGTTCTGGAATCCAACTCATAACGTGTTTTCGTATTTTCATATATTTCATGTACCTACTTGTTTTAGATCAATTTACAAAAATATGTGCGAACCGCAAACCGGATAACGTTGCGTTGGAAGGCCTCCTACTAGGTGGACCGATGACCTGGTGAAGGTTGCAAGGATCCGCTGGATGCGAGTCGCACGGGACCGGTCAATGTAGCGACACTTGGTGGAGGCCTATGTCCAGCAGTGAACGTCTTTCGGCTGAAATGATCATGATGATGATGACAAAAATATGTGTTGTGAATTTTGAACAAAAACAGATCATTTTCATGGAAATTTAAATAATTAGCTGTGTCCTTATACCGTTCTTGCACCGTACTTTAGACGTGAGAACTGTGTTCACATTCACACTCAGTAGAATGAGCTCACACCTTCGTAGGTATGGGTGCATAAGAAAAAAACTAAAGTTCATTTTCTATGACAGAGAACGGGATGAGGCCATATTTACTACAATAATGACCTTAGTTTTCATTTCACATCATCTTCTGCCTAGCCTTTTCCCAACTATTGTTAGGTCAGCTTCCAGTCTAACCGGAAGCAGCTGAATATTAGTATTTTACATGGAACGACTGCCTATCTTAGCTCCACAACCCAGTTAGTTCTGAGTAAGAATCCTTGGTAAGACTGGTTGTCAGACTTTTGGGCCACTGACTACCTTTAACGACTGGCAAAGATCTACAAATGACGGTCGGGACCAACGGCTTTACGTACTTTCCGAGGTACGGAGGAAACTCGGTATGTAATAGGCGACCAACCTAGGTAAACGCGGCTTAACCTGAAGATTGACTCGAGCGGCTGTTATTATTTAGCCACGAGCACCGAGTTTTACCTTTATATAGTAGTGCATTTATAAATCCAATTACTATAAAACACTCTGCCTTACAAAAACTGTACAGTTTTCACCGAAATTTAAAGTTGCAGAACGTTTAAAATTTTCAAACAAACACACAATTCCATTATCTTTGCATCTTAAACATCTCCTTGACGATACGACCCTGACTTTAATGAGAGGAAAAAACACGGACTTACAGCCACCGCCATTGTTCTGTAACCAAAGCAAGGATTACCCTATTTAATTAAACGCTATCATGATGCTATCAGATTTAGACAAAATGGTGATAAAAATAATTGCTGTATTCTTGTCAAGGTGAAAAAAGGTCGGATTTAAATAGTTAATTTGTTTTTTTTTTGTAAAACAATGGCAGGAAAGCATTTTTTCAAAACAATTTATGTTTTTGTTGTGTAATAATAAACTAATTCAGAAAAAAAAATGTTTTACCAATTTGGCATGGTGTACAATATTTATGCCGTCTGCATTGAAGTAATAAGAAAAAATTAAATTGATTCCATTTTTTAATTTTCTTAAAAGCTTTTCCACATGAGCATGCTTATATTTTCATCATAAATCTTTTAAACATTAACTTATTTACTTACATATTGACCATTCTTCAAATTAAAGAAAAAACGAACAATCGATTCTCTTCACAAAAAATCCGATTCACCTTCCAATCACACTCATTACCAACTCCAGCAAAGTTGAACGCACTACAGACTACAGTCTAACACTACAGCACTACAGGCTCTCAGTCAAAGTGAACAAAACTTTATAGCGCGATGCTCTTAGCGGAGCGGCCAGTAAGCTATAACGCTGCTCTTTCAACGTGACATTGACCCGACTCTGAACGGTAAAACATGGTAAAAACTGAGTTTAAAACAAGTCTCGTATGTTTTAAGTAAATTTGAGGCATGGAAAGGGTTGAGTAGATAAATGAGAATTATGAGAAATAGGTTTTAATGCTGGGAGAGGAGCTCGTGGCTAAATAATAACAGCCGCTCGGATCGATCTTTAGGTTAAGCCGTGCTTGCCTAGGTTGGTCTGTGGATGGGTGACCACCCAATACATACCGAGTTTCCTCCGTACCTCGGAAAGCAAGTTAAGCCGTTGGTCCCGGCTGTCATCTGTAGATCTTTGGCAGTCGTTACAGGTAGTCAGTAGCCCAAAAAGTCTGACAACCAGTTTTTCTAAGGGGTATCGTATTACCTAGTACTCACTGGGTTGTGAAGGTCAGATAGGCAGTCGTTCCATGTAAAATACAGGTATTCAGCTGGATCCGGTTAGACTGGAAGCCGACCCCAATATAGTTGGTAAAAGGCTAGGCAGATTTGAGGTTTTAATGCTGGGTTATATAGTGAGCATTCATTTCTCATTGAAAGATACCTATGATTGATTTATATTTCTAGCTTTGATCTAATATGGTTTTGCTTTTTTTTATAAAAAAGGATTCGAATTTAAATGAAAAAAAAATGTTTGGATAATGTTAGAAACCATCGTTTTACAAAATCATATTTCAAACAAAATCAAATTGTATAACTAGAGGAAATCATACCCGAAGCCATACATCGATAAAGCCCTAAAATGCCGTCAACAGGCGAACACAATTACGAACATTACGCGTCAATCACAAGCGAAAGTTTCCTTCAAAAACGATTCGCGCAATCACAAACATTGAAAGAGGCGTCGTCATAGCAACGGAAGGTCCTATGCGCAGTCGCGGCAACCCAAGACTCCGCCCCTCCGACAGCCTGTTGCTCGCCGTACCCGCCGGACGCCAGTTACCTTTCAGCATTCATGGACCCACATCCAAAACATTATCAATCCGGTAAACACTAAAATCAACGCCTATAAAGCTCAAAGTTCTATGACAAAGTATGTTCTAAAAATTATCAAAGTCAATTTTTAATGTGCAATTAGAGTTGAACTTTTCAAAGTTGTACGTGAAGTTTAGCAGACTGTCTCGCTTCTTCTTACGTGTCGGCGTGCCTGCGTCTCGCTCGCGCGTTCATGAAGGCCTGCAAAATCAGGTATCTAAATGAAATTATGTTGAAATGAAAATCCCGACGAAATAGGGGATGCGTAACGAGATTTGTTAAATTTTGTCCTTGTACATTTGTATTTTTTTTTCGTCAAAATTATATGTACAGAGGATTTTTTCTCGTGATCGGATTGATGTTTGGCAAAAAGGAAGAATGTTGTTTTCATAATTACATTTAATTCGGCTCCATTATTATCACAAAATATTTACTGAGGAAATTCTGAAGAGAAAACCACCACATCATCTTAAAGGCCCCATTTATTTCATCCATCTCCACTATTTATTCTATAACTGCGTAATTCAGAAACTATTTCTTATCTATTTACAAAACTACGACCATGTGCGTCTAACGTGTACTTTTCCACAACAACGCTGTAAGAACCAGCACTGAAAAGAAAATTTAGTTCCGAAAACCGCTACGGTGTGGCGCTAGCAGTCTCTAGACGCTCTATTCTGAAGTTGTTTAGCTAAAACATCAACAAACCTGGTACCATTGCACTTAAATCTAAATAGTTTTGATATTGAAACATTGAATATTACAATTACGGGTTTAAACAGTGATAAATCCTTGTTCAATTAAATCTATCTGGTAAGGCTTTCCACTCAAATTCGAAATTGAATTGGTCGGATCTAAATTGCGTATTTCCCAGAAACGTTGATTACTGTAAAGTTACTTAACAATTTTAAGTGTTGCCTGTTAAAGAGGGTTTCTTTATTAGGAAATGTGTTTACTTTCTCACTTTAGTATGTACACCAAGGCATGTAAACATGTATTCCACATGCTTTGTCTACTATCTTCCTTTAAACTTTAAACCATAATAAGTTTATAAAGACTCGCTGTATACGAAACTTGTTAGTAAATTTCTAAAGGTAAATAAAATAGTTAACAATACACGTCAATAGTAGATGATTTATGCACGCATATTTTCAAAACTTATCGCGAATCAAAATCATAACTTGTATTAGCCCTGGATCGTAGCAACTGGAAGTCATGGGGAGAGGCCCAGCAGTGGGAAGACGCAGGCTAGCAGTATCAGTATCAGTATTAGAACGTAAACGTAAGACGGAACTATTTTGATCAACGCACATGTTTGATATCAATACCGTGTTTGTTATAACCTCATTTCTGTTAAATTATTACTACCTAAAACAACCCAAATTGCCTATTACAGCTTCACCTAAACACAACATCATAACGGAGCGCCTCAAGGCGATCACCTAACACCTAATAAGAACAGTATAAGCTCCTTAGACGATATGAGACAGAGAAAATTACGCCATCCGTCTGCCTTGTACATGCAAATTAGATTGTTTGCGGACACATATAAATCGCCTCTCTCATTGCGTTGGAACTTCAAAGTGCTGTTACATCTATTATAATCCCTTTGTAATTTACTAGCCGAATAACTGCCACTTATTTGTGTTAAGATTTGTATGGTTTTTGAGATGGCTTTTCGGATTGTAAGAAATTTTGGCTGTAGATTTATTGATACACGTGGCCTTTGACACATGTTCGCAGCGGCTTAAGCAGGGTGTAACATAATAAACACAAGGTGTAACATAATAAAATGTGGTCTCTAGGAACATGAAACTGAACAACTGTTGTTGTACGAGTTATTAAAACACGCAAAAAAAAATTGGACACCACATGAGAGGTCTTGCATTATGTTACACTTTGTATAGGTTTAGATCCAGGCGGGCTATTTACTTTGTTTAAATTATTCCATCACTACCAGCCCTCAAAACAGTTCAAGGAAAATATCGTGAGAGAACCGACTTGTCCTGGCGCACTGGGCATACATCCATCAACCCGAACACCCGCACCTGCCTGGTGAGTGGCCCCTCCGCACTGAAAATGCTGGTGTCGCAATTATTGGAACGTTACAGGCTTAATATTTTAGTACTAAGCTTTAATACTACTTTAGTACATTAGATTACATACCAATAGATAGAGATTGTAAACACCCAACACAAAAATAATTATAGTCAAAGGTATATTAAATAGAACAAAAAGGTATATTTTAAACTTTGTTGTATCTATAGTAAAGTAGAAAAACAACCACACAGAGAGAGGATGCTAAAATTAATGAACTGAAAATTAGTCTCTCCAGGCAAAGCTACATTTGGCAAGACGCCAGAGTATAGGATGACAAAGAAGATATACAAGAATCGTTAGGTAATTCAATATATCACCAACAAAGAGGTTCACTACCAGCGAATTTGATTACACTCCAAACAATATTAATACCTAGCATGAACGCGTGATATGAACATAACGGAAACTCTAACAATTTTTGAATTGAGAATAGAACAGCTATCCTGTAGCTTTAAAGTTTTAAGTATGGACGACAAACACAATAAACATCATCTATAATATAAATTAAGTCATATTTTTTTTTTTATATCGTTCCAAATTCACGTTTCATTTACGCGGCGCGTTCGTGCTCCGTTAGAAGAAGACAACCCTAACTTTTATGACAAATCGTATTCTGATTAATCCGAAATACTTATAAGAAGCCTGTAATCCGAATAGACACGGATTGTTTCAGGAACCTGTCCAAACAATGTCAAACAAGTTCTCCGAAGTGTTTCAATCAAACGGTCCACAGTTTCTGACAATTAATTAAAACCTGAATGGGACTGTAACAAAGTACAATACAAATTGTATCGATTTACCAAAACTTGTTGAGGTAGACATTAATGTAACACGAAATCTGTTCGGAGTATTATGTTGCTGGATTATAATTACTGGAACATCCATCTTTGTTGTCGTTTTAAATGTTAGAAGTGTGACAGAAGGAGTTTTGTGTAATTGTATCTCCTATGATGGTATTACATAAGTTTGTTTTTGAGTAAGCAAGACGTCTAATGTTAATATAAATCTGTCATCATCTGCCTAGCCTTTTCCCAACTATGTTAGGGTCGGCTTCCAGTTTAATCGGATGCAGCTGAATACCCGTATTTTACATATAGCGACTGCCTATCTGACCTCCACAACCCATTTAGTCCTGAGTAATACATAACCCCTTGGCAAGACTGGTTGTCAGGCTTTTTGAGCCACTGACTACCTGTAACACCTGTCAAAGATCTACAAATGACAGCCGTAACCAATGGCTTTACGTGCTTTCCGAGGCACGGAGGAAACTCGGTATGTAATGGGTGGTCACCCATCCACAGACCAACCTAGGCAAGCACGGCTTAACCTAAATATCGATCCGAGCGGCTCTTATTATTTAGCCACGAGATAAATCTGATTTATGTAAGATAAAGATAAATCTGTAATTAATAAAATTTGAATTCAAACGGGGAATTTGCTGACACAAACGCAATGAATATAATATCGTGCTTATGTTTTTATTGTAACTCAGTCCTCTCACTGCATTTCACCTCCTGATTTTATGCCTTGTATGTATTTCAAACTTCAGAAACACTTATGTATAAAACATCTACCAAAGCCCGCACTACATTTGACTGCAATGCATTATTCCCAGCCTGAATTCCTAGAA
Organism: Noctua fimbriata; assembly: GCA_905163415.1. NCBI lineage: Eukaryota > Metazoa > Arthropoda > Insecta > Lepidoptera > Noctuidae > Noctua > Noctua fimbriata. The sequence continues at coordinate 2,262,758 of LR990932.1, forward strand.
CCCCAGACTCCTTGTCGAAACTCTTCGGCAGGATAGTTAAGAAGCAGCATTGGTGCAGCCATGTAATCTGGCAAGTTTAATTTGAGTGTGAATAAAAGCGGGTCCCATCCTCACATTGTAGAATGGCAAAAGTTAGCTTGTTTATTCTCACTTTAGAGGTACTATGGCACGCAAATGTTAGGTGTGAAATACCGCCTGACTTATTGCTTTAAAGCGGTACCGAGGATGGGATGTTATTGTGTACTTTTAAACTTTTTTAAACGTATTGTGCGCTTTAGTATATTGTTCGTCGCGTCGGCATCAAAAAGTTTTTATTTATAAGCGGCATTGGGATTTTTGGGTGGGAATAACGCAATAAAAGGTATTATGGGTGAAAGTTATGAGTAGTTGCTATGCGAGTTCTTGCATTGTGGGCATTTCCTCGAAAATAATAGATTGAAGTTTGTTGTTTATGCAGCTTTGAATATTCAAATATTCCTATAAAATCATTGCTTGGTTGAATACTATTTTTCATTTTTACAATTGCTATCAGAGTTGTTCGTCCTTCACTAAATCCTTCCTCCTACTAAACGTTTCTAAAGAAAAGCTTTTAAACGTTCCTTAACTCAAAACTATTCAACTATCTACATCTCGTTACACATTCGAACCGTTCTCTAATGGATTCCAGACCGAAATTTGATTTGTGAGACTACTGACTTACCGAAGGCTTTCGCAAGGAAATCAATTTGGCCCACAACTATGTCACGATCGCAACACGGTTGCAGAATCTTGCAATCAAACTAATGAGATGAGTTCAGGCTTAATCCCTGTTAGAGCCTTATTGACGGACCCGGGACCCCAAACTTGCACAATTTCGGGATCCCTCTCTAGTAGAAGGTAGTTGCAAAATAGTTGTTTACGAATTCCATTATGGTGATTATTTTTAATGATAATATAGGTTTGGTTAGTTTGATATTGATGCTGTTCAAAAACGTTGTTAACACTGAAGGTTTAGTTTTTCTCGAGTATGTTGGGAACGGTTATCTAACAGTGTAACCTGTTTGTCGATTGGAGTTGTATACCAATTTTTCATGTGGATCAAACGAGTGGCCGCCGAGTTACTGGGTAACACAATAGATTGATTTTTGGTTACAACTCTGAACTTTTTCTTCTTCTTTTCGTATCGATGTAACTCAAATGGTGTTAGACCAGAATGTAGCGACCTGCACAGATTTAAAATCCTGAAAGGTGCAGGTGGTTGTGCAGGATGAGTAGGACAGAAGGCTGGGAATATCCTGCTAAGGGACGCTGAACTGAAATTACACTCATTCTTGAGATATATTCATAGTATCATTAAAAATTGTTATTGTTTTATACTTTTTAATACGCTCTCCCATCTCTGCCTATTCCGCCAGTGATACCAGTTCTTAGGTTACTTCATGTTGTTGTAAGTATTACAAAAATAATTTAAATATCACTTTCTCCTTTAGGGATAAATTAAGCACTAATGTTGTTGGTGTTAATATCACTTAGTATACTTCGAGCGGTTCTATCATTAATTGTATCGGCGCCCCTTAATGCGGAATGCAGTCCTAACACGCCATTATTAATGTCATTTGCTGTCAGTAATGGCAGCGTGCTAAGTACAGTCCCGTGGGCATTGTAATAGGCAATATAGGATTACCTGTGTTTAAGTTACATTTTCCCCGTAAGTGATGGAATCAGGACTATTGAATAAACTTAGTTATTTACAAGCTATAAAATACATATCTAATAAAAACTGTGATTATTATAGGTAGCATATAACAGATTGAGCCTATAACATTCCCACTGCTGGGACACAATCCTTTCTTCTGTGAGAGGTCAGTAAGTAATCCAACATACCTGCGGTCCATTGCGGGTAATTGATTTTTCTAGGACATGCCTTGTGTGTTTGTTTTTCCCAATAAACAAAAAAAAACAATTTAAATAACAAACGACTAGTTCACGGCAATCCAAATAAATTAACTATATTGGGAATAAAAACATTGAAGCTCAAAGAGTCCTCTAATTGGTAGTGGTAAATCAATAGCAAAATAATTACCAAAGAAACTTTTACCGATATTAATTTCTCACAACATCTGCACAAAGGTCGACCGACATAATTAGCACAAAGCAAAACAAGAAACTGCTTGTCAGGCACCAACTTTCTATTTTGGCACAAAAACTCTGTCCCCAAAGGCTTTAAGTCCGATTTCATTCACAACGGATGTACGGAGTTTAAACTTCATTTCCTAGGAAAGGATATTAAGGATTAAAAGTTTTCTAGCCCTAATCCATTGAGACAGCCGGTTTCTGGGCGAGGAGTTGGTCGAACCAAATCTAGGGATCTAAGAATCCTTGGAATTTAGGTTTTATTGTTCTGTTCTGCCCTAACATTGGATTTCATGACGATTATATCTTCTTCGTCTGTTAAAGTAAAACTATTTTGATTGGCGGGGGAGGTAATTTTAATAATAGTAGGATAATCTAAGTTTGCTGTCGAAAGTTTAACTGTAGACTTTGACCTACCTACATTGTGTAAGAAATGAAATTTGTAATATTAAAATTAAAGCCAAAACAATAAACAGAATGACACTCCAACAACAATTAAAGATCCGTCCATCAAAAAATTAATACAACCAAACGAAACGAAATTAAAAAGGAACACCCGTCACAGGTAACCGATTACGCAACAACAAAAGGCAAAATTAATTCCGAGCAAACGAGATAAATTCAAGTTTTATTTTAAAACAAAACTCTCGAACAATTTTGGGAATTGGCGGCGCGATTAAGATTCATTATGCCTGTAAAGTTTTATCTTGAGCACCGAGAACCAGCTTGAGAACTTGTTCAAGAGCAATAAAGCATTTTGGCAGATTTTGAAGTGGTTGGGAGATTAAATGTGCATTACGCGTCGTCTGCGACAGATGTAGGAGAAACGCTCGGGTTCCCGCAAGGCAGCGTCCTGAGCCCGCCGACAATCTGCCCCGTTTTGTTCAAAATATTTCTAGTGTTGTCGCCGTCAGCCTCTATTGAAACATTTGACGGTTATTGAGTTTTTCCACCAATACGGTTTTATAAATGTTAGAGGGATCGGGAGAAATTGTGATGTGGACACGTGAGATATTTACTCGTTTGATGGAATCTTTAGTAAAGTGAACTTGTTGGGGATAGTACATTTATATTTACCTTTTGTAGACCATACAGTCAAACAAATACTATGTAATGTATAACCTTCATTACATACATAAATAGGTTTCATTTAAAATGAAAATATGATATTTTCAGCCAAAAACACTGCTGAAAAATAAAACCTGAAGGAAGCCTGTCCAAAAACTGTAATCGAAAACCAGTCAAAAAGCGTAACGCGGTTCGAGAGAAACTCTACGTGAAAATTTTAATCAACGTAACAGATCTGAGTTAAAACGGGCATTTAATTATACCGGGTATATTTGTATAACTAGCTGGATCCCGTGACTTTACTTACGTGGCTGATTCGGGTAGTTTACCTTTCAACAATATTTGAAAGCTTAGCGGATGAGTTCGGAACTCGGTAGAAAATGTTGTGCAAATTATTAAGTAGTGTTGTTACTGTAACTGTGAGTTAGGTAATACATAAATTAAAATAGGTGTACTATCATGACTACCTTTTTGGACAATACAGACGGATTACTAACTATTACTCTAGTTTCATTAAGTATGTGTTTACTAAATTACTTAAACAAAACACTAACACAGCTTTACAGATCTTATTATAAGTACTCAATATGATAATCAAAAAGATCTTTAGTTACCTGCCTACTGATCAAACAAAGATTTGCGAAACAAAATAACAGAAGAAAGAAAACATGCCAATTATCACAGAAACACTAGCATTTAAAAAGATAAATTTAAATATATCACTGCAGTGGTTATTAACGTACAAGCAACAAAGAAAATTATACACGTAAAAAATATCCGTAAAAACCTGTGTACCTTCAGTAACAGAGCCTGGTTGTGTACCAAACAGTGATATGGACTGACAGTTTTTCCGGATACAGCAGCGGTAGTGTTACTGGCACTGACAAAAACACGCTCGAGGCGTAATGGATACCGATGTGCTTTTAATTATTCCATTTATTGGTATATTCAAAAGGGAAATGGATGAGAGTAAAATCTTGTGTTGTTTGTATGTAGGTGACATATATTGCGTGCTACAGATATTTTTGCCCCGACATAAAGGATTCTGCCCACTATACCGTACCATACCATGATAGTGCTATAAACTTATCGGGCAGTCTCCTTAATTCGGTAAAGCCGGGCAGAAAAATCGAATGTGTGGTATGGGTGTTCAGGAAAAAGCCTCGAATTGTGCCAAGCAAAACCTAAACATGATTCAGTGATGGTCGGATGGAGTTTGCCGATTATCACGAGTTGAAATTTGCTTCGAGTCGGCTTTATTGTGTATCAAATACTGCCGGTCCAAACATAGGTGGTACAATTCCCCAGATTTTTTACTTTCATTTTTTCATGTGTTCGTCAATTCATGCATGGTACGTAACATTTTTTTTCTTTTGAATATTGAATTTTTATTAATAATTTATTACGCTTTTTACGTAACGTTACTTTAGTTAATAAACTTATTACGCTTCTTTCTATCATTATATTCACAGTCGGCAGTCTAAAAAGGCTATCCTGAAAAGACAACTAAACAAATTCACGATCTAGAATATTGTTAACCACATACAAAACCAATCACCATACTTCTTTCAAGACCCTTCAACGCAGGAACACATCACGGAAGTCTTTACTCAACACAACATAAATCTTGAACAACCTGTATTGATGGCAGAGTAACCTATTCACAACCATAAATCTACCACAAAAAATAAATATCCGTACACATGACAAATGCACCGGTTTCGTCCCTTTTTCATTTACACGATGTAGGTACACATTGGAATAGAAAACTAAATAAAGTTACTCCAATACCCCTCTGGAGTCCACGTCAGTTTTTAGACAAATAAGGAAGGAAGGCACATTTTCTGTTCCGAGAGACGCGCAGCTCGAGGGTTGGCAAAAAATGGGTGAATGTTTTCTTCGTAATGGAGTGGTTCTGTAGTTTTGGATGTTTTTCTGGATGTTCGGGAATTTTTGGGTGATCCCGATGTTGGAAGTATGCACTTCTGTTACATAGATAATTGGTACATATATTTTAAGCTGCAATAATTGTCAAAGTCCGGTGTCCGCTATCCGGGTCGCTCGGTTTGACTGCATCTTCTAGCTTCGGTAAGGCAAATTAAATATTACTATCGAATGTCCTGAATCAGTGGATACTGTCAAAAGCTGGCAACACTAAGCAAAACAACTAGACATTAAAATCTTGTAATAAATGCAAAAATGTTGTTAAATTTATTTCATTTTCATTTCATTTGCATTTCAATGCAACAAAAAGCGTTTTAAAAAATCAAAACTGAACTCCACAAACGAGACGTCACTGCCACCGAAGAGGTTTTATTATTAAGTTAGACCGGTCAAGGGGAGCGTACTCCAGACGGTTGGATGTAGTGCATTGCAGGCTTCTTACACTACGTATACCCCTGTAGTATAGTGAAACGAGCATTGTACGCTGCTCAAAGCGGGAACGCCCTTTACTCGGGATAATAACGTTATGTAAGCTGAAATTTTCGTAAGGAACAGTTGCAAAAATCGTGGTGCTCTTGTTAGGTAACTGCGAAATTTGCTTCCGTACAAATCTCGGCCGAAAAATAACATTTTGAATATCTTAAGGACTATTTCAATGGTAATTTGAAAGAAGTTTTTTGGAAATACTTGACCAAGTTAGTGAATGAGGATGAGGAGAAAGTTTTTGAAGACATAATGTTGGAATGAATAAAATTTACTGCCACTTGGTTTCTAAAGACTACATGTTTTTATTTCTTTACAATCAAAGTCAGGAAATAATCTTCAAGTAATTCCAAAAACACCTCACCCACCAAAACACCACAATTGTTTTTCTTGCACAAACAATATTTCCCTCCACAAAATAAATCAGGGCGCAAAGTTATTTTCGTTCACAACATGGTGCTTGTAGCACAGCAATCAATGTCACAATGACCATCCGAAATCTGATTAATTCATCTAACGAACTCTATTATTTATCGCTAAGCATTCATTAAATTCGACACGGGCTGCTGACATTGACGTCAGAACCGTCAGACCGACAGAATTCGCTGTAGTGTGGTCAGCCGGTACCCTATCATAATTATCTGCAGAATGCGGGTAGTTATTAATTTTGTCAGTGATTTTGTCGTGTACATTATTTTGGTGTGGATTTGGTGTTAGGACGGTGTTTTGTAATTAATGTTTCCTTGTTCGTCAGTCTCTGTGATTTTAATTATGATTTTGGAATTTATTTTAAATGGGCTCTTTGCTTAAGTGTTTTTAATATCTTCACCTTTTTTGACTGTAATAGTGACTATGTTTATCTTCTTTGCAGATGTTGTATGTTTCGCTTTTTATGTAAAGGCACTTTCTAAATTAAACTATCATTTTATTTGAGGAAAAGTGTAGTTATTTTTACATAAAAAAAAACATTATTTTCCTTGTCACGCCCATCATTAGCAATGACTAAATTGTACTTTGTCGCTTCTAAGAAAAATAAAGCAACACGATCTATTGGCCTAAATGTTCTTAAGATTTTTTCCATATTTCTCTTAGCTATTTAATCAATGTTTCTTAGCAACTATTTCTTTCCAATATTCAAGACCTATAATTTATTTGTTCTTTTCTACAATAAATAAACACGTAACAAAAAAATATTTAGGCACGAAATTAACTGGCTTTCTTCGTTTGTTTTCTTTGGTTGTATAAACAAATTTTAATTAAGTCGAAGGTGTTTTGAAACAAGACGCCTGTTTATAATCTAAGAAACAGTACCTGTTTACATTTGATTGCTGAGAATTTGAAAGATTTGATGAAAAACAATGTTGTTTATGAATGTTCTTTGAGAGATGATGGTTGTTAAAATGGTACGAGGAAAACAGTATTTATGAGTGACATGACTCATTCACCTTGTTTGTTCCTATTCTATGGTATCTACTTTATACGTGAAGCTTTTCATCTTTAATTCTGTTAATTCCTGCACGTATAGCACAGTCAATAGATACTATTTAACAATTTGGTTGCGAATAAACACTAATAATTGTAAGTACCAACCACGAAAAATATTCACAATGACAACTGTCAGAGAACAGTTTTTTTTTAAATTTAATAAGCTTTAAATGTCTTAAAAGACTTTGCATTACAGTAATTAAAAACTTCACAGTTTAGACAAGGTTAGATAAAGGGGTAATCACATAAGAACGTACTTTAACATCACACTATTCAATGTATTCCGACCCTCTCCTGGAATGTGCACCACAGCGATTATTTATCGCATCATATTATTATCACGAACACATTTTGACCAAGATTAAGAAACATTCTAAGTTGTTCCTTGCTTGTCTTTATCTCATCTGCAGTTTAACTGAACACCGAATAGTGTATATATGAATTGTGCGTAGTATCACAACCCCTCTTAAGGACTGTACTGGATTGGACTTTTAGGCATCCTTTTTTGCGTTAAATAATAACAATAAACGCATTATCTTTTTGTCCATCACTTAAGTTTGGTGTAAAGTGTCTCTTACGGCAGCCTTCAGCCTTCACGCCCGCTAAGTTGTTATTTCTCTTTTGTGAAATTATCGTCACAGTTCTTTCTTTATACGCCCATTTCGTTATGGCCTAGTGTTTGAATTGAGACGTGCTTAGACTAGTCTAGTGTTGTTATAAGTTATGGCAATTTCGAATAAGTAAACATAATTATGATTCATTGCTTTCTCGCTTTTGTTAACTTTTAAACTTGAACTAAAGACTCTCTTCTATTTTTCTGTCGTTGTATACCAGTCTTCAATAGTCTCCTTAGAAGACATGCTGCCGACCCCAAATAAATTGGGATAAGAGGAGGAGAGTGATGGTATATCAGTCTTCAAGTATATTTTTAGACCATACCGGGAACTTTCTAGTTAGGGAAAAATTGAAGATCATATTTCCAACTTTTTAACAAGTGTTTTTTAAATATTCGTTTTTAAGGTTATAACTTTATTTCAAATACCTCCATGACCTGTTTACTATTCAATGTATCCATAAACACAAAGTTTTAAGTGTGTTATATTGAGTTTTAACGTAAAACGTAATTTTTCACCCCAAAAAAAAGTCTTTTATCAACAGTATTTTTTGCGTAGGGTTACTTAGTTTGATGTACAGAATGAATTGACGGCTTTGTGAAGGATCTGTTTACACCTTGTATACTTCTGTAGAAACTTTGAGAAAGGGTTGACTATTTTGCTTATTTCGCATTTGCTGCTTTCCCACACTTTCTATAGAAAATATTTACTCTCTAGAGAGAAACATAAACTCTTCATGTCTAAATTCACCTTAATCTTTTACCACGTTTTTCTTCAAAGGTGCTTCTTTGACGTAAGATTACAATCTGTCTATTCATCTACTGACCGCGTTTGAACCAGAACTTAGAAAAGCGTATCATTTTATGTTATTTCATCATTCTAGATAATATCTATATTCAATAAGATGTATTATTTAATAAATTCATGTCTATTCTCATTCTCAAATACGTACTGAATCAGCTTAGTACCTAACTGTTAATCTAAAAATAGGTTTAGTTGTTTCAATAAAACTGTTTGATCAAGTTGGTTATATTGAATCTATTTCAGTTTGGTATGCTATATTAAATTCTGTTCATAAATTGGTTTCATTGTATGTTTTATCTTAATAGATTAGGTTCTTTATTTTAGATGACAACTAATTCTTTTGTTTTAGAATATTTTTAAATTAAATTTAAAAGAATCTTACAAAGGCTCTCTTATTGTGGACTTTTAGAAACCATTATCATCATCTTCCTAACTTTGCCAACTACGTTGCATTCTGAACTACGAACTACGTTGCAACCAGATGCAACTGAACACCAATATTTGATTATTTTGAGTTAATATCTTCTGACACAAAATTTCATTTCGTCTTGCTTTATTTCGTGTGATATTAAATAAATAGTCAAATCAAATAAGTCCGTCATAAATCAAAATCAAAATATTTTATTTCACATAGGCCTAGATGGGCACTTATAAAACGTCGACAAAAAAGTGCACGGTTCGGGTTGGTCGTTTCCTATGGAGAAGAACCGGCAAGAAACTCCATGTTTACTCTTTTCAAATCATTTGGTATTACAATATTAACATGGACAAAGCATTTGTACTTAAGTATGGGGGGACAGCGTAGGCCCGACAATAAGTCGTTGCTTACTACCCAAAAAATGTAGAACAAAATAAAAAGTTAACAAGCAGCTGGTCACAAACAATCGATAAAAAAGACAAAGGTAAAAAAAAATCGTAAAAATAATCGTCGGTAGAGTTTTTCAAGCCTTACCTTCAATTTAAAACACTCTGAAATTGAATGATTGACAAACGAAAACAGCTATGTATTAGCAGTAAAGCAGCTACGTTTATAGTAAAATTACGTCCCATCATAAATCTCCAGGCACGTCTAGATAATATAAAAGTACCCGCGACATAATTGCGTTACAACAAGTCGCGAGTTCTGCTCACCGCACAAAACGTCGTAAGTCACGGCCCAACACCTGCTACAGTCAGAACCAATTACAGTAACATTGCTTTACTAACGTGCGAGACATACGGACGTGATGTTTCGACAGCTTGAAAGTTGGTTGATACCAATTTATTACTGGACTCGATTCAAACTTATAGTAACTTCAAAACGTATGGAGTAACACAGTCTCACATACATTTTTACTACAACTTGTAGGTTGAGTTGCTTAACCGGACACGAGTTTGCGCTCTGTAATGCTATTAAAAAAATCTGACAGGAAACACGAATACACTGCCAGTCTTGAAAATTTAACCTAAAACCCCATTCTCAAAAATTACTTTCGATCCAACGATAAAGCCTAATATTCTGGTGGATTCTTTAATTGTGACGGTATACAATATTATTTAAGTATGCATATAGCAAGCAAGGTTAATAACAGACTTTAAGTATGTGTTTGGCTACGGCTACAACGATTTAAGCTAAAGAAGTACCTATAGTCTAATAGACACGCGTGTTCATACCACTGACGTTTTTAACGTAACAACTCCTAACAACAATCCAATAAATCACCCAACAAGCTCGCCATCCTTCACACCACTACACCCCACTCTTAATCCAGCGCACGTAAATCATCGTACCAACTTAAAACACACAAATAACAAGTTTGATACAGCGCGCGCAGTCTGCGCCCCAAGTTAACGCTAATTTGCATACATTATCATCTCAGGTGTTTCGACTGATGCGAGTGTCGACGCGACTTCCTTGGATATACGTGTGTGTCTACAAGTCACGAGCTGTATCGATTTTAGTGGTGTTTTGTAACTTAGAGGTACGATATTTTGATAGGTTGGCATTAGCCATAGCAGTCCCATGTTTCTGTTTTTAAGGTTAAGCAATCCTTGTCAAGGTCGGTTTGTGGATGGGTGATCTTCAAAAGGAGACCCTTCGTGCGACAGAAGCACGTTAGCCGTTGGTTGGCAATCGTTTGTGAATCTTTGGCAATCGTTATGGGTATTCTGACAACCAGTCTTAACATGGGATATACATAGTATTATCTAGCAATTGAATGGTCAGGCAGGAGGTCGGTCAATGATAAAAAAACTAGTATTTAGCAAACATAGTTGGGTAAAGGATAGGCAGATTTGAATTGAATTTGGTTATTTATCTAACCCACAGTCTGGGCACTAAGGTAAGACTTAATGATCTAAAGTTACAGTAACAAATAATATTATTGTTATAAAGTTGTGGTAATAACGTTGTATGTCAATAAGCACATATTTTTTGTTCTCATTATAATTATTTTCATGTTTACATCATTAAAATTCCACAGCCTTTTAGAATATTTAAAATACTTTTTCTGGGTCCTAGCCGAATAATTTAATAACATTACGTCGTACGTTATAAATGTCCAGGGTTGATCTCATTACATTAGCAACCCCGCTCCCAGAACTGATCGCAAGAACCTTTTTCATAAACCAAATTACAGAAGGGTTGGCTCGAATATTCGAAATCAAACAATTATTTTACGTAAATTGCATTCCCTTTGCGCTAACAATTCTAAATTAAAGCCAAAGATACACTGGCGGGGGGGTTGAGGGGCGGGGAGGGACGAGGGCGCAATTTCCGCGGATCTCCAGATCAATTAATTAGGACGCCCTCTAAATTGAACTGGCCATTTTTAAATTAAGGATGCGGTGCTGGTAGTACCTTTGTAAGAAGACAGGAAGCTTAACAGTCCTCTAGATCTTTTATTTTTTGCCTGAGGAAATAATTTGGCTATATTTTTTTCGAAAGCAGTTTTATTTCAAGTCGTTAACCCCAGAAGGATCATTACAAGTATCTGTAGATGATAAATTAAACATTAATTATTAAAAGACTGGGAAATAACTAGTTACATACAGGGTGTAAACAGACCCTTCACGAATCCGTCAGCCAAGCATTCTGTACATCAAAGTAACTTTATACAATTTTTTTTTGCTCGGAAACGACTTTTTTTTGAGGGGAAAAATCACGTTATACGGTAGGATTGAACGCACTCAAAGCATTGTGCTGATGGAGGTATTGAATAGAGAAGGTTCCCAGGTATGGTCTAGAACAAAAATATGATCGCAGTGATGGGAAAACAAGTGCCTTTCGGCTTCGTTAAGGATATTGTTACACCCTTTGTTAATGAGTTTATTATTTTTTACTGACCTGTATAATAATATAAATAGAAAAACAAAGCAGACCTAAATCTGCCAACAAAACTCCAATTAAATAAATCATACATCTAAACTGTAACACACTTTTTACTACAAAACCAATAGCTTAAACCCGAGAATCTTCAAATTCATCAATAGAAAAACCGCAGGTATTAAGTGGCCGCTTGTTCTAAGTATCCGCTAAGAACCGTGTGATATATAGCGGGCAGTGATCAAGTGGGCCCCGCCTGACCTGTAATATGTTACCGGTTGTGTCGGATGAACCGGCCGTAACACGGCCCGTAACCGTGTCGGAAGAAAATGAAATTTTTCGGTCCAAATATTCGTTGGATTGAAAGGCAATTTTATGCAATAGAATTTAAGACTTACGAGACTAGGCAATATGAACAGAATATAATGTTCAAGTTACAAAAATACGTATTCATAGATACGTATTTTACGGAGCTACAGGATTGCTGAGTAAAGGCCCTCTTGTGCCGCCATACTTAGATTTAAAGGTCCTGTCATCTAATTTGAAAAAAATAGACGTGTTTTCCCCTAATGAACTCAAAGACTCCTAATCTATACTTCTATACTTAATATTACAAAGAAGAAAAAATGTTTTGCTTGTATTTTTGTACCGAATAAGCTCCGAAACTACAGGACCGATTTTAAACATTTTTTCACCAAGAGAAAATTAAATTATCAGGATGTAACATAAACTATAAAACTTATATTTGTATTATGCAAATTAGCCGAGCTATCACAATTTTTGCGGGCGTTGTGCTAGTTTATTATAGAGTATGCGCAAAAACAAGTAACTTAAAATCTCTTCTCGAATTTACAGGATCAAAAATTGTCTTAAGTTGCCATAGGCAAACCTGTTAGCTGAATATACATTCTGTTGTGCCGGATGAACTGACATGTGTATGAAATGTTGCCGGGCGTAGTGGCGAGTTGCTGAAATATGTATTTCTCTTGACATCTGTAAACAAGGAATATGTACACTTGTACAGGTCAGTAAGTGGCTTTAAAATGTATTTCAAAATTTGTTTGGGTCTCACCAGCGTCTATCTTCTTTTATGCTGATTTTATCAAAAACATAAGATATAATAATATGATGTAATTAGTCATTTATCTATCAATATAAATCTTTCATCGACATTTATCACATGCTCCATGTGTCAACCAACTTTATCTTTTCACACAACATAAAAAAAAGTAAAGAAATGCAAAAAAAACACAGATGATAAAACTTGCTCTCATAATTTTAAAATATTCTTTTAAAAATTTTTCCTGAATAAAACGCTGATAGCGCTCATGAAAAAAAGTAAGCTGTACTTGAAATATGCAGTATACCTCATAATATAGCATATATACTGTACAGTGTACATACACACAGTGTAGGTATATCCTGTTGATTTTTCATCTAACAAACAAACAAGTTTATGCAGCACGTCGCCCAACAGACGTTGTAAGATGGATAGGGGACAAAATACAAACAGATTTACCGAATACATTATGAATATTTTATTTATTTGGCGAATTCTTTTGTGGGAGTGTTGATGCGCATTTGATACTCTGTTGTTATTACTTTAGTACGCTTATTTAGCTAAATAATAGTAAAATGATGATTAATTTCCGTTTTTAAATGCTATTGAATGACATTTCGAGAACCAAAGTCAAACGACCTAGGAAGTAATTAATTAGCTTTAAAACTCTAACTAATGTGTCAAGTCTACCACAAGGCACTATTCTAGTACCATTCTTAACCAAGCAATACTTTGTCACAGAAATATTCCTACCCTTTAATTCTATTTACCCTTTATACGAATATAATCGTGAAGATACTTAACGTGTATGGTGTACAGCGACTTGCGAACCACTTGGCCCGTGTTTCTACCTCATTCTAACTTGTAATTTGTTGCGAAACGCAATTATAACGGAGCGCTCGGCAGCTAATAGCCGACCGGAATTTTGCGACTCATAGACAGAGTCTTAAATGTTGAGCTTTAAATAAAATATGGGGCGTTCAGTATTCGAATTTATAAAAGAAAACGCTGAAAATTTGTATTTCTAGATTAATTGCTGAAATAAATTAAAACGATCAAGAAGAATAAATTAAGATCATCTATGTAGTATCTATCAAAGATACTACATAGATGATCTTAATAAGTTGTAACAAAAAACAAATTAAAAAGTTGGTGACAGTTATTTCCTAGGACGAGAGTATACAAGCCAAAGTTATGCGAATCTTCAATTTACCGAGCAACCACCCTGAAATATTAGGAATGGTATTAAACAACTTAAAAGTATCTATTTCCCCGAAAGCCACAGCCATAAAGACAAACGGAGCAAAGACAGACATAAATTAGATTAAATCACTTCACACACCATTAGCAAAAACCTTTCTTTGTTTGCGTGTTCAGACCAAATTGATCCTTATGTTCTTATAAATACTGAGGATAGTGGGCCCTATTAGCTTGGACTTTTGCAAGAAGTATCTAGTTACCTTTGTATGGGGGATCATGGTGAAGTTAATACAGTAAACAATTAATCAGCTATGATTTAGGTGTAATATGACAACAATGTAAAAGATTAGGGAGACTAAACAATGTAATGAGTTATATTATTATGCTAATAGGAGGAGAAACCAGGACGGAATACCAAACAAAGAAAATAGATTTCAAGACCTGTCTGGATGGTACAAAACATAACATAACATTACGTCAATAGACATGTAAGGATTAAACTTAGCGGTAGGTACCTGTGGTACACTCACATTTCGTCAGATATGTTTAAGTCTGGCGTAACAGGGAGCCAATCTTTTGTCATCAACCAGATCTTTTGTCGTCAACGAATCCGGACTTCGGATAGCTTCTTAAAAAACACAATAACACTTTGAACGAGCCGGTAACTAAACCCAGCAGTAGCACAACAACACTGTCAAAGAATAGTCATTGAAAATATTGATCACAATACCCGATACCATTATCAGTAAAACATTCCTCTTCAGAAACAAAAAAATATCCCCAAAAGCAATCAGATCAGCGCAAAACATTACATAGCAGCGGTCATAATCTTTAAATTTTATATCCAAGTCGCGTTCAACATCTGCGCCCGAAATAAAGGCATTTGCCGTTAAACCAATGTACATTGCGCACGTTAAATGTGCCGTAACGCAGTCCATTGTTTGTTCTTTTACCTATGCGACCTTGGTACGGGGTCCCTAATTAAAATCGGGGACAATGTTTGCTCTGAAAGGATAGGGAATGATGCTTGACTGAGATCTGTTTATTGGATTCTGATGTTGTGTTGTATTAGGTTTGTTTTTGGTTAATCCGGTATCACCTTCTTTAGCTTTGTCTCTAGTCTTTTTATTAAGACTTTGTTTCCAATTGAACTTTTTTTTAGTATAAATTTACTTGATCCTCATGAAAGCGAAAACTGGACCTTGTGTTTGGTACTTTAAAGTAGTTTTTCCAAAAACATTTATTTGTTAAAAACTTTGGCCACTAAATTGCAAACACAGGGTAGAGGAGAAGAATTGTAGAATGTGGACCTACAAATAAGTGAGAGTTCCAAAGAAGATGAGGAGACGATATTGTTACCATTGTGGGTAAACTCTGGATGAGGCTGGCACTGAAGATTTACACAAACAAAAAGAGGCACCATTTTACCCATCACTAACTAAAGTCAAGCTATGGATGATGATGATTACGAAGTTCTAAAAAGTATCTGATAACCAACTTAACGACCATTATACAGTTGATATTGTGCTATTGAGAATCAATCTTCTACCTATAAATGTTATTATTGCTTTGTAATCTCCGGTTGACATACATAGGCACCACCAGGTTGCACCATCAACATACAATTTCCGCCACCACACACAACAACAAATCGATGACAACAACCACAAGAACCAACCGTTTGAAGGCGCGTCAAGCACTTGCCATTTCCGTGACAACCGCACGCAATCCTTCGTCAACCACAAGCTTAAGGTCAGCCACAACTGTTTTATCCCGTAATTTTCCCTTAATGACGTTCTGGTTGCGACGGATACCGCCATATTATTGAATTGTAGGTACCTATATGGAAATATCCTGGCTGAGATTGGGCGCGATAATGTATGGAATTGGTTTGTTATATGAATGTAGATGTTGTAAGGTAACATCCGTTGTGTGTTATGTGTGAATATGTTTATCGTAACGTTCGATTGCTACTTTGCAATTGACTTTTGTACTTGTTTTATATAACACAAGTATTTTGAAAATTTTCAAGGTTTCTTTGGACATTTTTGACTTGTCTTGTTCAAGGAAACAGTCTTCTAAAATTGAAGTTAATTATTTTATTGCTTTAAAAAAAAAACATTAACAGGTAATCGTAACATCAAGCATACCAGAGACCTTACCCACACGCATACTTGTCCTAGTGATGAACCTATGGTATACCCACATTTCTCCAGTTAAACTACGACAACACTTTAACAACATTTATCGTTGAACTTCATATTAATAGCTCGTTGGTAAATAATAACAGCCACCCGGGTCAATCTTCAGGTCAAGCCGCGCTTGCATAGGTTTGTCCGTAGATGGGTGACCACTCATTTCATACCGAGATTCCTCCGTGCCTCGGGAAGCACGCTAAGCCGTTAGTCCCGGCTGTCATTTGCAGATCTTTGACAGTCGTAACAAATAGTCAGTGGCGCAAAAGTCTGACAACCACCAAAATAGTTTGGAAAACGCTATCCAGATGATGATGTAGTTCAAATAGTATGTAGGGAACATTTATGACGGAATATCAGATTATGAAGCCCGTTTTAAAACTAATCTCAATTTGTTTCTCTAACAAGAACCAATAAATCAGGTTGGTGGCTAACTGAGACATTATTAAAGACCTCACAGCGCTGACCTGTCCGTTGCGACCTATCAATATCGAGACACCTACCGTAGTGTCATATTTCGCACGCGTTACAATGTACGTGCAAGTTATGGGAGATGAGAGGTTTGAGCGAGGTCTTGATAGTAGGTGTGAGTGGTATGTATGATAGTCCTCTTTAGTTTGAATTATGTAAATAAATAAAAATAGTTTATTGATAGAACTAGTTTAGCTATTAACAAACTTTTGTGATTGGATCCTCCTTTTAGGCACATAGTGCCTGTATTTATTTTAAAAACTTTTTTAAACTGATATTTGTATAAATCATTCATAGTGAACTACTCTGACAGATCGGCGAGTCAAGACATGGTTTTGGTATGGTCACCCAATAGGCTTTGCATAATTTTGGTGGTTTATTTCTGTAAAAAATTAAATGGAGTAGGATCACTAACGAAAATTCGTTTAAATTCCGTTCGTTTGCAAACTTTCGTTTCGGAGAAAGAGAGTAGACCCCCAGTTAGACTTTTAGAGAGAATTTTGCCTTTGAACTGGATCGAATTAAACGTGAAAAATACAGCTAAACCGCGTTCAAGAACTATAATTTTCATAATTGCTAGGAATAATAACACTTTGTAACTCTTGAAGGCCGCTGAGATGTACTGATCACGTCTAGTTTCATGGGTGAAGTGCGCTCTTAGTCATACTTTGTATTCAATGACTTCATTAGTGTTTAACACACCTGCTGGACCACTACCAACCAACACCAATCCCTCGCAATCAAACAACTTCAAACTCAAACCGAATCAAACCCGACTCCACCCGAGCACTTCCGAAGCTTGCGCCACACGCCAACTTTCTACAGGACACGTTCTGATGCGATACATCAGCGTACTATTGGCACGGTCGCACCCCCACCCCCTCCCTACACCCCCCTCCCAATCTCCCCCCATTTGCATGTAAATTGAATAAGGACGACGTAGCACAGCTTTGGTCGAGAAACGAACGGTTCCCAGTTTGTCCTTTCAAGATGTCACATGTAACGGTTCAGGGATAAAATGTTGGTCAGAGTGTGTACGGTAGTCTTATTGATTGCTGTACTGACCTGCATAGCAATAATATATTAGAAATCGTGTTGTCAATTGATGTTCTTTCCTTTTTTTAGTGGCTTTGTTGCCGAATGTTGGAGTAGACCAGGCACTCTATTGATAAATTATTTGAATTCAGAATGAACATTATTTACAAACAGATCAAAAATAATAATAAAATATGTACAAGTATCAAAATGGGAAAAGAATTACAGGGGGTCAAAAAATTCGTCCACATCATTGTCAATAGAAAATGTGCCCAGAAGGCTGACAGCATTGCCACGTTGGATGGCAGTGCTGATTCTTTGCCAAGTTTGGTCTATCAATCATAAGGTTAATAATCTGTACTGGAATAAACATTACAAGAAATCACACCTGTTAAGTAAAGTGTTAGGTTAGTGGTGTATGTTTAGACTCTTAGCTGCTAAGGAGAATTTTTAAATGTAAAAGCTCTATAAAACTTTGCCCGAACTTAGAATTAAACCAAAGAACATAAATTTGAAGCGCTTTTCGAAAAGATAGAATCGTAATTTGTTGTGGCATTTTTACTTAACACTTCAGTAGATCAATCATAAGGTTTATAATTTGTACTAGAATCTGATTTATCTAAAGGTTAAAAAGGTCTAACAGCAGGCGTTCTGTGGTAAACCAAAAAGCTGTCATGCCTAAATTACAGAAGGCATATTATTTAAATTCTTCTAAATCTTTCTACTCCGAAAATTTAATTTTAAAAGGTTTTCGCGTTATTGCGATGCTGAATTGCAGTGAAATTATAATTATATTAAAAAAAAGAAAATCTGGACTTGAATTTAATATAAATAGCCGTTCAAATGTCAATAATTATTGTACATCAGCAAAATATGAAATCTTTTCATAATTACTCTTCGAGCATTAAAATACACACGAGTACTATGAAAACATGGTTATTGTAATAACAAGTTTTTAAATTATACTATTAGTACCAAAAAATTAATAGCCTACGAATATGCTACGGCGTAGCCAACCCTGCTACGTCGTAGCTCGTAGCGGTACCACATTTCAATTGCCATCCTAAAATAGTAAAAACGTTGGATACATGGATAAGTAGGTGGTATATCTATGTCTAATTTCGTAAAGTGTTTATTAAACTTAACCCTAATTACCTCATTCAAATATTTTACTTTTAAAAAGTTGTAATGATAAATTAACATAACTTTTTTTAATCTGGTAATTTGGTTACTAATTGTTGATTTGAGCAAAACTGAATGAATCATTCATTCGGTTTTGCTCAAATCTACCAAGCAGTTGAACAAAAGCATACTTATTTCATTTCTGACCATAATTTCCTACTGAAAACAGATGTGCAACACATAGCTTAAAACACATATACACTATCTTACACAACCACTACATATTTCGTACGTCCCTTATTACGTTTCCGTACCTCAGGACACAATACGTGTGAAAATATGAAATAATCGCATTACAAGTTGGGACGTCTGAGGTGCTATTACAGCACTTGGGCGCGTTAAGAGCATTACTGGGCTCTCTAAATAATGTATTGTTAGGGTGTAAACGGTGAGTCGGTGACCGACGCATGGACGTGTTTCTTGGTTGTTTCGTGAACTTTGGCTTCTGTTTTGTCGTCTGAACGATATTAAAACAATGTTTTGAATAACTTGTTCGAAAGACTTGTGATCTCTCATTATCGCCGAGTAACTTACCAGGCAGATAATTTTATTTTTGATAGACATTCGCTTTAGTTTTGTACAGCATTTATTTATCTTGAGACTGTGAAGTACTTTCAAAAAAGATTAAAAATAATATTCATTTAATAGGCTATACACAGTTTCAGTTATATAATTTATTTAATATCTGTTTTTAAAATCTATGTCTAATGAAATTATTTTCTTTACGTGTTAAGTCTGGTCAAAATTACAACTTTTCTTATTTTTGTTTACAGGTAAGTCACCATTTGATTACTTGGAATTAGCGTGGGGGATTCTGTTCTTCAATGTGTAAGTATTTTTTTAGCATGTTGCAAATATTATTAGTATTAGAAACTGAAGCAAAATAATGCTGGAGTCGTGCAGTAAGTAATTCTTCCGACTTTTATTTTTCCGACCGCCTTTATCAAATTGTCTGCCAGAAATCTACCAAGTTCAGCATCAAAAAATAATTATATAACTGTGATAATTATCCCATTGTGTTGCGACATCATTAACAAACCACATGTAAGTCCATTCTCTATTCATTCCAAAAATAAACATACGCAAAACAGGAAAAACGTAAACACGAAAAATTTCATTTGCAAAAATGTTTACCACACATTTTTTCTTTAACAAAACTTTACGGAAAGCTCTAAACGTACATTCAGTAGAACAAAAACGCGACCGTTGCCACCCTAACGAGTGTAAATCTCATCCTTTAATTTAATGAGCTCTAAAACACAGGCTTAGTTGAAAACAAAAGGGTGTTGAACGTCCCACCCTGTCTTCATTAGGGAATCTTTCTTACAAGCGAGTGAAATCCTCGGTTGGCTTTTGAAAAGATGTGCACACATGTGTTGCGAATTTCGCGTAATTTTGCTCAACAAAGCCTTCAGGTTATATGTTGAGACATTGCGTTTTGTAAAGGCTCTGCTATTCACTGGCTGTATCGAAACGAGGAGTGGTTTCAAGTGCCCTATCTGCTTTGATATATTTGCTAGACTTTTTGGCTTTATTTTTGAAGTGAATTTGTACTTGTTCATACTGACTTAGTTTTTGAGTAGCTATTTCAGTCAATTCACAAATCTCAATCTCTTTTGTGTCTAATTTAATTTACTTCTTTGTCTGTATCTGTTTGTAGGTGTGTATTCAATGATGTAGCTGTACAAGTACTCTAAGAGTAGTGGCCAAAAAGGGAACTATCAGCATCATGTTTTATCAATACATGTCTCAAACGAATTCTGCAATTATTTATCAACAACGCTTTCTCATCAACGTTATTCCATCGCAAAAACCACCTTGAGCAACATTGGACAAGTATTTTGTCCTAATACAAATTGACAGTAAACAACTTACATTTAATTTTGCTAAGATTGTTTGTTACAATCTATCCGACTCCCAAAAACATTTCAGTACTAGCCGTCACAAAGCAATGTTCCCCGACACTATAGTCTGGAGTTCTCACGTACAGAAATTGCCGTTTAATGCCGGATCAGTGCCGGATTTAAGGTGCATCTATCTAAACCTTGCCTGATTTATTCCTGACGTATGCACTCGCAATAGGGAGAGAGAGGAACCATGATTCTGAGACTTAGAATGCACTGAGAATTGTACCGCATTTTGCTTTGTGTACTGTATGCAAAAGATTTGAAAGAGAAATGGTTTGGTATACAAATGATTTTTTTTTTTAAATAGTAGATTTCTGTATCGTTCACTTGGTAATAAGCGTAAAATCTTCTAATCTTGAATTATGTGTTAATAATAATTTAGTAGTTATAAAAAAAATGTACTAGTTTTTTTTCTAGAATCTATTTTTAGTCAAGTAACAAGTAAAATGGAAAATAACATAATAATGGCATCTTGATGGCATCATTATCATCATCATTTCAGCCAAAAGACGTCCACTGCTGGACATAGACCTCCCCCAAGTGTCGCCACATTGACCGGTCCCGTGCGTCTCGCATCCCTGCAAGCTTTACCAGGTCATCGGTCCAACTAGTGGGAGGCCTTCCAACGCAACGTCTTCCAGATCGCGGTCGCCACTTCAGAACTTTTCGGCCCCATCGGCCATCCGTTCTGCGAGCAATGTGACCTGCCCACTGCTCCTTAAGTTTAGCTATTCTTGATGGCAATATTTTCTAGAAATTCGTTGTGTGATATATGCTATTTATTTTGTAAATTGTTAAACATAATACTAAGCCGGTGTTTCATAGACAACTTCTCTAAGAAGAAACACCGAAAACAATTCAAAGGTCTCTTTTAAACTCCATACAAATACATTGTAATGGGCAGACCATATTTTGAGGACCAGATAATGTTGATTCAAATGGTACATACCACAATTAAACCATAAAGCCTTATCTATCATTAAACAGAAAATCATCCCCAAACACCAGTACCGACTTTTAAGACTGGTCCTCCGATCCTAACGATCTCGGCCCCCTAAGCAAGCAGATTTGCTCGTCGGCCATGCTTTGATCAGATTTAATGAAGTTGTTTGCTTGTCTTGTTCACCCAGAGAATATGCAAATTGTTTACAGTATGTCACTGTTGCAGTGTGTTGGGATCATTTGGCAAGCGGTTCCAAACAAGGATTATGGATTTTGAAGGACTTAATGGGTCATCTTGTGTTTGGAATGTGTCTTAAAGAACTTTAATGATTTCAGGTCCAAACGATTAAGACTTGCTTTGTAGGTGAAGTCGTACGAATGTTCTAAAAAATAAGAAACTTAACTCGATAAAATTAAAAGTTTTGAAAAATAAATTTATTTATTTAAAATACATTCAAAGATGAACGACATATTGTAACAAAAAAATGCATAATTAGAGAGTATAAAGAAATAATTTTTCAAATGTCCAACGATTTTGTGGCGATAAAATTCAATAAAATTTCAGTAACTAGGTTTAAAAAAACTTAAACTAACATATCTGTTTGACTGATCCTTAAAGCAGTATAATAAATTGAACATGACTATAAAAATGATACCTACTTAATTCTCTCTTGACGTCATCACCTGCCTAGAGTCGTCGCAACTATGTAGGGGTCGGCTTCCAGTCAAACTGGATGCAGCTGAATACCAGAATTTTCTTTCTTTTATCTGATCTCCACTATCCAGTTAGTACTGAGTAATACCACACCCCTTTAGTAAGATTGGCTCTCAGACTTTTGGCCCACTAACTACCGGTATCGATTGTCAAAGGTCTACAAATGACAGCCGGGGACCAACGGCTTAACGTGCTTTCCGAGGCACGGAGAAAACTCGGTAAGTAATGGCTGGTCACCCATCCACAGACCAACCTAGGCAAGCGCGGTTTAACCTGAAGATCGAGCCGAGCAGCTATTATTATTTAGCCACGAGCTCCTCGAATTCCCTCTTGACGTATCAGTGGAAAAACTTAAAAGTAATTCCATTATGTTCACTAATGAATTTAACAAATAATAATATTCAGTGATGGCACTTTAATAACCGACTCGAAGTAAATGTACTTATAATTACAACTTCCGCAAAATGTTCTCAGGTCAATTACTTAAAAACCCTTTTTAGTGGTCCTTTTATATTCCACGTAACCTTTACAAAGAAAACATTTAAAAGGTCTTTGTTATTGAAATTAATTACGTTGTGAAAGTCGGTTAAAAGTTATTTTAATATATTGGAACGGCTTGTTTTTCAAAGCGAGTAAATAGAGCGACGCCGCGTCCTAACCAAAGCAAGCAAGCAAGAAGACGCGTGTTTTGTTTTGTGACCGTGGGTGTCTTTCATCTTCCCGAACAAATGAGTTACTTTGTTCGCGTATCTCTTGATCCCTTTGGTTATAACACGGGATACAGCTTTTTTTTCAATATAATGAACATGTACAATTACTAAATAGTAGCAATGTCCTCAAATGAAGCTTCTCTAGCTTTAGAAGTCGTTAAGATAAAGAAAACTTACATTTTTTGCGTTAACACACATACTGACACTGTTGTTAACAGTTCGCATGCGACTATCCTAGTGACGTCCAGTAATTTGGCTCTTACACGATACACTAGGCTCCAGTAGACCTGTATATATTTGTACCACATTAGATAACATTCACTCGTCAATAAATGACATGACTACCTACTTTTAAAGCTCTGCGCGATATGAAGATTGTGCAACGCTAAGCCTTTTCTTTTATTGCTCGTCTGTTGCTTGTGGTAGCATCAGCTCCGTTTTCATAAGCTACTTAATATAGTATATTCATACTGTAGTCTGTGAGTCCTACTAATATTATAAATGCGAAAGTTTGTGAGGATGTATGGGTGCCTGGATTTTTGTTACTCTTTCACGCAAAAACTACAAAACGGATTTGGATGAAATTTAGCACACAGATAGTTTATAACCTGGATAACACAAAGGATTCTTTTTTATCCCGGTAGTATAATCCCGTGGGATAATTATCGAACTCTACGCGGGTAAAGCCGCAGACATAAGCTAGTAAATAATACATGAGCCTTATTTAAGTACATTAACTACAAACGAGCTCCATACATTTTTCCTTAGCATTCTCTATTTACTCAATGTTTGAACAGTTCGTACCTACTTAGCATGTCTAATAAAAATAACAAATAAACAAAACTAATCACTCAAGCAAGTACTAACAACAAGTTACACACCCAAAAGCCATTTCTTTATACACCAGCACACCCACAAAATAACACCTGATCACAATCGCCATTTACTACCAACGATGTGTATGACACGAGAATAAAATGCAGCTAACGAATTAAGTCCATTAGTGGACTAACGAACCACGTGTATTTATTAGTATGCCAGGTTAGACGCTCAGACTAATTCATCACACACGACGCTTCAATAAAATTAACTATGATGAATGGAAAAATTGTCGGTGAGTCCGCAAGGTCCATCAATCATAAGACTTGATGACGTGTACAAGTTTGCGTTTTTATAATTAGTGACACGATGTGTTGTGACTTTAATGGTTGTTTTATCTTGTTGGGGATGTTTGTTTACATACAAAGTAACAAGGTTTGTGTGTCGAGCTATTAATTTGATTTATCGATGAAGTGCGATGGAGCACAGCTTTTTGTTTTGCAACAGCACATTCTGTTTCAGAACACTGATTACTGGCTTTGCTCAAAAGGTCACAAAGCTGACGTGTGACGTGATTGAGCTGTGGGTCAAAATGCCAGGTCCTAGCATAGGTCATACCTAGATGGCCTCGCAGCATACCCCATAGAAAATTGCAGGATAAGCTAGAAAAACAATAGGATCAGGGGTTCACATTAGCCCTGTATCGATTGAGTCAGAAGTCATGGCGTGACCTTTGAACATCAGCGATGATGCAGGCTGACAGTAATCAGTAACTGATAACTGATTTATGTATGCTGATTGTAGTAATCCTATTAAATACTCCAGATTCAGAATTTCCATCTGATTTTACGAGTACGGTCTGGACTTTAACCCAAGAGAGTTTAATTGTTTCTCCACGACACGACATCTTCGTGACTCCTTACCGTTACATCTAAACGTCTCAAGCTAATGGCTGCCACTAATGGCATTGTTATTGTGATAAGGTTCTGGTTTTTAATCATCCTAGTTGGCATCGGGATAATTTGGGGCCTTTTCATCGTCTTCGTCTGGGCGTGGTCACGATGCATCAATTCCTATTATTGCTGGAAGAGCTTCAGAATATTTGTGTTAATAAAGCCTTCAAGGTGTATTGTTGATAGGTGTTTTGGCTTGTATTGTGCTCTTATTGTTGTCTATAGGAAGGGCTGTTAAATGCTTTGACGTGTCTTTGACACCATAGAATTTGTTTGATTAACGGCTTAGGCACATAAATAGTTCCTTCAGGTCGTAATTTATTCGTTATATCCGTAAAACAGAATGTTCTTAAAGTTAAATAACTATAACTACATACAGTACTAATTTCTAGAATACCGTGCATAACAAACAATTAAAAAGGTGTTTCTGTAAATATTTGAATTTAAAGCAGAGAACTTTTTTCATACACAATACCTGCAACACACGAACGACAAACTGAATTAAAACTCTCTCATTTGAAAATTAATATAAAAAGAATTTCATGCTGGACACTCGTTCCTATAATTGAAGTAGACTACATACAAGGCATACAAGGAATATGTAAACTTTTATTTCAGTTTCCCTTTGCAAGTGAACTTATTTGTGTGGAATGTCCACTCCGTACATTTGCACAAACGCTTGTGCACGCCCGCCGGCTGAAAGGTATTAGTAAAGTCTTCGATATCTTATCGTAGGGTATTTAAGATTAACTTTAGAGAGAAGATGTTGGAAGTTTTGTGTTTGAACTGTGACTGAGCATATATTTAATTGGTGACCTTATAGCAATGTCTGCAATATCAAATATGCGATGCGATAAATTGGAGTTCTCTTGTTCTGTTTGATGTTGGACTCCAGTTGGGGAACTGGTTCAATACCAAATGATTATGAAATGTGAAATGTTTCAGTAAACTTGCAGTAGATACTTGTTTACAATGAGTAGTCTAAATGATCAGATGTCAAGTAATCTAGATGTTTAAATAATGAATCAAGTAACATAACGTCATGCACAATACAGTTCGTATTGACTTAACCAGTGCAAGTGGGAAAACCTGCACTGCCAAAAGCGTGCGACACTAAAATACGAGCCGTCTATACCACCGCCTTTGCGACTGCTAATTATGCAATGCGTTCGCACCGATGATTTCCCATAGGAATGGTGCCCTGCACTGTTTTAATCATATACTCGGAATGGGAAGAGATTGCATCTGAACAAATAACAGGCGTGTTCCGGTTTGAACTGGATCGCTGTGTAATTTACTGTTACGTTTGTTGTTCGCTGTTTGAACTCTTCCCCCGCCCCCCTTCATGCCAACCCCGCCAGTTTGTTTTTCGGTATGTATTTAAAGTTGATTCCGCGGACTTCATTTCAGTTTCAGTTCTCCGGCGTTGTTTGTGCGATGTACTTGTTCGATTCAGTTTGATAGCGTCTTCCTTGTTGACTGTTGTTTTCGGCATTCTACCTGATGAAATCGTTTGGGATTTGAATTTTGCTTGTGCTTTCTGATGCAAGTGTGTCTTGGAAGATGTAATCAGGAAAATGGATTTCACCCGTTTTAATTTTATCTGTATAAAAATAAAATAATTTAGTAAATTATCTATTAAAACAAAAGCTTTAATCTCATTAGTTAATAGCAGTATGCAGTGTAACATAATATATGGTTACATATCAATTTTGCAATATTACAAGCTAAGATACTGTATCAAGACAAGTTCATTGAAGGGCAAGTTGCAAGAATGAAAAACTTCGTTGAATTATGCTAAAATCCTCTTTATCAAAGTTTTACGACACAGGTGCTCGCCAACCATCCAGTCAATATACCTATTGACGGCCACCAGAGATTTAAAACAACTGGAGACGTAAAACATGTTAACGTTCTTAACTTACTTTTATGGCCTTCTCCCTGAAGAAGGGAGGGGGAGAAGAGGCTCTGAGGGACATACGATGCTTCTATCGTATGAAAGAGGGTTTGGTAACGTCGTACAGATCTACATTTCAGAAGTGAAGAACTTGTGTATAATTTCCACGATTCTGGAGTGAATTTCCAGCTTTCATTATGAATAAGGTGTAATTGGATTCTGATTGACATAATTGTATGGATAGTTGAAACTAAATTCTCACATTATCAAGCTGAACAAATCTTATTAAATCAACAACAACTCACCTTTAAAATTACCTTATAAAACCTGTAAACCGGAGCGTTTTACTTTCACAAATCTCTTCCATAAATGCCTTGAAAATAATTATTTCTCAAATCTAATAAACGTAAAGTCCAAGCGAAACGAAATGACTTTCCAAAACAAAACAGCGCCAATCTGTATTTTCCAGATAAAATGGGTCCCAGATTAACAGAATAATAAATCAGACAGCTCTATGACAATCATTCTACAGAGATAGACGGGGCCCCAAGAGGCCAAAGTCTAGCAAATAGTAACTTTATATAGTTACGTGAATAGTCCGTGATTTATAATGAGGCCTTGTAATCCTCTCGTGAAAGGGAGCGGGATATGAACTAGGGCCGACACTAGTTAGGCTTTGGTTAAGGGGAAATAGTTTCAATTTTGGAACAATGTATTTGGAGGCTTTAAAACTGTTAGATAGTTGACTATTAATTTCTGATATGGATTCTGTACTTAAAATAGAATTAAGACGCAATTAAAACCTAAAATTATCCTTCATAATAATAGAAAGTATATCGAAAGATCTCTTGAAAGAAAAAAATAAAGTTTTGCGCCAACCCAAATGACATGGGACAAGCAAGGGCAGGAAGGTGATGATGGTCAATAAAGAGATCTCTAATTTATAATTAAAGTTACCAAATTGAAAAAGTTGCATATTAATACATAACATCGACCTATTTTGTTGTCCTACATCCTTGTATCACCTTGAGGGTCTCACGTACCCTCCAAAATACTTTATAATATTTTTTCGTCAACTTTCTGAAATAGATAAACTTGGCTATGGAGTTCGTATGTTTGTCTTGACAACTGAAACTAATCTTGTCACGGGCATGGAGTTTCAACGTTGTTTTTATCTGATTTTATGTGACATATTATTAAAATGTGCCTACATTTTTTTTTCGCAATCTTCATGCAGAGGGATTTGATAAATATGATTTATTTATGGTTGTTTTTCCGGTGAATCTATTTTGTGTTTATTTTCTACGCTAGTCTGACATCTGGGTTGTTATTTGTGATAGATACAAATAAATGGATGATAACTCGATTATTCCTTAAACTGGTGTCTTTAATTAAACTTAACTTAAATTAAAAAAAACGATCCAATTTTAAATTGAACTGAGAAGTACACTAATTGACACATTGACTATTTATTACATCATCTACTTTCAGTTTTCTTTCGAACTTTACACCAAAACACATGAATACATCAAAACACGGCTAGAAGTAACCTTTGTCATGCACAAAACACATCACGTCCTCACCGAGTTATTATCGGCGTGGTAGCTAATAAATAAGCAAATAAAGTGACGTTCATTAATATTCATGACTGTATTACCGGGCGACGTGTCTGTTCGTCACAACAATGCTACTGATTTCACGGGATTTAGGATTATTTTGAGAATTTGTTACATGTTATTGAAGGGATCGTTGACAAAGTACGCGATAAAGGATTATGAGTGAAGTGGAGTCAGATAAAGGGTATTATCAGATCGAAACGCTTAAGAAAAAAATATTTTTATAGTATTTTTTTCTTTATCAATTGCACAATTAAGAACAATGGTAAATAGTATTCATTTCTACTCATATTCTTAAATACAACTTTGAATCATTTCAATAAACTATACGACACTATAACCACGAACAAGTAGTGAAAATTGTTTATCTAGATGATATCATCAGAATCAGAATCTATTTCTGCTAAGATAAAAAATATTCTCATAATAAAGAAGCAACACAAATGAACTGAGACTTTGGGTAATTTTGCTGATCCATCATCGTTACTGTATCGCGGTGATGCTCTTAACTGGGTTAGGGAAACAATTTTGTATGGGATTTGTTTCAGCCGAGATTTCGATGATGGAGTTGATTTTAAAAAGGAGCGTGGATATTTTATTTCTTACGTAATGTCGCATGCTATTTTTATAAAACAAAAGTATACATCTCCATATATTTTTTGTAAACCTGTCTCATTGGTCTAGTGGTCGCAAGCACGACTGCTGAGCATGAGGTCCTGGCTTCGATACCCAGATCGCGCAAAGTGTTATTGGGTTTTTCCATCAGGAATTTCTTAGTTGAAGCCACGGACTCTAGATTTGCGCCCGGTTGATGATAATAGGCTCGCCCCCTATTACATGGGATTTAACATAACTAGCGAAATGTGGGTGTACTAATGGGTACACCTCTACCTAATCCTTCGGATATTACAAGCGTAAAGTTATGTGTGTTTTTGTAAAACAGTAAGCAAGGTAGGTAGGTTTTTTTCCGAGTATTTAAAATGTGACGTCGCACAGTATGTTATTTTCTAATGTTAATTTTAATTCGTCATGATAGTGCGTTGTTAAAGAAACCACAGACTGCACAGTCACAATCTCCATCAACCACTACTAGACGATGACACAACAGAAACTGAAAATGAGCATGCCGACAACTTAAACAACAACATGCAAATCCAAAAATCGTTTACAATGAAACTGCATCGTAAGAGATAGCGGGTAAGCTGTCTTAGTTCACGTACACACATTAAGCACAATGTTAAATCTAGTAAAGTAGTCTAGCTGGTATCGCAGTGCCAAACCAACTGAGAAAGTTTATTCACAAATTGACTTCACGTATTCGCTTTAGGTGCAGTTTCTTTCATCTGAGCTCAGCTTTTGTTGTGGCGGGAGTTGTAAGCGACGGCGGTTGGAACTTGGGAACTTATGACCTTCTTTGCTTCAAGGTCAGCTTTAAAGCAGTGGTTATGGTAATTGAATTATTTTAATGAAGGATATAGAGTATGTTTTTGAATGTAAGGATCACAAACATTCATAATAAATGTTATGTTACGGAGTAACTTGGAAATTCATATTATCATACAAGGTGGAGGGGACATCGACGCGAAAACGGTTACCACGTATGCAGTACATTATTCTGAAATAAAATGAAAGTAGAAATTTTTCATCAGTTATTTTTTTTTTTTTAAATCGCCTGTTTTCTACAAAAGTGCAACACCTACAAGGCCAAAATGTTTGCAACAGCTGATTTTTTTAAGTATATAAAACACACATTATATAAAACAACAAAATCAATGATGAACACCAATGAAGTTTGATTTTATTATATTTGATCAGTGTAGTGTATTTTCTCTTTTTAACTAGCAGACTTATTACTGTCTAAAAGCTGGTATATAGGCTTATGTCCAGCAGTGGACGTCTTTCGGCTGAAATAATGTTGATGATGATGATCCTAAAAACCTCAATTTGCTTCTTCCCCGCCACCTCTTTTACCCGAAATCAAAGCATTAGGTTGTATTAAGAAATACGAAAACTAAGCAGAATGGCATTCTAAAGAGTTCTGCATCACAACTTTGTTTTGCATGAGTTTACCCGTTTGCCGGTTTTAAAATCTTTTCGCGACTTGAATGCGTTAAAGTATTTAACTTGTTTGTAGTTTCTGTCTATCGTATGGAAAGAAAACAATGTATTGTTCGAAAATATTAACCGAATATTTTTGTGTGGATAATGTGCATGTATGTTTACACGCTTTTCATAGCTTTGGCGTTTTCATAAATTTGAAAGTTTAAGGGAATATCAACAACGAGTTGAGTTGGAGCTGGGAGTTTTAAACCAAAGTTTATGAGATTCTAGTGTTCTCCATTGAAACAATAAAATCCGTTTTCATTTGATTTTAGAAACAAAACAGAAAGATTTAATGCGACACAAATTGGGTTCAAAACGTGCTAAACCATGAAACGTGACAAATTGCTGGACCATTGTCTACAAAAAACTTACGTTCAGCAATGGCCCAGTAAATGTCTTATTAAGTTACTCGATTTCCCTCAACTTGCTCTTGCAACTAGAGGCGATAAAAATGTTTTATGCCTTCCTTCCATTTGCATAACTTTTAGCAGCTGTTAAAATGTGTTAGCGCATTCAGAATTAGGGAAATTGCTTGATTGTTAAGATTTTTACTACGTTTTTATCGAGGGTTCAGATAAACAAGAAAATTAAGAAATTCAGTTTGTTTACAAAACGTGTAAGATCGTAGAAAGAGGACTCTAACGCAATATAACCATATTTGTTCATTGTCAAAGTAAAATTAAATGAGTTGACAAGTCTCTGAATAAATGTTTTTTTTTTGTTGTCTATTGAGCGTGTCATTGCTGGGCAAAGGCTTCCTACTTCTCCTTCCAAACCTCTCTATCCTGTGCGATCTCTAGCCATGTTCGTCCCAAGTATAAAATGTTTACGATGTAATTTTTCGCGGCACGAATTAAAATAAAGACGACAAAGCACCGTCTAATCGCCCCTAAACAGGCCTGCGCTCTTAACTTAAATCCTTTTTAATCTCAAAAGATTTGTCGCAATAAAACTTTTAATACATAATTATGATAAAACAAGAATATCCAACTGACAATTAACGTCCGCAGCGTTCTCCCAACAAATAACATTTGTAGGAGAAAGCGAAACTCGACTCTCTCACGCACGGCACATAAATTTGTTACAACTGATTACCAAGTTTGTTGGGACTTGTCATCGCAACTCTTCTACCTTGGTGGGGGAAGAGAATTTTTTCATTGTTAACGTTATATCTGGCGAGGTTTGGCATCGGAGTTCATGAGCGCCGCGCACGCCGCGCCCACTACGTGATCCGAATACAACTTCTCATATTCATCGCTTTAAAGCAACACCGAGGTGCGAGAGGGACGCCCCTATACGACAGACACGGCGACACCTTTCGGCAAGATTTCGTGACCTCTCAGCGGCTTCAGTCCGCAGAAATATGGACGGTAATAACATAAATCCCTTTGGCATATAAAACACTAAACGCCCCCTGAAGTGTCCCATGGTTTTTACGACGCGAATTCTCGAACGTTGTAAAATGTTCGAGCGTTTATGAAAATTGTTGGAATTTTCTAATTAATTATGATTGTTTTAATGAGACATTTGATTTATTTTATTTCTTAGTTTACTAAGTGAACACTCTCTGATGTTGCTTTACCTATTACTAATTTTCTTAACCAGTTTCTCTCACCAACAAAACACACAAACAAAACAGAAAGATGTTTCTTCCGCCACAAGTTCTTCAAACACATTACGCGTTGATTCCCGATGATCGTCGGAACACGTATGACGGATGACAAGTGACGTGCCCTCATTGGTATGCGTCGCGAACTCGTCACCTAATCATAAATAGAGCATGCTCGCGCCCTTTGACGCCAATGCTCATTTTTGGCATTGGATTTGTATGGTGCATCGTATGTTTGAATTTAGGAAGAAAATTGAGCAATTGTTGGTTTTAGTAGCTGGTTAGTGTTAAGAAAAATTGTACAATAATAAAATTGTACAATACCTCAATGCAGAAACTATGCAATGGATAAGTTTAGCACTTGCCTACACAAGTTACAAATCTTGAAAATATTTTGGTAAAACCAGTACTTAAATACGGTTACGGACAAACTGTAGACACAGCTCCAGCCCCCGGGTCGTGACAGATAATGAACTGAAGTACTGTCAGTGTTCAGTGTCCAGAGCCTGTACTAAATTTGTCCGTAACGGTTTGATCTAACCTTAAATCAATTCAGTGTACCTCATTTGAGTAGCTCACCTTCTGTTGAAAAGTCTTGAGGATATCAATCAAAGTAAAGATTCCAAACAATGTATAACTTTGATTGCCTCACTAGTCGAGTGTCTCAAATCCTGGGTTCAATTCCCGGGTCGGGTAAAGTGTTACTGGGTTTTTCTGTCAGGAATATCTCATCCACGGAGTCTGGATTTGTGCCCGATTCATGGCAATAGGCAGGCCTCCTGTTACATGGAACTTTAACATAACAGACGAAATGTGGGGGTACTACTAGGCACACCTCTGCCTAACCCTTCGGAGACTACAGGCGTGATGTATATGTATAACTTTAAGACAATAAAACAGTCACTACAAATAAAAAATATACCAATAGTGACATGCACAATCACATCAATGAAAATCGTAAAACACCAAAAAAGGAAAAGCGCGGCTTCCACAGTTTTTATACCCAAGAAAACGGCGTTTTTGTCTGAAAAACGGGTCACATTTCGGTGGATGTTCTATAAACGCTCAGCTGATGGTACATAAAGTTTCGGTCCGGTGCCGGCGACACATAAAATCTGAATAAGTAAATGATAGGGGATAGTGGATACTTGATTGATTCACGTGGCGAAGGCGCAAGTCATAAGCTTGCGGCGATAAGTGAGGTTGAGGCAAAGATGCATAATTTGGCTTTTTAATGACAGTTCAACCAAACTAGTATTGACAGATTTCGGGCATCAGACACTGACAAATATTATTATTAGCACATTTTATCTGTCAAAGACCCGCCTGGACCGCACTATAGTCCGTACTGGTTTAACTGCATGTAATAGTAAAACGGTACGGACTAATTGATAGATGACTACATTGTAACACCATGTATTTTTTATTATAATCGAATTCAACGTTAATTAAATGGAAATCAATCAATAAAATATTCTGTTATGTATGTTGAATCCATAACTTTAATTGAACTAGCTGTATGCCTGCGGAGACCTACGTTTTAGGTTTTTTCAATAACCTTAGCTGGTATGTGTCTAGTACGTGGGATGATGATGATTTTAACGACTTCCTTGGTTTTGAAAAAACCGGTTAAGTGCGCGTTTGGAAGGGTTCCGTACCATCGTAGTAGGGGAGTCCCCTTTAATTTTGAATTTATTTTCTATTATTTGTTGTGGCAACAACAATACACATTCTGTGAAAATTTCAACTGTCTACCTATTACGGATCATGAGAGACAGGCCGCTGACAGACAGACGGACGGACGGACGGTCGGACGGACGGATGGTCGGATGGAGGCGTAATACGGTCCCATTGGTTACCCTTCGGGTACGTGACCCTAAATACGCTGTTATCTTATTCCTCACACCACCAGCCTCCCGATAGTATTGTTTATGTGACGGACGAGTTACGACGTTTACGATCTGCGGAATGGTGTATTTGCAATTTATAAGGTATTCCCAGCAGACGACTTTGCGTCTTATGCGCTCAGCTTACGGCGCAATTTGCAACAAACTATCTGCTTTCGGTAATTTAAGATTGATTGATAAATGTTGACGAATTCATTAGCATAAAAGTTTTAGTGGAGGAAATCTGGGCTTTGATGTTTATGTGGCAGATGAACGGAGTTTAAGGCATATGAATAGCTTACGTGACAAAGGCAAACTCAATAGGGAAATATTAAATAATAATAATACCAGCCTATTTCTGTCCCATTGCTGGGCAAAGGCCTCTTCCCACACAAACACGGCACGAGTCACAACACTTGCTGAAGACGGGTTGGCGATTTATATTAATAATAAGTCCAGGTTTTCTCACGATATTTTCCTTCACCGTTGTCAGGGATGTCCCAACAAAACTACATGGTTAATCATTAATTCGTTGAAAAACAAACAACATCAATAAAAGACGATTTCAGCCGTCATTTACAAATTGCAGAGTCAAATAAATTCTCAAATTCAAAACTAAACATCCAAATAACATGCAAAAAGTCCTAATTACAACAACAACAAAAAACTCATTCAATCTACGTCTAATACGCACATAACAAAATTTATTTTCCTCAAAAAGGTACACCTTCGAAGATGGCTCATTAAACCACTCCTGGCGATCATAAAACCTTTACAAAATTTTCATTACGCCTCTACCAAGGGAATAATGATCGGACCTACATTTAAATGGCATTATCTCACTCCTCGAAAGCATAATCTGACTCCTTGGATGCATAAAGAACTATAAACGTCAGATATCATCTAATTGAAGTTCAAGTAATGGTGGTAGGGATGTCTAAAAGTATCGATGTTAGGGAGAATTTTGAGCTAGGCTTTTTTCTTTATGGGTGCTAACTTGTGGATATATTTGGACCTAAGTAAAACGTTTAATGGAGTTTTAGGTAGGTGGGATTAGTGTTAAATATGAAACTAGATGGGTAGGAAGATGTGGAAAGGTTAACAAGCTGAAAACTCTCCCAAGAGGATAGCTTCTCATACTTTACAATTTGCCCCATATTTTGAAAGAACGTTTGCATTCTAATCTTAGTCTCAATCTATCAAAAAATGCACGGAATTTTTGACATTGATTGACTGTGAGATGAGATTATGACTAGATCTGATTAAATTATAATCAACATAAGATCACGCCTGAAATCCCCGAAAGGTTAGGCAGAGGTGTACCTAATAATAGTACACCCACATTTCGCTAGTTATGTTTTTAAGTCCCATGTAATAGGGGGCGAGCCTATTGCCATCAACCGGGCAAAATTCCAGACTTCGTGGCTGCTACTGAGAAATTCTTGATGGAAAAACCCAATAACACTTTGTCCGACCCGGGAATCGAACCCAAGACCTCTCATACTCAACAGTCGCACTTGCGACCACTAGACGAACGAGGCAGACATAAAATTATAATGTGGTATAGAAAATGGGTTTTAAACCAAATGTGGAATTTGTAGACATCTTATAAAATAACGATGTAATATTCTTAAATTACGAAACCTGCATAGCATTATTTTGTAAAAATAATCAATGAATACATCCAATTCCTCGTTAAAATGTTTACTCAATTTTCCATCGATAAATTGAATACAAAAACATCGACACATTTCAGACATTGCTTAGCGAAGCGTTGCCCATTAAAATGTAGGAACGTTCGATAGCTCTTTTCAAGTGTAAAATATTTAAATTTACCTAGCAACAATTGGAGACAGGAATTTAAAATGGTAGGAACAGGCTCAATTGGACTGAAACCTTCCAAATTAATTGAAATTTATGGTCATTTGAGTTTGATTTTTACTGAACGGTTTTTTTGGGTGGAAAGGTAAAGAATGATGATGATATACCGGGGCATTCGTTTTGACTTTATAAGGCAAACTAGTTATATTTTGAATAATTGGTTTATTTCTATGGTACCTAAATTGGTTCGGTAGTTTGTGACCTATTAATTTTGTATTTTCAACTCAGTTACTCGACTCATATCTGAAAGTTTTCTGTAACAATTACGGAAGATAACATAACAAAACATAACATCACGCATGTAAGCCCCGAAAGGTTAGGCAGAGCTAATGGTACACCCAATATCGGGAAAACCTAATATCGGTTTGCCCGACCTGGGATTCGAACCCAGGACCTCATGCCCCGCAGTCAGGAGTTCGGAAGATAATTTTACTGTAATTAAGAATTCAACATGTTTTACTATGTGATTAATTACTTTAAAATATCAAACTTTATCCAGCATAAAATAGCATATTTTATAATAAAAGTCAAATAAAATTGTTCTTAGAAAAACCTGGTCACTGGAATGACGTGAATTGTTCGGAAATGGCGGAGGAGTCTTAGGAATTTCATATCGCAAACAAATTTCTGTCGTCATAATGAATTCCTGAGCCGGAGAAGGCTATTGGACTAGCCCAGGGATGTTTTAAATATTTCTCGTTTTTAGGAGGTGCGTGCGTTGTTGAACTTTTCAAATAACTTTGTTTTTGTTCGAATATTTGCTGGTCCAGACATTTTGAATATTACGAAGGGACTGTTGACAGGGTCATGGTAGCTATTTTATTGGGTTTTATGAATAAATATTTTGTGGCGTCATATTATTATTGGCAAGAGTTATGCCAATTTTATTTTATTAATTTCCAGCCGTTAGTTTTATTTAAAACTCCACGCCACGCCACGCGACCCTGATGCATATGCATACCTACGATGGCAAAACAACGAGATTTCTTTGCCGTATCAAATGGTTTGTTTCCACTTGTTCTACCAAACAGTTCTACGGTATAACTAATGGGAACTTTTGTTCCCACTCATCATCATCATCATTTCAGCCGAAAGACGTCCACTGCTGGACATAGGCCTCCCCAAGGGGGGTTTTGCCATAATCGCCACGCTTGGCAGGCGGGTTGGCGATCGCAGTATGTTTGTTATAAAAATCACAGAGAACGCTGCTGCCCATTCTCTGGTAAAACCCTTAGTCGCCTCTTACGACACCCACGGGAAGATATGGAATGTTGTTCCCACTAGTCCTACGATATAGGGTGTTATAAAATCATAGAACTAGTGAGACCAAAAATTCCCATTTGTTCTACTGTTCTGTTACACTAATTATTTGTTATACAAAATGGACTTCCCGGAATAAGAGTTCTATATGATGGTAGTTTAGATAAAATCATCATTAGACACTTGAAAGGTAGATGCCATTCATCATCATTCATCATTTCAGCCGAAAGACGTCCACTGCTGGACATAGGCCTCCCCCAAGTGTCGCCACATTGACCGCCATTGACACCATCAGATGCCATTGAAACCATCTTATTAAAATTACACTCAGTATTCATACCATAGAACCCATAATTTGACTACATTATTTTAAACCTTCTCAAAAATACGCAATTCCAAAATAGTTGACCAAAACTGATCCCTATTATTAAAAGATCCAAGTTAAATATTATACGAGCCATATTTACAAGTGGACGGTATTTAGGGGCCACCCTTCGAGAAATCAATGGGGCTGCCCTTCACCGGATGTACCCTACCCCTATGGGGTAAATAAAGGCTGTTTCCTGTGACAAATATTAAAGCCTTCCCTCCTGTGAGCGGAGGTTCTGTTTTCGTTTTGTATGGGATTATATATTTGTTGTTTATGTGAGGAAGTGTTCATACACGTATGTACACAGGATGGGCGAAAGGTCATAGATCAGTTAGCCTTAGGTATGGAAATGGCTCGGAAGTTATGAGGCCAAGTTCTCAAGTGATTGCTCTGAATTGATATTATTGAGTTAGAATATGAATTCTCTTTTTAAAATATTGTACTCTACTCTGTTACTTACAGAAAAGGAAATTATTGTAATCTGAGGGCCTAGCTAACAGGCAATCATTTCAAAAATTCTTCTTTTTTTCTACACCGACTTCCAACAGGATTGTCCTAAACTGTAGTAGCCGTAGTCATGTCAATTGATTTCGTAGCCTAATTATAACAGCCACTCGGGTCAATTTTTAAGGTTAAGCCGCGCTTGCCAAGGTAGGTCTATGGATGGGTGACCACCCTTTACATACCGAGTTTCCTCCGTGAATCGAAAAGCACGTCTTGGCTGTCATTTGTAGATATTTGACAGTCGTTACAGGTAGTCAATGGCCCGAAAGTCTGACAACCAGTCTTACCAAGGGGTATTGTATTAGCCAATACTAACTAGGTTGTGAAGATCAGATAGGTAGTCGCTCCATGTAAAATACTGGTATTCAGCTGTATACGGTGAGACTGGGAGCCGACCCCAACATAGTTGGGAAAAGGTTAGGCAGATGATGTTAGACATTAAATTATCGATGATACTAAGCCAATTTGACTAGGCCCACTGGTCTAGGTAATATTCAGAAAGCCACACTCCACGTGATAAACAATGGATGGTTAATTTTTTATGGAAACAGCTTTTTACTCCAACAAAATCATTTTAAAAATAAAAGAGAGCACTATCGAAAGTGTGAATACACTCATTGCTCTTACTTTAAAAGTATTTTACGACCAAAGTGTAATCAGTGCACTGTAAACTGAACCCTGTTATCCTTTTATTTCAGAATAAACTTGCACAATGTGTTTCATCCATTACTGGGAAACTACTACTACTAGCTTCGAAGTCATTCAAAAACTATATGCAAAGCTATCTAATTCAATTAAGCGTTGGTACATCCTTGATCACATTACCAGTGTTTGCATACAGATGCCTGTGCAAGGGTGCAAATACACGTTTTCTGTGTGAGTTTAAATATTTGCTGTCGTGTGCCACTATTCAAATATATGTTAGTCTATCTCTTTGAGTTTCATTTCATTCTGTGATGGTTTTCTATGCTGTTTGGTATGTTTCGTTTGATTTTTATTACTGGGAAATGTTGTTTGCTAACTCTTAAGATACTCGGAAGTGACTCTTGGTGATGTGTTTAAGATTTTTATGAAAATATGGAATATCTTTGAAAGGAAAATGAATTTGGTTGGAGATATTTTTCCTAGTAGATCTGTTTTGTTTGTACTTTTAGAATTGTCTACTAAAGCAAATCTTTCATAATATAGGTAGGCTATAAGAGAAGATAACATCACGCCTGTTATATGATCCTCTAAGGGCAAGGCAGTGGAGTAACCCATGTTACATCCATATTTCGATAGTTATGTTTTAATTCATATATAAGAGGGTAAGGAGCCGATTCCCCACCGCAATCGCACGTATAGCTAGGCTCCAGCCTGCTGCAGAGAAATTCCTGATTCTCAAGTCTTTCTATGTTTCCTTATTTAGTGATGTGCAACGGAGACTTTACTGCGAATTCTTGGTACATTGACATTTACCACTAAAATCCCAAGATCATCCTACACATAAATCTATCACTGCCTATACCACAAAACAATTACTCACCCGCTATTCTGATGATTTGTGAACAGGGTGGCGAAAAAAAAATAAAATCTTCTCACAGCGAAGCACGGTGCGATACAAATTGTAACACCTGACAAAAGTGCCATGATTTATTAGCAGAGCAGAATCGACAGGGCGGATAAAACCACCGCATTTCACAACGAGTGCTGGAAAGCCGAGCGATTCAGTAACAAAGCATTGTTGAACTCTATTGCCATTAGCTTCAATTGTTTCGGATCGTGGAATAATTGAATTTGATAGTTTTTTGTAAATTTTGGAGCATAATTGAGTTTTGTATTTTTGGGTTGTGTTTTAAGTTGGCGGGATTATTGAAAAGCCTAGTCAGAGGCTCATGGGCGGCATAAAAACTTTGAACACAGGTTCGGCACTAACCACACGATAAAGAAGAATACGACTTTTAACAGAATTTTCGGTAGTTTACCTACGGTTAGTCCCATAAATTTTCGTCTATTCCACCGTCGTTGTCACTAATAGAATACCTTTTTGTCTAAGCCCTCTGGCTAGAGCAAAATCCCGACACGATTTATCATTTTATATACCCACAACAATACTGAAGAGATCCGCGACAAGATTTCCTATCTCGACATGATGTTACAATTGCTGAGAAAATTCTTTAACATTATCGAAACAGCCGCCGTCTCCTACAATACCGTTCGCGATCAAATAGTCAAACAAAATTTATGTTCCCTCCCGGCGAGGATTAAAATATTAAAACTGCTGAGGTGTTCGCGCAACAATTTTTATTTATGGCCCGAACAATTGCACGGCTTTTACATTAAAAACAAGCCAAAAAGATGATTTGTTATTCACAAAATGTAGTGGAAATATTGCGGGGTAAGCTGACATTGGGAATGAAGAGGGAGATTCGTTATTGCACACCAGAAAGTGCTGTAGTGTAGTGAAAGAAGTATTAAGTGCTGCAATATTAAATGCATCCCATTTAGCTTCCACTGTGGAATTTAAAATGATCCAGTTTTCACTAGCTCTTCGCAGTATGAAATATATTGCAGCAAAATATCGAAACTTGAATTCAATTCTCGATTGTGTTTATACCTGTGTCAGATATGGTTTAACTGCCTCTTTTAAATCGATTTTGAATACCGATAACATTAAACTTATACTGTCACTTACGGCGATCTTCCGTGATTATCAATTATTTAGCTCCTAAATCATGATAATCATGATAATTAATAGTATATGTTTAGTTTTAAACAGTAAAAGCTTAAAGCAATGACTGATTTTAGTCTTTGTACAATACTATCATCAAAGATATCATTATGCCAAATTATAATAATTAATTAATTGGCAACCTTATTTCGATTGCATTTTATACAAATACGGTAGAAAACTACTACTATCAAAACAATAAATGATTACTAAAAACAAACTAGTAAAATTAATAGACAAGTTCACAAATATACTTCTATGTACATATTTCCTATTTCAACAGGCCAACATGAACGTTATATAAATTTTAGAAAACACACGCAGAGCCTGGGAGGCACATTTCAATCTAAAGTTGTTATTTATTTTGTCGGATAGTTGATGTTTATTTAATAGGAAAAGTTGTCGGTCAACGGAGCCGCGTACAGGTCAGAAATTCTATTTATTACTATTTGAATTTCAAAATTCATCATCCTATGTCGGTACATTGTTTATCTTCAGGATATAGTTAAGTTAATTGGTTTTATTTTATTGAAATTTTAGTATTCTAAAAACATAAAGAGAAAACCAGTCAGGTTTTAATTTGTTTTAGTAATAAATTTCATAATCCTTTTAATTAATCATAGCGTTTAATTGCCCTTTCATTAATTTGCCCTAGGTGTGATGATGTAACATTTTGTTTGAGTGAGTTAGTAATTTAAGCATATTACAGCAATTTGTGGAGTCACGATTGTTAAATACAACTCAACACGCAACACAGTTAGTTATATGCAATTCTTTTGAAGAGCTGTATCTTGAACAAACAATATTTTAAAGTAGGATGGCTGTCTCCTTTGCTCTTTATGAAGCTCTGTCCCCTTCGTTCTAGAAAATAAAATAACCTTATTTTTATAGTTTTCGCTCGGTAACATTATGTCTGTGAGCAGTGTTAGCCCAGTAGAGTCAAAGGCAAGCATTTTTCACTGTGCATCGGCGCATCACTACTCTGAAAACGATGAAAGAAAACATTGTGAGAAAACTGGCATCACCAGCATGTACTAGAGGTGAAAACTCCGCGGATAGGAAGCCTGTAACCCAGGGTTTTAAGCATTTTTTTTTTATGATAGCCTTCTTTGTGTCCCACTGCTGGGCTAAGGCCTCCCCTTTCTCCCTTCAAACCTATCTGTTCTGTGTAATTTCTGACCACGCTAATTATCTTGTAATATTATTTCTTACTAGCTGCTGCCCGCGACTCAGTTCGTGAAAAAAAGGAGGAGCTCGTAGCTAAATAATAATAAAAAGGTTTATATGTATAGTATATTATCTACATTACACCCGTGCGAAGCCAGGGCATTTCGCAAGTTTATAATATAACTATGTATTAAACGTCTCGCGACTGTATTAAATCTACACATCAAAACCGTAGAATATAATCCGCAAATCGTCGGCCGTCACGCCAACGTGTCACACAGGACGTGACGACAACACACCTCAGCGTGTTTGTCTAATGTAAACAATTTTACCGAGGAGGTGTACGTTACCTTTATACTTGTAATGTGTGGAGGATGGCAGAGGTTTCATAGTGTTACTGTCAGTAACGACAGTTCTTTGATTAGTGTCAGGGTTTATTAACTGTTAATAATTGATTGAATTTTTGGGGGTCGAATATTCAACAATAATCAAGACGAACTATGTTTTTTGTTTGTCGAAAAATATGACGAGTATTTGCTTTTTCGGCATGGCAACAACATAAAATAATAGTTGACAATTGATAAACAGTTGAGAAATGAATTAGTTTGAATGAAAAAAAAAAAACAGGATGATTCTGATTTTGGTTACACGCCAAATATACTAGTACAACTACAGGTGAATCTGGTTTTCGAACCATCCGCTTCAAATCTTTGTGACCTGATTTCAAATCACCAGTCTTTTAATGTTTTTAACCGACTTCCAAAAGAAGGAGGTTATCAATTCGTCTGAATTTTAACAAAACCATTCATGTATGTAGGTACTTCCCCAAGAACCAGCGAACATAATTAAAGCCTACACAATTCTGCCAAAATTATCTAATTTCTTAACAAAATACGAGTATGTCATGTTTAAATTGAATGAATGTTTTTGAATGTGAATTACCTGAATGCGGTTTGTGGCCACCGCTTTGTTTCGCTCGTCGCTCGTTGGCTTCACTGCAAAGACCGGAGTTTCTGTCACCGGCGTGACACGGTTGGGTTATGAAATCGGCGGGCGTGTTAGGGAAATTGATTATGTGAATGGCATGGTGTGGATTTTATGTGGATATCGTAAAGGTAACTAGGGAACTGTGAAATACGTTACATACGTAGTGGTTTTGATAGTGCTTGTGGACAAGGCCCAATAGTCGTAGAACTGATGGCCAAAGAAGTCACAAGATTAGAGTATAGCAACAACATAGTACCGGGAGTTGCAGCGTTGAAAAGACAAGGTGAACCAATGAAGACCTATTGGTCTGGACCACAGGACCTGGCTACGTGGTGACACTTGAGAGAGGTCATAAATTAGCAGTAGGCTGATATGTTGATGATTTTGTAAAACTATCACAATCTGCCTATTTCTAACTCAAATTTACAGACTTCGGGTGATAGAAAGGCAATTATGTAAACACAAGCAACTCTGCGATAATATCTTAGGCTATACACGGTCTTAACCACGTGATTTACCCTTTAAAACCCAATAACCTAGACCTACATCTTATCCCGCAAGCACTAATAACCGCACACCTTTATACCCCTCCAACTATACGAACAACCCGCCACCTCTATAACCCTCCACTGGCTCCACACTCTACGACCGCCTCTAGCGGTGTTGTGAATTAATTTTCAACTTTGACGCGAAATAAATCACGCGGCCCGCATCCTGATTAGTTGTGGTGTTGCCATTTTAAATCGATTCCACGTTTTTATTTATGTATTTTT
The DNA here is from genome assembly GCA_905163415.1 of Noctua fimbriata. Taxonomy (NCBI): domain Eukaryota; kingdom Metazoa; phylum Arthropoda; class Insecta; order Lepidoptera; family Noctuidae; genus Noctua; species Noctua fimbriata. The sequence goes on from LR990932.1 coordinate 2,306,524, forward strand.
ATATTTCGGCTTAATTGAATTTTATATAACGTTGTTTCTGATGGTTCGGTAATTGGATGTTGTTGTGTTTTTAGATGAGTTTGAAGGAATCGAGGTAGCTGCAATATTGCGGTTTAGAACTTGACATCAATTACAGAACTTGTCTTGAGAATTGAGACTTATTTTGAAACAATGCTTTTTTATCGACTTATCGATTGTACAGAAATAGTATTTATTATTAATAGAACAGTTTTTTTTTTGTTGTAGACAATCGGGGATAACGTGTAGGTATAATCTCACAACTTAAGTTTGTCCGTTTTCAATCTCTTGCAGATATAACTTCGATAGAACGCTTAATAGCTAGGCAGCACTTAATAGACTATAAGTGTACCGTCAGCAGGAGTTTCACTTGGCATAGTGTCACAGTCCATTGCGAACCTCAATTCCAAATCGGTGGAAGCCGTCAGCGCATCTTCCACTCAGATAGAACGCTTAATAGCTAGGCAGCACGTAACTGACTTATAGGCTCAAATTGATGTGGATTTACATTGAACTTCTTAAACTCCTTGCAATCTAAACACATTTAAACTGTCATGCAAAACAATTTTTTTTTAAACCCACAAGTATTGAAATTGAAGGAAAATAATTACTTGACTACCAACACCATTGAACAAATAGAAGTAAACTTAACTTCAACTGCATCAAACCAGTCCACGGCATCTTTTTCCGAGAGAAAAAAGTAAGAAAGCGATACAAAAGAAACAAGAAAAAAATACTGCAACAGAAACAAGAGTAACTCTTTCTAATGAGAACAAGAGCTGAGTGCACCATAGCAGACATGTAACCCGTTCACTGCGACAGAAACGGCACACAATAAGCAATATCAACTGAACCCTTTCGAGGCTAAGTTGTGTCTGATCAAGGAGAGATAGAGGTCCCACTAATACCCACCTACGTTAAAGATAACCTTTTCTATGTTTCTATTGAGAAGCTTGAATAATTTTGTTATTTTCATGGAGCACAGGTAAGAAAAATAATGATGATTAGACAAGTTAGTTATAATCCAGAGTTTTAATTTTTTATTTAAGTTTCATAATGTATTAAGTCAGATAGGCAGTCGCTCCATGTAAAATACTGGTATACAGCTCCATTCGATTAGACTGGAGGCTGACTCCTACATAGTTGGGAAAAGGCTAGGCAGATGATGATGATGTCAAATGTATTTAGATAGTTCTAACTATTGCTAACATTTTGGACCTTGTTATCAAAAAGCATCGATTAAAATAACATCATAATCATGATGATCAGGAAGATCATGATTATGATGTTATTTTGCCTTGTCCCATTCTACTTGGGGCCGATGCAACGTTTTTTCTTCCATTCTCTCTTGTTATCGTTTGAAATAACATAGTTATAATTATTATGATTTTTATGCCTAATGCATAATGGGTTGTACTTGACATACGGTACAAGATCTCTTGCTATCGGTGAATAAATAAACACATTTGCGATACAATAATACTAAAGAGTTACACCAAAACCATACAGCAAATAAACATAGAAAAGGCACACAGTAACATAGACTACAATAACTGACAATATTGCAATGATACAGAGCCGATAACTTCTCTTTATGGAGAGGTAATCGAAATATATCTATAAGAACTGGCCGCTGCGGTCCGCGAGCGTATTGTGTGCTAGTAAGCTAATATATTGCTAGAACTGTGCGGAATGCAGATGTAAATAATGCGGTTTGTAGGGCTTAAGTAGGATGGGATGACATCGAATTTTTATTTTATAACTCATTTGTATAACCATTCTGGCTGATTAAACAACATTAGTTTTAGTATATGCAAAACCTGAAACACGTGTCTAGTATTCTGATGTAAAGAATCTATGTACAAAATTTCATAACTGTATCATGAAAAATCACGAAGTTATAAGCTTGTTCTGTTACCTGGTTGTCCGCACAATAACGTTGTAACCGCGCGGCGCGCCCGCACCGGCACCTCCAGCGTCGTCTTGAGATCTCATTGATAATAATAATTTGGCAGTAGGTACCTAAATAATTGCGATAGGTACTTAGTGTCGCTCTGTGTCCAACTTGTAACCTTTTTAAATATTTTTGGGACAAAATATAACATGGTTTAAAAATTATTGGAATCGATTCAGTTACTTATTCTGAACAAACTATATTTAGGTTTCGCATATACTAAAAATAATGTTGTATATATTTTTTTAATATGTTCTTGAAACAGTGTTAATTACCACAAAAATCAGCGGCAACTTTGCATCAGACGCTTGTTATTTTGGTCACTAAGTATAAGCTTCAAAACACTTAATGAAAAAAAATATAGTTTTTACTCAGCCTGTTCTATAACGTTGGTCCTGAAATCATGGTTCCTATTCCCAGAAAATATTTATTAGTATCTAGGTATTTTCCCAATAATCTTTCTTTTTCAACATCGAAACATCGTACCCATTTCAAAGCATCACAGAGCCCACCAGCATCATTTTGCAAAGCTATTCCTAAATATCCTACGAAGCACCTTGCATCATAACAGAAGAGTATCGCTTATTTCATGAAAACGCCTCTGGTTTTCTTTAAGTGCTAAACTTTTTGCGCCGAAACGCAGTATTGTTTCACGTTTTGAAAAGTCGTCTAAAGACTTCAATATTTATTTTTATTCATATTTTTCTGGATTTTAGGACGGTTGAGGTTAACGTTATATCGAATGTTTGAAGTTACACTGAAGGATTTTTTATTGGTAACAGTTGTCCTTGATTTTGTTTTATTTTTGTTTTCACCAAGAAAATGTGTGTGTTGGCTTAATAGCATTATTGTGTTCGATAACACGTTGAAAAGACAGATATATTCACAAACATTGCTGAAACAATTCATTTAAAAACTTACACTGTCACTTACGGGATACCTTTCATGGGTCATCCCGCGATCATGGCGCTTACAACAGCGTCATAAATCATAAATCATATTTATTTCTGTAAATTGGTTTACAAAACTCTTTTACATGTCACAACATGTTGTTTTAAAACTAGATGGGGCCGGTGTTTCGTACCTGACTACTCTGAGAAGAAACATCCGAAACAAACACAGAGGTCGAAACTCAGTCGTCGAAATATGGGTTAAGTTCGGAATAATGAAAATCATGGAAGATATCCCACAAGTGACAGTTTAAGTTTAGTTATAAACCGTGAAAGCGTAAAACAATTCATTTACTATTGTACTTTGACTACATTAAGACCAATCCAACCTGTCACTCCATTCTCAATATTCAAACATTGAAAACAACAAAAAGGAACACCCAAAGCCGCGTAAAAATCTAATACACTTAAAGCCGGCAGTACATTTTAATATGTGTCACAAACGGCGTTCCGTTCGGCCTGCGCCTCGGCCCTCGGCCTAGGCCCCGCTTCGGCGTCGGCCCCAACAATTGTTATTCAATACCACTTCATGAAATATGTATTTATTGTGTGCTCACAGGAGATCTCTGTAAATTCATATGGTATATTGGAATGCGTGTGTAACTGTGTTTTAGAGTTACGCAATTGGTGGAGTGGTATGAAAAACGTTGTGCTTTTTGTTTGATTGTTTGCATGTATAGAAAACACAGCGGTTTCGATGAAAGTGATGAGTTATTGAAACGTGTGGCGTGAGTGGATGGAAGTTGATTGAAAACTTACAGTCAGGTGAACTATTTTTTCGAAATTGAATGTAGTGTCATCTACACCAGTTCAATAGAATAATGCTGGTTTTAACTAACACGACACCTGCATGAACGCCTGAATGAAGTGAACTGTCAGATTTTCCATTTTGAATCTAACAGCACAAATTGAACGACTTTTTTCTTAAGCATCTCCATCAAATCACCTATTAAATGGTACTGATTAGATCAGCTACTGGCCACAACCGACTTCAGAGACAGAGTTGAGAAGTTACAGTCTGGCTCTTTTGTACCAGCACACAGTAAAATATAAAGGAATGTTTTGTCTAAGAACTTTTTTTATGGTAATCTATTATCTACAAATAAATCAATAACTGGGACTTGCATAGTCTTTAGATAATTAAGACGTTTCCTACGATGAACGTAAGACGTACACGTGGAAGAGTTCATTCTTCACAAGTTTTAATTTGCATGTTTCAATAAATTTCACTTGCTAAACTTTATGAAAGATCTGAAAAACAAAGTTATACTGTAAAAATATCTATTATTACGTCCTAGAGACTGTTTGAATATCATTTAGGGCTGAAATTGTTAGAAATTTAGTATAATTTAGTACCTAAACTTATATTGTGCAAGTCACTGTTTGTGTTTATCAATTTCAAACTTAATAGAATTTGTTACCAAAATTATTAACAGACAATAATATCTTGCAGGGAATTGGTTCCGCCACTTTTTCTGACAGCAGAAACACTATGGAGTGGTGTGCAAAGCGGGCGTTTTGATGGGCTGTTTATATCCATTTGACGTTCAGAAATGCTGATTCTTAGCCAAATCAATAATTCATAAATTACTTTGATTAGATTAATAGCCAACAAAATACGAAGTTTTTGCAGTCTTTCATTTCAACAGTACACTGTTCTGGTCAAAGTGTTATATGTACATAGATACCTCGCCCTTAGCACGTACTACAAACAAATTGACATACCAAGTAAACACACTACACACTTTTCAATTAAAACCCTGGAACCGCTACTAAAACAACTTCCTAGAACGACCGTAGCTCATTACCGACTGTATTGTTTGTTAAATTGCTTATGATTTATTGCTCATTCACCGCTTTCGATATATCACCGGCGCAGCGAACTTAATTCTTGGGACGCCCTCCAGTATCCTGTGGTGCAAGGAGCAATTCAAAGCGAATTGGACGTATTCATCTTCTTCCTATGTCCTCAAAATGCTGAGTATGGGTCTCCTCCATTGCACGTTACTTCAACTGGTCCTGGGCCTCTCACATTTATATATCTCTTGCCTTTCACTCTGATTGGGTCTTTATTGGTTGTGCTTTTGGCTCATTTATATTTATTAAGGTGTGTGAAAGATGGATTGATTGACGAAGCTTAAAAATTAAGTTAATTTGCAAGTTCTTCTATTGTAACCAGAAAAAGAGATGCAGCTTATACATTGAATAAAAGAAATATGAATAAATAAAGTTTATTTTTATTCAGAACCTATCAGCAGTGGCGCTTAACGTAATTCTAATGAACTTGATTTGGTAGGTCTATTTTAATCATAAACTACATTAACATTCCTACAAGCTACTGCATCTAATTTGTATTTAGAATCAAAATTAACGAAAATATTTTTCTTGTTCCAGGTAAGTTTCCATCACATTTCCATACGCCTACACAAAACACATGCAATATCCATTTCAACTCCATCACGTAAGTACAAAAAGAAACTAATCTACTAATTGAATAATTACGTCGCACGCTCCCGGCCGTCACTCACACCGAAGCGTAAGGCTTCAAGCAAATGCTTATTTATGTTCGAGTCACAATGAACTTGTCCCGTACTCAATTCGTTTCGCAGCATTAGTACGTGCCATTGTCCCATACAATAGTCGGTGCATTTTACTCTTGAGATTTAAATAGGCTTGGGCTGATGGCATCGTTAATGCGATCGACTTGTTTACGTGCTTCGTCCACTCGACTTGCTCCGATGTCGATTATGTTCAGCTGTGCCTTGTTTTTAATTGACGGCTGAAATATCGGGACGGTCTGACGTTAATAAGAAAATGGCGGTGATTAATTTTATTTCATTTTTTGTCTGGGATTGAATTTGAAAATTTTGAGTGATATTAAAGATAAATGATAGCGTGACGGTTGACAGAGGAGAATGGAATAAAAAAAACGTGTTGCGCCGACCATAAGTAACATGGGACAAGAGCAGGAAGATGATGATTTCTGGGATTGAATGGGGATAAAATAATAATGGCCCAAAAATACACTAATTAAGAAATTATTTACCAAAGCTTCAATTGAAATGGCGAGTAAAAAACTTATTTAATTTGTTTGTATTACTAAATCACTGTCTACCAAATTTCTCAATAAAATCCGATTCTAAAATGTTTAAAACTAACTAAACAGTAAGAACTGCTAATTATGAGTGACTCAATACCAAGTTTTCTCTTCAAAATAAAAATTGAAATACCGTTCAATTTTCATACTTAGTGTGAAACCTGGAAACCTCATCTCCCAATGGACGAGAGGTAAAGAGGGTGTATGCGAGTTGACAGACGGTCATCGCGACCCCGAAGGCCAGGCATGTAACTTTTAGAAATGTTGGTACCAACGGTATCTGACGGGAAAGAAATTTAACTTAAGTTTCTGATTTTTGTTTGAAGTGTCTTAGATTTTATACTTACTTTATTGATATTGATAGTCGAAAACAAGAACAATTTTATGTCAAAATTATTCTTATGACGAAAACGACTACAGAGCGATAATTTGATTATTTTTGTAGGTATTTCTATTGGGCAATAGGCTCGCCCCCTATTATGGTAGTTAATCATAGTTGGCAAAATGTGAGTATACTATCAGTACGATTCTGCCTATCATTTACGCCTGTAATAGGCGTGCTGCTATGTACGTTATATCTATTTCTATTTTAAGTCAATGTAACATAATCGTAATTTGTTAAGTAACTCAATATATTACTACCGAGAGTCACGCTACCAATATAAAACCACTTAACTCAACAAAGAATAAAAAGGAGACTACATCAAACAATTACATTACTCTTCTAATGTACAATGCAGGTACACGACCAACCAATAAATTCTATTACATACACATCAGCATGCAATATGTTACTTGTCTTCGGCAAATTGCCACTAAGGCGCCAATTACACCGTACACCGAGCGTTCGACGCTCGACTAAACATCGAGTTATGTTGGGTAATTCGAGAAGTCTCCTTTCATCGAGTGCATTTCGCGGAACATCGGCCCGCAATAGCCCCCTGCACTTCCATTAACCGTGAAAATGGTGTGACATCACACCGTAGCGTAATGCTATGATATCAGGTGAAACATTAGCTTTATTGTTATTGAGAGTACGACGATTATTTTATATGGCAGATATTATGATGTAAGTGATGAGATTGGTAAGAGATTAGAAAAATGAGGTCATAGTATGGTGTACACAATTTTAATATCGACGGATGTACTTGGATTTCTGATTGAAATTAAATTGCTGATGATTAAACTTGAAGTTTATCGAAGTGGATTTATTTCAGTAAATTATTGTAACGGATTCAATAGGCAATGAAATTAAAACAGGAGTCAATTTCATTAATTAATATTCCGAAATTGATTCCTAATTCCGTCCTGAATAATTCATCCAGGTAAGGTTCGTCGAAATGATTTACATTTAAACAGACGGACGCCAGACGACTTCTATTTCTTTCTATAACCTACCTACTGCAAGATCTCTCGCATTTTCATCTATTTTGCTTTAATCAATCTATCGCAGATCGATGCTATCTAGTTTTCTACTTAATTCTCTCTAAACCAATCACTTTCTAATAAATACAACCTTCTTCGTCGAATACGTACTTCTCCATCAGAGGGTCTAGACAAACGGTAATTGCTTTCAAAATGTTTCGTATTTCTACAACGATTTTGAAAAAGATTGTCTAGTATCATACCTACATTCGTAAATGATTAAGCAAGTAAATAATACATTTTATGTATGAAAGACCGGAGCTTCCTAACACAGGCTTATTTGCTTAAAAGGAGGCTCCAATCACTAGTAGCTTACTTGTTAGAAAATATTAATAAACCTTTTTTGTTTTTTGCATCATTGTTTGCGTTCATAGAATGTCACGTATTTACATTAACATCTTATTACAAATATGATTCTACCATTTTTAAACTAAAACAAAACACAATCTACTAGCTACTTCAACACAAAAAAAATCTATATTAAAATCACTTTCGTGGAGGCCTTTGCTCAGGAGTCGGACAGTACGGTCTAACTAAAAAAGAATTCACTTTCTAAACAACACTCTCCAATTTATTATAACAGAGAATTACAGTACGGTGTAACAGCGCCCTCCATTAAGTGAAGAAGACACAATTCGTGGGGAGCATCGCACGAACAAAGACCAGCCCCAGGTGCCACCAATAGCCGATCTAATTAAACCGAGGAAAAGAACCAGAGCGTTGTTTAAGTGAATTAAAACGATTTTCATTGCGTTCGCCGCGGTGTTAGTTAGGATTTACGTTTTTAGATGGAACAGTGGTTAATGAAAGTGGTTAAGTAGGTTGGACGGTATTAGAGTGCGGTTTTAGATCAGGATTTTAGTCCCAACGTGTTTGTGGCTCATGCGGATTGACAAGGAAATCAGAAAAAGATTTTCTATCTAGTTATACAGAAGGCTCTCATCAACATATTTCTACAAAATTCCTTTACATTGAACGTTTTTCCTCCAACAGTAATGAAAACTTACCATCCAGTGCTAGAACTCCAACAAAATTGTCTTCATTTTCTATTTTATAAGCTTAACGATTACCTCGAAACATTTAATTTTCTACTGTTAAGAAATTACTAGATTGCCTATCCACAACGTTCCTTTATAAAGAAGAAAGGCAAAAAAATTCATGGACACTCTTTTAGTCTCAATCAATTAATTCCTCTATCAAAGCAACATCATCAATTTCATCCCTAACAGATCAATTTCAACACCAAATCTATCAATTTATAACATAGAAATAATCGTATCGATAATACGTGAACATTGGCGAATAATGACTTGTGGGTAGTCATGAATATTAATCGGGTGACGTGTTTATGTACGAAATTGATGGGAAAACAATATTATAGCCCAGCGACTCCGTATAATGTAACCAGGGGTCAATAGTTGTATGTTTAGTTACGTGTAATAACAAAAGCAGATTTAGATTAACAAAATGTTGAGGTAACATTTTTGTATGGCTTATGAATTTTGTCGGATTTGTGTAAAAATAGATTTTTCTTGTTGTAGGTCGAGCACGTGGATAAAATTAAATTCGGTTATTTTTGTTCGCTGGATAATAATTTTCCTCAATGTACCTAAATGATGAAGCTTGGATTATTATTAACCATGATCCAGCGTGTTTGAATGGTACATCCGTTTTGTTTGTTTTTTTTTTGTCACAATTCGTGATTTGCGTGATCCAATTGGCAAAGGAACTTAACCCCAAGTTTTTTTAACCCTTCCTCAGCGCTTATCTTTTTTATATAAGACACAACATCATCATCTGCCTAGCCTTTTCCTAACTATATAGGGGGTCGGCTTCCAGTCTAACCGGATGCAGCTGAATACCAGTATTTTACATGGAGCGACTGCCTATCTGACCTATATACCCCTTGGTAAGACTGGTTGTCAGACCTTCGGGCCATTAACGACTGTCAAAGATCTACAAATGACAGCCGGGACCAACAGCTTAACGTGCTTTCCGAGGCACGGAGGAAACTCGGTATGTAATGGGCGGTCACCCATCCACAGACAAACCTAGGCAAGCACGGCTTAATCTAAAGATCGGCCCGAGCGGCTGTTATTATTTAGCCACGAGCTCCTCCGAGACAACATCAACATAAATAAAATACCAAATATTATGCTTCTAGACCATTAAGGCGAGTTAAGAAAGCGAATTTAAGATTTTTATTACGTTTGAACTGCTACAGTTAAGGGCATTACATGGCTCAAATCCCAAAAACAGCGTATGTTCAAAGAAATTTGTTGATGAATCCCTTCGTGCGTTTTCCGTGTAAAAAAGTATGTTATAGTTAAGTTCATCACAAATAAATTGTATTGTTTAAAATTTGAATAAACCTTCTCAATTTTTTTGGGTTAATCGTAGAAAATAGGTCCTTTTTCAACCTTAATTGTAAATTATCTCTGTAACGGCTGAATAGATCGGCATGAATTTTGTAACAAAAAATACGTAATGATATACTTAACAATCTGTATTGTTTTTTTTCTGTTATTTCTTTTAATATTTTTAAATAATAAATAAAAACCGAAATTTTGCGAAATGTGCGGGGCAAGTCAACAAAAACCAGTACAGGGATCAAATCATCAAGGTCATCGAGCAATGTAATGCCCTTAATATGTATTTCTCAAAAACTGCATGAAAATTATATCAAAACAAATCTCTGTGATAATTTATTATGCATTCTCAGTTACCCCAAGATACCCAAGCACACTATCACGCAAATTTGTTAAATAATAAACTGTGGGCTACCTTGGGATTAACTTTATACAGCTTTTGTTTACTTTGGTAATCCTTTTGCTGTGCTAGCAGGGGCAGTCAGGCCGGAGGCTAGCCGTGTGGTGTAGGCGAAGCCGCTGCGGCGGGATATGGCCAGGCTTGAAGATTATAGGCTTCGTCTCAGTTTTGGTACGGAAGAGTAGTGATTTAAAAGATGTATGGGATTTTATTCAAAATTGAGTGATTTTTTCTGTTGCAGAAACAAAACCTATACCTAATAATCATGTCTTTATTATAGGCAACACAGAATTGTTTTTTTTTAAATTTGGAACACCTAGACGATGATAAAAACCGCCTGTCCGTGGAATTCACTGCCGGCTTTTCTGTTTCCCGCTCATTACAATCTGGATCCCTTAAAGTTTGAGTGGATCGGTTTCTTGTAGGCAAGCAAACTCCACCCTTGGCTGCATCATTGCTTCACATCAGGCGTGTTCCGGTCATTCACAAGCCTACTTAGTGTAAAAAAAAGAACTGGGGTATGAATTGTGTTTTTTTTATAATCAGCCAGTTTTGTCGTGAAATCAAATTAAGACATCGTTATCGCTGGACAAATAGCAATTAAGGTCTCAGAATGTACAAATCAAGTCCTGTGACATTTAACGTCAACTCCATAATTAACATACGTTTGAAACCGCAAGACTCCAACCCGATCTTACCAAATGCATTGAATTTCCATATTAATGACTACATCAAAACTCTCTCATAACTCGTACCAAACAGCAAAGAGCGTCCAGAAACGCGACCTTCCCTCTAATTAGAGAACACGAAGACTCCCCTATGTAGCCGCTGGCGATGGCCGACCGGTTTTTTAATTTGATCCTGAGTATGATGCACGCCACTGAACTAGTGGCGTGCCTTTCGTCCCCACTTTTTTATCAAAGGCATAAAGTTCTTGGGATATCTCGTCAAACGAATTTGTGCTTTTATTTATTAGCTCAGAATTAACTGGGAGGAGATATTTCTGTAATTTGTTGCTCTTTTTTTGTTTCTCATTAGATCTCATCAGATTTTAATGAGGTTTGATTCCAAAACTATGACAATAATTCTTACAAGGTTTAAACGGACCCTTCACGAAGCCGTCAAACGAGCATTCTTTACATCAAAATAAGTATAACTCCACGCAAAAACTATTGCTGGGAAACAACTTTTTTTAGGGGTGAAAAATCACGTTTTACGGTAGACGGTCCGCATTGACGTGTTGAATAGTACGGGGGTCATGGAGGTATTTAAAGTAAAGGTGTAACATTACAATCTTGTATTTAAAAAGCAACCTGTGAAAAAGTTGGAACTATAACTCCCAGTAAAATGATTTTTTTTTGTTTTAGACTAAACCTGGGAAAGGTATGGTCTAGGACAAAAAAAAAATCGCAATGACGGGGAAAACAGATACCCTTCACACCCAGTATAACTTGTATCGAATCGTTAAACTAGTTTAGCATCAATATCATTGTCATTATCGACATCACAAGCAACTTTAATACCTACCATCATGCAATACAATTCAATTTTGAGCTCGTCACTTCAACGTCCGCTTTCACAATAGCCACTACTAATCCCTTTAATCTACGTTTAATAAAACAGTTGCAAAACCGACCATGCTGCCATTTTGGACAATCCAGCTATACAAGGTTACTACCAAATCTGCTTTGCCGTGCTCACTTGTCCAAGCATGCCATCGATGCGGCACATCAAAGACTAATGCTCGTCATGACGTCAGCAACTGTATTACCGGTCGGCAAACAGTCAAAATGTTAATCAAGTTCAATCAAACGCAGGCTCGCACCTATTACGACTAGCGACTGAAACTGTAATGGGAAATGAAAGGTATACTGACAATTCTAGGCTTTGTTGCATTAGCGGATTATGGTGGAATATTGGAGTGAAATAGTTTAAGTGTTTATGGATTGAAATACGAAACAATCAAAGCAAACACGGATTGTTAAAATATGTAGGTACCCAAACAGTTTCAACGTAAGTTTGTCGATTTTAGGTTAGGAGTCAATTCTGAAAGTAAATTTAAAACGCAAGTTCTGGGTGACCTAGTAACATCTCCGAAAAGTTTAGATGAATCTAAGCGACATGTGCAAAATCTGTGCACCGTTTACCGCAGATTTAGTTTGAAAATTATATTAGTGAACTTGAGCTCCATCTTCTGAAAACGAAAACTTGAACTTGATTTTACATACAGGTATAGGTAAATGCTTTCCCAACTTTAGCGCTATCCAAACCACTCACCAACCTGTCTTTAAAATATCACATCGAGTAAACCAACCAAATTGTCAAAATTACCCTGCAGCCATAGAAATAGGCACCGTACTAACACCACTTAAAATTCAATTTTCATTAGAAAAAATCCAATTTTCGTCACGAGATTTTGTTCGGCAGCTTGCCAATGGACAGGATTAAGATTACCCGGATTCATTATTCAGATTAAGTGTGGCGAAATGTTGACAAATTGAATTTGATTCGCTCACGTCAAAGACTCGGGGTTCGTAATTGGCTTAGTGCTCGATGAGGTTAGGGTAAATAGTGGTTTCCACGCGAGGATTTCGGTGTCAAATACTTGCTACGTGACGTTGGTAGCCCGGTCAGGAAAGGAATGAAGGTTTGCTGTTTGTTTTGTCTATGTTTTTGAGAATTTCCGTTCCGATTCATCGATTATTTTTCTGATAAGGTAGTGGTCGTGTCCAATTTTCTACGATTCAAGATTTTTTATTTGTATGAAATATGGTAGGTAGATAGATGACTTATGGTGTTACAAATAAAAAGTTTCACATATTTCACTGAATACTTAAAATTAAATTAAAATTACACACCTAACAGAATGTACTCGTAATTTATGTACCTAGTTACAAATACAAAACATTTAAGAAAAATAAAATTTTATCTTTGGCAATATTATTCTATCAGAATTTAAACTACTCATGATTGTGTAAGTTATTAATTAGAAAAAAATAAAAAAGACTAGATAATATTAATATAATAAAATAGAAACACATTACATTACATTATTATTTACATTTATTATATAGAATACAAGATTAAAGAGCCATTTCTTCAGTTTCTTTTTGAAATATGGCAGTGGGGTCAACTGGAATACATCTGGGTATTTTATTGAATATTTCGACCGATGTGCCTCTATAGTACTTTCCTACTCCTTTGGTTAGTAGATTTGTGACCTTGCACTAATACTTAATGACATCTAAATAAATCCATAAATAAAAACGCATTGTCAGATTTTGAACGCTCGACTAAGCACCGAAAACTGAAAGTTTAACAGTCCATAAATATTTCGAAATTTGTTTAGCTGTCACTTAACTTTAGTAACATTTTGCATTCAACGACAAAGATTTTACACTTCGATTAACATTCAAAACAGCCTAAATCCGAAGCAACACTACTAACTCACTCCACAAACGTCCAAACATTGTTTTTGCAACAACAGTAAAAGTGGCCATCCGATCAGATACATGTATACCCGTATTATTTGACTGAACAAATCGATAAAAACAGAATGTACCGTCCACTGACCTGTTCGGGGATAATAAAAAAGTTGAATGATACTATGCCCGCCCTATCGGAAAATAGAAGTGGATCTTTAGTTCTTCGAGTCGCCAGTAACAATGTCGTCGTACAGTCGCGGACGGAAGCGATATGTTCCGTATAAAAATTTATATTATTGCTCAACTCGTTGTATGGACTGTGACGTGTGATTCTGAGAAGTTTCCTCTGTTCCTCTGTAATAGGTTTTCGATATCGTGTCTGTCGATGCGTTTAATGGCTTTGTAAATAAAATTCAATGGCATAGAACAATACATTAAACTTAATATTACGTTCAGTTTTGTAACAACAAACTTGCCATGTCATTAGAAGTAATTCTGTAGTAAACGAAACTTTGCAGACTGTAATTAGATATTTCTCACTAACTATGAAATTGTTTGTGTTGTAACTCGATAAGATGAAATTAATATTTTCGACACAGAATTGCTAAATCTGATAGTATTCTAGACAGAGGCGTATTTTTTCTCAGTAACAAAGTCATCAATTCCAAATCATCAGCGCTATTACATAATAAATCAAAAGTCCATACAAATTGAGTCCGTGACAGTACTTTCGAGGGTCCAAGAGGCCCGGGCGGAGTAAATCCGAAGTCGGCCGAATTCCCGCGAGTCCTCGTTCGAGTTTCGACAAACGGCACGATATCCTTCGGCACCAATAACGACGGACGTCCACTTACTAGTGCATTAAAAATGCAGACATTATCTGTAAAAGAAGTCCTTATTGTGTTGTTAACAAGACTCTCATTAGAGATGTCGTATTCAGAATATTATAGTAAGTAGGCTTTTACTAGGAAAAAGGGAATGTACTCGTAGCACAAGTAGTACGTGTTGGTTTGCAGTTTCTGCCAACCTTTATATAAAACGCACGCGTAGGATCTATATGGAAATGTCAAAAATTCTTTATCGTTTTTGTTAGCTGTACTGAGTTGTCATGTTTGTATAACAGAACTATGATTAAGTAAATTACATGTTTTTATGTACCGTACCAACCTTACAAAATATGTTTACTTTTTCTTTTTCTTCGCCGTTCCTTCAATGCTGAGCACACACGACGCACCTCGAAATTATGAAGTAATTTGAAGTATGAACCGCCCAGTAAAATACGTTTTTACTAATTTCAATTCAAAAACCAAACTTGTAAAGTTTGGTTTTTGAATGAACGCTGATGAAGTAATTTAACTAAAATCAAAATCGCTGTGAAATATTTTAATTTCCAATTGCGGTCGTTACTAAGGCTATCAACTCTATTACATAATAAATCAAAAGGGCTATAGCTTTCTTAACCACCTATATTCTAAACAATATCTCATCACTAACACGCCTAACACAATAGAACAAAACCTTTTAAAACCACATTTTATTTACTTGTATTTATAGCGGTTGCAGTGAGCGGTCGGCTTTACCCTCCCGCGCGGAGGATTATGTATTTTATCCAGAATCTCTTACCGATGTCGCTGTGTAATTGTGGATTACTCCCGCTCATGTTTCCATTTGTCCTGCATTCTGTAAGAAGTTTTTATTAGAGTTCTCTCTTTTGATTTGTTATCTTTGTTTTGGTGGAAGTTTCTGTCGAATCTGCATTGCTGAAGATGGTAGATGAATCAGGTGAATAAATAGTAAGGAGGAAATGATTGTGGCTTTTAGCATCATTCCGAAAACAAAAACGTTCGATGACAAAACTGACATCATGTAGGTATTTAATTTACGAAACTGTAACCACAATTAAAAATAATTTAACGAATCACCATGATGCTCATAATCGACAGTTGTAACAGCATAATATTTGATGCGACATTTTAAACGTACCGGTATCGGCAGCCGTATTAAATATGCATCATACGCACCGCACACAACATATTTTGGCAGTTCGAATTCCAATTTCAAATCCGACCACAAAATATCGAATACTGGCAATAAACACAAATACAAAACTGATGAACATGATTCCGGAGTCCTCATTAAACATAATCAAAGGATCATACAACTAATGTTGGATACAAATTCCGTCGAGTCTTACGCTAAAATAATTTCAATCCACCGAGCAAATATTTAAAGAGACCACGTAATGTGTGCCGTGCCGAAGTTACTTAGACACCGCAGAGCTTGTAAGCAACTTACTTTACTATAAAGGGAATTATTAAGTGGCGTGTCTACTAGTTGGAAAACAGCCCGGCTTTAACCCTTCAGGTGTATGGGGAGGTGGAAAGTCGAAATTTTAATTGGTAAACAGGAAACTTTGGTGAGCTTACCGTGTTAGTATTGAAACGGTTTGAATGGATGAGTTTTGAACATCGCCTTTGGAATTCTGGTGATGCGTCTGGCCGTGGTTTGGCTGGCAAGAAAATTTTGGAGAGTTATTTTAATGAGATGGTTAATAGGAGTACAAGGTACACTAACATGGTGGCACTTAGCATTGGTTTTGGGATGTGTTAATTTGTGGTACGTGGTAATGTGTTTGTGTTTCGAATTCTTATAGACGCGACCTAAATTGTTTTCAAAATCAAAATATTTTATTTCATATAGGCCTAGATGGGCACTTATTTTTAACTTCGAAAATAGGTACACGGTTTTGGTTGGTCGTTTCCTGTAGAGAAGAACCGGCAAGAAACTCCATGGTTACTCAAACTTTTGCTAAAGCACTTCTCAAAATCAACTAGACATTACGTTTTATTTTTGCCGAAGCTTCATAACATGCTAGTTAAATGCGCAGTATTTCAATGATGTCATATACTATATAAATTAAAAACAAAAAAAAAAAAACAAAAATGTAGATGTAGAACTTAATCATCTTTCCAATAATTATGTACCAACATTCATATACCAATATCCTGACCGTGTAATAATGATCAGCTTACAGACACTTCAGTGCAAAACAATATAAAGCTACAATATTAATTCCTCCTTCAATACAGACAAGTTAATATATGTGACATCGTTAGTTATGAGTGAAATTGATTAATTCCGCCAGGGAGTCGTATTGACTGGACTGGACAGGAAAGTGAACGGTATGTCCACTTGATTTGACTTCAGAGCATGTAGTGAATTTTCTTTACGTTCTTTTATTTTCTTAAGTTTCTAAAACAGTAAATTATAAAGCATCACGTTTTCTTACAAAAATAACCTATTCCCTTATCTTTATTTTTATAATTGTTTAGTAACAAATTGCTGAACACAACAAACGGTTTAAAACAAGATGAGGGTAAGGATTCTCAGAAATGTAGTTATTTTTAATGATGTTCTAAGAATGCTCCTTTGCCTATTTCGTTAAACTGAACAGCATGAAGCTTTTCTTCTAATTAGAAACTTTCCAATAAAATATTATAAACACACAGCTTATTCAGTTTTCACAAGAACAAACAACACGTTCCTCCGTCCATCACGCCTTGGAAGTAGCAAGTCGTCCAGATAAACGAAGTACGGCTACAATTTTCAGTTCACTTACTGTCTATCTGTACGTATCGTCGAGGGGGTTAGGGGGCAGCGGGGAGGGCCACCCAGACTCGCACACGACATTGGTCAAAGTCGAATAATGCCACGACTGGAACTTTTTGATAGGTCCACCGGTAAATGCAGTCAGACATCGGTCAGATTATTGTACCTCTCATTCGGGAGGGCACAACTGAATAGTCAAAGGGCCCCTTTGATACAGCTCAGCTTTGTCGGCTAAATATATAAATCTAATTACATATATGACGTAATTATATTAATGTGGGAAATGGGTCGCGTTTCAATCATGTGGAATACATTTTTGGTGATACATAATAGGATTATCATCTCACGAGTGATTGGACAAATGATGAAGTAGGTTTTTTTGTTCATATAAAAGTTGATTTTGTTTATGTGGCTACTACAAAATCAATGTTGTAAAACAGCTCGACTTTATTCCGGATTAAGGAGAGTACACGCAACTTTGACACAACGAAATAAAAGAACATCACTAAAGTGAAGATTGGAACCAAGAAACGTGTAAGATTTAAACAAAGCCGAACACCGTTTTAAAAGTCGGTTTGTTCTAACAAACCTGAACTACCCTCAAAGTAGGTTTTAGCGGAAATGAATAGGAGCGTATTGTCAAGCACGAACACTCGACTTCGCCTATCGCTGACAAAGCTTTATTTGCTGTTTTTCACAAATAGTTGGAAGAGCCTCTCCGGGGGAGCGGAAGGCTACGAACAGGGGTAGGTGCTGTCTTAGTGAGGAACAAGGTAAACGAAGTTTTGAGGTTATTTGAAAGTTCAGCTGCTAATGTGAATGAACGAATCTGAAGTGAAAGAATTACAACATTCGCATGTTTATTATATCTATCTTTTATTTGGACTAGGGGGAATAAAGTTCAGCGTGTCAGATAGTAAAGATACATTTGAATAATTTATAACTAAAGATATATTTGCATAAATTTATAACAAGTTTACCTTTCGGATTTCGCTACAAATTAAATTTAGTAAGCGATTGTTTTTTTAGGGTTCCGCAAATGGCAAAAAACGGAACCTTTATAGATTCGTCATGTCTGTCTGTATCAGTCTGTTCGTATGTCACAGCCACTTTATTCCGAAACTATTAGGACTACACAGCTGAAACTTGGAAAATAAATGTATTCTGTGAACGCTTTACGATTTTTAAACAAAGATAAAAAAAAAGATTAAGGGAACGGCTCCCCATACATGGAACTGAAACTAAAAAAAAATGTTTAAATGAAACCTATACGTGCTGGGTGTCAATAGATAGGTGTTTAAAAATGACATTTAATCCTGAAACCAATTAATCTCAAAGTCAATCGTTTGAAAGATAGACACTTCCAAAGTGGTAAAATGTGCCCCCCTCCCCCCCGCCCCGTCTAATTTCTAAAGTAAACGGAAGGAAAATTCTGAAAAAATGTAGGATTGTAGAGCGTAAAAAAAAATTTCAACGAGAATTGGTTTTAATAATAACCTTGTCATCAAACTGCAGCAGTAACTTTGTATTTCATTAACAGACTATGAAAAACAAATTTAGTTTTGCTGTTGAATGCAGTACAATACAACATACGAATGAGCCTTCATAATATTTTTATTATATTGTTTGGTGCTACGGAACCCGGTGTGAGAAAAAATAAGGCGTCGTACTCATACGAGTACGACTCGCACTTGGCCGGTTTTTTTTTTTCTAGTGGCGACGTGTGTTCGTGCTATTCATATGAAAGCAAGCCTAGGAAAACC
The DNA here is from genome assembly GCA_905163415.1 of Noctua fimbriata. Lineage (NCBI taxonomy): Eukaryota > Metazoa > Arthropoda > Insecta > Lepidoptera > Noctuidae > Noctua > Noctua fimbriata. The sequence continues at coordinate 2,325,534 of LR990932.1, forward strand.
CTACAGTACCTAGTTACTTTGTGTAAGACGGTACACAAAACCGTGTTACAAAAAACTGCACAGAAATGAGAAGGTTAAACTACCTACACTTCATACAAAAAATCTCCCATTTTTCCGTTACTCGCTTCTGAAATTGAAAAGACGAGCTTCACAGAAAGTACCGAACAACTTGGGACTTTGAAGGTTCGCCTTGTGTAAATAAGAACGGAAGCCTTCCTTAGGAGGCCCGAGGAGACTGAAGGGGGAACAGTCGCGAGCTGAAAGCCCGGAGAATAAAGTCTTAAAAAACTATTTAAAGAGGCTTCGGAGGCAATTGGCACGGGACTCCAATGATGGCAATGGATACCTAGAAAATCGCATAGAAATAAATTCACGGAAATTTCTCAAAACTGTACAAGAAACTAATATTTTAAGTGAATGCATCTGTTGAGAATGTACACAGGAAGAGCAATAAGGGAGAGTGGACCATTTTGAATAGCCTGGCTACGGGTGTATTCGGTAATTTACTCGTGAAGCTATTGCGGTGAAAGCGTGTACAGAATATGCAAATCACTTACTTATTTCATGTGAACTAAATAAATCATGTTTATGAATAGATTAATATGATTTCTTGCATGAGTTAGTTAAGAAGTTAACAGCTGATAAAGATACACAGACTGGATATTATCAAATCAAAAATGTGACTATTTAGACGATATACTTATAAACGTCGCCATCTATCCTCTAGAAAACTGTATCGACCAAAGTTCACAGTTCAATTATCTGAACTACCAACCACAAGAGTTAATCGTCATATTGAAAATAATAACTCCATCAGCGTTGGATGCAATATTCAGCGCTGAGCGTAAACCAGCGGAACTTCCTGTTTGTAGCGAAGTGCGGAAATTCAATTATCCGACGATAAAAGTGCGGGGCGGACGGTAGTGATGCCAAGTTCCCGGAATGCCCCGGGCCGTGCCGGGTTTTAGATACAAATATTAATACGATATATTTTTTTCTTCGTGATTTATTTGGATGATTTTTATAATCTGTTTATGATTCAGTTGTCGTTAGAGATTATTGCTTGTCGTTTTGTATTTGTAGAGGATGTTAGTATTCTATTCTTTTTTTGTCCCTTGCTTAAATATAGAAGTCTTGTGCAATAATTAATGGTTACTGAATAACCAGTAGTTAAAGCTGTGCTTTGTCTGTGACAGTGAGCTATTTTAAGATTATTATCAAGTAGACTCTTCCATCTATACAAAATATTCTTTACTTTCAAAAAGATTAACATGTTTTGCATTCTTTAAAGCTCATTGACAGTTCGAAGCACAAACTGCCGGCATCTTTAAGATGTTGTTGTCGTAAAACATGTAAATCCCGCAGCATATGTTCGTTGGCAACACTAGCGGGGTGGCCGAGGGCGAGCAAGGGGCGGACTGCCCGCGCTAGAGACGTGCCGCATGAACTTGAATTTTCGCGATTTTACTCTTATCATAGATATTATTTTAACTTTCTCGGAGAAATTCTGTTCTCTATGCACTGTTTATGATTAGTTTGTAAGTTGGTGCAGCTTTTTTATTAAATATTGTGTTACTTTATGTTTGTTGTGTTACTAGATTTCTACTATTCGATTATTTGAATTGTAACTTTAAGTGCTGTTTTAAAGGTGACCTTAGCATAATCTGCCTATAATGTTCCCACTGATACTGCCCTCCTCTCTATGTCGAGGGAATGGGCTATAATTCACCACGCGGGCCCAGTGCGGGTTGAAGATGTTACATGTCTTCGAATTTTTGGTTCTAGGACATGCCAGTTTCCTCATGATGTTTCCTTTCACCGTTTAGAGAGCACTGGTGATGAAATATATTACACAAAGTAATTCTGGTTCGAACCCATAATTTACTGCACGTAAGTCGTGGCCACGACCACTGGGCCACCGCTGCCGCTGCAAGGTAACCTTGGCCATCAGTATTACCCTAAATGAACGAATGAGATAGCCATAAAACATGGTACATCTAAAATCGAATATCCCAATAACACGTAGTCCTAAAAATGTTTAACGCAAAAAATCATTCCTCAAAAACCAATAAAGCATCAAAATATGACAGCCTCCACCATATTAGTAGGTATGTAATACGTCTGCAATATAAAATGCTATGTCACGATAAAAGTCGATATGAAAACTTTCATAAGCCGTAGCAATACCCCGTTTACTGTACATCGCTGGTATAAAAAGTGACGTTTCGTACGCAGTAGTAAATAATAAGCCGATGGAAGGCGCGTATATAAAATTTTTAGGGTTCGATAGCGAAGTGATAATGGAACTTTTATTGCTCGAATTATTCCGGATTACTCCTCATACGGTCTACATGGAAATTCGGAGTCATTATGCTTATGAGTCTTCACGTATGAATAAATATTTCAAATGCCTTTGTTTTATAATATTCGTATTCTTACTTTTTTTATTCAGTAACGGTATTTTATTGCGATTCTTTGCAACTATAATTTTTTGCGCCATTAAAGTTAAACGGTTATGAATTCTTTGTCAATCTATCTTTACCAATATTTATTGTAACTGTTCTGTACTAATTAACTATTTTAGTTCCATCAGCATTGTATAAATATCTATGAAAGAAATTGTCTGTATTAATAATTCAAACGCTAGAATCAATCAAAGCCAAGGTTAGTGGGTTAAACCCAATGTCACCAAGACAGTATGTTTCGGATTGTTGACTGTTTCTAACTTCAAACCCATGTCATCAGCTACAACACATTGTTTGAAACTCTATCAATGCATCTCACTCACACTTTCAATGTTACAATTATTAAAGTTCCCATGAAATAAATAAGATATTGATAGAAAGATGTGTCAGAAGAATTCATAAACTTGAAGATAGTTTTACCAAAACTGCAGAGTCGGTTGAAAGAAAAGCATCTATCAATGAATTTATGTACCGATAGTAATGTTATTCGACTGTTGATCTGAAGACGACATAAAAACAGGAATCTATCAGCTGCCGTCGTCATAAAAGTCATCTATAGGAAATGGATGATCTGTTTTGATGGTTTCCTCGCTTGCGATGCTTGTGGGATATGGTCATCTTTTACTAAACTTCGCACCTTTGTCATAATTTATACGTTTGCTGTTTTTTTTTTTTTTTTTGTAATTTCGTATGATCTGCAGTTTTATCATCTTCATCTTCCACAGTCCGACTTCACTCACTGCCTCTCTTTGACTGTGCCAAGCTTCACATTATTGTGCCAAACTCAGTTTTTATACCATCTACATATTATTAGGAGTTATATTTTTAAGTTCATTTAACACACCCGAAAAACCGTTACAATTTATGCAGGCCACCAACATCAACAACTATAAATTCTATATGTAAATACGCGTACTTACCCAAATGCAGAATTCGGTACACTTCCAAAAATTTCCCGGCACCCGCAGTAATTGAATATAAAAACCGCTGGAAGCTCCAAAACGAACTTTGACACTTGCCGAGTTTGTTTTTATTTTGGTCGTCCGGCACGTAAGGTCGATAAATTTCATGGTGCTTATGTGGACGTCAGAGGCATTACTCTTGGACCCTCGAGACTTCTCCACCAAATTGGCCGGTCACGCCTCCTAGGAGGTGCTTCCCAGCCACTCTCGATGGCTTACTTTTTGTTTTTATCGCTTGACAAATGTCTGTTGTGGTTATGCTTTATTGTGTGAGTTTTGAGTAATGATTATGCGATTTTGGAGACTTTTAGGCGGACGTTTTGTTGATGAATGTCGTTTTGATGAAACACGATACCTTGTTTGATAGAATATGTCTAGGTAAGGCTTAGAGGAGTGCTTGAAAACCAACAGAAAATCTTAGGATAAAAACTATGAGTATTTAAAAAAAAATTGAAACTTATAAAATAAGTTAATGATTCTCGATAGCAACCATCTCATTAGTACCGTCCAAAATGAGAACTAAACACTGTCATTTGAATACGGACAATATGAAAGTTCCAAATTTCATTAACAGTCGAAAACGTTTCAGTCGTCCCAAACGCTCCACATAAAGAGCTAAAACATTCCACCATCAGCGTAAATTCGTTTAAATCTCAACTAACAAGTTCAACTTCGCTCGCTCAGCTCTCATCGCTTAAGCTAAGCCAGTTTCAAGCAGGTATGAGTTCATCACCCAACAAGCTTTTGACTCGCGAAACTATTTGTTAAGTACTTCTACCGATTGTCAGGTCCCAGAATGTCGCCTATTACGTTAGTCTGAGAGGCAATTTTGGAAAGGCAATTTCGGTAAAACATTGAAGTTATGCCAAATAAAGTTTTAATAGGAATGTGGTGGTTGTATGCTCTTTTTGATATTTGGAAGATATGTATAACACGAACGAGGCTTGGGACGTTTTTGTTGAACTCTAGGTAAAACATTTCTTGAACACTAAGGGATAGGATAAAGTTAAATGATTTGTTTCTTATCCTTTGATATTTTTTCACAGATGTGCTCCTTGCAAAATTATGTAATAACAAATCACAATTTATTAAAACGCTCGACGGAAGAATTCAAGTCTAAATACCTGCCCCGTACCGTCGAGGGTTAAAAATAACTTATTCATAGAGTTTTAACGCTAATTTAATAAGCAAATACCTACTTTCATTAGAAGCTCAATTTAATTACGAAGCTTTGTAAAATGCAGCTGGCACTTTATGTTATTATCCTTTATTACAAAATCAAAGCAAAAATCCTGCTCATAAAAATTACACTGTTTGTTCATTTTAATCTGCTCATTAGTCTTGAACAAATTCAATGCTTTATGCTCAGTCATTCCTCAACATTTAATTACAAAAGCCTTCAAGTATTAGACTGACAGCGCCATACAAGCGCACTCTGACTGAACGGCTGAACTCGAGGAGACGGGAGCTCATGCATTACGAATACGTCATTCCACAGTACAATTTTACGACACGACTTTTATTGAGTTCAGGAGAACCGACAGGTGAGTTATGGCATCTCATTATAGATATGTCTATGGATGTTTTTGGTGTATATGGCGGGAAAACAGATTTAGGTAGTTATGAAGCAGACTTAACGGTTGAAGGTCAGAATGGGATAAAAAATCACAGAAAGGTAATTGAAAAGAATTTGTTTGCACGTGCGATACATTTAAACTCAAACACCAAATAATGATCTTATTCTGTAAGTTCCCTGTGTAAAGATAATAATACCGATAGTCCTTTTTCTAAAGATAAAACTGTACAATAAAAGGATAAAAGTTAATTGTTAATATTCTTTTATTCCACGATTAACAAAAGAAATCTTGAATCCATTCTTATTTTATGAATTCACAAAACAGATTGATTCCTTTGACGCTTTCAATCAAACGGTAAAAAATGGCCTAATTCTCGACAGAGACGAAAAGAAATCAACTGTAGGAATCTAGATAATATAGGCACTGAATGGAATAAAGTTAAAAGCAGGGGCTGGAATAAAAGACTAGGCGATGTTAAGGAAAAAGGAATCAAAATTAAAGGAGTTCCGGGAACATAGTTTGTGAACCACGAGGTTCCGTATTAAAACGACTTCTGGTCACCGCGTCGAGAATCAAAATCAAACTACACGACAACTCAGTTATTCTGTCTGTTACTGAATATTATGCCCTAGTTTTGTATTGCAGTTGATTTTAAAATTGTTCAGTTTCGGTATTTGTTTTATATTTGAATATTTTTTGATATTTATTTGACATCATGTTTGTCTCACTCGTGACTGTTGCTCTCCCTTTTATACCAATTTATTATGCCTTTAATACTGGGTATCCCGGGAAACCTCTTTTTTCTCTTTTTTTTGTGGGCCACCTTCCTGTGAGTTGCCCATAATCCACGACACATGAACAGTTCGGGTTGGTGGATTACATGCCAGTTTCCTCATTTTTTTTTCTAATACCGTTTTGAGAGCATCGATGATGAAATGATTTACGAAACCCAGATCCCTGATTTCAAAATCTATTTTAAACAACTCTAAAGCCGCGGCGTTACCAAATTATAACCGAACAAATTCTGACTCTGCACTATTCTCAAAAACTTTTGACTCACCTCAAAACTTAACACACAATCCTAAAGTCCAAGTCTAGACTCTATTTATATTGGCTTATTAGTGTTTCGGGAATTCAGTGGATCGCTAAGTTAGTTGCGGGTCAAATTATGAATCTCAATATTACAAAGGGGGTCGTCCCAAGCCCCGGGCATGGCGCCCAATCGAATATTTATGAGAGAAATTCACAGCTGGTAAAACTTGAGTACGGCCACGCTTTGCCACTGTAATAAGCTGATGTTTTATTTGTTGCGCGCTTCTATTTATTTTTTTAGGTCGTCCCGTGTAATTTGTTTTATTAGTTTTACGAGGTATTAAAATTTAAAAATGTTTTTTTTGCACGTTTTTGTTTTTGTTTGCTGTAGTCTCTGATTCGGCTTTTTGAAATGTTATAAGTGCACTTACAATATCATAAGTATCACAACCCACTTTTACTGTTTTGAAATCAAACTTTACTTTTAATGAAATCTACTTCTTACGAATTATTGTAAACTTTGATTTCAGCACAAGTATGTATCCTATACATACACATCACACGCAATATTCATTAGCAACAAAACTATCATAATTATGACTTAATCAAAAATGCATCCACTCTCAGACTTTAGACAAACACTCTAAAACCCACATTTGTAGAGTTTGTCGACCACACAGACGTTTGCATTACAACTTATATCTATTTGTTCTGTCCCTTTGATATTTACTCATAAGTATATTAAATTAAAGTACGTTTTTGAACAAACATGGGTCATTAAATTCTATGTGTAACTGCTTTTTACAAAGCTGCCAGAGTTTTAAGTACAAATTCTCTTTTAAAATCTCAAAGCAAAGAAACATTGTCATGACCTCTTTCTCTCAATTAACTTACTTTTTTCCTTTTCTGTTTCTTCGGCTCCTTCTAAAACGAAAGTTGAAAAGTAATAAATGTCGCAAATATTGTGTAATATCTGGCTGGTTGTAAAGTGAGGCTTATTTACATAAAGGTGTGTGGAAAACGTGACGATTATTGTTTTGTCCTTATATTGTGACTATGTCGTGTGAGCCATTGATACTGTAAACGGAAGACGCTTTGTTTCGAGTCCTTTTTTAACCAACGAAAAAAGAAGGAGGTTATCAAGTTGACGCGTATTTTTTATTTTTATGTTTGACATCGCATAACATTTTACAGAGTGTTCCATTTTGGACAATTCTTTAGTAATCTGGTGCTATGTCTTTTAAAACTTTAAATTTTGCGTCTAACTGTATGATTTTTAAGAATTTTATTAGTCAAAGTGAAAATTAATAAATTAGTTGACCCAAGTTTATTTACTATTAAGTTAATGGAACATCATATTATTACTCATCATGTTTATCTATCTTATTTGTTAAAGTACATTCGATCATTACTGTAGACATCACTTAAAATAATTTATTTGATTTGTTGATTCATTAATTTTATAGCTTTACAGAAATATATTTACTTTAATGCTAAAGAAATGCCTGTAAGTAATTAATCAATTTATTTTCGTTTTAAAAGCAATATCATTCCAAGAATTACGTCGAAACCACATATAGAATCCAACTTGGATGACAAAAAAATACCAATAACGAAACATTTTTTTCCTTTAAAAGCAATCAGACATACAAATAACTTCTAGAACAAATTAATCATTATATTTCGTTTTTAAAGAGATAAACTTAAACATAATTCCGAGAACTACGATAAAACCACATCGAGAATCCGACATCCATTATATTTTTCACGTCCATGCAAAAGAAATATCGATAACTTTAACTAATTCATTTTTTTTTAAGTTATAAACGTAGACAAAATTCCAGGAACTATGTCCAAACCACATCCAGAATCCGACGTCCGTCCGTTCAAATAGAACCCAACTCGCGTCCACGGAATAGGTCCGTAAGGTTTCAGTGGTTTAGAAACCGGCCCGTTCACCATAGCAATAATCATTTATCGGCACCACGTTACCGGCATACGTGACGCGGTTCCGTATAGGGACTTTGAGAGAACCGCCTTTTGTCAAGACCTCTTTCAAAGCCTCCCGTTTACTGCCAAAACGGTTTAGTGTTTCAATAGCTGTCTTTGTTTATGACGTTTCGGTCCGTTTCGGCGTGCGTTTTGACTCGTTTTGGAAAATGTATGGATTTTTTTATGATCTTTGATAGTGGGTGGTCGTTTGAACGGAGGACTTAATTTGGTAGGGTGTGTAATATTGTAGAGCTACTAAAAAATCGTAGGTATTCAAACATAACGTTAGTTGTCCCCGAAGGGGTAGGCAGAGGGTACTTCCATAATTCGTTAATAGGAGGAAGCCTATTGCTATCAACCGGGTACAATTAATATAGACTCCGTATTGCTACTGAGAAATTCCCGAAAATGAACCCTCATGCCATTATTCGTATAGTAGTCAATCTTCCATGACCCAAATAAAACACACTCAATTAACAAACACTAAAAACTTAACACACATAACCTTAAAATTAACCCTAATAAATCCGTACACAAACTCGAAAATCTCAACCCTTACCAACCGCAAATCATCCATAAAAAATATAATCCAGAGCACAACACTTCACAAGTTGTAAATAGAAACAAATGGGAAATTACAAGTGAAGTGTTCCTTATTAGCGCGGTTTCATGTCCGGGGTGTGTTGGGGGTGTGGGTTGGGGGTGTGAGGGGGTGTCTAATCGGGTTAGTACGTACGCGTGTTTACGCCGTCGCACATACAACGCTTGACTTGCATTTCAGTTCAGATGTGAAGGTGTTGAAGATAATTACTCACTCGCTCGTTCGTTTGATTGTACGAATGCTCTTGTAATCCTGCTTTGTAAATTAGGCTGCGATTAGTTAATTAGGTCGTGTCTGGTGATCTGGAAGGGCGAATATTGGGTGAACGTTCTCGATATACGGATTTTAGGTAATTTGACATTGTTAGTGAAGTTTACAGTTCCTACTAAACGCCAGTTAGTGATATTAGCTGTGGACCAACTTTAGACTACACAAGTTCCTACCCAAATCAGCGCAATATCGACAGAGCTTGTTTTTTTAGGAAGTTCAATTCAGTCTTGTTCTTATTAAAGTCTATTTCTCCTAGACATACATTAAATTTTTTTCCAGTGAATAAAGAAGAACTAGTAATTATCACTGGCACCAATGAAATAGTGAGACAATTCGATTTTGGCGCTCTCCACGCTGACAGAAATTGTTATTTGGTGGTTGGTGAAAATTTGTAAAATTGTTTAAAAGAAGAACAAGATAGCGGTGATAGTTCTTATTTTGACCACACACCCAAAGATCCTTGTAGATCTAAATGTTTTAAAATTGGGTCAGATTATACCGAAGTCATCATCGTCTGCCTAATCTTTTCCCAACTATGTTGGAGTCGGCTTCCAGTCTAACCGGATGCAACTGAATACCAGTATTTTACATGGAGCGACTGCCTATCTGACCTCCACAACCCAGTTAGTGCTGGGTAATACGATACCCATGGTAAGACTGGCTGTCAGACATTTGGGACCTGAAACGACTGTCAAAGATCTACAATTGACAGCCGGGACCAACGGCTTTACGTGCTTTTCGAGGCACGGAGGGAACTCAGTATGTAATGAGTGGTCACCCATCCACAAATCAACCTAGGCAAGCGCGGCTTAACCTGAAGATCAACCAAACCATATTATTTAACCACGAGTTCCTCTATCATACCAAATTCGACAACATCGAAGTCAAGTAACATAATATTATCTAGGTACTCTGTCAAGAATATCTTCAACTTTTCTTGACAAGCAACAGACACCTTTGTTACAGTTTTCGCATCATGTAAGAAAATCCCCATGTTCTAATTAAACGCATTCTATCAAAAGGCAGGAACTATATACATTGCTCGCTGCACATAGCAAACACTGTCCTCTAAGTGTAAAGTACCCTATGTAAACAGCCATGTAAAGCGTAATAGTTTCCGCTTTCCCCGCTTTCCTGTTGAAACTTTGCGGGGAGGAAATTCGATCAGGCTGTGATTAAAGTGCGAGAGATTTTGTTAGGATACTCTTTTTTGCTGGAGGGGAGTGAGAGGGGGAGAGGAGTTTCTAATGTAGTATTTTAAGATTAATGGTCGACTTTAAAGAAAAGGAGCTCGTGACTAAATAATAACAGCCGCTCGGGTCGATCTTTAAGTTAAGCCGCGCTTACCTAGGTTGGTCCGTGGATGGGTGAACACCCATTACAGGCCAAGTTTCTTTCGTGCCTCGGAAAACACGTTAAGCCATTGGTCGCGGCTGTCTTTTGCAGATCTTTGACAGTCGTTACAGGTAGTCAGTGGCTCGAAAGTCTGAAAACCAGTGTTACGAAAGGGTATTACCCAGTACATGTATTTTATATGTTGTATGAGCAAACACTTACATTTTCTGGCGTTTTCCAGATAGTCAAAATGTTTATCATAATTTTAGCTGAAATACGTCAACTGCCACACATGAGCCTCCCCCAAACGTCATAATCTGCCTAGCCTTTTCCCAACTATGTTAGGGTCGGCTTCCAGCCTAACCGGATGCAGCTGAATTTCACTATCGCCACCCCAACTGGGTTGTGAAGGTCAGATAGGCAGCCGCTCCATGTAAAATACTGTTATGCAGCTGCATCCGGTTAGACTGAAAGTCGATCCCAAGATAGTATGCAAAAGGCTCGGCAGATGATTATGATGGTTAACTTTAAAGTAGTATGGTAAGTGCTGTAGAGCTTATTATATTTCCTTCGTTTCGGTTTCATCGCCATTATATGGCATTAATATTGTAATTTCACTCATCACACTTACTAAAACGTACACTGCTGGTTATAGGCACTCTTAGTTACAGCTTAAACTAACAGGTTTCGTATCATAATTTACTATATGAAAGCTTGTGAACAAACATTTGCGTTTTAAAAGATTTTTGAACAAAGGTGGGTACCTTTGTTCAATATAATAATATCTTTATGTGTCAGTTAAGTACACGGTACGGTAGATACAGACAGTACAAACACACGTTTTCATTTAAAAGGTCATATCTTTTTTGTAATCTACCTATATTCTTATTAAAATAGTACAATCTCATCATTCTCTTGTCCTTATCCCAATTCATTTGAGGTCGGCGCAGCATGTCTTCTTCTTCCATACTTCTCTATTACTCTTCATCTCATCAGACACCTCCTTTCTTGCCATATCATCCTCTAAACAGTCCATCCATCGTTTCTTTGGTCTTCCTCTGCTTTTATACCAATCCACATTCATACTCAAAATTAAAATAGTACTAGTAGTAATCCATAAAATGAAAACATTGTTAGTTCATTACACATTTAATCATGGTCTTAACACTAGTTTTAGCAATTAATAGGTTAGTTAACTGTCTCATAGTGTAATAAAGTTGCCGATATAATTCCAACTTCGGACTCCCTAAGGTGTAAGCTGGGCCAAATAAACGGATACAATATATTAGTGCACTAATATGACCTATAAATTCTATTATGCAGTAATAGTGCAAAGTTATTGGTAATTATTTGATCTCCGTTGGGGTGGAATATTTTAATGCGCCAGGGTAGCCCGCGAATTTTTTTTTAAGTGTTTTGCAATTAGCAGGTCAGTGTCGAGTTGAATCTTGATTAAAATGTAATTCGCGACCGTGAACAGTATGGCTTTACAGAGTAATAATCATTAAAATCATCAAATATACTCTCTAAGGTCACATAATCCCATTGAATGACGTTTTCATGAAATATAATGCATCACCCAGTTTTAGGCACGAATTTCTACGCCGCGTTAAAATTAAATGCAAGTCAAGTGTTGCTATTGGCTGTCGATAAATTCCTTCAAATAATCATTGCAGTTTACGCGCGATACATAATTTGTTGGCTAATTTACGGGATTTATTATTGTAAATAGTAAACGTATGGCTAAATAAGGGTCTACTATGTTTAGATAAAAAAATATCAGAAGAACTTTCGTTACCAAGAAGTGATGGTAGCAATTTATAAAATTCTTATGAGTTCATATTTTTGTACTAAAATAATGTAATGTAATGTATGTAAATAGAAAGCCATATTTTCTCTTTTGATTCCTAAACAATGTTCAAATACGTTTCAGACACACAAATCTTCGCCATTCTTTTATTACCAATAATTTCCACTGGCTTCCCAATATACTCCATATATACCTTTTGTAACGGTAGCAGAGACACAGGTAAATTGTGTCAAAAATGTTCAATATACGGCCATCTGGTCGGTGTCTTTGTTTTTGCGATATGTACTTCTTTTTTCGATGTCTCTCCAACTGGCTTCTACTACTGCGTTGTTTATTTCTTTTATCCGTTTGGAGTCGAAACGAGAACTTTTCGTTGTCTGATAATTCTAGAACTGAACTCATTTCATTACTCGATATTTTGAAATTGTTTTCTGTTACTGAGGATAATTATGATTAAAAATTGTTCTCTGTCGAAATGTACTTGGCATGTATCAGCGTGATCTTCAACAATAAAGATAAAAGATATAAGATTCTTCGTTTCTGTCAAACACATGAAAAATGTGCTGAAAAAAAAAAAATAAGACATGTTGCATTTATCGTCCTGCATTGGGCCCGGTGTGGTGGATTACAACCTATTTTTAGAGAAGAGGCTGATGCGTGTATGTTATGCATACATGGGACTGTAGATTACAATTGAAACTATGACCTGATGTGAACCAAATCAATCTTATAATATCACCCCATCTTACCGTTGATGCAGATAATAGCTAAGCGCGAGTGTTTCCGTCAGTCTTTACATAAGATCTTAGACACAAAAAGTTTCTTGTATCTTCTGTGTTTCGAAAAGTAGGCCACCGAAAACCAAACCCTTTCATATCTATATGACAATATTTATTCATAAATACAACCGCCGCGCGCCGGTTCCACGTACGACAAGAACTGCCGTGTATCGAGTTGGCGCAACTTCGCAAAATTCCTGCCGCTTGAAGCATGTCGCACCTAACTTAATTAAATTCTATTATACTGAGAGCGAAGATAAATAACTCCCGCCCGTTAGACGCCCCTGAACAACTTGGAGAGTTGAAATTTAGAAAGAATGAAGTAATTTCTTTTGTGGAGGGCGTAGTTCAAATGAACGAGACGTAATTGTTGCTGTCTGTCTCTGCGATGGAAAATGTTGATAGTGTTCACGGTTGAACTTTTTAGTTTTTTTTTTTTTTAATAATTTTGGAGACACTGTAAAGGTACTGCAATGGCAAGTCCCAATTGCAAACCAACCGTAGCGACTCGAATGGTTTCTGTAGAAATCTATGAAAACATACTGCCGTCTTTAGCTGTTGTTAAAGACTAAAATAGAAGGCGAGACGAAAACCTGGCATTGCCGATTTGGTTGCAGTGACACTCGCTTTCGTAATCATATGCTTAAAGTTAAAAAAAAAATATGGTAAAAACAATGTAATTCCAAATACAGCCCGTCTCGTACCCAAAATGTCGTCGTTGCATTTCCAAAACACAAACTAACCAAAAAGCATTTTCACTTTTACGACATCATTCACTCCACAAAAGCATAAATCCAAGAACATCTCATAAAAATAACCACAGAACCGTTACGAACGAGCGCTTTTAAACAGTGCAAAGTGAGTTACGTATGCACGTAGACCACGCTTCCCCATGTCCCGTAGTTAAATGCAATTATCTGTATTACAGCGGAATGACGGCTGTCTTCTCCTGCCACTGCGCTCCTGGTGACTTCGAAGTGAATAAGGATGTAGTTTTGAGGCCAATTTAGGTCTGGGCTAGGGTTATTCGATTAAGGGGTAATGATTTTGACCGTGATGGAGTCTGAGATGTTACTGCGTGTCATATGGACAGATTGGATTACGAAAACAGAGGTATAAAATATATTAGTTAAACATAAAGCGACTTTGGCAAGTCTTCGCTGCACTAAAACAAAAATAAAAACAATTATAAATTCATTACCTACGTCTTAAAACTCTTTCTACTTGGTGTCTAATAAATTACGAAATAAACTTAAATAACACATCTAATTTTATTATAAAAATCCAATCTAAATATCAAATTAAGTCAGTGCAGCGAACTTTCCACGAAAATTTCACAAAAGAAAATTCCCTGCCACCTTCATTACAGACGAATCTAGATCGAAAACTTTTTGAACAGAACCTCATTCGTGCACCTATACCTTTTCATGCAATTGTCCATTTGCCCTCGCAAATAAAGGAAACTCTCTCAAACTCACAAGATTTTATCTGTCCAAGTCTCAATATTACTGTCTGGAAGTCAGTGTTAAATGTTTGTGACGGGGGAGGATATAAAAGGCATAAAGGGTGCTGGTGCCTCCTCACAATATCCGTTGCTGCAACTAAACAATTCTCTTTAAACGTTTTGTTCTTAGATTGGATAGGAACACGTGATCTTATAAATTTGTCGTCGATTGTACAAAGCTGTGTTACTTGTAGGAGAAACGTGTTTTGAATGTTGGGTGCTAAAATTAGTTTTTAACGTAAAAATAATTTACCAAAAATATGAATTTTGAAGGCAACTTCAGCTGAAACGTAACTCGACTTATCGAAAAATGGAAGAAACAAAAGGGGTGTTGAATCTCGAAAGCTTATATCCAATATTGAGGAGAAAAAGTCCGATAAAGTACGTAAAGGTAATCCAATCCGTTTGGGCGGCATTCGAACTCGGATAGAGTGGATTAAGAACAGTTGTTAGTTCAGAACCCCTTACAGCCCTCGCGAGCTCCTTGATTGAATCAACTAAATCCATAATCTTATCCACCAACGTTACTGAAATATGAAATTTTACAGATCTCAACAAAAATCGAGATCAAAAATGCTTTTATCGCTTGAGTATTTGAATTTGTTGCGGGCTTATCGTACTTGAGCGAATATTCTTAAAGGTATCCCTTGAAATCGTTCGTGATCGCAACCTAAGCATAGTGACCCGAAGTCCAAACATGTTTATGCGAATTTTGTGCTGACGCAACATTTTTGTGCGTTCAACTGTAGGTGAAGTATTTGGCTTTATGTTACGGGATAGCTTCATAAATTGAAGAATTATGATGGAATGTGAGGTTTAAAGAAGATAATAATATTCAGTCTTCGGTGTTATGAAAGCTATTTGTTCAGATAAAGGTAATAGCAAAACCTAAGTTGTAATAAACTCAATACATTTAAACATTGTGCAAACATTTTAAATGAAAAACTAATATCCAGAAAATAAGCTGTAAAATACAAAACAGTATATAATAGCAAGTTTTCCCCTTTAATAACATTGTTATCTCAGTTACCAAAAGCTATTACCTGATATTACAAATATATTACACAGTAGTGTCTAGTATTTACCTAAATCCCGCACCCAATATCGCCAGCAAATTATATTCAAAACTTTCTACTGTAACTTTGTACATTTTTGTTCTAAACATGGTGTAACATGTAAGCAGGGTCGCGTCAGTTTGTTTTTGGCAGGTCCAAATGAGTAATAGTAAACTGGAGACCCATTCGTGAAACTTCCCTTTGTTTTGTATTGAAAATTTGTTATTGAATAAAGGTGCTAGGGCAACAGAAAAGTATTTCTGTGAAGAATGACAGCTTGATGGATTGACCCTGATTAAGTTATTTATAAGAAAGTTCCGAACAGAAGGGCGGCGCAAATAAACATGGCCGGAATTTGCATTCACCAAGTTGTAACAGGTAATTGTGCGAATGTTAAAGGAGCAACGTTTGTTTTATAAGTTTTGGAAATTTGTGAAAAGTTGGATGGTGGAGCGTCTGCGTAATGCCTCGCGAACGAGATATTTTTTCTCTAACATGATAAAGTTTTGAAGGAAGATTTTGTTCGCCTGGTTTACAAGGAAGTGTAATAGATTTGGAGGTAATATTAAATGAAAAACTAAGATAAATGGTTGGGGCGTTTTCTACAATGATTGTTTTGTACTTTTTATTTTTATTTTTTACCTTTCTCTGGTTTTACTAATTAGTGGTTTTCTATTTGTTACAGGTAAGTTGACATCGTACAGCATCCTAGAAAATTGCATTGATAATTTTGTAAGTAAAGTTTAGTTTCCTAATTTTTCAACGCTATACAACCTTTCTTTCCTTATAAATAAATTCTTTTCGATACTATTGTTTTCGAAACTAATCCACTACAGCTAAGAACATCAACACAAATTGACTCAAATCAACATCAAATTCACTTCAATATCTCACACATACTCGAACGAAATTCTTTTCAAAATTAAAAACCGTGGATACAACAAAAGGAGTGACAAGCATTCGAAATGGACTTTCGCGAGCACTCTTTATCAGCACACAAAGAAGTCTGCTCCCTTGCAATTGATGGTCTCGACCATTCACAAGCGCGATTGTAGAAACAAAACATTCTACAGATGTCCATGAGCCTTCTGCAGAAAATATTCTGCAACATTCGATATTAATTCACTCTGTGGCATCTATATTGTTATTGGTTTTTATCGTTTTGTTCGCAACGGCTTTGTTTGCTTTTTTATTAATTTTGTTTTTATAACAGGATTAATGTTTTCGCGGAATTCATTCTTGTTATTGTTTTTGTGAGAATAGTTTTAACAAGAATAAACTAAATCTTCATAATAGGTTCCAAGTAATAAATATTAATGTTCAATTAGATTTAAATCCCTATCGTGTTAAAATCATCACTTTATTTGAAACGAACTTTACACAAATTACAATTTATTCTATCTGAATATACATCTTTAATGACAACTCCAAATTCAATAACGAAAACGTAGCAATCCCTCTTTTGACATGAAAATTATCAAAGCTCCTGTTCATAGTGGGTCCAATTTAACAGTGTACGACTTGTCGTGTTCTCAACGTTCTCATTAAACACGGTACGAACGATTGCTTTTAAATTTCTATCAAATTTCGTCGTAATTATACCGGTAATTACCTCCTGATTATAAGTTTTGATGTCAACTCAGGTGCAAAACGAATTAACGTTGGTAATAAGATAGGAAATTGCTTTCCCATCTATTCCAAGTCCGTTCATGTGATACCTCTCAGGGGAATCAGCATGAGTTTTGTGTACGCAAAAGTTATAATGAGTAATATTTTTATCAAAGGAAAGTTTTGTGATATCGAGGATCGCTATTTCGTCAACTAGCTCGTCGAACAGGTGATGATTAAAAATGTTTGTACTTTGATGTTCCCGTACTTTGATTTGGTTTATAATGAGATTACTTTTTTGTCGTTCAGATTTTTTCTTATTTGGAAAGAAATACACTTTCTAGACACTTCTTCTTCTTTATCGTGTGGTTAGTGTCTAACCTGGTGTCAGAGTTTTTAAGCCTCCCATGAGCCCCTGACTTGCCTTTAGATTATATCTCTCAGGCATGCTAGTTTCCTCACGATGTTTTCTTTCACCCTCTTGCTTCGGTGATGATTATATAATACGCACATGAATCCGAAAAATTAGAGGTGCGCGTCTTGGCACTTATCGAGGGAAACATACTAGAAAGTTTTCTTTATCGATTTGGGGACTTAAGTTGTTGAGATAGCAGTAAAGTATCATCTCACGCAGTTGTATAAGTTAATCGATATAGTTTAAGATAAAATAAAAGGTTTCTGTGTATCTGAGACGCTTAAGAATTTTAGGAATACCTGCTGGTAAGATATTTCGCACTTGAATGATGTAAATAACCACTGAGAAGTTTCTGACGGAAAGATAATCTTTTTTACCTTTGGTATTTATTTTCTACTACCCAGTTACCCGAAGAGGAATTTTTCAATAGGATTCTAATGCTCCTTTCATATAAATAGAAATAAACACCAACAAGAAGCAATTATTTTCCCCAAAACAATATAAAAACATAGGGATACATTTAGTTCTGAGAATCTTGTCTCAGCATGCGCGGTACGATTGGACATGTCCATACGTCTTCCCCAATTCGATAGTGACAGGAACAGGTGTCAGCCGTGTACGGAACCAGCCAGCCGTAACAAGACACGTCCATACAAACGATTTGTATATTCCCGAATCGAAATGTACGGAAAATGTTCGCCGTTTTATTTTTATTGTTATCTGGGCCTTTAGTGGACTGCAAGGAGCTTTTATTGTACGAGTTTCTTTTTAGTTCAGAGTTCAAAGAAACTCATGGAGTAGTTGTTTGGAATTTTATGGGATGTGATGACTTCGTGATTCTAGTGTCTTTGTTTGACTTCCTGACTTCAAAGTTTTGTTTGTTAGGTCCTAGTTTACTGCTTCAAAGAATCCTTGACAATTTAAAGTTTCATCAGATTACAGGAACATTAACCTTCAAAAGAAATGCGTCCACGAAAATCCAAGCTAAAACTAATCGTCTCCCAATTTGAGCAAATTGAAGTCACAGTCAAAATATGAAAATAAGCATTTTCCCACCTAATCTTGAGCGAATTTCCAGCAGCTTCGTCGAAATAAAAATCGCTGTACAATTAAAATTGCGATTACGGGGTAAAGCGAAACCCGTCGGACATTCGTGTCAAATGCACGGCGTGGCTCAATTAAAAACATAATAGAGTATTTGGGCGACGGGAGGGTCGGCAGCAGAGTTGTAAAGTGAAATGACACTTGTATTCTTGAAGTTTAATTATTAAGCGCGCGATTGGTAGCTTTAAACGCTGCTGGGTTGTGATCAAACGATTTAATCCCTTACTTTAAGTTATCAACAGCTTTTGGAATTTAAATTTTATTTGTGATACCCCTTCTTGTTTTTTTTTTCGAAGGTCTAACAACCAGTCTTACCAGAAGATATATACTATTCAGTACTAACAGGGTGTTGGAGGTCAAATAGGCAGTCGCTCTATGTAAAATACTGGTATTCAGCTGCATCCGGTCAGACTGGAAGCCGATCCAAACAAAGTTGGGAAAAGGCTAGGCAGAAGATGACCTCTTTATATCGGCCCCATATCACTGGATGTAGTTTGTGAAGTCGAACACACACTGGTACTTTCAGTTCTCTTAATTATTTAATCACCACTGCTCTCAAAATGGCGAAGAGAAATGTCATGGCAAACCGGCTGACCCTAGAACTAAAAATTCGAAGACTTCTAATATTCCAACAACCCTGGGCCCACGTGGTGGATTATGTGAAGCCTATGTTCCAGGTGACAAGTGTCTATGCCTCCCCCTTCATTATTCAACGATTGTTGATGGTAGGTATGGAAGGCAGTGTCTAGCCCAAGGCTAAGTTGTCACAGGTTGCTAACTTGACAGCTTTAAACTTTACCAAGCGATTTCACCTAGTTAGCGAACGGAATAATAATTAGGTTACAAACTATATTAAACAACTCAGCATTATGCTGAGACTCCATTGGCACAGCTTTGTCGTCATTATTGTAACTTTAATTATCGCTTCTTGTTTTATTGCTGTTGCTTTATCGTTTATTACCTATTCATCTGTTTTACGGCTTCAGAAAGAAAGACATAACATCACGCCTGTAATCCCCGAAGGGTTAGACAGAGGTGTACCTAATAGTACACCCACATTTCGCCAGTTATGTTTTAAGTCCCATGTAATAGGGGGCCATTGCCATCAACCGGGCACAAATCTAGACTCAGTGGCTGCTACTGAGAAATTCTTGATGGAAAAACCCAATAATTCTTTGCCCGAGACGGGAATCGAACCCAGTGACCACTCGACGAAGCTGGCAGAAAGAAAGAGGTTCTTAATTTTTGTGTAGGTAACTATGTAGTATGTATAACAGTAGTTAGAGGTAGTCAGTGGCCTGAAACTCTGACAATCAGTCTTACCAAGGTGTATCGTATTGCCGAGTACTAACTAGATTGTTGAGGTCAGATAGGCAGTCGCTCCATATACTGGTATTTCTTTTAAAATGAATTTATTTTCCTGTGGTTTTGTTACCGTACCTACTTAACCCTTATAAAGCCTACGATAGAAACACCTAGAAATAAAATATCTAGTACCCCACTAAAATCACGCCTGTGATCAAGCTCAAACTTATTTGTATTAAAATATACAGGCTGTATATATTCTAATTTACCGAAGAGATTCCATCAAACTCCGCAGAGGTGCGTAAACGCCTAAGGGCCGTCGTCCACTGGG
The DNA here is from genome assembly GCA_905163415.1 of Noctua fimbriata. NCBI lineage: Eukaryota > Metazoa > Arthropoda > Insecta > Lepidoptera > Noctuidae > Noctua > Noctua fimbriata. The sequence goes on from LR990932.1 coordinate 2,345,679, forward strand.
ATTTTCTACAGCGATGCAAACACAATATGGCCGCAATTCAGTCGCTATGCTATCGCTTGCTGCGTACCCTCGCTTACGTAACCACGACTCTGGTTCGCTACTACCGCGATGCGGTCGCGCTGCAAGGAGATTCAGCACCGATATATAAATCCCTGTGAATACTAAAATTGCAAGATGGATGTCATCAAAACAATCGATCGATTACATAACACGATAATAAACCATTTTTTGACATGATCTATATTTTATTGACATCATTTATTTTTTATTGACATGTATTTTTTATTGACAAGTATTTTTTACCGACATAATTTATTTACATGATTTATCTTTATTGAAATAATTCATTTTTTAATAAAATTTTGTTTTCTTTGCTAATGTACCGAATTTTAATTGTATGATTGAATTTTATTTTATTTTTGAACGGTAAACCTTATAAGCCGTGTTGTGTTATTGTGTTTTTAATGAATTTTCGATACAATGTAAGAATTGTTAATGAAATAAATGAAATAAAATCGCGTGTTTTTGTCAATATAGTAGCGATGCCGGCGCACGTTTGCAGCGATACAGAAGCGTGTTTACGAAACGGACGACAGTACCGCTACAAAAAACTCCCAGTGAGCGAAGGCCCTAACATAAATCTGTACAAATAATCTTTGATATCAGTAACTGAACTGTTTTTGCTTACTCTACCCAAAGTTCGGTACTCTTCATTATTAAATCTTGCCTAAATATTATCTCAGTGTTTTGTGTGTATCTTCAATGAGTTTTGTTGAATTTTGATGAAATCTCATAAAATACTTCTGAAATTTCAGTGTGTTTAAGTGTTTGTGTCAGTTTTAGTTTAGACTTTTACTCTTGATAAAGATAAAAGAAAAATAGTTGAGTTTATAGTTTTAGTATCACATGGTGACTAATTAAGTTTAATAGATAATTCGTTTTAATTAAAACTTAACGGTAATAAAATTAAATGCAAAAAGATATAATTTTTTTTTACAATTTTATGTCATCATCATCATCATTTCAGCCGAAAGACGTCCACTGCTGGACATAGGCCTCCCCAAGGGGGGTTTTGCCATAATCGCCACGCTTGGCAGGCGGGTTGGCGATCGCAGTATGTTTGTTATAAAAAATCACAGAGAACGCTGCTGCCCATTTACTGGTAAGTCCCTTAGTCGCCTCTTACGACACCCACGGGAAGATATGGGATGGTGCTATTCTTTACGTCCGGACACCATACAGAACCAATGTTATGTATTACATTATAATTTGATGTACGTGAAAACTTAATTTATTAACCAAATATTAAGTAAGCAGGGTTACTGATAATTACACTCGCATATCCAATCCAATGCTTATTCATTGTCACAATTCAATACCTTCATTGCGTTTATACACTTTTGATTCAATGTAAAAATGCGAAATAAAAGTATTTTACGCAATTAGGTGCTAATGTCTGAAAGAAACAGTTTATTTATACATGTCCGCTAGATGGTATAAGCAAGATAGCAATGTGACTGACAACGATAATCGAAAAAAATAAAAAATAAAAGCTTCTTCTCAGCATGTTGATGACAATCTAAATTGTGTCTCCCCAGCCTCTATCAGTTCCTGTAATGAACAAACAACAGGACTCGCAGGACTCGATATTAGGTGTTCATCGTTTGCGGAACAATACCACATTTACACTCCAGAGCAGAGCCATCAATGAATCTCCACCTGAACAAGTTTGCTTGCTGCGGCTAATCTGGGTCCGGAGTCCATTTAAAGACTTGCAGGTCTGCAATGACAGCTCATGTCAAAGTGGGAGATTTTCAGCAGGTTGAACGACGAATGAGTTTGGTAAAGATGTATTTTTAAGGATGGTTTGAGACATCAAACCATCCTTAAAAATAAAAGCTAATCACTTGAACACCAACGCACAAAATGACGCTTAATTTTAATAAACAAGCGGGCGTTGTACCGAATCAAACAGTAACAGCCAGTAAATATCAGATACAAATGTACTGCACAGCGGGTTTCTATGCAAATTTCATTTGGCCGTAATCCACTCAGCGAGATTGGTCTTGATTGATAGGCGCAAATTGGAAATAGGTTGTAGCCGAATGGCCGCCGGCGCGCGTCGGGACGCAAGCAGTGTGCGCAAAAAGCCGCGCCGACGGGGTTATTAAGTTACGCATTGAACTGTGATAGGTGATAGGCTTTTTTTTTGTCTAATTGGTGATTAGAATTTGTGGGGTATGGGGTTGAAATCGGTCAGTTTACAGAGAATATAATAAAATCGTGAAAGCCTACCCGTTTCTTTATTCGTCAGCTCCCAGTTTTCGAAACGTATGCTCTGTGTATGTAGAAAAAACATGTTTAAATGAATCTAGACTTTTGTTTTAGAAGATTAAACTATCACAAACAACGTAATAAGCTTAATTTTTAACGAATCTAATTCAGATTTATTAACAATACAAAACGTTTTCTAATGTAAACTAAATTTTTAAAACGAGGAGTCAAAAGTAACGTATTGAAATTATATTTTAAAGTTAAAAAATCTGAGAGTGTATAAATAATTACTTAGCTCAGTGTTGTAAAGTAAAAAAATACACAAAAAAACTTTTTTTATTATTTTTTCGCCAAAAAACACGTGAATCTGACACTCTGCCGGTCAAGCCGGAACAAACAAGGCGGAACGGCCGGGGGCGACAACGCGACAAACAAAATGTCCCACCCTGTATACAGTATACATCCTATATACAAAATACTACAGCCTATATACAAAAAGCCTGTGCGTTAACATCGTTATTAGAGAAAATTTTAATTAAGCCACGTAAATTGCGTTTCAATGTAAACATAATTTCCTATGTTATTAATTTTCATAACGAAAGCTCGCGTGCATATAGGAAGTATTTACAACCTGTGACATTTTTTTCATGGAAAAAATTAGAATATTATAGAATTTATGCAGATAGAAAACTTTTTTTTTATCGTTGCCGTCATAAGCGCCGTATTGAAGATTAAGTACGTAGTATTCGCAACCGGCGTTCGTGTATAAACCAGGACGAATCTAAAATATAATCTTGACGGCACGGTTGGCGCAGTGGCTGAGCGATTGACTGCTGCGCTGCGTGTCGCGGGTTCGATTCCCGCACGGAACAAATATTTGTATGGCCTACAGGTAGTTGTTCCGGGTCTGGCTGTTTGTGTATGTGAGTTTAAATGTTTGTAAATGCACCCACGATACAGGAGAAATTCCTAGTGTGGGGCAAAGCAAAAAAAAAAAATGAGATATCAGGATTGGAGAAGGTGACGCTCTGTAGTTCCTGCCTACCCCACAGTAAATAGGCGTGGGTTCATGGATGTTTAAAAAAGTTATAGTGGCAAAAAGTGAACAGAGTATGCTTAGTTAGATGGTTTGGTCATGTGGAGAGGATGAGTGGAAGGCGACTAACAAAAGGTATCTACTAAACAGATGTGAGCACGATGTTGGGTGGCCGTTAGGGGACGCCCTAGAAGGACATATCCTGACCTTGTTGGTGAGGTTCTCCAGAAAGGTCGGGTCCGTAGTACTCGCAACCGGCGGCGTGCGTTTATGACCAGATGTATGAACATGGACGAGACAAAAGGAGTATGTAAGGATCGTAGCTGGTGGCGTTCTGTAGTTTCTGCCTACCCCCATGGGAAAAACGCGGGAGTTTATGTATGTACCTAATAAAGATTATTGATAAAATACAACGAATCACGAGTACAATATCAATTTCCTGTAAAAAACAACATAAGGTTTGTTATTCTTTAAAATTATTATAGCCAATAAAAGCGGCCATAAAAACACTTCAAATGAACCCATATCAGAATAAATAATTACAATACGTACTCTTTCAGATATTACATTCATCAACTGGAGTACAAACAAAAGTAAACCATAATCTTTTAGAAGCAGGGTTTAGTTTTGTTTGTTAGATTTCCCACTATCCGTGTCCATGCATCGTAGGGTTGCCATTAAGCCTTCAGCACGAATTCGTTATTAGTTATAACACCGTTTTTTATAGCTTTAATTGAAGTTGACACCGTTTCGTGTTTTTATAGTTCCCTTTATTTGTTTTTCCCACTGTGAGAATTAAAATATAACAGTTATTTTGTTCGACACGATTTTTTTACTGGTTTATTTAATGTAATCTTCCGTTAACATTTTTGGTTATGTTTTTACGGAGTGTTAACACGTTTTGTATTTATTTTTTTTACTATAAGCCTGCAAAAAAGTAAAACAAATACGAAAGTGATCTACATTTTATTTGCTTACGATTAAATAGCTTACGACATCACGATTTAAACAAATTGTCGTCAACTTTGGTTGAGCAAACTGTCCAAAATACGCCAATTATTTATTGAATAGTCACTATGGTAGTCACACCAGTCACTCCAAAAGATAATTCATGGTTGTAACTCATCATCATCATTCATGTACAGTCACGAGCACCAATATGTAAACACATAACAACTTTCTAAAGTGTTTTTCTCCTACTGTTCTGATTAATATGTCATGTTGTTACGAACATAGTATTCTGGAACTTATATTTATATAAAAAAGATCCTATCTCCAAGTTACAATCGTTATTTCTCGCAAAAATTGCTTTTAAATTTAGGAAAGTGTATACATATTGGTGCTCGTGACTGTAAGTTCTCAAATACAAATAACATCTTAAGACGTTTTTCGATAAAAAGAGCTGTCTTAACAATCGATTTAAAACTACGTTTACAACACGCATCAAAATACATACATACATATTTAAACAGGAAAAAAATCGGTGTTCCTGTTCAGAATGATGTACTGAATGGGTGGTAGCCGTTTGTACGTCGGTGTGTCTTCCATCCTGTCCCTTTTCTCCACGGAGGCATACTACTTTTGGATCATCCACGGTCATAAATTTGGTCATACTTGCAACCGGTGCTAGTGCATCGCCCCTGCCCATTCTGAAAAAACATCACCAAAAAAGCATCTCCTTCTAGGGTATTCCCTCCCTGCGATTCCCCACACATCTATCTTATAGAAAAATAATATCGTAGATGCCTTTTCATCCTCTTAACATGATCAAACGGGGACGTGCTTCAATATTTCAGCAAATACCATCCAAAGTCAATAAACGCAAGTTAGTATGGGCCTTGCGGACGCTTATTAGAAATTTCCGAGACAAGTAGGTATTCGATTAGTTAAATGCTTCAAGTTCAAAGGTTTGCGCGCCGGATAGCTTTCTGTACTGAAATCTGGAGTCTGTACCCTGTAGTCTGTAGTTCAGCTGGTGAATTTCGCCACACAGTATTACATTGTCGTTTATTGCGTGCACTAAGTTAGGAAGTGATGGCGAATAGGTGGCATTACTTCTGCTGTGAGGCATGTTTTGGTCATCATTATCAAATATTTGCTTACGGTAAGGAGTAAGCTCTCCCCTGATCAATACACATTTTTGATATAATAAACAATTTTTACCATTCATTACAAAAACTGTATAAAAACCCTTTTACTCAGTTCTGTGCATCATTATATATTATAAGCACTACAAGAAATTTGGAAAAATGTTAAATAGTCAGTTAGAGCTGTCAGTACTCTCCGTCACACAAAACAACATTTTAACTTAATTCAAATTACAAATTATCTTTAGATTTGTTGACCTCTACTAATTGTATAAAGGGGTCTCCAAATCTCGCTCCCACCCGTCACTTCCACCTCACAATCCTAAGACGATTGTGCAACTGCAGAGCATCTTGGGGTCAATGAGTACAACGACTCTTCTACCCACCCTCATCCTCCATCCACCGTCCTCCTTGGTCCAACACTCCTTTGTTTTCGACCATAACACTAACGATTAACGAGTGCAGCCAGGATTAGAGAGACATTTGAAAAAGGAAACTGTAGTAGTATTACTTTATTGCACGAACTGGCTGGTTTGATAGTTCGTTATTGAGATCTTAGTCGTTTTTTTGTGGCTAAATGGTTATGAAGTCTTTTGGGGCAAGATTTTGTGGTATGTTATTGGGAAGTATGGTACCCAAGCCTATTATTGCCACACTGCAAGGCAAAGGTCACTTCACAAACAGTCATACGAACTATTAACGAGTTTATGGTCCATCATTCTCCTGCTCGTACCCCAATTTATTTGGGCTCAGAGCAGCTTGTCTTCTGCTTGACTATTTCAAAGGCCATTATTAAAATCTTTTTAGAAGTAATCGTAATATCTACAATAAAAATCGACGTAACGTACACTTTAAATTAAAAAAAGTTTAATAAAATTATTAATACAAAAAAAAAAGTTATAACTTATTATAAAAATGAAAAGCGTTTCTCAATCAGAGACTAATTGATTCCAAAAACTCATTAAAATTATTTCTCTAACACAAACAAATCCGAGAATAGTCTACTTTATTAAAGCTGTTTTAAAAACAAACAGTTTTTTGTCTACATTCTCTATCGATTAACATTAATCTCAATTGGGAAGGCAGCGATTAAGTTGTTTGTAAAATAAACCTTCGAGCCGGATCATCTGTCTGAAGTTTGGGGAAAAAAGGGCAATCTCTTCATCGATAGATTATCTAGGAGAGTTATTTTTAGTTTATCCTGTAAACGACTTAATTTTTGCTGTTGTAAGAAAGAAGGATTTGATTAACTTGTTGCTTTTATGGTTCGGATCTAAAAGAAAAATGATTTTCTTGTCAAGTCTGTCACTGGGGTTTTGTTGAAAAATGCTGCCAGGGCTGCGGTACTGTTCGATACAAAGGGCAAAGAATAAACATGGAGGGTTTTAATCAGTACAGGTGTGACACTCCCTTCCACTCCGCCCAGAGCGGGATTGATAATTTGATAATTTCCCAAAAAAAGACTGCTTATGTATTTTTTTTATAAATAACGTTGCCCCACACTAGAAATTTGTCCTGTATTGTGGGTTCGTTTACAAACATTTAAACTCACATACTCAAACAGCCAGACCCGGAACAACTACCTGTATGCCATACAAATATTTGTTCCGCGCGGGAATCGACCCCGAGAGCCAATCGCTTAGCCACTGCGCCAACTATACTTTGTACAAAATCATAATATTCTTTTAGACCATCAGTTGGATTTGTAGAACTACGCAGATGTAAATTAAACACGATATTTTTTTTCTATCATCGAATGAATAAAACACTGTTTGAAGTAACTCGTTTTCTGGCTCTCAGGTTTCCAAAGCAAAAAAGTTATGTACCTACCGAAACAAGCCCATCGACACTACGTCTTATAAGATAAATAGCATATCCCGTGCCTGGTACCCGATTTATCACGAAACCACTTCACACAAGCAAATTGTATTGGATTTTTCCATCAGAAATGTCTCAGCAGCATTCAGGCTCTGGAATTTGTGTCCGGTTGATGGAAAAAGGGTTACATGAGACTTAAACTTACTTAGCTTTCCTTTAGTCTATCTAACCCATCGGATATGTTGGGATTGGCTTCCGGTGGGGTCTAACTGGATGCGGCTGAATACCAGTATTTTACATGGAGCGACTGCCTATCTGACCTCCACAAGCCAGTTAGTACTGGGTAATACGATACCCCTTGGTAAGACTGGTTGTCAGTCAGTTTCGTTCCACTGACTACCTGTAACGACTGTCAAAGATCTACAAATGACAGCCGGGACCAACGCCTTAATGTGCTTTCCGAGGCACGGAGGAAACTCGGTATATAATGGGCGGTCACCCATCCACGAACCAAGCTAGGCAAGTGCGGCTTAACCTTTAGATCGACTCGACTGCCGGTTATTATTTAGCCATGAGCTATAAGCGTAATGTTGTATAAGGTAAAAAAAAAACTTTGACATTTTCAGATTCACCCTCTGAACAGAATTTATTGTTGGCCACGAAACGGGCGTAGTGTGAGACCGGTCTAAATCACACACAATTTAACTGTACAAAAGTAACTTTACTGTTAACATTCGCTTGCGTTATATAGCTTAGCTCGGGGTTAATTGAACAGGGTGGAAAATTATACAAAGTTTCACAGTAACATTAATGCTAATCGACGTTTTGTAAGACGAGGCGTCCTGTACTCGTGGTTAGTCAATATTAATAGAGGATCCGTCAATTATCAGTGTTTATTGATGCTTAAAATCGCGGTCTCTATCGATAAGGATTGTTGTACAACAGATTAACATCGCTATTTGCACAGCTCTAGTCCGAAGTGTTGTTTTGAACATGTAGACAGAGGCCTGTAACTTTTTGATGGGGTGATCGTTTTTTGTTTATTCTTTTTCTTAGCGTGTTGATGGCCACCTAAATTGAATTGACCGAGAATTAAGAAGCGTCCAATAGTTCCTGTAATGTGCAAACAACAAGACAGACAGGACACGATATTAAGTGTCTCGTCGTTTTTGGAACCACATTTACATCACATTTTAACTTTAATAGAAGCAAATATAGCTAAACGATTTTCGTCTGTAAGAACGTAATATTTCTCACATGGTAGGGTTGTTCGCTTGCTTCTCAGACGCGAATAATATGCTGTTCACAGCGCGTTATTAAAGCTCATACACTTTATTGAAGCTCGGTACTACACTACGATGTGCATTATTGTGCAGCTATCTATTTATTCGGTTTTATTAAGTACGACAGCGAAGTCAGTAGCGCTGTCTAGTTTTGTTACAAAGTTACTGGAATCACTGAAGAGGTTGAATAAGTCACTGGCTGTCATTCTAAAGGAGGACATAATGTTGTTAACCTAAGGATACGCATACCGCGAGGGTTGTTTCGCAGTGGCGCGGAGCACGAGTTCATAGAAAGACTTCGGTTATCCAACATAATCGCTAGCCGTAAAGAAACTGTATAACTGTATATATACTTCTTTCCTTTTTCGTGTGGTTAGTCCCTAACCTGGTGTAAGGAATGTACCACGTCCACGACAAACTGCTATATTCTGGCAAAATCCTAATGATTTTCGAGCTGCTGAACGACGACCTCTTCTGTAAATCATCATCCTGTGCCGATATGTACAAATGTACTGTAACTGTCTAATATTTTCTCATTCAACAACATACAACCATGTATTTTTAGTGTCCTGTCTATTTTACGATTGTCTATTTAAAGATAAAACTGTCCATTTATTCTTAACATCCCACTTCCTACAAATATTATAAATGCGAAAGTTTGTGAGGATGGATGAATGGATGGATGTTTGTTACTCTTTCACGCAAAAACTTCGGAATGGATTTGGATGAAATTTTGTATACAGATAGCATATAACCTGGATTAACACATAATATACTTTAAATCTCGGTAGAATGATCCCATGGGACAATTATCGAACTCCACGCGGGCGAAGCCGCGGGCATATGCTAGTTATTAACACGTTGTTTTAGCTAGCTATTTGTTGTTGTTGTTGTTGTTATTAGTTGTTGTTATGTACAACTATCGGATTTATAACATACTAAAAGATTAAAAGAAAACTCAACAAATACCAGTTCCTATGTCTACAAACTAGTACTAACACACATGATAAGCTGAGGTATTCAGCCCAATTAAAGGCACAGTTCACTTTGAGTTGATAGCTGACGTTAAGCCCATTATATTGTTTGTAAAGGACACGTAACACGGCAAAGAGGTTTATCCGAAATCATATTAGTTAAAACAACGTTATATGTTATATACGAGACATAGTATTTTGATTTTGAGATGGCTCTTGAAGATAATGTCGTAATCATGATGAAAGAGAATGGGGTTGTTGCCTTTTTAATGTATCTTAAGAATTTGGTTGTACTTGGAAATGTTACGTACTTAAAGAAAAAATAATAACATAAAAAATGTAAGAGTCATATACAATCATAATAGCTTGAGCTTTCTCGTAGGGTAGGCTGGAACTACAGAAAAGTGTTGTAGAAATTGCATTTCATCTTAACATTGCTTTTCATCTATTAGTATACCTAACACATCTATCTGCTAATTAATAATTTACTAGATATTCTCCACGGCTTCGCTCGCGGTAATTTAGGATTTGACAACCAATTCGCACTACTAAAGTTTCTATAATAATATAATTCAATCATTTTTCAAAAGGCACATGGCGCCATCTATTATCATAAGAACGTTATTATTGTTTTCCTAGGGAACAGTACTTTTTTTCGGGATGAAAGGTACCCTATGTCCGTTTCTGTACACCTGACAACGTATATGCAAAATTTCAGGGTGACCAGTTCAGTGGTTTAGGCGTGAAAAGATAACAAACAAACATACTTTCGCATGTATAATATTAGTTAGGAAGGTAGGATTTTACTAAAGCCACAGCTAAAGTGTCATACACTCTTCGTTGATTCCATTTATTTCAATCTGTATTCTTAAAAAAAAAAACTAGAAGAGCTCGTGGCTAAATAATAACAGGCACACGGGTAGATCTTCAAGGTTAAATCGTGCTTGTAGAAACAGAAATTCTTTGAAATGTGTTTGCCAATCCCTGTAGTACCCAAATAAGAATGGGTGTCCAAATTAAATTAGAAGCATTCCCTACCACACATAGCAAAGACAAAAACTAGAAACAAAGCACTAATCGTTCGACGACCCAATGAAAATTCATTCCAATGAAACACATTGAAACGTAAAACTCATTGGAATTAAACCTTTGATGTCAGGGACGCATGAATATCCAGCATGAAAATACCTACGGATTAGGATATATTGGAGATATTCGTCGAAAATCCACGTATATACATAGTATTGTTTACATTTACCTAGGGCACGTTCGAATGTAAACATTTAATATCGGTTGCAAGCGGACCGTCGACCTATCGACGCAATGGGCCCTATGTCAACAGCGATGTTACGTGTCGCTTTTAACATATAGATCAATTTATTTATAGCTGTGTATAGGTAGGTATATAACTAGCCCGTGGGAGTTGTATTGTGGATGGTGATTTGAATTTTGGGTAAAGTATTTGTGATTCAGATAGGTCTTAAAAATATATTGGAAAATAGCTGTAAAAAGTTTATTTTTACATTTTAGTGAGAACCAGTACCTAACTATAATAAGGACTTCAATTCACATCAACGCACGAAATTAAAAAAAAAAATTTTTTCGCCCTGTTATAAAACAGCTGTCCTCTAATATTCAATCAACTCAGCTGACGCAGCAACCTTTAAATTATATATTTTAACCTACCTACCTTTTTATTATTCCTTAAAATTATATTAAATTAGTATGTAGCCGTTAGCTCATCTAGCTGGATGTGTATTCAGTCTCAAATATTTATGAAAAATATCATATTTTGCCAACCCAAAAAACGGCTTACAATAAATCATAAAATAATACAGCAGACCAGACAACTACAAAGTTAAACACTCACCTGGACGCGACGGTTGTTACCGAGACGTGAGCCGAATTCTTACTCCTTATGATTAATGACGCCACTGACGGGGACGCCCTTTAACTTCCAACTAACCTTTTATTTTATAGTCGCTAATAGTTTTAGACAGCATTTTGGAAGGTCTTTTAAATTCATTTACTTACTCATTTAGTTCGTCATAACTTATTTGAATTATGATCACTGCTTTCAAAATCGTAAAGGAAAACACGACGACTAAACTTTCATCAATAATTAAAAATTCGAAGACATAATTATGTTCACCAATCCGCACTGGGCTCACGTGGTGTAATATGGCCCACTCCCTCACACGGAGCCTTAGACCTGTGTCCCAGCAGTGGGGATATAGGCTGATTATGCATTCCTTTTTTTTATAAACAGCCTATAACTTAAACAGCTGTTTTCAAGTAAGCTTCCCGGACAAGACCATGTTATTGAGTATCTGAAATAAAAAACGAATTTCATTAGGTGCCAGCAACAATTGGTCCGTGAACTGGGCGGAGTTGCAGTTCCTGTCACCTTTGCGTGCAATGTGTGCATTGCGCCTTTATTAACCCATCGGGACACACAGTGGACAAAAAACCGACAAAAGCTTTCATGCGTCGAAATGCGTCCGTGCTTCGTCATCGATATCCTCGTCCCAGTCGCTCTTGTTTGCGTGGGGCTTACAGAGATCATGTGTATTAGGAGACTGAGTGGTTGGGCAGGCAGTACATCACATACATATAGATAAATGTATCATCATCAGCCTACAACAGTCCACTGCTGGACAAAGGCCTCTTCACACACGTCACTTAACTCGATTCTCGGCAACTCTCATCCAGATGCTACTAGCCACCTTAAAAAAAAAGAAAGATAAATGTATACATATATATTCTTTGTTATGTATACGATACAAACTATAGGTACAAAATGTAAAAAAAATACGTAATTATGCTGACACAACGGGTGGTCTAATCGCTTAAACCGATTTTTATAGACAACCTTTGGCTTGATTCAATTGAGAGTCTGTGATGTACCATTTACATAATTATGGTGTGTAGCGTTAACTGCTCCTTCTATTTATAACAGACACCTACATCATGCTAACCCCAACATAGTTGAGAAATGGCTGGGCAGATGATTAGCTAGGTATACCATGTTCAGCTAGGTTTATATTTATATATATTTTTTCTTTTTCTTAGGGTATTGATGGCAAACAATAGGCGACTTATTTAAGCCAGTCCAAAACTGATCTGACTACTATGAGTGTGCAGTCTGTTTCTTTATCGTGTGGTTAGTGGCTAACCTGGTGTCAGAGTTTTTATGCCGCCCATGGGACTCTGACTTATCTCTACATGCCGTCAAGAAATATCTCTCAGGCATGCTAGTTTTCTCAAGATGTTTTCTTACATCGAAGCAAGTGATAATTATGCAATACGCACTTGAATCCGAAAAATCAGAGGTGCGAACTGAATCTTGGGTTCGAAGTTGAGACCTATGACTTAGCAGTCCGACGGTCACACCACTAGGCTATCACTGCATAACTTTCCTAGTTCAGTAATTTTAAGTAACTCAACTATCATTGCCATTAATTCGCCATCAATTCCAAAATCGATTCAAATCAACACAGCTGAAACATACATAAGCTCCGAATTCCGTGTGATAGGTAACATTTACAAACGTTCAAGTCAACTGAACGTTGTTCGATACAGCTTTGATGTATCAAAGTAAATTCTATTTCCGATACCGTACCGTTTCGGCTGCTGTTCCAGATAATTATTATGTTTTGTATTCGGTAACGCAGGTAGTATGTACGAGTATGTACTTGTATGAGTTGTGTATTTTGGGGCTGAAATGTGATGCTATTCATTTATGCATGCATTGGTATGGTGCATTCCTCATTCTTAATTCTGAACCACCGGTATATAGCTAGACCTATATATACATACATAACATAACATCTCGCCTGTAATCCCCGAAGGGTTAGGCAGAGGCATGCCTAATAGTACATCCACATTTCGCCGATTATGTTTTAAGTCCCATGTAATAGAGGGCCTATTTCCATCAACCAAGCACAAAAACAGACTGCCAATTTCTTACTTTTTCTTTCTTCTTTCTTCAGTAGCAGTCATGATACTGAGAAATTCCTGATGGAAAAACCCAATAAAACTTTGCCCGATCAGGGAATCGAGCCCAGGACCTCATGCTCAGCAGTCACGCTTGCGAACCACTAGACTTGACTAGACCAATGAGACAGTCTATCGCAGAGCTGGGTATTTTTAGCATTCGAATTTCTGTTTATAAATATTATAATTTTTGTGTGTTCGTTCTATTCAAAGTTAAGAATCGATTAACTCAGTAGGTACGGACTAATGGCAGACACCGGACCCTGACCGGTTTTTTGAGCCGTGGACATTTACAGGGGACAAAATGATAGCCATAAAATTCCAAACTCCGTCTTATACAAAATTCATTGATTCCCAAAACACAACACCAACCAATAAAAACATTCCCCGAGCAACAATAACGTAGAACCTGAAGATATTAATACTGGCAAAACATTGGCAAAAACGCCCATATCTCGCTCAAACACCAATATAGCATATTCTTTTGAGTGCAAAACTTGCGCAAACGTTTGCGTTAGGATTGGAACGTTTCAGGCGGTCTGAAATCCGTTCGTTTCATGCGAGATCACGCGCCGTTGCGTATCGCTCGCGGGTGTGAACTTTGTAGGGTTGGTGCGTTCCAGATTTCGTCTGAAAAAAGTTCTAGGAAAAGACTGTAGCGGGGTAGGTTTAGTTTCATCATCGGATGCTTAGTTATTCTGTTTTAATTATAATTTCGTGGTAGAATGTGCAGGCAGGAAATTTTTGAAGAGAACACCAACTGGATTGTGGAGGTCAGATAGGAATCACTCTATGTAAAATACTCGTATTCAGACTGGACTGGTAAAACTGGAAGGTGACCCTGAACATAGGAAAAAACTAGGCAGATGATGATTGACAAGATTCCCAAGCTGTTGTTTAAATTGATAGTCTCATTTCTGAATTCGAAATCTAACATAAGATAGGGTGTCCAAAAAAAAATATGTTCCGGACTATTAACTGTCATAACGTATTTAGAGAAGATACCTACGGCATCAATATAATCATGATCATTTCAGCCGACAGACGTCCACTGTCGCCACATTGACCGGTCCCCTGCGTCTCCTGTCGTCCTGCATTTATATTTTATCAAAAAAAAACCTTTCTTCTCCAATACTATGTCCGTGACAACCCTAACCGACGAACAGTATTTTATGGGGCACACACTTTTACGTTAACGGTTTTTTGTTAGATGTTCGGTTTTGATACTCCCTTCTTTTTTTAAAACTACCAGCTTGTTAAAATTTGAAGGGAAAAACATTTTTCAATCCCGTACTTTTTGGGTATTCTAAAAATATAAAAGGTTTTATATTTACATGAGATTCTTTACTCATCCATTTTCGGAAAATGTTTGAGTTTCCGTTGGGTTTTTTACAGCTTACATTTTCCTTGTTAGAAAAGTAGAAGTAGAAAAATTTATTAGAAGAAGGCGACTAGTAAGTCTTGGAAATTATATTGATCAGGAGGTAGCAAGAAAGGTACATATTAATCTATGGATATCTTTAAGTTGAGCCTTAGAATTCGACAAGAAAAAACATCAGTTGTTTATTTTTAAGAATAATATTGGTAATTACACAATAATATATGTTTTAAAACAATTAACATTTCAAAAAGTACTCACAAGTTCAGACCAAGAAAGTAGCGAATTTTTCTAATACTTAATGTGTTCCATACACATTAAGTATTAGAAAAATTCGCTACTCACTACTACAGATGTTTTTTTTTTAAATTACCTATGAAAAATTTCGATGTGTTTCAGAATGATGTACTGAATACGTGGTAACAGTCGTCGGAGTCCCTTCCACCCAGTACAGCTTCTCACTGCTTTCTCCTAAACGCAGTAACCTTCAATAATTTCCAACACCCACATATTGTATTTCCAACATAAACTACACACTCATAAAACCCAAAATAATAAAACAACATCAGTGTTACCGACCCAGTTCACTACGTACTCGACTTTGTACGAGCGAAATCTGTAATTATCAACTATGTAATAACTTGTATGTGGTTTAAACTTCTCCATCTATACAAAACTTCGTCTTGGCATTACTTGTAGCTGAAATTTTGTAGTTATTCGTCACTGCCTGGTGTTATATTAGAATGTTGTCGAGAACAAACTTTAATTTGGTTAGCCGAAAACTTGAATTTTGACGGGGAAGTTGCACGTGGAATAGTTTAGATGTTTTCAGGGTTAAAAGATATCCTATTATCCTACAAATTTTTGAGGATTGATGTTTGTTACTCTTTCAGGAAAAAAGTATAGATCGGATATGGATGAAATTTAACATACAGATAGCTTATAACCTGGATTAACAAATAAGATACTTTTTATCTCGATAGTACGATCCCTTGGGACAGTTATCGAAAACCACGCGGGCGAAGTCGCGGGTATAAGCTAGTATAATATAAAGAGAAAATTGTATATTGTGTACGTTTTTGGTTGAGTGGTCGCAAGCTCTCCTGCTAAGCTTGAAGTAGTAAGTTCGATTCACAGGTCGGGCAATGTGTTATTGGATTTTTTCGGTCAGGATTTTTGGTAGTAGCAGCATGAAGACTGAATTTGTGGATTTGACGATAGGCTTGACCCTATTACATGGGACTTAGACGTAACTTGCGAAATGTAGGTGTTGTTATAGCTACTCCCTTGCCTCACCCTTCAGCGTTGCGTTTTGTAAGTTTATTTTATTTATTGAATCTTTACGCACAACTAAAAACGGTACGAAGGCGGACTTAATGCCTTAGGCATTTTCTACCAGACTACCTTATGTTATGTGCATGCAATTTTATAAAAATCAAGACGTGATTTTATCCATAAACAGAAATTATTAAACTAAATTCATCCATGATTCCAAAAAGCCAACGCCTCGCAAACTCACACAAAGTACATAGGTATGTCCCACCGCCAAACCACACAATATTCCGCGTTCCATACAGACCAGACATTCGTTTGTCACCGGCCAGTAGTTACCTCACACCAGCCATATTCCAACCAAAAACTTTTAACACCCGACCGAAAGTTTGATTAAACATAACTATACTATAGGTGCAGTAGTTATAACACCCTTTTACAACCTTTCACTTCATGATTTTGTACATAGAGTTTTATAACCATTTTTATTTTAGTGTTACGGCTGAAAGTATTATCCGTGCAATGACGAGGTTTAGGGGTGTCACTCACTTGTCTGGGAAGATTATATTCGACTAACTTAGTTGGGATAATAGAATGTAGGATGGAGTAGGATCGTAGTACCGGGATAAAAAATATCCTGTATGTTAATCCAAGTTATAAACTATATGTGTGCTAAATTTCATCCAAATCCTTTCAGTAGTTTTTGCGTGAAACAGTGACAAACATCCATCCATCAATCATCACAAACTTTCTCATTTCTAATATTGTAGTAGGAAGTAGGATTTTAGAAAGACAAAGCCCATTCGAAGCAATCGCTAAGTACACACATTTTTGGCTTTCATTCAGCTCGTGCTGGGATCTGCAAACCCCGTTCCATAACTACCATATCTGGATCATGTTCGGGTTAGCTCGGCACTATCAGAACTAAGCTGAGCGGTTCTTTCCCGAACTTATTTCGTCGTAGTCCAACTAGATGGGTCTACAATCCTGAAAGGGTGGGTTGGTCAGACTGGATGCGAGAGGCAGAGGACAGGGTGTTGTGACACAATTTGGCTAAATAGGCTGAACTAATTCATTGATATCAACACAAATATTTGGGTTCAAGTTGGCCACTGCAGATCCAATCTGGCTAGACGGGGTATAATCGACCCATCTCAGACACAATGCGAGTGTGGAGCCCCAACACAGGATATGCCACACCTTCTCTCCTGTCATGTACAAATATAATTGCACCGTCCAGGACTTGAATGAGGCTAACGACAGACCTGTCCAGGTCACTACGTACTGGTCGGACGAAATCTGAGTCATTGATTCGAGAAGAAGAAGAAGATCACAAATATTCCCTTTTGACCGACTATGTCGAATGATACCGAGCCGAACATGATTGTGTAACACCCCTTACATTGAAATCCCATATCAAGTGACCCCTGTAATGGTCCCGCTTACGATGTCGTAAAAAGGTGATCGCTTTTCTCTTTTTTCAATATTTTCGGCTTACTGGCTTACTGTGAGCAATAAAGTTTGAGAAATTAATTATAATTTTGGATTTATTTTGTTTGGCCTGGCCTGGGTTTATTATGGATGGGACACGTTTTTGAGAGTGATGATAAAATGTAGAAATTGGTTTCTGACCGTCTTATTATTGTTAGTAACACTTTTCTTAGTCTTATTATTTGTAACACTTCTATGGATTTTGATATTTGCATTCATATGTGTTACTCTGAAGGAGGCCTCTACTTGCAGAGACGTTCTTGCAGAATAATTATGCAAAAAAAATACACTTAACTTACTTAACGCTTAAAATTAAATTACAGTTTATGATACTAACATTTATACTTTGTAAACCGTAATTCTGTTTGAAATAAAAAGGCTTTTTTATTTTTCTTTATTTATTTATTAGTAACACTTACATATCTATTATAATTATAGGTAACGCCCGTAAAATTATAGTATTACAATAAAAAGTGTGGAAACCCAGTTTATTCTCTACCTGTTTGTCAAAGTTCTTCGAAATCCATTTAGCCGTTGAGTGTGAAAAGGTTCAAGACAAAGACAGTTCTTTCGCATTTATATAATTTAAGCATGGACTCAGTTTTTCAGCTACATCCATCAATTCTTTTTCACAATTTCGACCAAGAATAAAACACTTAATACAACATCTTCTAACTCAAAATCGGTTTATCGCCCACTCAATACCAAAAATACTTTATTTCTGGATCTGTCGAAATCCATCAAAGAATGATAGAAACAAAATGCTCGGCAATATCTTGAGAGAACGGTCTCATTACACGTTTAGTGTTTGTCGAAACATTTCAATTTGACAAGGTTTGTTTTAGCCAGCAGTGTGCTTTGTTGTGGCCTGAAGGTAGGCGTTTATTTATTTGTAATATGTACTTCATTATTTAGACTGATTCTCGTCTTCTAGCGCTATTCTAATTACTGAAAGTTGGTACCAACTCTGTATATTTCTCCCTGTGCTTTACGAGGTGTAAGCTACGGAAACTACTACTCCGGAAGGATTTGAAATTTAATACTTGCATAATAGTCCTTATTGATGTCCAAAAAGTAGCCTAAATTAAAGTTTGGAGCAATTTCTGAATCAAGAGCAATCAATTCACGACATTCACAATGATCAAGATGATAATTTAAGCTGAAAGACGTCAAATGCTTGAGGTAGGTCTTCCCTAAGCTTCGCCTCATCAACCGGTTCTGTGCCTCTTGTATCCAGCGCATTCCCCTAGCCACGAAAAGGTCATGGATTCACATTGAGGCCAACGTCCATCACTGTTTCTGAATTAAAACTTCAAACTAACTCATAAAAAAAAACGAATAATACTTCATTCAGTCCATATTATCGTAATACCCCCACACTATCAACAATAAAAGCAGCGATACACATCGTTATCGCCTCTCTCATGGCCATAACATCGCTCGCTCACTCCGTTTATTTACTTAATATTTTCACGAAAGGGCTCACTCGGCTCTCGTATGGTAGATAATAAATAATGTGCCGTTTATACGTCTTGGCCACTTCCAGTTCAAGATTTAGTAGGTACAGTTAGATGGTATTGTGTGGGGGAATAATTCAGGTTAGTTAGTTGTGCGTAGAACTGGTAATAGGCACGAACGTAAGATGAGTTGTAGGTATTAATTTGTAAGATACGAAAGCTGTATGATCATATTTATGAATATCATTTTTCTGTCCGAAATCATATTTCGTCGAGGTAGACCGCGACGAAGGTGGTTTAACGATCTGATCTCGTTGCCGGGGCGAACATGGTCAGATATTGCACAGGATAGAGAGGTTTGGACGGAGACAGGGGAGGCGTTTGCCCAGCAGTGGGACACTTTTAAAGTTGCACTGGATATGGTATAATCAGCCGTTTTAGAGCTAAAATATATGTTATAGACAAATATACATTAATAAATTAAAATAACCTATATTAACTAACTTAAAAATAAACTTAAAAAATAGCGTCAAAAAACTCCTCCTCAACGTAGTCAACTGGTAGACAAATTGACTTAAAAGTACTACAGACTAATTATTATAATTAATGGAGGAAAAGTATTTACTCTTATGGCTAGTCCTACCCTGTTCTGTTAACATTGTTGATGTGGGAAACTTGTAATCGAAGGTGATTTAACTGAAATCTAAGAATAATCGACGTAGAAGATCCTTTTTTCAGCTCTGATACGAAAACGAAGAATTTCAGGAAATATTTCCCTTCTCAAAACATGCCCTGAGTCGACCTTCGCAGGAACCCCACGGAACCTTATCCACGGTCACCACGAAACAAATAAAACGGTAATGCTATAAAGATTTATCTGCGAAATTTCTCACGGGGCGGTAGTCCTGTTGTAATTTGATTATAAATTCATTAACTCGCCGCGAGCCCGGGGGAATAATTTAGTGCAATCCACACGGCCCAACACCTCAGTTCTACCGGCTTTTTAACAGACTTTTAGATGTGGACTTGAATTATGGTTTACTCCTTTTGTTGGTGATATAATTGTTGAGAAGGTTGGTTGGAGAAACTGAAGAAGTGTTTTCTTCTAAGGAAACTGAACGAACATTCGTTCAGTTTTTTATTTTTCAGTTCTCAGTTTTTTATCGATTATTTCAATAGGCTTAGAAGGTAAAATCACAATTTTCTAAATAGAAAACTATTTGTTGGAGCTTAGTATATAAAAATTTCTTAGATAATTTCAGCATTTTTTTTTTCATTTTGTCATTCAAATACCATACATGCCATAAAATATACTATATAAAAGAATTTAAGAAAAACTTTATTATTTGCAAAAGCACTGCTCAGTCAGAGAGAAAATTTAAAAAAAAACTAAATGTGTCGATTGCACAGCGAGCGCGAGAGAAACCGATCACGGATGTTTCACAACAGTACACAAATACAGCTCGCAACAAGGAAGATAGAAAGTAAACTGAAAAATATTGCTGGATGTTACTTCGTACTAGAAGCTAACATACTAAAGGAAACACATTCATGGTACTATACAAAAACTACTTCATAGTAAACTGCTTAATGCATGAAGATAATCGGTTGATTATAACGCCTTATGTATTAAGCAGCTATATTTTTGACCATGTACGTAGCACTGTGTCTTTTTCGATGTATTATAATCAGTCTACCAACCACGTCAATCAGTCGTCACATTCCTAAAGTTGACGAAAAGTAATTTCAAATATGTTTATGGGCCATCTAAGCGTATGCTCCGACAGTTCTGTATCCAAGAAAACAAAAAAAGCTCCCGTACGAATCAATCAAATCCCATCGAATCGCACAACAGCTTTCAAAGCTAACTGACACCCAATCAGAGCCACGCTCAATCACACCGCACATGTTTGCTCACCACGATGGAGCATATCCAGCAATATTCAGCATCCACGTTCCTCAGTATCGACATTCAGCACTCGCCGCAGCGCAATCATCAAATATTTGCATTCCACTGAAAGAGTAATATGATTATTAATTTACCGTCGATTCATCGGTACGCCGGTTCGATTCCGTTCAATAAACGGCCGCCCCATTCGAGATATTCACTGTATGCAAAACCTGTGAATTTAGTTTGTGATTTCGAATGGAAAATATTTCGAATAATGTTTAGTTTTGTTTCTTTCTTGTTTTTTTGGTGGTTCGAAATGTTTGGTGGTGAATATTTCAAAGTTTTTATACTTTTTTGAAGAGCTTTACAGATTTGGTTATGGCAGTTACAATCCCGTCCATACAAAAAGTAATAGATAGGTTTAACTGTGGAAACCAGTTTTCATTGGACAATAGATTACACACGTGTACACGTGTACCGTCTGGGTGAAATAAGACAAGTGAATAGTGAATGCACACGTGTGTTGCGAATAGAGCAAAGTAAACCCCAGTTTGAATCGGATATCAAAAAAATACTGAGGAATTTTTGGCTCGTTGACTTCGTCTACTAATTAGAAGTCAGAAGCCTTAAAGTCTGACAACCAGTCTTATCATGTTACCTATAGCGACTGTGTTGTGAAGGTCAGAGAGACAGTCGCTCCATCCGAATAAACTGGAAGCCGATCCCAACATAGGCCCAGCCTTGTGCTAGACAGATGATGAGACTTCATCAAGTAGTCAAAAATTCAATCACATTTACTACTTGCACCAAAATGCATAGCTTCGCATACAAAATAAGCATACAGACATGCCTCAGAAACCACTGTATACTCCTGTCTCGCAGTTTGATTACCGTAAGACCACCGAGCGCTCCAACTTTCTAAGCATTTCATGTGCTATAGATAGAGTCCATGAGTTCGATAAATTGTAATACTGGCTTCGAAAGAATCTTGGAGTGCATCTCTAAGTAGTTAAATGAATAGAAAACTGCTGGAAGATCTGATACAGAAAGTATGTTTAAATGCAGTTTTGGATAAAGTTTCGTGGTTAGTAATTCTAAAGACAAAACACAAAATTTAAGAAAAAATACTGCAGACATTTAGGCATCTGCTAACTTAAAATATTTAAGTTCTTTAAAATGAGAGACTATCGATAACCCAATTGCGGTTGCAATTTTAGCTCTGTAGACTAAACGAATTCATTTGAGTTTTAACATAGTTCTAAAATGGTGAACGGTGACGGATATTTTAGTATGCAAACGTTTTATATATCAACGTGTTTTCTACAGTGTTATTGAAGAGCAAGTTACATCTTGCATCATCGTAAATTCGACAGGATTAATTATTCCATCAATTCCATTCCATTTTATTTATCCCGATTTTTATAGTGTAGAAGAAGAGACACTGAAGTCAGTCTCTATCATCCTAAAAGGACTTGTCCTGTCTCCCTGCCAAGACCAGCCCATCCTATCGCTAGGCAAACATTTGCACAAGTTACTGCAAGTGCACTCCGCTGGCCGTCCCGGTATCAACTGCCCCGGACTATTATATGATGGTTAGACCCCGATTCCTAAGTACAATTCAATTATTAGCTTTGGACGTCTAAGAGCCAGGAATTTCGATAAATATTCTTTCTGATTACTATAATACAGAGCGTCCCACAGCTATACCACACGGAAGGAAAGTACCTTAAATATTGTATTTAGGAAGTCTGACTGAAATAAGACTCCATTTTGATTTTGAAATTAATTTAAACTGCGATCAAAGATTTTTAAATAATCGCTTAACTGAACGGGGAATCGATCACGCCAAATATGAAAAAAACAGCGGGTCAATTTATCGGATGGATTATGTGAAGAAAGATGTGAAAAATAAAGAGTAAAGAATTGTGAGATGGTTGTCAGGGAAGAACGGAAGAATAATCTTGTTGCGCCGATCCTTATTAACATGGTGCAGAAGATGGTAATCAAAAGAATAGGTGATCTGATAGATTTTTATATGTGCTTACTCAACCACAAGCCGTGAGCTATTTTGGACTCGTCCGAAATCTTGAAAATATGAAAAAATTTGAAAAAAAAATTAAAAAATTAATATCATTCACGAAAGTAAACATCACTGACAAAGTAAGGGAAATAAAACTGTCATTCATTATGTAGCAAGTGTGCAATTATAAGTACGGTAATACTAAAAGCTTATATTTCAGAAATAGTTTTTAAAATTCGTAGTGCATCAAATTGTACTAATGTTTCATTTTATTACTAGTCGTAAAAACAGGTTGGGCAGAAAGAATTTCGTAGGAGGTTAATACGTAATAAAATCTCTAGTTGATCGTAATGAAGAGTTTGGGTGTATGCATGAACATGAAGCACTGACGAGGAACCTCCTCGTGACTGTTGTAAACGGGTGCGTACCGTTTGACATAATAACAAAAGTTCTAACGATCACATGACCTAATTTCATTTAATATATATTTTTTTTAGTATAACGATGAAATGATATAATGAATTATTGATATAATTTCATTTTACCTAATTTTATATGGTATAATGGACATTTTCTATAATGCACATTTGAACTAATATTCAATTGGTATAATATTCAGTTACTATAATATTGTAATCTATAATAACGTTTAATATAATTTACAAACGATCGAGACGACCGAGAGAAGTCGTCTATTCGTCGATAATATCCTGTCGATAATATCCTGAAAAATAAAGAGGAATACATCGTGGCCTCTAACTTAAAACTAAAATAAGGTTAGTGAACCTTAGCATAGTATTATGTCATTAGGTTATAACATTGTTCTATGAATTAGTAAATACGTATTAACTTGTTGAGTTTTGTTATTCTCCTTAAAAAAAGGGTTAGATAAGGTAATAACAGTATGATGTTTCCTGATATTTACTTATTCATTACAGAATTTTGACTGAGTAAATATGAAAATTAGGTCAAATGAAAATTAAGTCAACTGAACGTTATATAAAAAGAGCAATATACTAATTGAAAATTATATGAGATGAACGTTATATTAAATGTTATTAGAGCAAAAGAAGTTTATATGAAATGTAATATTAGATCACATGAAATTAGGTTATTTGTTTTTATAGCATATGAAAATTATATCATGTGAACGTTATTTCAAGTGATAATATGTTATCTGTTATTATGGCATATATTACACACCCGTTGTAAACATCTACCTAGTAGGTAGCAGGTCTTACATCTAGGTATCGATAACAAACTTCTAAAATCAGGATGCGCAAGTAGAACTATAAGGATAAAAAGGCTTGCGTTTGGCCGCAACTCGCCTGATGTGAAGCGATGATGGAGCACGCTTGCCTAAATTGTCAGCCGTTCAACTTTCCATGCACTGTATACAAACATTGGTAATAAAGCATAATGTTCCCAACGCTGGGACACAGGCCTCCTCTCTTGTGAGAGGAAATAGGCTGTATTCCACAAAGCTGGCCCGGTGCAGGTTAGCAGATGTCAAACAGAACTAAGTAAAAATTAATTAGCAAAATTCGATGAAAATAAGCCATCGTTACAATTATACTTTCACTCCTTACTTGAATCTTAAAACTAATCAACTCAACACAACTCCGCACAAGTACCTATAAAAATAACCAGCTGAAACATTGTTACTCTCTCATCCTCACACAAATCAATAAAACACTATAAATAAAACATGAGAACCAAAAATCATGATATCTGAAAGCGCTCACAACAATCCGACAGTTTATCCGACTATTAAAATATATTTCAACCGTTTTGTATCGCGATAAGTTGCGCTCGAAAAATATTCTACAATCCTACATATCGGCAATCACTTACGATCGGCTGTGGGCTAAGTTTTGAGTGAACAGCGTGAATAAAGCATAAACTTTTGGAAAATCATTCAACCTTGAATATTCAGTACACAGTTGCCATATTTTTCCGCTACTCCTGTTGCTATGAAAATGTTTTGGCGGATGCCGAAGTTCAAGTATTTTCAACACCTTAGTTTAATGTCCACCCTCTATTGTCGACTTTAAAGTGGGATGTAGTTGTGAAAACTCAATGACCTTATCATATTTTTACTCTTACAAATCAGTAACTTGCGGAATCAACATTTATGAAAGCAAGTATTAAGAATTTTGAACTAGAAACTAATACCTGAGGACAGGTACAAAATTCCTCTGTATTCAGATTCTAGTCTTCTGTGTAATCAACGCTGTAAAATAATTGTGAACTAGATTCAGAATGCTGATGAATCTGTATTTAATTTATTGTCCATGATAATCCTGCATCAAACACATCATATCAAATAATACATGATGTAATTCGATGAAACTAATCATCATGACAATTACCTTGTCCACAAGCGATTAGGGTATTTGAAAACTGTTGGCCTAATTAGGGGAATTAGCGGGTTTAACCACTAAATCCCGTATTAACCTACAACTTAGGGCACATAACATCATGACATATTATCGAGAGCCCTGAAGCTGTGTTCAAATCGAATTATAACATCGCTACATTTTATGAATTTTACGTTATAATTTTGATCTCATTTTAGTGCGTATTATTTATCACAGTGGGGATTTATTTTGTTAAGAATACCTTAACAGGCAAATGGTTTATGTACATATATCTTGGGTTCGTGAACAGGCAAAACGTACGCGAGTTTTGCGCCAATAACACATTTTTTTCAAACCATTATTTATCAATCTTTAGACTTTAAAAATATTTAATGTATTGTGCAAACAATTGTTGGTTAACCAAAGAAATTAATTAAAAAATAAAAGCTAATCGAACACGTATTAATAATTGCAAATCAGTCTTACAAAAGAAGACGCACTCAGTCAATGATGTCAAAGACACAAATAAAAACACCTTCTTTTTAGTTAATAAAAACACATTCAAAATTAAAACACTCATGCCTATAATCCCCCAAACTACCCATAACATAACCCATAGTAATATACCAAACAATAATAATGACAGTTGGAATGCCGCCAACGTCAATACAAACATTGATCAGTTTCACGTTTAATAAATTTCCAACCCTCCCAATAAAAATTATTCGAATTCTATCATAATTGAACTTAATTGAAATGAGCTTTCATAATTCGATATTAAATTCTGTAATCATATTTAAAGTATTTCGGGATGATACGATGAGGAGGGGAGGATTTCGATGTTGTGCTGGATAGAGGATTGCGTACAATGATGACCATAATTGTATAGATATGTATGTCGAGGAAGGCACGGCTTAATATCTAGATGAACAACTAGTAGTCAATAGTACCTGTATACAGGCAACTTTAATAATTATAAAGGAAGACTTTGAAACAATATTAATTTTCTGCAAACAGTAACTAAAAGCAGTTCATCATGAGATCATACCATTATCTCCCTTATATCGACAGTCTAGTTCTCGTTAGTGACGATTTCTTTCCAAATGTCTTAACCCGTATTATTATCATCTGAGTTCAAACCACCAGCACAGTTTGGTTTTATAGTACGGTCTTAAATGTATTGAAACGGCACAAATGCACCCCGAAAAGTGCTCTTGTAGAATTTGAAGCCATGTATGCGAAACCAGAGATGCAATGGTAGCTGGAAGCTCGAATTCTAAGACTGTAAAAGAAGATAATGATACTGAAATAGAAGCTTAGAAAGAAAATCTACTTGGGAATGAAGAATATTTTATAAATGACGTTGATGGTTAAAATAAAGAATAAGACACTCATATTTTGACAACCGTGGCTGGGAGTAAAGGTTATGTATAAAAAGTGAAGAACTGTCATATATTATTGTTGTTAACAGATCTTTCAAAACTGTGCCAAGACATCTCAGATACACTCGTTAAAGTATGTAAAACTGCGTATCTCAAACACTAGTGACATGACAAACAGGACACTAAAATTTTATTTGTATCAATAAAGAATATGATAAAGGAACTGGCAGATCTGATGTGTGTTCGCTGTGACCCGGTTAAAATCAGTTTGAACGAATTCGTTAAAACTATTCAAAAATTTAAAAGAATATTTACTGAAAATATTTTTGTTCTGATCATAAAACGAAAATAAAATCAGTTATCTATCTTAGTCTCTTCCAATCTTACAGTTTTGTTGCTTCTTACATTTACATCTTCAAACCTGAGTTTATGAGCATCTGTAAAAGCAGAAAATACTAAAACAATTGCGCACTATCAAAATACAAACTAGTCATATTTTAAATCTACATTGTACACTTACTCCAGTACAACTTACTCAATATCTGCAGCATGACTAATTTCATTGGAAAAATTGAATACATAAACTGCAAAATGTCTTAGAGCTTCGAACGTATCTATTCAAATCAGTAGATTTTCAGCAATACTGCGAAATAAATAACATTGTTCCGTGGGATATGATATACCGTTTATGAGCAACTTAAGTGCACTATTGTCGTTTTCGTCTCACCCCCTACGGTTTATTGCTTGAGCTATAAAAATGCATCGAACGTTGCAACGGTTTTGTATTACTGTGGTTTATACTCTTCATCACATGACGGTCAGTTGCCAATTTCTTAGATAACGTTAGCGTTATTGCTATGTATGTAGATCTAGGTATATGATTGAATCATTTTTGGTTAAGTAAATGCGAATAGCACGACAATTATTTTACGCTGGTTCAAACATTAAAATTTCGATCAATCGAAATCACAAACAAAGATAAACGCTGTTTAATTATAATTTATAACAATAAATTCAGCACACATTTCCAGTTAGTTATGCCTGTTAGTTAGATGCCTGAATTTAGGATTGTTAAACCATATTTGCATGGACTAACTCTATGACGCACACAGCGTTCAACGAAATATAGATCCCAGAAATTCAAATATCAATCCCAATGCAGCGAGCGATAGTAGTAATTTAATTTATCTGCACAGAATTCCTAACAAATCAATTCCAACCGAAAATTCAGGATCAGCAGACATATAGATCATTGCAAAGCAACGCTCACGTACGTAAATACCTTTCAATCAACGTATCAAGCGTACAAGCGAGAACATCGCACGAACAAAATTTAATTCAGCGAGCATGCACACGATATTCGAACGGCACATAAATACCAATGTGACTGAATAAACTAAGGTTTTCCAACATCCAAGTTTAGAGACACCGTGTTCGTAGTGTTCGTACTTCGCAACCGTATGAAGACACCGTGTTGGAGAAGTTAACACTGAATTTGTGAATTGTTGTTGTTGGAAAGCGCGCTAAGATAGTAGCGTTGCCGGTCGCTCGTCACTGGGAAGTAAGAAAAGTGAGGGCGGCACACTCGCCCGCATACAAATAGTTTACAAATGGCATGTTGTCGGTGCGGTGTCGCCGCGGCGTGGCTGCGACATTGTGCGACTGGTGAGCGCAAGTTACAAACGATATGGCTTTGGATTAACCCCTCAATAAACTTTCATTGTGGAGGGGATTGTGGGAACTCTGATTCATTTTGTTTCTTTGTATTTAATTTGTCGGTTTGTGGAATAATACTTAGTTTTAAAATGAGTTATGCACTTTTCAACAATCACATAAATTGTCTTCCACATTTCTTTTTCTGAATCTTCCGAGAAGGTAATGTATTTTTTTTATCTAGCTTCAAATCTTTATGATCTTAATTACATATGTTGAGGCTAATATTACTTTCTAAGACTGAATTAAGGTTTTCCGTCTTCTAAATCGCTAGAATCTCGTAGCTCACACCCTGTAGGACAGCACACGCGACGGCGTTGCTCGCGTTTAGTCGGGGTAACTCCGAGAATTTTTAAATTATCAACACTAAGTAGATAATGTATGGGAGTATTGAACCAGCTTGCAACTGCAACTTCTAGTGACACATCGTCTGTACATAAAGATTAAGTTAAGCTCATGTTATGGCTGTTGAATCAGGTCTTTGGGAGTTTTAGTTTTGAATTTATATCTCAGCACCTTTATTTTTTCCATTTAAATGTTTTGCAATGACTTTTTCATTAAGCTAAAATGTAGGAAAAGGCAAAATATGTAAGCTATTCAAATCGTCTGCTATTGTGTTCGGTGTTCAAATTTTGTCTAACGTAAAATAAAAAATGATTTTTTTCTAAAAATATTATAGTTTAACACTTACATCCAACAGAATAAAAATAGCTACAAATAAATAAAATCATTTGAAGCGAGTTCTAGGCTACATAAGAGTGAATGGAGGTAAAGCAATAGTAGAAATAAAAAAGGTTTTAATCCTGTTTAGCGGAGTCTGCGAGGCGTCTGCGAGACCAGAAGTCAGGTGCGATGTAAAAGAAAACTCATTACTTCTTATTCACCGTCGACGTCGGATAGTGTTTGTATTGATGCGATATCTTTGTCGATAGTCGATGAAAAATGGCAAAGTTCTATTGTGAATTTGCGTCTCTATGTCATTTAGAAATCAGCTGTTTTGAGAAAACTAAGTAACTAAAGGTTTTTTAATAAAATTATAGCCAAAATAGAATACCCCTTAAATTGACAATGTTCAACGAGCACGACAAAATACAATTAAAGACGTTAACTATCGTTTTTTGTTCTGTGAAAACAATGTCTACATTCCTCCATTTACGTAAACTTTTAACATTCAATCTTATAATTCAGTTTTTGTTTAATAGTTTTCATGGTAATATTGAATTTTCTACTTTTGGAAGGCATTTAAAAAAACTCTTCCCACCTTGAGAGTAGTAGCAGTACAGACTAGTCTTATGACATTTCGACTCAAAATTTCTATCGACACCACCCCAACCCCAAGTAAGGGGTTGCAGCAATAAATTTTAAAAGTAACACATCAGTATGCCAGCCTCGTTTCGTCGTCTACACATTGAATGGGACAAAGCAAGATGTATTGTAGCTACATATGAGCAGCGCATTACGATGCCTGGCTTCCGGCAAAAATCGATGGTTAATGGGAATTTTGCCGTTCGGTTCTGTTTTAGGTTGAGTCTTGATGGAATTATTTATTGTCAAAATTACTTACATTGATCGTCCCCAAGAATTCTCTTCCCATGAATTTTAAGTCATAGTTTTTTTGTTTGATGGATTAGAAAATTTAGCTGTCACTTTACGAAAATTGAAGAAACACAAACTAAAAGTTAAATAAAACTGGGTATTCAAACTAAAAACAAAGACGGCGTAAAGTGCGAATTTTGATTCAGTAGTATCAGAATTGGCTCGTATAGATGAATAACGTTTTATATCTAAATACGTTTTTTGGCAAACAAAATTTAATTTATTTATTTTATATAATTTTAGGAAATTATTTACAATTATGTATTGTCTACTAACTAGGTCTACATTTCTCGTCAATTACTCTGCAGAACAAACAACAGGACTAATTACTTAATTAAATTTGCGCCGTTCTTGGTCTCACGCACCGCGTCATATTGCACACCAATGATTACTTATTATGATAATTGAATATGATTACTAATTGAATCAATAAGCAAACTAATATAAGCTGAATCAGTCAGGGGCATGAAAATTGTAGTTTTGACGGTGGCATTATTTTAATGATCTATGTACTAATAATTTTTTTTTTTTTATTGACTCAAACGTAAACGGATATTGTAAACTGTGTCCGTTGCGGGGTTTAATACATCATCTCACACATAGACACGAATGTGGTTTATTTTATGATCATCCTCTTGCACTTTTCTGAATTCTTTTGGTGTCGGCGCAGCATGTCTTTTTTTTCCATACTACTCTATTACTCGTCATCTTATCAGACACCTCCTTTCGTGCCATATCATCCTTCAAACAGTCCATCCATCGTTTCTTTATCTATGTTTTATAATATGTATAGATTATATTATAAAAACCACCAGTACATCAACAGAAAAACAATCTTTAAACAACAAAAACCAAAGCAAACCCATTTGTCTCACACGATACTCCTAACTTTTTGCGATGACAAGACGCTGACGCACTCCATCTTCTTTTCATTTCCAACGTGGAAACTTTTGAAATGTAAGAAAATATATCCAAATTAGATTTATACGCGAGCCTAATACGCGCTGTGAGTGTTCAGGTGATTTGGGAGTGCGGCCTACAGATTGAATTTACTTACGGCCCTTGAGAGATGGATACGGGTGACGAACTTAAAATTTCTGGATACGCTTACGCTTTAAAATGTTGTCGAGATTCTTTCTGAGCATACAGCGGTTAATTTCTTCATTCAATGTTTCTATTTAGAATCGCTCTTGGGTTATTGTCAAATTGGAGTGGTGTAAGGTTTATATTAACTACTATTAATTGAGAACCGTTATTTCTTATTTATATTCTTGAGAATTGGCTACAATAATGAATATTTGTATATTTATTCACCTACAGCCTATGGATTGGAAACATAAAAAACACACAATCAATATTTTACGAATGAGTTATGTACCTGGATGATATTCTCATTGTTACAAAAAATACAAAACATGATTTCTTTTATCCACAGTTCCTCCAGACACAAAAAGAAACCTACCATACATAATTACATTGTTAGTACGTGATATCACAATTTCCCGACATTGTCAAGATTGTAAACTCGGTACATCTAGATAAAATTCTGCCAACAGAATCTTTGCGAGTGCGCACCCTACGCCCTCGGGGGCGTTTTCCCCCCCATTACTTCTATAACATCACTTTATGATACTCGACTGTACTTTTTTTATTATTCATGATAATACGCCTTACATTAGCGTATTTTTGTTCTCAACATCGTCTACTGCCGTTCGCTTTTTCGTCTTTACGAAGCCTTTTTTGTCGTTTACTTCATTACTTATTTTTTGCATTCGTAATATTTTTGAGCTGCCAGTAGCCAGACATCAAAACATAATATTGTTGATTGATTAAAGTTTTATTTTAAATTGTTGATATATGATAATGAAAACCAAAAAAATTGTGTAACTAGTACAATGATTAACTGTACCGTACCATTTGTTTTAATTCGCGCTAAGGTACATTTTTTTTTAAATTATTACAATCACACCTCAAATCTGGCTTTACCTGAGTAAACTGTCCAGTCAAACATACTCTGTTAACTTCAGGTCCGAACACACCTCAAAAACAAATTTAAAACCACCAAAACAAACATAAAATCTCCCAACAAATTGACATTTACTTTACACAGTTTAAATGTATGTAAAACCTTTCATCGCGGCCTCTCAAGTCAAAGCTTGTGACCCGATTCGGCTTGTCTTTTGACCCTTGCTCAACATTATACAAATCCTTCTTACATCCACTCTCTGTATTTATTTGCGTGTCTTGACCTACAATTTTATACGGTATCTTAGGGGTATCTTAGTATATGTACATAAATTTAGTACAAGCCCCCGCTTCGAGAAATGCGACCGAATAGAGTTAGGGAACTGAATCTTGAGTTCATTTCTGATTTTTGTGACTTGAAATGTGTATAGCTGTGATGTTTGTTTTGGTCAGAAGGGTAATGTAATGGATTTTAATAAAGACAGAGCAATATGAAAGACATTATTTCCATAAGTTACACACTATATGAGGGCTTAGAAAACGTACTTTGAAAGCGGTTGTCACTATTGTCAATTTGGTTATCTAGTTATTGATGGCGATGCAATGAGGAACAGAAGTCAAACGAAATCTTGTGTAATATTTAGATACACTTATAGGAAAGGGTAATATCTACCGTGTAACTACGATCTCAAATAACCAAACTAAAACAGAAGTAATTAATCTAATCATATCAAACAACTCCTCAACTCCCAATAATCAGCAAGTGTAGCTACGCACGACACCCCCCACATACCGACCTTACGAGAAAGTCTACACAATAATTACGTAATCCAACTGACATGTAATTAAGCGCTGCAAGCACTAACTACATCAATTATCACGTGGGTGACTGCTTCATTATTACAACATACGAAACACTACGCATAGGACATGACGACTTGTAATTAATTGACAATTATGTCTGACCTTAAAGTGAAGTGCAAATTACGACGTTTTAGTTCGAACACACTGAACGAAACTTGGTAAAGAGGTCAGAAGGACAGAACGTTTCTTTTTTTAAGTTACTGTAAGTTCACTGAGTAATACATAGGATTGTTTGAGTAAGTTTCCTACCAGAGTAAATTTAGTGATACTAAAATATTTATTGTAATAATACACACAACATCACGCCTGTAATCCCAGAAGTAGGCAGAGGTGCACCTAATAGTACACCAACATTTTGCCAGTTATATTTAATTCTGATGTAATAGGGGGCGAGCCTATTGCCATCAACCGGGCACAAATCCAGACACCGTGGCTGCTACTGAGAGATTCCTGGTGGAAAAAACCCAATAACACTGCTCGACCTGGGAATCGAACACAGAACCTCACGAGCAGTCGCTCTTACAACCACTAGACCAACGATACAGCTCATAAAATAATAATAATTGCAACATAGATAACTCAATACTAATCTGGTATTTAGTATCGTGACGAACTAAAAGTAATTTTTATTACTGCAACATAAACGCGTAGAAAGTACCTACTACTCTCCTACAAAACATTACGTAACATCTAATCCGTGTAACTACATCTATTCAGACATCGTAAAACACCCCTGTTACTAATACCGCTGCAAACATATACAGTGTGTATATAGAAGCCTTCAATACTGTAGATTGTAATTATTGGGCCTTAATTGATTTGCTTTGTATGTGGATTACCAATTAATTAGCGTGTAATGTTAGACAAGAGCATCCGGCAGCCGAGTGTTACATAGTTATATGTATCGTGATGAAGAGACAGAAAAATATCGATGACGTCAAAGATTTTGGAGATGTTAATTTTAAAACAGGTGTAGTGATGTTTTTCGATAATGGGTTGGTATCGAATGGTAGATTAGAGTATGAGATTGAAACCCAATAGTTTATTAGAGAGGTTATTAATACAGTAGAAAGTAATTCAATCTGTCTACATTTTGAAATTTCCGACAGACCCTAATCATTCCCTAAAGACACAATCAAATATGAACATCAACATTCCTAAACAATTCACGAGCACCTTTCACTTCGAACCCCTAAATAATAATCTGATATTCCAAACTCATAATTCAGGAAACCGAGCCTGATCCGACCAGCCCTCTAAACAACCTTTTGTGAACCAATCACTTTACTATCTGAATTATATATCAGAATGTCTTCGAAGGCCAGTATTCCGTCAGCTAATTGTAACTCCGTGAATGCAAATCCAATTTCTCAACTGGTGAGGTGCAAGACACCTCCGGCGGGTGGTTAATTTAGACAACCCTACCGGATCCAATCAACCGTTGGATCTTCGTCGGAATTGTAACAATATTGTTTTAGGGTTGTCTGCTTAAAAAACCAGGGGTTTGTAGAAAAATTGGGTCGTGTGGTAATTTGAGTTTTTTTTACGATTCGGTGTGATGGTATTTTTAAATGATTTTTAAGTTTTGAATCTGAATATCAATCATGATTTATCGCCAAGTTCTCAAAGTTACATACCACAAATGTCAGCAATGTGCAATTATAGTAAATGCGACATGGACAGGTATAAAGTCCAACGAAATGAAGTAGTTTCAAAGAATATCTGGCCTCGCAGGAGCACATAATAGTGCAATACTCAAAGGGTATTACTGCTCCATGAACGCACACATATTTACAAAAGGGTTAAATCAAAGGGACCTGCAATACAAAATACCCTCACACCAGTTTTACAAAATATTCCATATTTCCGAATATGACGAGTACATCAAAATATCATTGCCTGAGCCTGCTATTGTTTCACAGATACAATGTTATATCAGATTCCGAGTAATATTTTTGTATCCGACTATTGTCCATCGGTTCACAGAATTTTACTGTACGTTCGTGTATGGAAATATTAAACATTATTATATCGAATTCGATCCTACATAAAAGTTACAAATTCCATTCAGTACGGGTCTCGAAATTGGTTCGAAAATAATCCAGCACTCTTCGTTGTTCGAAACGTTGGGGATCCCATAGAAAGCATGGGTTTTATTCATTGATACAGGTACAGAGTTTAATTTGTGCTTTCACATGAGTTGAACCGTTAAGGCGATTTGTGAGCACGTGACACGTTTTCCAACGCCACACAATGACATAATATATCGTATTACGCCCATATTGAAACACGGTGTTTTTGCATGACAATTGTACCGCATGAAAAGAAGTTGAACTTTTGTGTTGGATCTTTTACATATTGTTTCGTTATTTTCTTACAAACTGAGCAGTCTTCTATATTGTACTGATCCGTGTGGGTATTAACATATTTAATCTAAGCTTAGTATATGTAGGAGAACTTTTAGTACTTGAACAGCCGATTTGTAGTCAGCACACACATAATAAAAACAACTTTTATTACAAAGTCAGTATCCATGTTGTCTAACCTTGTCTTTTTCATAGTATTGTTTACTCATTACTGCCTCAAAGCGAGTGTACCTTTACAAATTACAGTCTCGGTACTGCAGTAACTTGAACTTAATTTTAGGATCTCATACAACTATTCTGCCAGTTTGTCCCAGTTCCCGTTTCCCATCATGACTTGTTTCGTAAACTCAAAGTATGTTTTTAATACGTTCACCGTATTCATGCAAACAACTGAGATGGAAATGTGAATAGAATTATTCTGTGTTGGGTATTAAAACTTTGTGAACATAAGCGGCTACAGTTCGTTGGGTTTCGTCACAATGCAATGTGTCGATTTGTTTGTAATCGGGGATATTGTTTGAACGTGAGAAACGGACAGCGTGTCCAGTTTGTCTTGTTTTAAGTCTTTTTCATTTATATGTGTTTTGTTAAGGGAATTATTAGACTGTTTTGGTTTCGTTTCATAAACATAATTATTGTGATACAGAAAATCATTCATACGTGTGTTCGTGAATAATTAAATCTGGACATTGAAAAGCCCACGTACTTATGAAACAGTTGAGTTACATAATAAAGTTCAAGTGTATTCTCTAGGAATAGAAAAGTTGTAGAGTAATAGATAACAGTATTTTTTAAATAAGAAATACAAAGGGAGAGGTATCAAGAAAGTGTGTGACCGACGTTGGTGGATAAGTTACTATCTAAATAGTCACAATTCATTAGAAGTGACAAAATACAAATAGTTAATGTGAAGATTGGTGAGCATAAATTTTAATCTGAGTTTGAATTAACAAATGGTTCAATCAATAAAAATAAAGTCGCTGAAGCGACAATAACTTGGCTAAAATCTATTCCGACGCCTGTCTACGTACCTATCTTCATTTACATAATAATATTATTGAGTCTCATCTACGGTACCGAAGGTATTTTGTAACGTACGGTATTCTTCTAAGCTTAGCTTAAATAAACTCACAAAAAAACCGCAACTGCATCAACAATCAACCGCTATCTCCCTTCAGATTTATCAGCGAGAGAAAATCTCGGGATGTTCCTTCCTATGAATGGAAGCCAAGACTTCGAAGCCACTAATCCAACGAGGCGTCAACATGATTAGATTGTGAGTAATTTTATAGCAAATTCGCGCTCGGAGAACCACGGCGAGGCGAAGACGGCATTGCCATGAATTTTACATGAATCTATCCGTGTGACAAGCTTCGTCATTCATTTTCTGAGGGGTGGTAAATGTTGTTTGTGAGCCGATTGTTTTGGGTGAGACAAACATGTTTTAGGTTGGTGCAGGGTTTAGTGCTGTGCATCGTCTTAGATGGTTCACACAGAATTTATAAACTCTGTTTGTTTTTATGTTCTATACCAGTTTTCTCCAATTTTCTAGAGATTTTTTTGTTATAGTCCTCCTCCTGAATGATGTTTTCTTATTCTTGTAGGTAGCTAAAAGCAAACCCCAGCACAATAATTTAGACGCAACGTTCAATGGCGCATCTGAATGTCATTTGAAATTATTTACGACTGACGAGCTCGTCTGGGAAACATTTCTCATAATAAAAATCTCTTTCTCGATCCTTAAGTACCAGTATATTTAAGAGTAATACCGGTATCTTTCTTTCGCCCGTAAATACCTTATGCATTCCATTTCACACGATCTTCTTAGTTTTTCCTGCAACTCGATTTCTTTGTTACAGATGATTTATGCTGATACTTAAGCATTTTTCCAGTATTCAACATTACTCATTCTTTCTTTAGAGCTCATTCAAATTCTCGCTAAGTTTTTATAAAGGAACTTTGTAAAAATTGCAGTCGCATGGATACCAAAAAAATGTAGTACGTAACTATAGACTTGTGTTTACTCGTCCGAGTAGTCAGAGCTAACTGATTTTACTAAAAGAGAATTTAAATGAAGTAACTTTATAAAGCCAGCCGAAAACTTCTTTAGTGGTAAACACTCCATTTCATTTCACTTCATTTAAAATTCCTCAGCAATAGTTTTAAACAAAGGCGTCAAAAAATTTGGCAGTTACAAAAAGTTTGCTCACTAATTAAAAATTAACGAGCCGAATCAAATTACACAGACCATTTTTATCAAATAACTGTCTACAGACATTTTAGTCCACGTTCCGGATAAATTCTTAATAAACTTTATAGGGAACATTCGCATTCCGAGCAAAATATTAAAATTTCAAAAGAAAAAACCTACTCGACTCATTTATATTTTATTTTGCCTAGAAAAAAGGAGTGGAAATCAAAAAGCGGGGTAAATTCTTTAATTTTCTTAAGAAATTCCTTTTTGGAGGAAGTTCAAATTATTCGTTAATAAAGTCTCGGTACCTAGGCGTCGGGGGTGAGAATTCCTTTGATGCGAATGAAATATTGCCAACTAGGTGGCGGGTACCAATCCTCGCGCGCATGACGGGCAAAATCCGAGCCTACAAATAAAATGAATTTGCCCCGGAGCAACAGTAGAAAATTGGAAATGTCATTTTCGCCCTTTTTTTAATGTTTGCGGTGGCATGGCGGGGCACCCGACGCGATAGGATTACCGCCGGCACGGCTCGCCCCTAGCGACGCGAGCATACCGATTTTTACCTGCCACACTCGTTTGACACAAATCGATTGTCGAAAATAACGTAGCAATTGGTAATTTTTGAGAAATACGCTATGCACGAGTGTGGCAGAGATTTTGCTGTTTGCTCTTGGGTAGGTTATGTATCACACGGATTTTTACAACATATTTTTACAAGGCATATGCTTTTATGTTCACAAGACATGCTGCACCGACCCGAAATGAATTGGGATAAAGGAAGGAAAAGAATAAGGGATGATGATGATGCTGATAATATTATGTTCACAAAGATTTAAAAACCCACATTTACACCATAATTCAAAACATAGTACCCTAAAACACTACTAAAAACCAAGTTATAATATTCTATATCAAAATTCATAAAGGCTAAGCTCTTACATCTAACCAACAAGTACTACGCTGCCAGCGTAAAGTATCGCGTTATACTTCCATATTTTGTCTGAAACACAAGCAAAATGATACATCCTTCCGTTTTAAATCAGTCAGTACAAAACAGAACCTCCACGATGCTCTCTCACTACAGCTTAAAAGAAACGAGGACGTACACAAAGCAAATCCAATTCAATATTTCACCGGAACAAAATTATTATTCTTTATTACGCTCATCAAAGTATTCCGTTCCATCACGCGGAGTAACCGCAAGACTGAAAGAGATGGCGCATATTCCCTCCAATGCAAAGAGGAAGTGCATCGCAACGGAAATGGGACGGGAACGGTGGAAGCGGCAATTTGCGGAGTCTCCGGGCAATGTTGTGACTCGCCGGTGATGTATGAGAACAACTTCGCTCATTGAAATACCTTCGCGCTGGAT
Source organism: Noctua fimbriata (assembly GCA_905163415.1). Taxonomy (NCBI): domain Eukaryota; kingdom Metazoa; phylum Arthropoda; class Insecta; order Lepidoptera; family Noctuidae; genus Noctua; species Noctua fimbriata. Next base: position 2,384,471 of record LR990932.1, read on the forward strand.
GTTAATTTATTTCATGTAATAAGGCAAAATACTACCTAAAAAGCCCCACTAGGCATACCTTTTAAATTGCTCCTTAAAATTGGTAGGTCTAAAAGCGCTTTCTCTTAGTAAGTACATTTCGTTGTTTCGCTTCTCTGAGAGCGAGCGTTTTCATTTTGAATAACGTCTACGTTTACTTTTGATTGCTGAAGGGCCTGGACTTCTGAATAGCTGCTAGGCTCACAATTTAGTATTCTAAGTGTTTATTTAATTCGATTATTTGTTAACTTCTAATTTCATTTGATCTTTAAAATGTTGAATACTTTAATTATGATTTTTTTCTTTATAATCCATTGATTTACTCTTCATCTTTATCTAACTCTATCTTTTGTATTGTTTCAGGTACGTCATCATCTCCTATCTTAACCAATTCTCCAATATCTTCATCTTCTATTCCATTACCAAATACACCAGCTTTTAAACCACAAGTCACCATGAAAACCGTTTCAAGAGTCCTCCTCAATTCCCCCAAAAATTTGTCCACTCATACACGAGTGAACCGAACGAAATTGATCGTGGTAAGATAACTGAGCGGTTTGGCCAACGAAAACACGCTGGCAGGCTTAGGCGGTCGTATCAACGCAACAGGTTCTTACGTTAGAAAAATATTTTTATCCGCCTGTAATGTATCACTCCGAACCAAGGCGTGAGACCGATTTTTAGTGAGGGTAATTTGTGGGTGAATCTCGATATCGAAGATGATGTCGGTGTGCTATGAACTAATATAAAATAAACTAGGGGTTCGTTGAATAAGAACATTGAAGATTATAGGGCGACTATCCCTTAGAGAGACATTAAGTTATTAGAGGGACGAACATTCGAATTTAAAAAATATCTCAAACGACGTTACGCTGTGGGCTTGAAGTTCACTAATTGAAATACATCTTGCTTAAGAATATTTCTTCATTACCAATATCGAAACAAAATAAAGGTATAGCATCAAAATATCAACATATAAAATACATAAAGAAGAGTAAAAAACAAACGCAGATCACAATAAGAACAAGAAAATTCCCCACAAATTCTGCACCATTCATCATATTTTTCCGAATCCAGAAATTCACGCGAGCGAATCCGCCTTCGAAAGCTAGTTACAAATATTCCCGTTATTTATGTCTCACGTTTGGCCGTGATATAAGGATTTTATTGGCCTATCCTCTATCTGTTACCTCTCGTTTTAATTGAATCGTTAAGTTTGATTGGTCGATCCGAACGAGACCCTGATTTGCAAGCGATTTTTAGGCTCCTTTTAAGAATGCGAATTTCGCAATTAGTAGGATTTATTGATTGAGGATGTTATTTTAATTTATTAGGGAGGAATGAGAAGGTGAGTTTATTTTTATCTTAAGTAATTGATGCGACAATGTCTTATTTCGAATTTTGCTTTAGTATATTTGAACCACTAATAGAGTCTTCTAAATGTTTACCCCCAAGGCTTTTAATGTTGTCTTTATCACTTGTATCTTTTAAACCGAAGATAGCATGGCCTTTTTTGGTGTTGTATTAGATAATCGTTGCTTCTCAATTAAATTCCCTATTTCTCTCTTACCACCAAAAGAACAAAGGGGAAAAAGCCCCTTCCTATCCACAACAACCCAAGCTTAACTATAATATTTATCTCATATCTGTATCGATAAAATCACAACACTCGAAGGGCACTATTACGAATGAGATTTCCACTACACATCTTATTCGCGAATGTTCCGAGTCATTCTATTATTATATTTGAACAAAGAGAGCAAGCCATGTGCATGTGAGGGGAGACTCGGGCCATATGCCGCAAAGATTTGGCTTACGTCACGCGGATATATTGGACGTGAACGGGGAAAGTGGGGGAAGTGTGCTCTTTCTTATTATGATTGTGATATTTTTTGAGTGTGTATGAGGAAGAAGAATTTGCTGGTTGTGTAGAAAAAGCAATGGAGTAAGCATAGTTTTGAGGATAGAACTCGCAGAAGCATTGCTCAAATCATGCATGTTTAATTATCACTAAGTTTAGGACTACGGTTCTCAGTAATATAACCTTTGACTAAAGCATCACAGTCAAAATGATAGTAAACTTTAGTTTTGTTAAAATAAAGTTTTAATTCGGTTGCTGCCACTGACACCTGGCAAAATGACATTGATCTTTATCCTCATTACAATAATGCTGCTATTAGAGGTGAGATAAACTATGAAAGAAATGTATGTTATATTCTTTTTTCCTGCTTTACATGTCCTCTAGTATTTCATAACCTATGTCAAGAAGCAGTAGTATTAGCTATAAGTACACCATATTAAATGTCATGGCCTCATCAACTCCACATTCCACTTTACTCCACCTAAATTACAATTACACACTCAAGAACCTAATCAAGCCATAAATATTACACGCGTATCAAGTTATCAATTAATTAATCACTATTACGATGAAACATAATTACGTTTTCATAATTTTCGATGAGCGTTCGTGTAGGGGTTTGCGTCCGAAGTTATTAAAGCTGTTGGTGCTCAGGAATTGTTGTATCGTACGATGTTCATGCTCTATTGGAATTAATATTAACGTACTTGTATGGAGTATTTTGTTCAAGCAAATTCGCAAATATTGCTGCAAGACATTTTGGTCTTCTCCGTTCAGCTTGGAGCCAGGGATGAAAGTTTTTGGATGAAAATCTTTTGTGACTTGTTTGCTCCATCTGAAGAGCATAATATTTCAAATGGCTACAATTACAGCAAATTAATAGTACTTAAAAACTTTTGAAAGAAAAGAAAATGTGAAAATTTGTATTCATCTTCTTTATCGTGTGGTTAGTGCCTAACCTGGTGTCAGAGTTTTTATGCCGCCCATAGGCCTCTGACTTGGCTTTAAATGCCGTCAAGAAATATATCTCAAGCCTGCATGCAATCGTATTATGCTTGAGTGACAATGAAAATTCAAAAGACTTTTCAAAGTCCCTTTTGTTGAAATAAACTAGAAAATATGTTGAATAGGATCATTTTGTTTCAGATGGTAAGCAGTGAATAAAACGCAGAGTAGAAGACATAGGCTGACCTAGTAAGATCAAGTAGGACGTATATTTTTAGATGCTGGGAAAATAGGTTGCTTCGTTCCTTCGTGTTCAGTATCTGCTGGCTCTTGGAGCATCTCTGAAAAAGAAACAATCGTCATTATTTCTTTTCGATAAAGAACACCATATAGTTTTTGTTTAGGACGTGGGGTTACACTATACTATACTAACTACAAGAAAACTCATCAACACACGTGATCACCATTAGGGCGTGCGGAACCGAAACGGAGTTAATCATGCCCTAATCATCATCAACCTGGATTCTGGGCTACCCACTCTCATCCAGCGTCTACCGACCACCTTGTGAAGATTTTTACGAATAAAATAACAAAAAATATAACTTTTTTACTCAGCAATCAGCTAAAATCAAACGCACAGATATCTAGCCTATCTTTGACAATTCAAAATAGCTTGTAATACACTAATTGAATTGAAAAAAAAAATGCGTCTGGATCAAGTCTTTTCTCTTTTAATTCTGTTCCCTTTGACGGTTCGGCCATACGAAATAAATTGCTTTTTTCATTCGTGAATTGTAACCCTTTTAATTTGATTGACACTTTGCATTGCCACGGGAATCCGGTACGTATTGCCATTTTTAATCCCTATGGTTCAGGTATCAATATCTAAATTGGAATTGGTCCGAGCACTATTTGCACAGAAGTGTAAAATATAGGTAGGTACATGAATTAGGCCAATGAAATCCAATACAGACTAGATTAAATAATCAGCAATGCGGTTAGACAGAGTAATAATAATATGACAGAATGCATGCTAAGCCTTTTCCCAAACTATTTTGGTAACGGCTTCCAGTCTAACCGGATACAGCTGAGTACCAGTATTTTACATGAAGCGACTGCCTATACGACCTCTACAACACAGTAACTGGGTAATACGATACCCCTTAGTAAGACTGGATTTCTGACCACTGGTAGCTGTCAAAGATCTACAAATGACAGCCAGGACCAATGCTTGAACTATAACACAAGTGAATAAACATAGATACAAATTATATTTGTTAAAATGATCCCCAAGAAACCTTTAATACAAATGTTTATCAACACCCTCAAAAAATTCTCACAATGGAACATGAACCACCTCCTTTATTTCTCTTATCACCTACTTATCTCCCAATTGAATACAAATCCAACAAAACAATACCTTATTAAACTCCTCTAGATCCCCTTGTGCTCTGAGCTTTCAAAATTATTAAAGCCTCATTTTACACAAAAAGAAATGAACTCCGCATTGAGTGAGTGTAAAATGACTCAATCCGAGGGCAGGGCTCAGATTAAAAGTGAAAACGGAAACGAAACGCAAACACTGAAATACCATTAAGTCATTGGACGCCAGACGGCGTTAACTTTTAATTTTACCAGAATAATACTGTCAAGTTTAAATCTTTGGATTTCAGAGAACGGGCTTTTGTTAAAGAATTTTGATTTAAAGAGGAAAGAGTTGATTAAAAAATGTTTAACTAGACTTATTTAGAGGAGTTTTATGAGGTTTCTCGAGATTTTGTTATAAAGCGGCAGTTTCGGAAAATGATTTAGAACAATACGACGTTTTGGTAATTTGCAGATTACTAAAGTTTTTTTCCGGAAAATCATTTTTGCTGTCATAGAATCTTGGGTATGGGATACGAGATACGACATCATCGTCTGCCTAGCCTTTTCCCAACTATATTGAGGCCAGCTTCCAGTCTAACTAGATGTAGCTAAATACTAGTATTTTACATAGAGCGACTGCATATCTGACCTTCACAACTCAGTTAGTACTGGTAAGACTGGTTGTCAGACTTTCGGGCCACTGACTACTTGTAACGACTGTCAAAGATCTACAAATGACAGCCGGGACCAACGGTTTAACGTGCTTTCCGAGGCACGAAGGAAACTCGATATGTAATAGATGGTCACCCATCCACAGACCGACCTTGGCTAACATGGCTCGAAGGTCGACCCGTGCAGCTGTTATTATTTCCCCACGAGATCCTCGAATATGTGTCCTTCCTTTTAATATGGATATCACGAAAACCACAGTTCAATTTTGTTCCACCACGTTATCAATCATGTCTTCACCCCTCAAAAAAGAGTATTTATTAGTCCACAAACTCAATAACAAATAAACGTTCACAGTAATCTCCTAAAAAAAGTTGGCACACCTCTACTAACCACTCACATAAGTACAGGTAAGAACAAAAAACATAATTATGTACGCTCGGTTAAAAAGGATCAGGAATCGAATAAAGAAATTGTGACGTGACTAATGAGTTGGCCTTTTTGATGGACATATTGAGGAAAAAGTGGAGGCGAACGAAATTACAGACGCTTTGTTGGTAGAATTGTTACGTTGAGGTTAGTTCTTGGTGGTATTATCGTTTGAAAATGTTTATTCTTATTTTTGTAACGTTGCAGTCGGTTAGTGTGGACAAAAAGTAAGGTCTTGCTCCTTTTTTTGACTGCAAAATAATTTTGATTCTAAAAATTAAACTTCAAAAGAATGTTAATTTGGAAAATAATATCAGGTAGGTGTTGATTTTTACTTCAGGAAACATACTTCAACTCTGTCAAAAATGTTTCATATAACGTTCACGGTACAGACTACCTACATATTGCCGTAGTAACTTCATTATCCGTTGCCGCATCAAAAAATATTTTCCAACAAAATTCCTAGATAGCTACACCATAAAATCCTCGAAATTTACCTCGATATTATCATTACCCCGATCACCATTAACATCATTAAAATCTAGCGCGACACAAAAATCTAATTAAAAAAACCCTCCACACGAGAGTCGATTAAATTTGTGGGGCCCGATTACATTAACAAGTAGTAAAGAACATTTCCGGACGAAACCGGTCTAGAACGGTCTTAACCGGTTTAGAGCGGACGAAGCCGGCTCGCACCGGTCCTATAGTTTGTTGTAATAGCGTTGTGTTGGAGTGGACTTAATCGTGTTCCGTGGTTTCAGAAACGTGGTGCCGAAACGTGGTCCTGAGATCCGATGGGGTAGTATAGGATATTACTGTTTGTTTTCGCAAATAAGTGTCGGTATGCTTTTAGTGCTTCTTGAATTAAGTATCAGTATGGTCATGTTATACATTACATGTGTACTATACCTCTGCTTTACCCTCGGGGGATTACAGGCGTGATTTTATGTGTAGATTGATGCGTCTGCTACTCCGTATGTATGACGTTCTAACTGTTCAGTATCGGAAGAATAAATATGATTATGGGCCAATAGTTACGCTTGACCGGAGGGATCGTTGTCCATTGAAAACGAAAAATCTAGTTTTGTGTATCGCTGAGTTTTACGTATTTATTGTTACGATAAAATGATTATATTTTGACTTTAGTAACATTACAAATAATTCGTTATTTTGAGTGACAGTAAATAACCCTTTCAGTATATTGAAAACGTTTTTAATAACCAGCTGAGGTAATTAAACGTATATTAAGCTCATCCTCATAAACACTCATAAAAACATTAAAATACAAAATCAAATTAATTTAACATCGGAATTTAATAAACGCATCGTATTCATGTACACGTACAAAGTACAGTCACGTGCACTAATATGTATACACTACACAAAAATAAAAGTAACCGTTTTTCTCGTGAAATATCGTTTATACTTTGAGAGAAGACTTATTTCGTAATAGTATGGCTTCCAAAATACTATGTTTAAAAAACGTAAAACGCTAATCATACAATAGGCAGTAATCACTTTTATAAGTTGTTGCGTATAAATGCTCGTGATTGTACACGTTTAAGTATAAACAATTAAATTACGTACATTCCCACTTAATTGTACATTACACTATATTGCAATAAAACACACCGCATAATAATTACAGCGAAACGCGACGTCAATAAACACACGTCACATGTGATACACATAGGTGCACGTTAACATGGCATGTAATGAAGGCCAACCTAGTTAGTGGGCACGCCAGCCGGAACAATTGCATCTTCGCACCGACCGATACGCCAGATAATACGCTCCGCTGTTGCAGTTTACTTGCACTGCAGTGTACGGGTCTTTACGGTTATTAAAAAATATGAAACCGGTTTTTAAATTCTTTCATAAGTATCGAGAGAGCTTTATTTTAATGAAGTCCTTTTCGAACATTGTGCCTATTTACTGCAAATTATTTATCATACAAGGGGATTAATGTATCGAATACTTAAAGCAGTATATTTTCGAAATAATTATTGTACATTTAAAACTCGTTCAATGAGATAAATCGTACTTTACGTTCGAAATCGCATATGAAAATCGTCAATAAATTGAAATAAAGCCGATTTAAGAGCTTTATAGCATTTTCGATCACTTGATTAAATTCGTTATGCGCGTACAAATTTATTGAAGTAAATATAAAATTGTTGTAAATGTAAAATATATTCTTAAATACTATCTGAAAAACTCAATTCAAATTGAATACTGTGAACTGATTACTGTGATTCAGCCAGCCATTTTTAGTATCTTATTATATTTTTCATATTTATTTTATCATTTTGAAAAGAACTCTTAAACAGTCACGCACATTTTAATACGTTTACAACTAAATTAAATTAATCACTACTTTCATAAAACCTCTCACAAACAAGAGCACTAAGATTTGCATTACTTATAACCTCCAGACTAACCCTTCAAAAACAATATGCAACATCTATAACACAAAATAAACGAAATATATTTCTAACCCTCCAACTGCAACTGTAAACAACAAACCAATACGAATCTAAATCCGAACATTTTCAATAGTCAATAAGACAGTATTGCATACAATATTGTGTACTTAAAAATCCAGTACGCCCGTTTTATTTACATCCTACAGTACCTCAGTACATGTGATTTAACACAATATATCCGACCGGATTGCGAGGTCCCGTGCGGAATCAATTTTGTTCGCTCACTCAAGCGTTTTAACTTTATCGGGGTGCTGGTAGTACCTAAGTTTAGAAGAATGCATTAAGTGGAGGAATTTTAGGTATATTGGTGGGGTATTATTTTTAGAATATAAGGAGAGGTTGGAGGATGTTGCTGTTGGGATTTTAAATTGAGCGGAAGATGGTTTAAGACGAGTAGTTCCCAGCCAGTACAGTCATTTATCTATACTAATATTATAAAATATTTTTTTTTTTTGTAAGTTTGTTTATAGGGTGAAATCTCCAGAACGAATGATCTAATTCTAAAATTTATTCACAGGTAGCTAAGCTAAATTTTTTGTGAGTGCTATATGCTATAAATTATATTTATATCATGCGTATTAGCCGAGCTATCATAATTTTTGCGGACGAAGTCACGGGCGTAGTGGTAGTTTTGGTATAAAAGTCCTAAACTTTGCGATAATGTGAAGGCAATCCTATTACAGGCAATTAATACTTAAATAAAACACTGAAAGAAAAGGTATTTCTTGCACAACACATGCAGCAAAGACAAAATTTTCTGAAAATTTGACTAACACAAAAAGGACAACAATTTTTCTCCACACTACCCCAATGCACATGTAAATATCAAAACTAGACATACCAAGAAATCTAAAACTCTACAAATATACTCCCGCAAAATCCACCCAGATACAAGCCATCCAGGTCAAAACAATTTTGTCTGGACGCAGTAAGATCGGCCATGATTCTATTACAAGGCCCGCTAAGCAAATTTTCAGAGAGGGCAGAAATTCGTAAATTCCCGAGGAGAAATTCGCAAAATCACGGGGCCGAGTTTAGTGGATTAAAGACACATATTTTGGTGTTGGGTGATGTCAGTGTTCATAATTTGATAGGTGATGTTGGTCAGATATCCTGTGAACTATGTTTTGATAGAGTAGTTAGTGTATTTAGCTTTGTGGCAATGTGTCACTTTACTCCACTCAGTGTGGATGTCAGCAAAGAAAGTGCCAAATCGTTCTCAAGCGTGTCGTAAAAGCGACAACTCAGAGGCACGCAGATACGATAATATGTAGCAGAGTTCTATATTTGTATGAATAGCTTACTGCAGTCACCATACCGTCTACTAAGTATCCTAGGGAGATGATTATAGCGATTTATATTTGATGTTCAGGATTATAACGTAACATCTCGCTCAGGAATTTCTCAGTAGGAACCACGGAGTCTGGATTTGTGCCCGGTTGATGGCAATAGACTCGCCCCCTATTACATGGGACTTAAACATAACTGGCGAAATGTGGGTGTACTATTGTATTGTATGACGGGCTGGTGTCCGCAACTCCACGTCGAGGCGCGTATTTTGCGTGCGGGTGGGAAATTTATTCGATCCACCCCAACTCCCCGAGAAAAGCCAGCAGTGCCTTGATGTTGCTGATAATCTCGCGGAGAGTACCTGGGTTACCGAAGTACTTTGCCCTGTATGTTGCAACCACTGGGCAATGAAGAAGCACGTGGGCTGCTGTTTCGTCTTCCTCCATGCAGGCTCGGCATAGGGGGCTGTCTGTGACACCTATGACAAAGAGGTGTTTATTAAAAGAGCCGTGACCAGTGATGGCGGCTGTTAGTGTGCGTAACTGTAATTTGGTCAGCCGAAGCGCCCGTTTGGTCAGGCGGCCATCGATAGTGGGAAGTGCTTCCTTGGCCTGCCTGCACTCGCCATGGTCCAGCCATAGCTTGTGATGTTGTTCGCTGGTTCGTTTCCTTACCAGTGTGCGTAGATATCCGAAAGGGAGTGGCACGATGGGTACAGGTCCCACAGCTGCCATGCTCGATCCCCTTCTAGCGAGTTCGTCCGCTGCATCATTGCCTCGGGACTCGCTGTGTCCTTTGATCCATTGTATGGTTATATTATTGAGATTACCAACCTGGTTCAGGCGTTGGTGACACTCGTGTATTAACCCAGAATTGACTATATGGTTGTTTAGTGCTGACAGTACAGCCATGCTGTCCGAGAGTATGCGAATAGAGTGGTCCACAACCCCCCTGGCTGAGATGGCTGAAGCCGCCAGGGAAATGCCCATGCATTCTGCCTGAAATACTGTGTTGTGGGCCCCCAGTGGTACGGCTATATGGATGTTGAGATCCTCCGAGAATACTCCAGCACCAGTGCCAGTACCTGTTTTAGATCCATCCGTGAAGATCCGAAGTTCTGCCGGGCTTAATCCCTCGCAGCGGTGGTCTTCATGGAGTTGGATTTTGTATTTTTTATCGAATACAAACTGTTTGGGTATCCGGTCGTTTATTGCTTTTGCCAGGGGGAACTCATTGTAGAATTCCTCCAGTACCGCGGTGTGCTGTGTTACCTTCTTACCCCAGAGTTGAAGTGTCTTAAGGCGTACAGCCGATATCGTCGCTTCCTGCTGTATGAACAGATGGAGCGGTGGGAGTCCTAACATGGCTTCGAGGGCTGCGGTCGGAGTAGTCCTCATGCAACCCGTGGTCGCCATGCAGGCAAGCCTTTGCATGCGTTGCAGTTTGATGGAGGCTGTGGCTAGTCTGGTGCGGGGCCACCAGACCACTGCCCCGTAGGTAATCATGGGTCGGATCACCGCGCAGTATAACCAAAGTATAATTTTAGGGGATAGGCCCCACTTCTTACCTATCATCCTTCTGCATTGCCAAAAGGTGATGCAGGCCCTGTTTATTTTGTTGTCTAGGTGGCTACTCCAGTTTAACTTACTGTCCAGGATGACTCCCAGGTATTTGACCTCGTCGGCTAACTGGAGTTCTGTATCGAGAAGTTTTGGTAGGCGATAGGGGCCTAGTGTTCGTTTTTGGGTAAACATGACAAGTTCAGTTTTCGTGGGGTTCACTGAGAGGTCGAAATCTCTGCACCACCGTTCAACGATGCGTAGCGCCTGTTGAGTGAGATTGCAGATTGTCCCCGTCACTTTCCCCGAAATGAGGATGGCGAGGTCGTCGGCGTACCCTATTGTATAGAAGTGGTTTGCGTTGAGTTTAGTGATAAGATCGTTGATCACCAGGTTCCAGAGGAGGGGGGATAGTACACCTCCTTGAGGGCAGCCTCTGGCTATCAAGGCCATCTGCTGTTCCTCTGCAAGGCGAACCACTCGTTTACTTAGCATATTAGTGATCCAGTCAGACAGTACCTGCTCTACTCCGTGTCGAGAGAGGGCGGTGCTAATGCTGGAGAAGTTTGTTTTATCGAAGGCTCCTTCAATGTCTATGAATGTGCCCAGGCAGATTCCCTTCTGATGTAACGCTTCCTCTATCCGGCCGACCACTAGATGGAGAGCGGATTCAGTGGACTTACCCGAGCTGTATGCATGCTGGTTCGCATGGAGTGGGATCATTTTTAAAACGCCATCCCTCAGCTCTCTCTCGCAGATTCTCTCCATGGTTTTGAGGAGGAAGGAGGTTAAGCTGATTGGTCGGTGGGATTTGGCATTTGTATAGTCACTCTTACCTGGTTTGGGAATGAATATAACTTTCACTTCCCTCCATCCCTTTGGAACGTATCTAAAGGCCAGGCACGCTCTCATAATGGGAACCAGTCTACTGGCGACAGAGGCCCCTCCCCACTGCAATAAGGCGGGAAAGACTCCGTCCGGACCGGCTGCCTTGAAGGGATGGAAGCATCTGATCGCCCACTGGAGTTTCTCCAGTGTTATCACTTTGTGTGCGTAGCGCCAGTCGTTTTCCGAAGGTGTTTGAGTTACCTCTATCCAGTCGATATTCTGTGCGAAAGCGCAGCCTGGGAAGTGAGTTTCTATAAGGACGCGCATCGCCTCTTCTGGTGAGGTGGTAAGTGTGTTGTCGGGTTTCCGGAGAACTGCGGGCCCAGACGGGCTCTGCTGTGCCAGTATTTTCCTTACCCTGTTTGCTTGTTGGCAGGATTCAATGTTGCCACAGTATTTTCGCCATCCGGTTGAACTCCTGAATCTGATGCATTTTTTGTAGCTGGATTTGGCCGCGTAATATGCGTCCCAATCCTTGTCAGCACAGGTGTTCATGGCTCTGTTTAGTGCTGCCCTTACCTTCCCGCGCTTGCGTTCCAGATCCGCTCCCCACCATGGTTGCTTCCCTGGTGTTGTGGGCGGAGTGGATTCGGGGCAGGATGAATGGTAGCTGTCTAGCATTGATTTTGTGAGATGACTTACACGCTCGTCGATCTGCGTCGTGTCCTCGTAGGTCATCCGATAGTTTGCTAGCGCAAGTTTGGTTTCGAGGTTGCGTGTATAGGCACCACGGTCGGTGTTACGCGGGTTGCGCCGTGGCAATGTTGGAATCGCACAAACCTGTATGTCGAAGCGGATCCATCTGTGGTCCGAGCAGGAGGCCTCCTTAGAGACCTGCCAGCCGGTGATGATGGACGCTGCGCTCTCCGTTGCCAGGGTGAGGTCGATGATTGTTTGGCTTCGTCTGTTTATGAAGGTTGGTTCGGAACCTGTATTTAGTAGGGTTAAGTTAGTTGTAAATAAGTATTCTACAAGAGCCTTACCCCTTGCGTTTTGCGTGTCCATGCCCCACAGAGGATGATGAGCATTTGCGTCGGCGCCTATGACTACCTCTAGCCCTGTGCTCTCGCAGTAAGTCACGAGGCGGGCGAGGTCGTTCGGGGGCGGTTCCTCCGCCTCGGGCATGTAAGCGGAGACGAAGACCACAGTTGCTTCTGTGTCCCCACGCTGGATCAGCAGCCTAGCTGCAGAGATATCCCTGCAACAGAAATCTGTTAGTGGCTGTGTTTTTATGTTATGTGTGGTGTAAATGCACGATCTTGGCTTGTCGTGATCTGTACTAACTAGTAACTTACCTCCAAGATTGGAGAGACCTTGTATTCGGCCGCCCCTAATCCACGGCTCTTGGATCAGGGCAATGGCCGTATGTGGGTGTACTATTAGGCACACCTCTGACTAACCTTTCATGGATTATAGGCGCGATGTTATGACTAAATTATTACTAAGTTCAAATAAGTAGAATTTAGTCACGCCTTTTTTCCCAAAGGCAGAAACTTAACGATCTTTACAAACTATATACAGCTCCTTTTGTTTGTACTGTTGGTAGATTGTTTATCTATTATTCATACATCGCTTAGCCCTGTCGTATAGTTTTTCCACCAATAAAGCTTGAATAAAGCTCTCTAAAAACCAACACGCAAGCTCTCAAAGAGCATGTACACCCATAAAACAGCACTTACATGTCATAATAAAAATTACATTGTCACACGACAAAACAATAACCCTACACTGCGTATCACGGCGAGAAAAAAATGTAATATAACTCCAACATTAGCGACATAATAATAAAACCGTTCTTTCTGTGCAACACAGTCTGATTCCCGCTTCCTTTATTAGCAGACATCCGAAGCTTTACAGTGACGACCTTTTTATTTCCGGCTATCCCTCCCGAGGCGGCGTTTTTGCTATATTTTTTTAAACACACCTCGCTCCGCGTAAAATAATTTTCCACGTAAACATTTTAGGGTTAATAAAGATGCGGTTGCGTTCGGAAGGTTGACGTAATTATGTGCTGTAGCTATTGGGTGGGGTTTGAAAATTTTTGTAAAAAGCAAAAGCAATTTAGTAAGCATTTTTATTTTAGCTACTCTAACTCGAAACACCGCCTGACTGCCTCGTGGTCTTGTGACCGCAACCACGACTGTTCAGCATAAGGTCTTAGGTTCGATTTCCGGATCGGGCAAAGTGATATTGGGTTTTTCCATCAAGAATTTCTCAGTATCAGCCACGGAGTTTGGGTTTGTGCACGGTTGATGACAATAGGCTCGCTCGCTATTACATGGGACTTAAAACATAACTGGTGAAAAGTAAGTGTACTATTAGGTACACGTCTACCTCACCCTTTGGGGATTACTGGCGTGATGTTATGTCGAACCCCAAGTCAGCAGTCGAAGTTAAACGATAAAATCCTAAACAAACATGAATTATATAGGTCAGTATTACCATCAATAACGACCTCACTAAATACTACTCATCAGTCCCTCATAAACGCAATGTCTTCATCATAACTTCATTATCATTATTACCCCTCTTAACTCTTCTTAAACCCGTCTCCTCTATCTTCTTGCAAGGTGCGAGAAATCTCACTGCAGGTAATATGGGTGCAAACGGAGCCTTTGGGAGGTACATAAGGATATCAAGTTAACAGACAATGCCCACGGGAGCTGATACCTTTGTGTCGATGTTGTCCCCAATTAACTGACTACGGATGGTTGGTTCGGTTAACGGCTAGTTAAATTATTGACGACAAAAAAAAAACTCAATCATTTTTTATTAATTATTTATTAAAACTTTATGCACAAGTAAAAACTGTAAGAAAATTACTAAATACCATAAAACCATACATTTAAAAATAAGCCCCGCAATGATTAAACTAAATTTATCATTAACACTAGAAACGGGATATTTACCACAACAACAACCAACAAACCAACATGGAACCAACCAACAACAACAAAACCAACAACCAACATGGTTAATATACCGTTTCTAGTGTTAATGATAATGTTAGTGACCATGATAGTTTAAAAACATAAACTAAATTTATTTAACCATATCTGAGAATCCACAAAACATGGAATTAAATACAGTGTAATTTTGATAGTGATCAAAATGACACTGTATTTTGAGTGGAAAAGTAACGTCCAAAAATAAACTCCACCCTGATCTGACGAAAAGAAAAATCCATGTTCCCTCAACTGCCTATGCACTGCGCAAGTTCTAAAGCCTACTTTGACAATGGATTATCTAATGGTACTTTAAAGTACTCGAAGTAACTTTTCACTACTTACACGATTGCAGTTTGAGATTCTGATGTTCTTTTCTTGAATACGTTGAACAGTGATTTTAAAGTGGCTGGTTTGAAACAGTTTTGAGTTCTTAAACTTATTCTATTGCTTGAAACAACTTAGCTACAAGAAATGTTTGACGTGGAGTTTTGTTACTGCTATTTTTGTCTTTGTAGTTCTTGGGCGTGAAACTGCTTTTTAAGAACATTTCATCATTAATTGTGGAATAATAAAGAAGAATCTATAATGAACGAAAAAAACAGTAAGTTTGATTATACTGAACGAGAAAGGTTTGTGAGATTTGGTCAAATGTATGCAGAATTAACATTACGTTGATTCATTGTTTAAAACATTTTCACAAATAAAAAAACACATCTGTCCATTAACACTTTATTAAAATCACCAATAATACAGATTTTCTCAAACCACCTTAATAAAAGGGAGAATGTGCCACAAAACGAGGGATGCCCTTAAATTATCATCTTCATTGAAGAAGAAATGCTGACTGTATCTAACCAAATGCACGCAGCATAAAATGAACCATAACTCTAAAATCTTGCGGCGTTTCATTGCTTTCATAAAAGTCTTTACGTAAAATGCGTAGGTACCTACTGTAATACTAACGCCGATTCCCACGAAGTGACTATGAGTAGTGATGTCCGGTTATGTGAGAAAATCGATACGATAAAATTAATTTTAGATATTTTCAGTTTGTATTATGTAAACCAAATTTATTGTTAAGCTAGCTTTTAACCGCGGTTTCGCTCACGTTAATTTAGAATTTGATAATTAAACTCTTAACACACTACTAAAGTTTCTATGATAATATAATTCAATCACGATTCGAAAGACACGTGGCACCATCTATTATCATAAGAACGTTATTGCTGTTTTCCTCGGTAACAGTATTATTTTTCGGGATGAATGGTACCCTATGTCCGTTTCTGTACACCTGACAACGTATATGCAAAATTTCAGGATGATCGGTTCAGTGGTTTAGGCGTCAACAAACAAACTTACTTTCGTATTTATAATATTAGTTAGGATGGTTAGGATTTGGATTAGGATACAGTACGCACTGCGACCAATGAACCAATACAAAACCAGTTTATGCGGATGTCTCGTTGTACGGCAAATCTATACAAATCCAGGACATGTTATACTGGAAATGTATAGCTTGATGTGTCGCCGTGTGTCCACCATGGAACGGGTTTTTGTAATAAAATTCATTTTTCCCTGAACTGGGGATACTGACTAGACTCGGAAATAATTGGCCAAATTTGGTTGTACCCCCTGTTTAACCTTTCAGGAATGTTGACGTGTTGTTATGTCATATAGGAATTCTCAAAGCTACATTTTAACATTTTATTCGTATTTAAGGACACAAGATAAGTAATTAGGGACCTATTTGTTATACAGTTGAAGTTTGTTTGTTGTAAAGCTGAGTTTCTCTTTGTCCTATATATTTTTATGATAGATGTACAATGAAAATAAAAACAGCGTTTAAAGAGCTCATATTATATTTACAAACCTCAAGTTTAGTATCATTCGTTCTTTTGCTAAATTAAACTTTTCATCCCACGTAAGTGAGTCGTACTTAGATTTATTTTTCCTGAGTAAAAACTAATCTTTTTAGAAAAATAGGTCGACATCTTTTTATAATTTTGATGATATGTGCATCATTTTAGTTAAGTAAATAATTTAAAAATAATGTTTCTGTCGCCTCTTATTGGAGACACATGGGCCTTAAACGTAAATGGCAAAATCTAGGTGTGTTTTTATTACACCTTTGCCTAACCCTTCGGGGATTATAAGTGTGATGTTATGTTATATATATTCCTATCGATAAACCCCACATCGATACATTACCAGCCCTACTGAAAATCAATTTCACAACGAGTTATAGGCTGTAATTGTACGTATCCAACGGGAACATAAAGTTTGTCGAACGCCTGTGATGGCTACATAAAAGGGCTCACTAAAGCCCTAAAGGTAACATTTCTTTGGATGGAAGTCTTCAAAACGTTTCTACATTTATATAGGTTTAAATTGTAGCTGTTCGTAGGACTGGGTTAAAGACGATTAGGTTTTGAACACTAATGAAGCGTAAGTAATTGAAATATGATTGGAACTTATGAAAATAACTAAATACTTATTTCCAATTGGCGTGTTGATGGTTAAAAAAACAGCATTGATTTTTTAAATTAATATTGTCAAAATATATCGATGGTTTCCTGACAGATGTTGGGTTAAGTTTACCCTTACACTTCACAAGCATACCATAAAGTAAGAAATATTTATGATAATTATTTTCTTATATACATACTTGGATTGCTCTCCGCCTCGGTGATTAACATAACATCACGCCTGTTTTTCTCCAAAGAGGTATACAGAACCGAATTAATCAATCAATCAAAGCATTTCTTTCAAGTAGGCCAGTTACAAGTACTTTTGATCACTAGTTACATTCATTTCAGCCCCGTAGTTCTCGATTATATTTAAAGCACTAAATCGCTAACTATTTCCAATATGTACCACCATCTTCCTGTATAACGACTAAGTTTTTAGGCTTCTCATAAATGGAGCAGGTTACTTCGAATGAGGCGGTTCTCTGGCTTCCACCTGCTTTGAGGTCCGACCTTAGTTTTCTAGTTCATCAGCATAATGTGTGTTATGCAGTGTATGTATGTGGAGTATTTCAAATTGAAAGTAAATTTTAATAATATCGTATTATGGTTGCTCACTCAAAAAATCTCTATTGTTGTTTCTAAGTGGTTTACCGTCCGGCTCTTTTTTTGATAACATATGAAATAAGAACGATTTCTGTTGTGTTAGAAAACTATTAAGTAACGCACATTCAATAAGGAACTGTACAATTTTTAAAAATATTTCCCATGCCTTCATATTTAAAAAATAATCTTTGCTCAATAATACTGTTCATTCATTCATTTATTTGCGTTCTATATGGTAAAAATGGTGTTAATAAAAGGCTTAGAGCTAAGAGCCGTTGTAGACCCCGTCGGGGCATAGCAAAATTTTGTGTAGTATGTACAATCTTAAAACAATTACATTTTTTTTGTTTTTAAACTGTCGGAATAAAGAGCATTATAAATTGCCACTGTAAGTGTGTTACGCAATGGTGCAGGTATGATTTAACCCCTGAAATATTTTAAACCAATTATCTGTTTCATGTCATAATAAAAACCATGGTACTGCGCACTCCTGCTGACATGAAATAAAAAATTGTGTACTCGCAACAGGCGTGCGTGTATGACCAGATGTATGAACGTAAACGAGGCAAAAGGAGTATGTAAGGATCGTAGCAGGTGGCGTTCTGTGGTTTCTGCCTACCCCCATGGGAAAAAGTCGTGAGTTTTTGTATGTATGTATGCAAAAAGAAAACAACACAACCTTCAAAACCCAAAACGAAATCAACACAAACCCACAGTGCCCACACAATCAAATCGCTATATTGAAATCTTGTACCACAAACTAAGATCCGGGATCCCCGAATAAGGTCGGCAGTTGGATCCACTCTGGCCGGATTACCATAATTGATATTAATGTACTTGGAAGGTTTAATTATACCGGACAAAGTAAGATGCGAGCAATCGTAAATTCTGTTGAGCACTACTTGGAGTATTTCGCACGTCCCTAAACGGCTTTTATTTTAGTTTATATTGCGTTACAGGGCTTCGTGGTGAAAAAATCAGATTGATTTGGTTGTAATTAGCTGGGTGGGATTTACTTTGTTTTTTTTTGTTAGGAATTTATTAGTAAATCGGAGACAGAGCTCAGGTGATGAGTATAGACTCGGCCACTATTACTTGGGACTTAAACATAACTGGCAAAATGTGTTTGAGTATACACCTCTACCTTACCCTTCGAGGATTCTATTCGAGGCGAAAGTGATGTTTGTCGCCTGTATGTACAACATTATTTTTAGTATATGCGAAACCTGAATATAATTTGTTCAGAATAAGTAACTGAATCTATTCCAATAATTTTTAAACCATGTTATATTTTTTCCCAAAAATATTTTAAAAAGTTAAAAGTTGGACACCGAGCGACTTTAAGTACCTGTCGCAATAATTTAGGTACCTACTGCCAAATTATTATTATCAATGAGCTCAAGACGACGCTGGAGGTGGGTGCTGCGTGGTGACCACGTTTTTGTGAGGACAACTAGGTAACAGAACAAGCTTATAACTTTGCGATTTTTCATGTTACAGTTTTGAATTTTTGTACATAGATTCTTTATATAAAAATACAAGACACGTGTTTCAGGTTTCGCATATACTAAAACTAATGTTGTATATGCATTTGTGTGTAAGTAAATACCTATGTTTTTCAATCAGTTCAGCCTATCACAGTCCACAGCTGGACGTAGACCTGTCTCAAGCTGCATTAAATGGATTGGAATGTAATGGATTTTCAAAAAAATATTTATCTCAATTTGATGGATTGGTCTCGAACATGTTACGGCAAATAATCATTCTCAATTTGTTTAATAACTCACAGTCATTCATCGTCCTAGCTAATTCTGATTGGAATGAAAGTATTGTTGTCTCACAACATAGTTAAGAAACCATTCGTATATCCAAAGCCTGACTCGTAACAAAATGACTGAAGAACATTCTGATGTATTTCTAACACCGACAAAGAGTAAAGACACTAATTCTATAAAAAAAAGTAATAACGTAATGTAGATAAATAGTAGTGTAGTACGAATTCACTCTATTTCGTGTATCTGAAGCCCAAGATAAAGAATTACTCAAGACCCACGTTATATTTCTGCCCTTAAATCAAATTTATGAAGACATCAGTTTTTTCTCCTCGCCCTCAGACACTCTCAGGGGTCAACACTTAGTTAATTTTTTGGAAATAAATAACAAAAAGTAAGGTTAAGTGTGCGCGTCAGCTTATTTTTTTAATTTTTTGATTATAACACAATTACTAAGTGAGTGTTTAAAAAACAATGTTAGTAATGACCTGGTTTATTACTAAAGATGCAATACTTAAAGATTCAAATTCTTATAACGTAATTTTAGGCTAGCCTATGTTTAAAATCAGAAAAAGTATTTGTAATATTTTAATTATTTTTTACCGGAATACATTTTATTTGCCGTACTATGTGGATAAAACTACCATTTAAATAAAACAAATTACCACATAGCAGTTCCACTATCCCCGTGTCACCAAAACCAATCCCAAAGTAACTTCAAACCAAAAAATCAAACAGAAAAATTCAATAAAACTTACTTTTAAACAATACAGACTGAACGGCAAACTAAAGGGAATTGGGCGAGTTTTTCCGATGGCCACGTATCGCGCGGCCGTCACGTCCGTCGGCAACAATTAAATCTTTCTGTAACCATGTGAGGCACGAATCCGCACGGATCCGACCGACATGGCATCCATGATAAAATTCCACGCGGTTACACCTACGATTTGAGGCAGAATAATGAAGTGGCAAAGTTTTTTTTTTGTTTTGTTTTGTGTTTATTTGCGAGTTGTGAGTAGTGTTAAAAGGGATGTTTATTTGAATTAAACCATTTACAAATAATTTTCTTAATATCGACGCTGCAGGCAATTTATGCTGACGTGTGGAAACCTCTCTTTGTTGTTTACTTAATAAATCCCTTGAAAATATATATCTATGTACAATACTTTGTGAGCGTAAAGATTTTTTTTATGCTACTATCCATCGAACAACCGACGCCTATCGTAGATTAATTAAGCATAATTGAAAAACGTAATGAACAAAGCCGAAAGGGAAAAATGCTCCACAATTCAACACTTGTTTTCTTTGAACAACTACAACAAATAGTTTTAATTACATAATTTTTCTTGTTTATTTTTCGTGTATTCACACTACACAGTCCAGAGGTCATGTCCTCATATAATTGCACTAATGTGCCACTGGGGATGTCTGAGCAAACGAAACACTGCACCGAAATACGACATATGTTTGTTTATACACTCATATTTTAGTTTAGACTTGAATTAGAAGTATTTGTTTGGACATGGATTTATTTTAATGACACTCACTGGGGTAACGAAAAGTAAATATTTATTTTTGGAGATATTTGTTTCGAGTTTGGAGAGTTGCACGCGATTAATTGTTGTGTTTGCACTGTTTCTATGTATCTAATAGTCAAATATTTAAATGATGGGTGTTCAATTTATGAAACAAATAAACATTCAATGTACAATGCACAACCTTATTAACCTAAAGATAGATCAATAATGTTAACTTTTAAATAAAATAAAAAGAATTTGCAGACCACAACATGTAAAGTTTTAACACTCCCCGTTCGATCTTACTGTAAATCCACCTGAAAATTACGGCAGTGACTGAGATTTATATTAAAACTTACATTTCTTCTAGAGTTATTAACCAATTTAATTGCATTATCCATAAGCAAGAACACCAGCAAAACTCTCCGATATTTATCCGTACAAATGTACGTTTCATTCCTTTACTACACCATCCTAAACTATAAAGTAAGAGTACGTAGTCTGCACCCATATACGTATATAAGAAAAAGGTACGGCAAAAGGTGAATTGGTTAACCCCACAAATGCCTCTGGCGGATATATGCGTCAAATAAAAATGAACTTGATATGCGATGTCATATAAATGCGACAGACAAAAAAAGTTTTATTTGCTACCTACTTTTTTGGGACGAACTGTGGAGCAAACACGGGTACACGAGTATGACTGTATTCATTTGTTTGTGAGATAGGAAAAAGTTACACATTTTGTTGTGAAAAAACTAATAAATTGCACTTTTGGAGATATGGGAAAGCAGCTTCTAAGCTAACGAAAGAACTTTTCAAAGCATATTTTCAAACGAGTTCGTAAATAAGTGTAAACGTACAAAAAGGCACACAAAAAGTCGTTTTGCAATACAAACTTTCAAGTACTATCAAGAAAAAATTAAAACAAGTTTTTAACTCCTAATTAAGTTAGCTGCAAAATGTTTCGCGAACTTGTGCCAGCAACAATGATACAAGTTTCCGAAGTGGCGCTTCTTGATTTTCTAGCTTGTTGGTTTTCGTTGGAAAAAGTTTTATTACAAAACATTAATTACATTTAAAATTACATGTTTTCCTGTGTTGTTATTATACCACCGCCTATTATTTTAGTGTCAAGAACAGATGATGTTGATGTATGTGTTAGTTGTATTCAGAAAACGATGAGTTTACATATTGATGCTATTTGCGCACAGTATTGGCTAGTACTCAAAATCAATTTGAAAGAAATTCAGTATTAAAAATTCAGTTTATAGCAATCATCACCTGCCTAGCCTTTTTCCAACTATGTTGGGGTCGGCTTCCAGTCTAACCGGATGCAGCTGAATACCAGTATTTTACATGGGGCGACTTCCTATCTGACCTCAAAAATCCAGTTAGTACTGGGTAATACGATACCCCTAGGTAAGACTGCTTGTCAGACTTTTTGGGCCACTGACTACCTAACCACTGTCAATGATGTACAAATGACGGCCGAGATCAACGGCTTCACGTGCTTTCCGAGGCACGGAGGAAACTCGGTATGTAATGGGTGGTCACCCATCCACTGACCAACCTAGGCAAGCACGGCTTAACCTAAAGATTAGTCTGAGCGGTTATTATTTAGCCACGAGCTCCTCAGTTTATGGCAATATGAAAATGAAAAATACAAGAAAATCAAAGGACTCCATACTTAGTACAGTTTAGAATAAAATTGCAGATCACACGTAAAGCTGCGATCAACTAGCAACCACAATTTAACCCTAAAATATACCCACTATCCAAAATCTAATCAGACAACTTCAATATCACAAAAGTACATCTCCCATCAAAGTACCCTCATACTACAATTTCAAAGTCCGAAGACTAATGCCAATCCTTCAGAAACATTCTAACAGGAGCGGGCCATAATTGGTGTAATAAGCCAAGCGACAGTGATATGCAATCCTCCGCAGGGCAGGGGTTGCAAATGACCGGCCGTCTGAGGGCTAATGCCCTCAGTGCCCTCAGAGGGAGCCAGTCAACAGTGAAAATGATTCTTGTCGCTGTGCTGATGTTTTGATTTTCATGTGGTGTGGTCACATGATGGGAGGTTCAGTGAGTGAGGCGGTAGATGAAATGGTATGACTTGTATATCGCATTATTCATTAGGTAATGCATGGCCAGCAAAACTAATAGTAACTTGCAGATTAGACCCCAAACACGGAATCGTTCTTAGCACCCAATTTATTTCAGACATAAGATAGTAATAAAATTAAATCACAATTCATCACTATAAAAACCATTCATTTCACTTGTAACATCCATAATTCTCTTGCCGTCTGACACAGTCACTTCTGTCTCGGTATAGCCTATTTTTTTTTGGAAAAAATAACAATTACATGTTTGGTTATTCCAATTTATCATTTTTATGCCAATTCACTTTCTTAATTCAACCATACTATAAACACTGTTTTAAGCTTTCACGGTTTACAACTAAACTTATACTGTCACTTACCGGATATTTTCCGTGATTGTTCATTATTTTGAGCTCCCGATTTCGACGCTGCATTTATGTATTTCCGATTTCATCGAAATATCGAAATAATTAACAATCACGGAAGATTATCATTAACACTAGAAAGGGGATATTTAGCATGTGGGTGTTTATGAGCAGACAAATCGGCCTCCCCTTTTTTCTTGTTCGTTTTTTGAACTCAGTACCGTTACCACCCACCCGCAATAACTTCATTTTATCCGTTATAATGGTGCTTGCAACAGCGCCAAAATATCGGGAACTCAAAGAAATCAGTAAACATGGTAAATATCCCGTTTCTAGTGTTAATGATAATGTTAGTGACCGTGATAGTTTAAAATCTTAAATCACGAAAGATATCCCGTAAATGACAGTATGAGTTTAACCAGACTATAATTTCAAAATCATTAACAAAGCCACCCATTTCAAATTATACTTCATCTAAATACCAACATCTCGACAGTAACCTGAATCCAAAACATCACAAAGGTTCTTGAGCCCACAGACACACAGTAACACAATCAGAGTCGGCCGGAAGGCACTAGTTTTTTCCCTCCTATTCGAAGGCTCGCCCGGGAAGCACTTATATATTACGTTTCCTGCCATTTGAAATATGTCTCTATTGATATCTGAGGGCTTTTATTTTGCAGTTGCATTGTTTGTACGGATTTTCGATAGTTTCAGTTTTCATGTGCTGCAGCTTTCTGATGGAGTTTGATTCGTTAGAATGGGCTGTGTTTGTTTTGAATTGTGTATTTTTTGAGAGGGTTATTTACAAAGGTGCAGCACGTGAATTCGATAGCATACATAGTATTGAAAAGACCGCTATTGTGAGCACCTATACAACATTAGTTTTAGTATATGCGAAACCTGAAATACGTGTCTAGTATTTTTATGTAAAGAATCTATGTACAAAATTTCAAAACTGTATCATGAAAAATCACAAAGTTATAAGCTTGTTCTGTTACCTGGTTGTCCGCAAAAAAACGTGATCACCACGCAGCGCGCCCGCGCGCGCGCCTCCAGCATCGTCTTGAGCTCATTGATTATAATAATTTGGCAGTAGGTACCTAAATTATTGCAATAGGTACTTAATGTCGCTCGGTGTCCAACTTGTAACTTTTTTTTAATATTTTTGGGTCAAAATTAACATGGTTTAAAAAATTGTTTGTATCGATTCAGTTACTTATTCTGAACAAACTATATTCAGGTTTCGCATATATTAAAAATAATGTTGTATATTCAATGAAATAAAGTATACTCTGTCTATGTAGGTGTCAATATAATTCTTCACTTTAAGCAGTTATGCATATATTTTTATTACAAAGATATTTAAAACGATTCAACAATACTGATCTCACATAACATGAAACATACCAGCATCAATATACATCTCAATAACTCAGTTTCTTAGCAAGAATTACATCGTCTACCGTCTACCGGTTGGGTCGACCGCAATGATCGTCTCAGTTCCTGAGTAATTCAGTGCCCGGTCTACCTTTCTTCCATTCTTGTAAAAAAACAGCTTTTCAATTTATTCCTACGGAAGAAAACATTCTGATGTCCGCCACTCAAGATATATTTCTTTTTATTTTTGCATTTACAGAGTCCTTCAAACGTCTTAAGATTTTTATTCGTAGACGTCTACGGCTGATGCTACGCCGTAGCTATCTGTAGCTACGACGATCTATGCTACGAGTTCCCGTAGCCTTACTAGAAATTATTGCTTGATTTCAGTAGTTTTATTCTTTTTAGCTTTATTAGTTGAATGCTAAGAACGTTTCATTATTTCAATAGTACTCGGGCACGTAGTTTGTGGAAATAAAAAAAGAAACGTGAATAATATTCCGTTTTTGTTATACCTCAACTAAGTGATAATTATGATTAACAATCACGATTCTTCATTATAATGTTTCTTTTTTATTTGTATTAATATCAACAGCACTAATTCTTTGTTGCCGATTGACTTTTTAAACTCACTCCAAAACGTGGCATTTAAAAACTAAAACAACATAACTAAACTAAAACACAGATCTCACAAGACATCTTTAAAAATACATTTCGTATCGTTCGCCGACAACATGTGGCATAATAAAACGGGTTTACCTTTAAAATATACGGTGAAGAGCGTTTCATTTCAGATGCAGCCGATATCCAATCCAGGGCGGAAACTAGCTCGCAGATTTCTTTGACATACAGGAAATCATCTTTTCAAGCACAAGATACAGTTTGTTTTTGATTTGTTATAATTTTACTTTGCTCTTCTGCCTTTGTAATTTTTAGATGGAAATTCTTTGAGATGGATTGGTTAGGTAATTGGCTGGTTTGAGTTCTGTGTTTTTTTTGTATTTGGATCAAAGAGAACTGGATTGGATTTTAGATTGCCAGCTGAAACATTTTTTTTTTTTGTAGTTTGAATTTGGATACGTCATAGGGTGTCAGATTCTGACTAGTTTTTGTGAGTTAGTTAAAATTAGAGAGATAATTCCCGTATTTGATGAATATTTGCATTCTACCCGCAGTATAAATATGTCAAAAATGGTTCTAATGTTACAAAATTTTACAAGTTTGCATTGCTTTTGGTTGAGGAGCTTGTAACTAAATATCTTTAAGCCGTGCTTGCCTAGGTTTGTCCGTGAATGGGTGACCACCATACCGAGTTACCTTCATGCCTCTAAGAGCACGTTAAGCCGTTTGTCCCAGCTGGCATTTGTAGATCTTTGACAGTCGTTACACACCTGTAACTACTGTCAAAGATCAAAATTCAATTCGAAGACTTTCAGGCCACTGACGGTGGTCAGTGGCCTAAAAGTCTAACAAACAGTCTTACCAAGGGGTAGTGTATTGTGTACCCAGTACCAACTGCGTTGTGGAGATCAGATAGGTAGTCGCTCTATGTAAAATACTGGTATTCAGCTGCATCCGGTTAGACTGGAAGACGACCCCCAAAATAGATTGGAAAAGGTGAGGCAGATGATGATGCATTGTTTTTGGTTTTGATTCTTCATAGTATGGGAAAGATTCATAAGAGATGATGTTGATATTCAATCGTTTTTGAATGGCAGATATATCATGCGAATACTGCTTCTCTCCCCCTACGGCCTGCATATTTACAACTATCATAATTCTATATTTACGTTCACATCACATTCTCACGACTCGCCAACAATGCACAGAACACACGCGAAAAACAACCAATTACAATAAAATAAGTCTCACGTAACAGATTGATTGTCAAAAGTTGTTCTCGTGTTACGAACGAGTTTCATACGAGACGAGTGGTAGAATAAAATCATGTGAACGCTCCTCCGGGCCTGAGGGACCGCTTACTGGCCTAGCCAGGGTTAATGCATAAGTAATGGTGGCGTGCCGGCTTAGGCCTCGGGTACATTAGGACAGTTGGAAAGGTTTCAAATGCAGTACTGTAAATATTCATAGGTTAAAACGTTGAATTTAGAAGAGAGTGTCTTTTTTGTGACAAAAATAAGGGTAATTTACTTTTAAATTAGCTGTTTTGTTGATATAATACATGTTATAATAAATTCAAGCCGCTTTCTCTGTCTGGGTGATGGCTTCTCCTTTTTTTGTACGATTTTCGTCATTATTTAGAGAACTAACATAATATTATTTCAGTAGTAAAAAGAAAATGTTTTGTTAAATGGCAAAAACCGTGTGACGCAGAGTTTTTTATATATAAAGTAAGAAACTGACTGGCTGACTGATTCACTGACTGATCGATCAACGCACAGCTGAAACCACTGGGTCTATAAGCATGCAATTTTACACAAACGTTCCTTAAATGACGAAAGTGTGCACTAAGAAGGGATTTTTGAAATTCATCCCCTAAGGGGTTAAAACAAGGGCTGATAGTTTGTATGAAACTTGGTAAATTTTGCGAACGAAGTCGTGAGCAACAGCTAGTATTATAATAAAGTTTTGAAAGATTTTTTTTTCGCAATATAATGTCATCGGTTTCAGTAATTTTATCACAGGTTCTACCCAGGTAAATTGTAGCCATTAAAACTCAGTGATGTATCGACATTTTAATCAGTTTACTGTGGAGGCTCTTTGCCTTATAAACCAATTTCCCTATTACATTAAAAGGAAGTTCCTCTTCCTGCACCTATTATTTTTCTTCTAATTGAGTTCGTTACAGTAACCAAGGAAGTTAAACTTCCTCTGCGGCGTCATGCTAGCGTAGTTTGTGTTTACTAGTGGAGTTGGTTTTACTGGAACAAATAGTGGACCTTATCTCTTGTGAATGATCATTTACCAACTAACTAATTGATATTTTGAAGATAGTCACATCCTGACTTAGAACATACAAGCGATATGCGCCAAGACTTGTAACATACTAGCCTGTCTGCCTCTGGTTTCCAAGGTATTTACGAATTGACAAAACTTCAAGGTTCCTGTGTTATTATAAAGTTAGTATAATATTATAGGGGTATGAAGAACTAGGTGTAAAAATCTTCATCACCATAGAATAGGGAGGATCCTCCGACCAGACGGGTGTTGTGTCTGGTGGGCTACTGCCGACAGTTAATGTCGGGTTTTTCTATATGGTCTTAAGTCGTGGATAACTTTAACTGCGCAATCTAGAATTTTGATGTTAGTTCTTCATTTGTGTCATAGATGGCGTTGTAGTAATTTTTGTAATGCAACTACAATAATATTGTAAAATAAACTCATACTTAAACGTTGCTAAATACATTCTCTATATTATGAGAGTTGTATTACAATCCGTTGCGGCTTTTAGAAGAAATACATAGACACGAAAAGACAGTTTAATTTATAACACGTGGAGATGGTGAGAAAAGCTATCTGAAAAGATTAACTTTTCGATACCTTTTACTCAACTATCAGCCAGTGTGTACTACACCCTTTACTCCTAATGTAAACTAAACCTTATGAGCAACCTTTTAAGAAAATTTTCCCCCAGCTGAAGACTCGTTTCGACCATAAATGCTTTCTTCGTAGTGGTTCAATTACATTATGATAGATCGGGCGGTCTCTTACGGAATAGTCTAGTTTTTTTTCTGAAAGTTTTGTAATTATGTCCCGTTTGTGGAACGCGTCAGTTATGGATAAAGTTTGTGATTGGGTTTTATTTTGGATGGATAGAGAAAATGAAATAATAGATAGTTTGGTAAAATACGGAGCAAAAAATGTCTGGTCGAATATTTTTTTCATGTTACCTATGAAGTTAGGGAAAGTTATAGCTAATATCCAGTTATACTTTCTTTGGCACAAGAAATGACTGGTGTTTGTGTACTTAGAAAAATAGGAACGCTTCTTACATCACTTTTACATACATACATAAACTCACGCCTTTTTCCCATGGGGTTAGGCAGAAACCACAGAACGCCACCTGCTACCTGATGCGTAGTACTCGCAACCAGATGACCAGATGTTTGAACGTAGACGAGTTAAAAGGAGAATGTAAAGATAACTTTTAATACTGTTTAAATAATAAGTATCATCAACAAACGGGTTACTGAAATTAGAGCCAACTAACTAAAATTAAGAATTAAATCATTCTAGTAAAGATTATCATAAATCAGTCAATATAAGAACCAAGCAATACTGCGGACAAGTCCCCACCCTACCAAATCAGTTCAAGTATTCAATGGGGTAAAGCGCCAAGTGTTTTCCGCGACACCTCCGTCAGGTATAAACACCGCACTTGTGCATAACTAACAACATACTACCGCAAACTAATCCTTTTCGAAGCTCCTGAAAGTTTCACTTTACACTCG
The DNA here is from genome assembly GCA_905163415.1 of Noctua fimbriata. Taxonomy (NCBI): domain Eukaryota; kingdom Metazoa; phylum Arthropoda; class Insecta; order Lepidoptera; family Noctuidae; genus Noctua; species Noctua fimbriata. The sequence goes on from LR990932.1 coordinate 2,413,566, forward strand.
GAATTTAACATCAATCTATGTTCGGACATTGTCGCATTGAAAATGTACCTAACAACTATTTTCTGTTACAAAATAAAGACTCAGATAGGTAGAAAGAAACATGCATCATTATCATCAGATAAAATACAGTTTTTTTTTTTTATCTTTTTGTATCTACTCTACATAAATTAAAACGTACGTAACATAACATAACATTACGCCTGCAATGCCCGAAGGATTAGGCAAAGGTGTAACCGCACATAAACTCCCCAAGAATAGACTTAATGTTCAGTAATGGAACTATTTATTCTTTCTACTGACTTCGCATAAAAAAGACCAAGAGCTAGTCGGCCTCGCGCATGAAGGGTTTCATATCATCGTAGTAAAAGAGCCCTCGTTAATTCATAATTTATTTGTTGTTATACCGGCAACAAAAATACACATTGTGTGAAAATTTCAACTATCTACTTATTACGGATCATGAGATATAGCCCGCTAACAGACAGATGGACGGACGAACGGACGGACAGCGAAGGCTTAATAATAGGGTCCCGTTGGTTGCCCTTCGGGTAAGCACCGAAAGAAGAAAGGAACCCTAAAAATCAGAAGGTCATTTCCGAAAAAGTTACCCAATATTATAACTACAACAACCAACTTCACGACACGCGTCCAAAACTAATCCTATAACAAAACTTTAAACTCTAACCCTCAACTGCTGTAGTTCTGCATCAATCCGCGCACGGACTCACATCACGCGCTGGAATGTGACACACCATTATAAATCTCATTGAAGATACAGAGCCATCCATCACTGAAAGGAAATGAATCCGGGAACGAATCGGGTTCTGTCGCGCGGAGCCGCGTAGCAGACAGTATTGTTGGCAATGTGTGGACATGTTGTGGTAAATTATGACGCGGTTTGAAGGTTGAGGTTCGTTGTGGAACAATGGTGTCCAAGTAAAGTTTATCAGACAACAATAGGTAGCTACAATAATATTCCTCATAGGATGTCGACAGCAAAAAAGTTTGAACCAAAATTCAACACACTGATTCAGTCATAAGGCCTATACTGTGTGTAACTACTACAGTTGCTCCATGTAAAATACTGGTATTCAGCTGCATCCGGTTAGACTGGTAGCGGACGCCAACATAGTTGTGAAAAGGCTAGGCAAATGACGATGATGATGTAATGTGTGACTAATACATACAAAGTAAGCTTAACTAAGTTGGCATTGCTTAGGACGGCTCATAGTGGATCTCGTTTTTAAACTGGCAGATTCATACTCATCTCAAATAAAATCTAGTTTTAAATCGAGATTTCGATCGTTCAGGAGTGCATCTATCTAAAGCTAGAAGGAACGTTAACCTCAGTTTTTGAAAGCTTTATCGGTTTTGACATCAAATATTAATTCGTGAATATTATCAAAATTCGATGTTATTTCTTTAAAATTTATGTGGTTTCTCTTGATGCCACATGTATCACGGCGATATTCTGATTTTTACGTCTTTTGTAGATACCTATAGGGATTTCCTGCTTATCCAAAAATAGAAGCATTTCATCTATCATAAATGTCGAGGCACATTAACCTCTTATTACCTGACCTCTATCCGTCACTGACGTCACCCATGCAACGTCCCATACACGTGCCTCAACCGAACAATACCATCGACCTACAAAGTCCAACCTTATAATCCATCAGATAAGTACTTTCCTTTATTATTACCGGCCATCAAATCAATAGAACAGCACAAAGGCCACCTACAGTATGTTTATACAGCATAGGTAATTGTTTCTCTATTGGAACCTACATTTTTACTGCAAGATGGGGGGTGGGGGTAAGTCAAAACAGTAATTTTCTTAATGGAGTAAGGCTCTCGGTAAGCTCGGCGACAGAAAACGAATGTCGGCGGAAAGTCACGAGGTGTCTCCGTGCGTAAACACTGACTGTTGCTCTAGTATCGTAGGGTTACCAACTACTTAAAAAAAAATGACTTAAGTAGTACTGAATTGCAGTTAGAGGGCTGTGTATTTTCGGAACAATACTGTTTTTAGATATTTTACTTATCTTAGAGTGTAATAATATAACTGTAATCTTCTTTCTTTGTCGTGTGGTAAGTGCCTAACCTGGCGTCAGAGTTGCAATGATGAGTGAGTATTTTAATCAGTTGGTGAAAAAATTGTGTTCATTCTTAACTTCTTTGATCTGACTAATCTTCATTGAAAACTATTGGTATCTGAATCATGAAATGTGGGGTATTTGATAACACACAGTGGCAATATATTTCATTTTCCATATCATTTTGGTAGAAAATGACTGTTGGTAAGTTACCAGTTCAATTTCATGGACCTATCTGCAATTACATACAATGAAACGAAATATGACCAGAACAGACATATTCCGACTCTGTAAAAAGAAAACAACAAAAAATCTTAAGTCTCACAAAGGTGGACAGCCCTACAGCCCCCCCCTCCCCGCACCCTTCCGAAGGCCCGCTGTTAATTAATTAAAATGCAGACCGCAGACTATAGTGAGTTTAATTCATCTCCCCGTGTACTTACGATTGCCACTTTTGATTCGTATTTACAAAAGACAGATTAGATATTTTATTTTTATCAACTTTTTTATTAAATATGATGAGGCAAAGGCAGTGCTTTTGCTTTTATTTGCAGTCTTTCTCAGCCTCGTTCCAGTTCTTCGTTTTGTATTTCTGCATTTCTTCGATTCAGTTCCTTTAAAGCTTATGCACTGGTATTAATTAATTGAATTCATAACGTTCTGAGATTTTTCATTACTGAAATGTAAATGAAATTGTTTTTTGTCGTAATTAAAGATCAAAGCAGCATATCATATCTTAATACATACAAGTCGTAGACATGCTTAGCCCACACGTATAAGGACTACACCGAATTAACATCGCATCAACTCGTTTTAATGAAACTCCATCAACAAGGCATACTTTTAATTACCGAAACAGTATCGTAAGTATCGTTCGTTTCATGAAACTCCATCTACAAGGCACACTTTTAAGCACCAAAACGACATTGCCTCGCATCAAGATCAGTTTATATGAAAGATTCTATGACATACAATATTTTTTTTTTAAATGAACATATCTCTTTCCAGTACCTACACTGTAACCAGATATTTATCTCAAACTAAAACCACCACCAAGTCACCACCCTCTTAGAGACGACAAAAGCAGTAACAAACATACAAACACATTTATAATTCCATTTCAAAGCTCAAAGAAAATAACGTCGCGGAGATCCGTGGTGCAAACACTAAACGCTCTGAAATCAGTATATAATGAACCACGTACCCGTGTGACCGCACTATGTAATGTGGGACAGAAGGCTCACCTCTAGCTTGTGGTAAGAAGGGCTAAAATATTTAGTAGAAGCGCGTTATGAGTAAAACTACTGCAGGTAACTAAGTATGTAGTTGTGGTGTCGTAGTCTCGATTTCTCATCATCATCATCATTAGTTTAGGGTATGATAGAACGAATAACTGTATAAAAACGGTAACCCGTATTCATAGCGTTACAAAGAAACCAGTCAAGTTGCTGCGTTGGGCAACGTTGTTACTGCAGTTGGCCGGTCTTCTACGTAAGCGGAACTTAAAACTTTCAAAATAATTTAATATGAGTGTCCAGTGTAGTACAGTAGAGGAAGATCAAAGAAACGTTGAATGGACTGTATAAAGGATGATATGGCTAGATAAGAGGTTGTCTGATGAGATGACGAGTAATAATGAAGACACGCTGCGCCCCAAATAAATCGGGATAAGAGCAGTAGAATAATGATGAATGATGCATCAGTGTAGGAGGATATTTCTAAAACCTGAATGATTTATATGTCGTTATAATTTAGAATTGCTATAACATTGGATCCGTTCCGGATTCAGGACGAACAGTCGGTGCGTCTCGCATGCATATAAAAACTTACGTTACGTATTATAAGTATCTGTTCTGAAACAGATCTTCTGCATACATTTATTTAGTGATTTGAATCTGAAATGCGCACTAAGTGGAAGGCGCCTTGCTTCTGCGCAAATTGTATCCTCTATGCTTCTCGTTCCCGCGGCGT